>JAGSMX010000003.1:6106250-7327500 GCA_029286785.1 Meandrusa payeni | reverse complement strand
GATCTGATGGCCACGAGTTCGAATTCCAAGTACCTTGTACCAAAGAATTGCCAGTTTTGAGTTTTTTAAGCTCAAAAAATCACTTGCTAAAAATTCGTGCCCCTATGAAAAAAATTCCCATAAATGGGACTTAACAGGCTCGGTGAAACGCTGTCTCTGTCTACCACTCTAAGGTTTAAGGGAAGTGAGAGCTTATATTTTATACGCTCTTCTGATGTGCCAATAAATAAGTAAGTAAAGGATTTGTCCTTTAACTAAGTTCAAGTAGATTAAAAAATCCAACAGTATCATGGTTTTCCAATGGCGTACCACTGACTCCGTTATTGTTTCAATTGTTGCTATTTGTTAATCTCATACGGTTGGTACAATGACGATTGAATTATAATATATAATACGTTGGTTTCATAGTGAAATTTCATTGGGGAATAACAGACCATGGAGTCTGTTATTGTTGTTCTACCAAGTTTACGTTATTACCGGATTGCTTTGAAAGGTATCACTAATAATTATCACATCACATATCTCTCTTAGTTTGGGTCTTATCGATGTAATTACATTTTAATTATATTTTGTTATTATTAATTGATCTACTGTAAATGTATTGCATTACACGCATTGATCTTATTTCGCTTTCGACAAAGATATAGTAATAGTTATTGTATTCAATGCAGGTCGTATAATACGATTATGTTTAACTAGTTTTGCAAGGCGGGGCCGTCCAGCGAGCACACATTCCATGACCTAAACCTGTCGACCACTGTTATTAATCACTTCAAATTTCAAAGGGACATTTATTTATATACTATAGATAAGAAGCAAGATCATTGTTTCTTATTTTTTGCTCTAAAGACATGATGCAAGTCTTTAGCCTGTCGGTACAGTCAGTAGAGCAGGGCTTATTTTCTACAGTAATATAAAGAAAGTCTAAATAACTAGAAGATCCATCTAAATACTTCACTTATTAGATTAATAATTTTTGTGTTGTTTCTAGGTTATGATACAATTGTCCAAGCATTCAGTGAAATAGGAATAATAATGTTAGGGTATAGCAAACATGTACACGTTTCTAATGACAGGTAAGAAGTCGATGGACAAGTGGAACAAATGATTAAAGTGTAACGGTTTCTAGATATTTAATTAGATCCGTCACATTGTCAACACAGACCTAGCCGTACAAAAATGAACAGAGCTAGTATAACAAAGTTGGCCGTCACTTCCACAACCGCATACAAATACAATAAAAAAAATGTTTCTCAAGGAAATCAGTCTCATGTTATTAATTACAATTACAATCGTTGAAGGAGGATATTGGTATTCGGCTCAATTATTCAATCCAGACTCGACAAGCATTTTAAATAGCATTTATAAACCAGATAAAGAACATGATCATAACATAAAATTTGCAGAGGATGAAAACAAGTCTAGAAAAATCAATGGTGGACGAGAAATATAACGACCCAGTCTTTGTTATTATTGCCGACAATTCATAATTTAACTGAAAACATGGTGTTAAACAATTCGTCTGTAATTTATAATGCTATCGCTCAAAAAGCATTTCGTTTTGATAACAAGCAATTGAACTGGAAAAATTTCTCAAATAATGAAACAAGTTCAGAAAATGAAGTAATATCTGAACGAATTAAACAAAGAAGGTGTACAACGTTAAGATCTAAACGAATTGAACAATCAACTGACAATACAACAAGTAAATCTAGATTTTTAGATGTATTCGAAGTTGTTGAGTTTCAGCATGCGCCCTGTAATTCAACAATCGGATTAGATGGAACGTGCCTTCATGAATATGATTGTCAATCAGCCGGTGGCTCACCAATGGGTGTTTGTGCTGATGGTTATGGAACTTGTTGCGTCCGTAAGTACATCTAAAGTTTTTTTAATATCAATATAAATGTCACTCGAACAACGAAGACAGGGTAAAGTGGAGTGTACTAAGTAAGACCTTGGCCTAGTATGCCAGAAAACAGCCCTGTAGTTCTGGGCTCTCAAGAATAAGACTACGGTATCCTCTGCCTGTCGTACAAGGCGACTAAAGGGGCCTCGGGTTCACTGGGCGACAAGGGTGGGGGCCTGTGTCGTCCACCAAAGTGGACCCGGGAAGAAGGCGACATCGGCTGGCCCGTTTCGCCTTTCGCTGCGAGGGCATAGGGAGGATGGAGTAACCTCCCCGGGACGTGCTCTCCTTGAGCACAGTGCATAGGGGCTCCGGTGCGTTCCACGTGAGATCCCGGAGCCCCACGTGATGCACCGAGGAAAGGGCCACCGGAGAGGTTTTATTGGGTAAGATCCCCACATAACCGCCGCCTTCCCCCCAGAAGGCGGGGTATCTTTGTGAAGATTTCCTCCCCGTTAACAAAAAAAGTATGCCAGAAACACGCTAAGCAAAAAAAGAATCTTTATTTATTTATTTAATCTTTATTTGCACATAAAAAAAGTGTACAAAAAGGCGGACTTACTGCCAGAAGGCATTCTCTGGCAGTCTACCTTAGGGTTGTGTAGAAACAAAGTCCTTAGAGAAAAAAAAAACAAAATAAGACAAATATAAAAATATATTAAATGTGTATTAACATAAATATAATTACTTTATATATATAAATTAACAACTATATAAACCCAAATATAGATGGATATAGGGACAGAAATATGTAAATTTATTCCTATATTTATAGAGAGAGCGAGACTTTATCCCAAGGTAAAATTGTAATGTTATAATTATTAATAAAATGGTGATTGAATTGAAGTGTTAATTAATATTTTATTACTTATTCTGAATAAATGTTTTATTATTGATGTGGGATATTATTATATTTGCCAACAAGTCAAGTTTATCTTAGATTTCAATATTCCTTTCACACTGCAATGTTAATTATAATGAACGTACTTGTGCATTTTTTTCAGTTGCGTTCTCGTGTTACGGTCAAACTTCTGCCGCTGTTAGTTGGTTCATTAACCCGGAATTTCCTTCACCGAGCGTCAATCGGTTATCGTGCATTCTAACTCTGAACAGAACATCTCATCATATTGAACAAATTCGCCTAGATTTCGTCAGTTTTGAGGTACTTAGCTATTTTCAAATATTTTTTTTTCTTAACGAAAGATGAAATATGGCCATAAAATCAATCGCATCACAGGTTTATGATATTCGTTTAAAAAAAATCTCATGATGGTAGATCATTAACAGCTGGTTTTAAAGTTAAACTTAAGAAACCGAAAAACGGATATGTCATTGGTTCAAGCTGCTATTAGAACTTCTGAACGTAAAAAGGCTAATGCACTAAGCCAGAGGTTCCCAACCTCGTGCCCGCGGGCACCATGGAGCATACGTAACGATTCGTATGTGTTCGCAACTATTCAACACAGACAGAATTTTTTCTTAAAAATTATTTTGAAACATTTTTGTTGAGAAATAGAGTACAAAAAGGTTGGGATCCCCTGCACTAAGCTATCACTGCTTTAAACTCTATATTTGTGTTAATTCTGTTTTCTATAACCTCATCGTTTGTTGTAATTAAATCCTATGAAGCTCGATTCAATGGGGTTGATAATTTGTTCTCTGTTAACCTCGACTCCAATAACAATTGTAAATTACCTTATATTTGAATCATTTGAATGTTGCACCTATGAAAATTGGCAATAAAAATACTTCAAAACTTAATATAGTATACTATAATATAAAAACCTTTTTTTGCAGCTTCTGCCACCTACTGATGGGACGTGTGAACAGGACCAGTTTGTTGTTTCTGGACAGAACACCAACAATGTGGTACCCATCTTATGTGGAATAAATACCGGGCAACATTGTAATACACATTTAAATATTATTATATAAATGCCTATTTGGCAATAAATCATATCACTGAATCTCTGAAACAGAAGCTAATTGGTACCACCCGGCTTGGAAACAAATCTCCCACCGTCATATTTTAAATAGCTGTATGCAGTCCCTTTTTGCCCTTTGATTATCTAAACCTCGTGAAACACGCAATGTTGCGATAAAATTCCAAAAGAATAGCAACCCTTAACTCGTTCACGTTACAGGACCCCAAGTCTGTTGTCATGAATCACCATCACCATTACTAAATTTTCCCTACGACAACCGACTCCTCATAGATACTTAGGTATCCTAGTGATTGTAGTAGCCTTGTAGTTGCCTAACAGTGAAAGTAATGAAGAAAAAGAACGCTAACGCAACAAGGGAAACGTTAGACATCACATATCTTAATCAATGCTGATAGCAATAAACGTAAGATTTTATTTGCTGCAAGTAAAAATAACTCTGCTTTGATAATAACAGGTTTTTAATACCTAACATGTTAGAAATAACATGTGTTATTCAAATTTTCAGCCCAAATGACAGATATGAGCGAAACAATATAAAAAAGGTTTTATAGTTAAGAATCCAAAAAAATACACTCATTTGTGTTAATTAGTTGAAATTGGAAATTATCGTATGTGTGTATGTGTACGCTTTCTCTAATGGAACATCAATATTTCTAGTATACATCGAAGTAAGTGACGCAGAAGGACCAGTACGTCTAACAATACAGACAGTTGCAGCAGAAAGTCGACTGTTTTCGATAAAGGTGTAGTTGATTTTGATAGTTGATTCGGTTGTATTTTTTATGTTGGAAGTTATGTAGGAATTACAAACATAAATATGACGATTTCTCAAAAGCACTTTTAAAAAATCATGACGTTATACTCAATACATGTCAATATCAATTCTAAAATTCCAATCTGATGTGTAGCTTACCTACTAGTACTAGTAAAAAAATAAAGCAAATGATACAAATGCATAGAGCCTAGTAGATATTTTTCTTAAATTGATATGAGCGCCATCTAATAGTCCTACCACAGAACAGTAGGAAATACTTAATGCATATTGTTTTAAAATCTTAAATTGAAAATCATTAAAAAAAATCTTATTTGTTAGAAACCAAATTTTTCAACGTATTTTTACTGGACTCGAGAAACTCGGACAAAAGACTCGAAGAAACTCGTGAAAATCAATCATTTATTTTATCTGTTAAGACGCAAACGACCATGTACATCGAAAACAAGATATTACGTTCGATAATATTATATATTGAAGGGCTGAATGAGCATACGGTTTATCTGATGTTAAGTGGATACCGGGGCGTTGGTATCTATACATATAGAAGACCCGAGTGCTAGTCACCTGTAAACCTGAACAAAAAACACTGATCTGGTTCCCAAATCTCCAGATTTGGATGTACTACTTGACACAAACATATTTGTATAAAACATGTCTATGATATACATTGCAATAAAATTTTAGAATTCGCCTTGTAGGATTTCATTAAAATTTAAAAGGAATGGAAGTAACAAATACTTGTTACTATACTTATCTAAATGGGACTTAAATCCAAAAAAACTCTTGTAGATAGATGTTTAATGATGTTTATTTTTAAAATATGTCTATATTGAATTATAATCAGATATTTTTACACTTTGTAAGGTAACGCAACTAACAAGATCGGACATTTTGGCCGCGCCTGCCGGATGCCTTCAATACTTCAGTGAGCCGCATGGTCATATAGAATCGTACAATTACAAAAATTTCTCAGAAATCACAAATGCTATACATCCAAGTTACTTGGTAAGTCATAATTCCACTTTTAAATGTATTTACTAGATTACAATCTTGTTCTACTAGTATCCGCATCATAATGTTAAGACCAGGGTGGTACACGCTCTTTTCCGGAAGGCAATAGCGAGGAGACTTTCCCAATTAAAAAAAGGATGCATACATTGTCTACGGGTGTAATGTGGGAGACATCATATCAGAAACTGACTATAGCTTAAATCAGCTGTTTTGAAAGGATATTCATAATTTCTCTGTATACCACTATTTTATCACTTTCTAATTGTTTCTTTTAATCGTGCGTACGATTGTCTGTTGTTTTATTTTGTCTTGTGTCTTAAGTTGTAATTGTAACACACTTATCTAACATATAAGTAAACATCATTATTCAGAAGTTCCATTCCATTTTCATTATGTCTTCAACGAGAATAGAGGTAGGAATCAATTACCATGACATACTTACAAAAAGTAACAAAATAATCGATTGACATGTTTTTTTTCCATAGAACAATCTAAATTACGCAATTTGCATAAAGCGTGACAAGTCTTCGTGTAGCATCACGTATGCAAATGAAAATCATATGGAAATAGTCAATTACGACATCGGTGAGTTAAATATATAATACGTATGTATATACACAGAGATCTCTTCTGCTATTTATAAAAGTGCTCATGATTTTTGTGAAACAAGATCATTAACTTGTATAAACTGTCAATGTATTACCGGACTTTGAGAGCATAGACCTGCGGCCGCCTCAATTGACAGTCGAAATGGAGAAGTTTATATTTATGTATGCAATCTAGTCGTGATATTTCTCCGATAGTACGTGCCCATTTCAAATAAAAGCAACAGCCTCTGTGTTGCGATGTCTAGCGCTGTTGGATTTGCTTAAGAACCGTGTGGTAAAGTTATGTAGATGACAGTTAGGCTGAAATTTAAAAAGCGTACTTTTACTATGCTCAGCTAGCTAGCAGCAGCTAGCTAGCAGCAGCTAGCTATTTCAATGTAGACTTAACTAGTAAGCTAAACCAACTTACTAGTTAAGTCTGCATTGAAATTTGTAGTAATTTTATTTTTACGCTTAATAAATTTCAACCCTAACAGTTGCGGTCACGGCTTCAGTTACTTTTTATGTTACAGATGGTTTGCCGCTAATTCCACCGAGACAGGCCGGTGTTGAAATATTCAATTGTCCCAGCGACTGGTTACTGATATCAGCTGTAAGACTCTGTGGAGAACGGCTTAATGACGGCTCTGTTATTCAGGATTTTTACCTAGACGCACCAGTTACGGGTAAAAAATAAATCCTTATTTCGATGAAAATATTGTCAGTAAAATACTATTCACCAATTGATTGTAACGGCAATTTATTGATTGTCTGTGGGAGAGATAATTCATACTTTATTGCCATTTCAGATATTGGCGCTGGTCCTATAGTTATTTGGTTTAAATCAGACGAGGGCAACGTTGGACGGGGGTTCAAGCTGCACTTTCAGCAAAATTCCTGTGCATAATTCCATTAACAACATAAAATCATAAAAATAATACTTATGACTGACGTATTTGCCCATAAAATTTTAACTTCGGAGCGAACTGCATTTGTTTCACAAGTATTATTTGAAGCAGAAAACAAAAACCAGAACTATTTATAACACAACTAACAACATAAAGTCCTATAAATTGAAGAGATATCGCCCCTTTTATGAACTATTCATGGTAACGATAACTGGGTCGTTAAGGTTCCACGGCAAATTCATGCTCGAGTTATAGATAAGGATTATTATCAAGGGCATAGCATATACGATGCAACTATCCGGTCCTAATGAGGGAAGATACATACAAATGAATTTTATTTAAGGAAGCGAATCTTCAACGGACTTCATATTATGTGTACAGGCAATAATAAATACAACTATTGCGTAATTAAACACGCTTTCTCGGTCGACTTTCAAAAAAAATTTTTCAATTATAGACTATATGTTTTGTTTTTAATTATTGTTATCTTATACCTTTCGACTGGGTGACCCGGTTTCCACGATTCTTTTTGAAAGTTAGCGTAATTTTGGACAATTCTAACAATGGCGTCCATGAGAAATGCATATCGTAATTTGCAATAAGTACTTGCGCGACAAATTGTCTGTTTCTGGCTTTAAAGATTCATTTTTTATTGAAAAAGACGACGAAAGACTTCAAGGCTATTTTGAGGAACTTGGTTAGGTTCTGATAAATTCTGTTTCGTAATATACCTATGATAATTCGGAAATACAAAAAGCCATCCCAGCTACCGATTTTCATTACCGCACATTTCGGCAGAATTTCAAATTCCACCGCTATCATCTTGATGGCGTTCCACGACTGTATGTTTCTTGCATAACTTTCTTCCACGCACTGTCAACTTGTGGAATCAACTGTTACCGGCGGTGTTTCCGAACGTTTACGATTTGCAGACCTTCCATAACGACCCTACTCCTATCTCAAACGTCGACAACGCACCTGCAGCTCGTCTGGTGCTGTTGATGTTCATGGGCGACGGTGATCACTTAATATCTAGTGAGCCTTAATCTCGTTTGCCACTTCCTATAAAAAAAAAAAGATTCCGCGCGTAACGTTTTAAATCGGCTTTTGTTTCTACTTGTAAATATACTTGTATTTATTCCAATTCCGCAATACCCTATAGAAATAAGTATACTTACGAGTAAGAACAAAAACCCCACTTGAAATGAATAAATTCAATAGGTATACATATCGGATTACTTCATAATACAAATGTGATTATGCAAAGTTGTAAAGCAAGGACGAAATAATAACTCGAGTGGAAAAACAACTTTTAATAAATACACGACATATATTTGAGGTAACTGTAAAATAAGTAAAAATATAAACATTATGCCACTATCATGTAGGAAAAGTTTACAGGTGTTCTAATCACAACACAACGCTTCACGCCATCCACCCGTACCCGCGACCATCACGCAAATCCAATCCCTTAATCACTAGGCCACGTCCCTGAATCACCATTCAAAGGTGACAAGTCCTTAAAAAATCAACTAGTAGTAAAAATAAATACCGTGAAGTTATTCTACAGACTAGCATTTTAATATTGTTCTAGTACTGACATTAGCTATATTGACACTATGAAATAGATATTTATTGAAATAACAGATAAATAGCTAATGTATCTGTTATTTCAATAATGGTAATCACAACAAAATGAATCAATTCAATTATCCATGTACTCACTTGAATATATATTTATAAAACTTGATTTGCAATATGCTGTTTTGATTAGATATTATCAAATATTTGCCCCAAGAATATTATTTTACATTACCTCTTTACAATCATTTATAAAAATATTACTAGCTTTAACATTTTTTTACAAATTTAATTAAAAATATAGTTATTCAGATTTTCTTTCTTTCTTCATGTCTATACGTTCCATCAAGCCGTCCCTTACAATTTTGTGGAATGAAAGTATTATCGGCACTGTTACAGCCCTGAGGAATCCTATGGAGAGAATTTGCACCAATATTTGGCCTATACCTTCAATTGAGCTACAATATAGTATCGCCAGCAGTTCTCCAGTAATTCCAAACACAGAGTATGTTTTACCATTCTGGAAAAAAATTAGAAGAGATACCAGTGAATTCAAGTAAGCAAGAATAAGCATGAATGTAAAATTAATGTTGTAGTGCAACTCTGTGTAACAGAGTTAAAAATTAATATATGTGATGTGAAAGAGGATGTTGTAACAAGAGTTGAGTAAATATGCCTTTGTAGATTTGCAGGGCTCAAAGTTTATGGTACAGGCACTCAAAATGTAGGTAGTCTTAAGACACAGTTAAACCTTGATAAAATCCCTAATTGTTCTAGATTGGTACCAATGATGCTATCTAGCGAGAACTTCACACTACACTCGGCGATAAAATTGGGCTCTATTGGAGAATCGATCTGCCAATGGGAGCTCACCATGACCGCGACCGCGACCCCACTGTTGGACAGGACAAATTTTAAAACTTAGTATGCGCAACAACTAATAGCAGGAAATTGGCAGTTTTTATTTCACACCACTTATCTACGTGTCGGTCATCGCACAAGGGTCTCGACACTAATAATAATTTCATTACAATGTGTAACATTTACATGAATATAAAAATACGAAATCGTCAAGAAAATTTGTATTGCAAAATGAGGAGGCAATTAGGGTGTTAGGATGGAACTAGGTGAACGTGAACTGACCATTTAGTTAACATGCTAAAGAAGGCAACAAATCAAGATTAAATATATAGTACAACATTTACTTTGTATGTATTTTTAAAGTGGATAGACATATATATAAAATATCTTATCTGGCTTAACAAAAGGGAAACAATTGTTTTTTTTATAATTATATTAAAAATCATACCAAAGCATCTTGAAGCAATTTTTTGCTCACTTTTTCAGGGGATTGAAGACCTCCAGAGCCTGATATTAGTTTCGTTTCTTTGGGTTTTGTGAGCTCCTCTGCCTTGAACCCAGGTGTATCAGTATCAGGAGGGAATGCCAGCATCAGTCTTACATTAGTACCTACCAATTCCATGATAACCGATTCCGCTAGACCTCGGACAGCCCATTTAGCTGCACTATAGGCACTATATCCATATATACCTGATAGAAATTTTAGGATTAAAAAGCATTATAGTCCTACAAAATATTATAATCCACAGTCCATTATTACTTGGGAAAAAAGTTTTGTTTTGAAAATGAAAATCTCAAATACAATTACAACAATTTAATCGAATCTGCTGTTGATAGTAATTTCTGCAACAATTTATTATATTATTGCATTCTGTTGGCATTGTCATATTGAGTTCTTCGTCCTTTGGTGACACACATATTTGATGCAAATTTAAGACAAAACTAATTGAAATGGTGGTCACACTTGAAATAATTAGCTCTATCATATATATTTCTGCAGTAATAGTTTATTTTCAGAAGACTACAGTTAATGTTATCCAGAAAACAAAAACTTACCTAGCAATGCTGCTTCTGAAGAAACAAATACAAGTAATCCTTCATTTCTTTCCTTCATACCTTTTAAAACATATCTGGTTGGATATGCAGTACCAAAATAATTTAGATCAATCATTTGTTTTATATCTTCAACCTTCATGCTTTCGAATTGACCACAAATACACATACCAGCACAGTTTATAAGCATAAAAATTGGACCTATATCCGCTTCCAGATGTGAAAGACATTTTTCTATAGACGAATAATCTGACGTGACATCTAAAGTAGCATATTGAATTTTTTGTTCACTATTCCACTTACTCTCAGATATATCTTTAATTGCATTTTTAAGCTTTTGAACATCACGACCAATAATAGTTACATGTGCCCCTAATCTAGCCGCCTCCACAGCTGCTGCTTTACCAATGCCGCTAGAACCTCCAGTAATTATTACATGCTTAAATTTTAGATCTTTATATACTTTTTTCTTATCTAAACCAAAATGTAAGGTTACTGTTAAAATGCTTATCAGTATAACAATAAGAGAAATTATAATTACGAGAATCATCGTATTATATGTTCTTTTAATGCAAGTCTGTTTTCTTAAACTAAAACACGTACATAGGTTTTACACTTTCTGCAATAAATTGAAACAAAGTGCAGTATAATAATGATAGCGGTACCGTACTACTACTAATCCATTAGATTTAAATTTGACGTATCCTATCAACTCTCTTAATCTGTCAATGATATTGTTGCTATATGCAATAAAGTTCCAGAACAGTACGCATCCATTTGATCCCCTTTGACTAGGAGAGGCAGAGAGGATTTCGATTTTAATCTGTCAGTTTAATTTTATTACCGACAAAGTCTGTATTTGTTCAACTTTCACCCACCTGATATTAGGTAAGTAGTCAATATAACGCTGCTTGCCTCTTGTTATGACACGTAATGTAAGTAAAGATTTTAAGACCGAATATACTATTTGCATGTTGACGAAGTAAAACAACGAAATATGCTTGTATCTAATTGGAACACGCTTGCCATCAACATGTCCTAAGAAGGCCTATGGTAGATGAGACATATAATTTATGCTGCATTTATTTAGTAATAATAATATTTTATTACATTTATTTCTAGGCTAATTCAGTAAGCGTTTTTGCTTTCATAAATTGAGTTTCTAAATTCACTCCGCATTTCTAGCTAGCCACCTGTGGCTGTCACTTAATGCATTATTAAGCATGCAGGCATTTACGACATTTTACCTAACCTGTTATAATTCAATCTCCTCGACCAGATAAATAATAGTTTTCCTGACAACGTTTAAATTAAATAATAAAAAAATATTAGGAAGTAAAGAAAAAGAGAAGTAATAGACTTCCGATGTTACTTAATTGGGTTGGCATGATCAGGGAACCCTGACCTCGCAGAATACCGAAATAAAGTAGAGGTATATTAAACTTCTGCACTTCGTTTAAAATTGCTTTAGAGAGTATTTTGTAATGTGCCTGGTGTATCAACCATGCCATCTGATTATAATATGGTTCAACTTATTCGGTTACCGTCACAATAGTGACAAAATGTTATCATCATTAGGCCAACAGCTCAAGACTACCTCTCGTCTCGTCATGTGCTCATATTGGAGGTTCATGATGAGCGCTCTAAGAAGCTCCTCTCGATGCAATTAAGTTTTAAATGCTGGGAGCATTTAAAAAAACTACGGCAGATAGCCATAAAATACTGGTTTAGGTTTACTATCTGTGTGTTGTCAATGTCATTTTTAATTATCTGCCAATGTCAGTCTATATTGATTCATTTTCAACATTAAGCAATGGATTTTATTATATTCTAGTGACCTTTTCATTGTAATCGTTAAAAATAAGTCTTTAAAAGATACCATAAGGTACATGATACATTTCTGAGTGTAATTGTAAAAATGAATGTTGAAACAAACAGACTGAGTACATTTACAAACTGGCCTTCATCAGCCCCTGTAGATCCTATAAGAATAGCAAAAGCGGGATTTTTTTATACAGGGCAAGGAACAGAGGTCCAGTGTTTCAGTTGTGGGGGGAAGATATCACAATGGAATTATGGCGAACAAGTTATGTGGCGACATCGTACGATGGATCCGAACTGTGCATTTGTCGTAAACCCTCAATTATCCGGTAATGTCCCGCTAGTTGTCGGTAGAGAATGCCCTTTACCCGAAGAGTCAGTATCACGTCTTGAAGCACCACCATCACCCCAAAGATCTAATCTATCTTCATCAAACGATCAACAAAGTGATGAAGACTCTGAAGATTATGGTCTAATTGAGGAGGATTACGTATATAGAACTGACATTCTTCGGATGCTTTCATATACTAATTGGAATGTAAGATTTTTTATATTATCTAAATAACATATTTAATATGGTAATAATATATCATTTAATACTTGATTTTATTAATGTTGGTGGACACCAAGTTTTAGAAACTTTTTTTTTTACTTGTGGGAAAGTACCTAACCGCATAGCTCCTCAAGGGCTTCCCCCTTGTTTCCCCACAAGTAATAACAGGACCAATCAAAACTACAAAAACACTCACTCATACATATACATCCTACCTGTGACAGTGCACACTGTCTGGTGTTCATGTGGTGCTGGAACATGAGGTGCCCTTCGTCCACAGCCTCCATTGGTAGGCAATGGACTTGCCCAAATCCATTTTTAAAAGTTTTACTTTAGCAGTAATTCTAGAATACACAGTTCTATGACCACTAAGTTGTGTGGGCAATGTCTTTTCCTCTTTTTATATTTTAACACCTGATATTAAATGATCACTGCCGCTGCTCACAAATACTATTTGCAGATTGATAGATCAGATATGTTATGTTTTTTTTTTTTATTTTTTATATAGGTTCACTATCTAGGAATTGGAGGAGGTTAAATAATGTTTTTTATTAATAAAGGTTTCCTTTTACATTACATTTTAGGACACTTCAGTGTCTCAAGACGAATTGGTTACTGTAGGCTTCTATCATGCGGGTGGTGGTCGTCTACGTTGCGCTTGGTGTGGTGGAGAGCTTGCACCATTTAGAAACTTGGGTTCCTTGGGAGCTCCACTAGACATTCATCGCATGTAAGTATTCACACATTCATTATATACCCTCATATATTAGTCATGGTCAAGCTTTGAATAATTGAAATCCTATTTAAGTAGTTGATTAAGCTATGGTTTGCTTTTCTCGGGAATCTTTCTGAACAATAACGCACTGATAGCAACAGGTTTCCTAGAGTGAACGGCTAAAGTTTCACTAGGTTATTCGTAACATTCTAACAATAAAAAAAATTAGCACATGCACTAGCACGCTCATTCTACTGCAATTTTATCGCCGAGCTTATGAGTTCCCATGGTAGGTGGTGAGTGAGTACACTAGTCACTAATTTTTTTATAAGAGACCTATAGACAGAAAATTGTTGGTATAGGCTCATTGGGATTCAAATCCCTGAACATTACATTATCTTTAAGTAAAATGCTGTCAAATTAATACAGATATCATGATAGGAACTGTCATTGAAATAGTTCAAATATAAGATAAACACACTCAAGAAACATTTTTAAAATAGTATAAAAACTTTTTCAATCAGTTCACCTTGGGGATCAATAACCGATAACAATCTTATTTTTGGGCAGGAATTTTGCTTTTTCTCAATATCTGTCTATGGATCGGAATACTGAAACAACTTTACCCAAGTGTGCAATAAACTCGAAAATAAATATCCTAGACTTAAGGAGAGAAAAGGATGCCTGCAATATGCTTTGTAGTTGTGGTCGACTAGGTCGAATAGAACAAATCTTGTAGCAATTATCCACCTGTTTCACACTAAATGGAAATGAGTTAAGAAATGTGGAAAACTAAGTAAAATGGAATGACATTAGAATTATGCAACATCACTTTCAAAGACACTTTTAGTAACAAAGACATCTTTATTTTTTTTAATTGTATTAAAAGTAATCACAAAGCATTGTGTCGCCCAATTTCCGATTTATTTCTACTTGCTTGAAAAAACTACTATGTGTAAGTCCCTTATAGAAACAATTTGTAAATCTCATGTTATACGCAGATGGTTTGTTTGAATTTTTTTTACTACTATTAATATAGAATAGTAGATTTGAATTCTCTTATTATATATGTTTTCCCATTACAGGTATTTCCCCCGCTGTAAGCGCGTTGGTTCTCTACTGAGGTCTCACCTTAATTATGACGAAACAGCACTGACGATCCCAGCCTTCGGCAACCGGGCACCGCCTACCACCATCCAACCGGAAGCGTGAGTAACCGCTGTGTCATTTCCCATAGCACAATTGTCAGTTCCAAAGATTTGTTGTTTTTTTGTGACGAACTTACATAGATAAGCCAGAGAAGCTGACTTTGAATTTTTCACTGGATTCAGAGGTGGCACGGCTCTTAGGTCGCATAACCTAAACTCTGTTGCGAAAGAATGCTGAAAGAATAACGTTGGATAATATTAGAAATTTAAATAGTAGTAAAGAGAAGTATATTTATAAGATTTTGTAAAGAAATTGTAATAAAAGTAAGTAATAGAAATGAAACATAGGGTTAATAGATTTAAAAAATAGGACAACAAAGTCGAATAATATAAGACAAATAATTAGATATAAAATAAGGAAAATTGTATATGTAGAAATAAGAAATAGAAATATTAGATGTAAATAAAATAAGGACATTATAAGTAGAATTAAGGAAATAAGTCTTTGTACTTGATAAATTTATCAAAGTCAGTTAAAGTTCAGTTAAAAATACCCCCATCCAAACACGCTGGGGAACTAAGTCAGTAAGAAATCATCAATAAAAAAAAGCCTCTGTTGTGACATTGGACTTAAGGGTCACCCTGATGTAGTAACCTCGGTCGGTTGCTTTTTCATGGATTCATTATTATTACTATTGTAAATAGGTCTGGTGCAGAGCACAACGCTCAGGTTGTGGCCGCTGGTAGTTCCTGGCGGGCATTGGGCGTGGTGGGGAGTGGAGCGAGGCACGCAGAATTCACTTCTCTTGCGACTCGCCTGCGTACCTTCAACCATTGGCCGACAGACCGACCGCAAGACCCACGGACTTTAGCCGAAGCCGGCTTTTTCTACACCGGCATTGATGATCAGGTATAAATTGAAAACGTTCGTTTCGGGGTTTGCATAAAATTATTGACAAGAAAATGAATATGCGAGCTTGCTTGACCACGATCTCACCCGATGTTAAGTGGAAATATAGTCCTACATGGTAAGCACACTAGCATGGTAAATGTCTATTCACTCTACTCTTGAAAACACCCATTATAATCGGAGAGAGAGACATTCTTGGGCAAACTTGTCGATTATTATTGCATTTTGGAATAGAGGTCAGCCTAAGCGACCTAAGAGCTATGCTCCACCTCTCAAATCCGGTGTAGCACTCGCAGCCAGCTTCTCTGGCCAATATGCTCTATGTATGTTCGTGAAATAAGAAACGAGAATGTTTAATACAGTAGTACCTCGACATACGAGTTTAATTCGTTCCGTAACTTTGCTCTTATCTCAAAGCAATTTCCCTTATTGAAATTAATTGAAATGCCATTGCCACAAATGTTTTGTAAATGTACAAAAATCAAAAAATACTCGAACCCAAATTATCAAAAATAATTCGAAAACGAGGGGAAACAAGCACACAAAGTGTGAGATGGAGAAGCTGTCGCTGGAACAGCGGTGAAACTGTCGCTGGAACAGCGGTGAAACTGTCGCTGTAGACAGCGGTGAAACTGTCGCTGGAACAGCGGTGAAACTGTCGCTGTAGACAGCGGTGAAACTGTCGTTGGAGACAGCGGGACAGGCCCTAATCTTTGTGTCATCTCAAAGCAAAATATCGCACACTCGGCGGCTCGGAGTACATTCGTATATCGAGGTACCACTGGTATATAAGTTTAAGTTGGCTGTAAGTTTAAGTTTTAATTTTGGCAGGTGCGGTGCTTCTACTGCGATGGGGGGCTGGGCGAGTGGGAGGCGGGCGACGCGCCGTGGTCGGAGCACGCGCACTGGTTCCCGAGCTGCGGTTACGTGCTGCTCTTCAAGGGGAAAGAGTTCGTCGACAGGTGCCAGAACCGGTCCCCCGTGCAGCGCACAGTCAGTAATCATTTTGAATAATTGCATATGTTTATCCCGAAGTGGCACTTAGTTTAGCTTTTGAATGACCCTTAGATTATCCGTGAAATAGCAACCGACCGAGTCGTGGTTCGGCCCGCTCGGGCGCCCGCGGATGGGAATGCTTACGCGTAACATAGTAACCGTTAAAGCCTAGGTTACCTCTCAACCAGCCCTGTAGTTCTGGGCTCTCAAGAATAAGACTACGGTATCCCCTGCCTGTCGTAGAAGGCGACTAAAAGGGGCCTCGGGTTCACTGGGCGACAAGGGTGGGGGCCTTTGTCGTCCGCCAAGGTGGACCCAGGAAGAAGGCGACATCGGCTGGCCCGTGTCGCCTTGCACTGCGAGGGCAGAGGGGGGGAGGGAGTAACCTCCCCCCCAGGAAGAGCTCTCCTCGAGTACAGTGCAGAGGGGCTCCGGTGCGTTCCATTGGAGATCCCGGAGCCCCTCACCATGCACCGAGGAAGGTCCACTGGGAGGTTTTAGTGGGTAAAACCCCACATAACCGCCGTCTTCCTCCAGAAGGCGGGGTATCTTTTGAAGGTTTTCCTCGTGAACAAAAAAAAAAAAAGGTTACCTCTCACTGGGGACCCTTCTGTCTACTAGCAATAGAGTTACTAGTTACTAGCAATAGAGGTTCAGGATAATCGACCTAAGAGCTATGACACTTCTCAATAGGGTGAAGCAGTCAAGGCAAGCTTCTCTGACCACTCTGTGTAGTTCGTCATTAAAAAAAATATATCTAAAATTACTATGGTTCTTCAAAATAACCGAGCGTCGGTGCGTAGCATTTAATCCGCTACTGTAGACGTTTATTTTATTCTTCTATTATTATTTTTTTCAGTTTTCCGCTAACAGTGGCTTAAGTTCGAGAAGACGAAATACAAGCGTTGATTTTCCTATTACTGAAACGCAGGTGAGAATTTCTTTTTTACTTGAAAATAGGAATTTCAGTGTTTTATTTACGACTATACCCCGTATAAAGAACTAGCGTATCCAGCGCGCTTCGCCGGGCTAGATTTTGCTTTATTTTATTTAAACAATAAACTTACATTATTAAATATTTAATTTAACTCTCACAATATATTAAATTATTCATTTCTCTCCGTATTTAGTCTCTTCTGTTCTCTTATCGAGCGGGTGAAGATCATTACCTACACCCATGTACTTATCAGTAAATACAATATCATTCTTATCATTTATACAAAAATATATCAAGTTAATGTCAGAAATAAAAGTACGACATATGGTTTATTTGACAGTTCAAAAAGAGGAGTTCTCCGATGGTCACCAAACTTTACAGGATTACTCGCCAGGTCAATCGGAAGATTCGCTTAAAGTTTCATTAAAACCTGTCCAGCCGTTTCGGAGCCTATAAGGAACATACCCACACACTTTCTCTTTTATATATATACATAGGATTTAGATGAATTTAACACAGACGAGATCCTCTCCTAGAAATGTAACTACCTTTATTGTTATTCACAATGTCTAAATCACAATTCCTTTAGATATTTACAATGACACTTGACGTTCAAATCTTAAAAGAAATTGATATTTCTTTACACATTTTTGTAGTTTAAGTTAGTTACACTTACGTCCCACTGTTGGGCGCAGGCCTTCTCTGTAATAAAAATATTAGGGCATAGTCCGCCACGTGGCTCTAGTACGGATTGGCAGACTTAACATGTCTTAGAAAATTTCTAAGACAGGTTTCCTTGATATTTTCCACGGCCGAGCGCGTGGTAAGTTAGCACTTAAAATTTCAACAGCAAATTTATGGGTGACAGCATCGGAGATCGAACTCGTGTTGCTAACGTACTATGCAACTTGAGCCAACCGCCCGGACACGGAGCTACCACGGCTGACACTTAGTTGGGTCAAATTATGACATTTTTAGATGAAAAAAAAATATAAGATCCTAATGCGTACTTAATAATATGATAGGGTTATTTTGGTTTCCCACCGCCGAGCGCGTGGTAAGTCAGCACCGGGAGATCGAACTCGGGTTGAACTTGAGGCGACCGCGCGGACACTGAGCTACCACGGCTCTCTTTTTGGTTAATGCAATAATAATGTTGTATCATAGTGAAATTGGAGAACAAAATTAATTCTTGATTTTAGGTGGACGAGTACATGGAAAGCAGTACGGCTTTGGCTGCCCTTGGCGCTGGCCTGGACGCGGCTAGGGTAAGACGAGCGCTAGCAAAACGACTACGTTCCACAGGTCAGTATCAGATTACGACAGTAATGTAGCCATAAGAACGTAGTGTCTTACAGCACTCGCCGTCGAAGGTGACAAACATTCTCTCAAATCAATTTTTTAACCTTTTAAATTTTTTATAAAAAATGCTTGAAAAGATAAAAGTTATTTAAAAAATGTAAATTGTTGTTTTAAAAAAAATGTAATTTTTTCGTAAATATAACTTACATTCCTGTTAACCATTTCAAATACGCTTACGCTTGTGTTAGGAGATGGTTCACGTCAGTATTCGAACGGTGGATTCGAACCCCCAAGCCTTATCAATGCAGCAGTTTCTTCTCCCAACGCCATCGATACCTGAACTGACCATAAAGCTAGTTTTAGCTCTAGAATTAAACAATGTTTATATAAGCAAATTTATGAAGTCAGACTATAACGTAAACAAGAATAAATGAAAATATCTTTCTTCCTTTCAGGTCAACCATTCAGTACATCAGAAGCACTAATCGATGCAGTTCTAGATGAGCAGCTAAACGAAGAGGCTTGGAGCGTCACGCCGCAGAGTCAGAGTCAAAGATTGGCGAGGGATATACTAGCTGACACATTACGCAATATTTTGCCCGGTTCTAGGTATATCACAACCTTAATTAATATATTTTTAGTCTCTAACACCGATTCGAAAATTCGTGAACTGATATCGGTTCTTATAAAAGGAAAATCTGGAGTCGCGCTATTGATTAATTAAATATTTAATTTCTTATCTATTAAGATGTTTGAGACATTAAAAAGGCCATTTAGGAAAACATATACTCAGGTAAAATGACCTTATACCTTCGTAAAAATAGGACTGCGTTTTTTTATAAATCGCTCCTGATTAAAAAAAAAATTTTACGTTTAAAAAAACAGCAATGAAACACAAAGTCAAAAAAGGTGGCGCCAAAGAAGCGCCAATATTTTATGGTATCAGCGCCGCGCCGCCGCCCCTCCGCATCCCGGCGTTCGTTGCCCCGAGAATCAGCTGTTTTTCACTTTGTGTTTCATTGCTGTTTGTTTTTAGTAATGTATTTTTATGAAACTATCATTTAGCTATATTATTTAACTATAATAACATGATGGAGCGTTAGTTATAGCATTATTTGCTAATAAAACGTTTTAAAAATATTATTTTTAAAATCAGGATCTTTTTTTTTCCGTCCCATCATCAAGGGTGTCGTTAGTACTATCGTCTGTCTTTGTTTTCGGAAGCGGTCTACCAATACCATATATACATCTAGATAATGCTAAAGTAAAGCGCACTCGTTTTTTTCTGTCCATCTGTGTATTAATATTTTATGAATGAATTACAGATTATTACCACCATCTCGACCGGACGACGAAATTGGAAATAGATCTGAGTCGGACAGTTCAGCGTCATCCCCAACACCCGTTTCAGCGGCAATAGCGCCTGATGGAAATACATCACCGGCTCAACGCACGCGTGTCGAACGGTTACACGAAAAACTCTTCAATACGGGCATTAAAAAGAATCCAACTAATAACGAAAGCAAAAACAACCAAGAGGGCGAAGAAAGTTCTTCACCTTTGAAGAAACGAATTACTCTGAAGGAAGAGAACAGGCAATTGAGGGAAGCGAGGTTGTGTAAAGTGTGCATGGATAATGAGGTAAGAAATTATTAATCCTTAAACTTATGACAATCCAAGATTAGATAGCCGTGGTAGCTCAGCTCAGGTTATGTGGCGTTAGCCCTGTAGTTCTAGGCTCGTAGAATAAAACTACGGTATCCCCTGCCTGTAGTAGAAGGCGACTAAAAGGGGCCTCAGTTTCACGAGGCGACAAGGATGGCCTTTGTCGTCCGCCAAAGTGGACCCGGCTGGCCCGTGTCGCCTTGCACTGCGAGGGCGCAGGGAGGAGGGACTAACCTCCCCCCGAGACGTGCTCTCCGAAGAGCACAGTGTAGAGGGGCTCCGGTGCGTTCCTCTGGAGATCTCAGAGCCCCTCACCATGCACTGGGGTTTTAGTGGGTAAGAATCCCACATAACCCTGCCTCACCCCTAGAAGGCGGAGTATCTTGTTGAAGATTTCCCCCCGTCAACAAAAACAAAAGTCTATGCGGCGTGGCGGATAGACCGTTTGTACTTTCTCATAGATAGGCTGTATCTTTAGGACTAAGTAAGGACAGTATACGAGTGCCCTAATATAGACATATTCTTTATTGGTACAAAAAATTAAACACATCAAAAAGATAGAAAAACAAAATACATTTAAAGAAAAAAAACGGACATAAAGGACATGTTTTATGCCCAATATAGGACACCGTCTCATCGCAAGGATGCGATAGCGCTGGCCAGGACTATCCAAGACTACAAGAGTTTTGTGATACGAGCAGCAGAACGAACGATATTTTGCTTTGACATGAGAACAATTCCACAGTTTGTTTAGACAAGAGAACAGTTTTTCCCACCTTGCATTTGACTGATAGTTCGTAATAGCGTTTAACGTTTGATTAGAAGTGGATGTTGTGTGCACGTTGCAGGTGAGCGTGGTGTTCCTGCCGTGCGGGCACCTGGTGTCGTGCGCGGGGTGCGGCTCCGCGCTGGCCGCGTGCCCGCTCTGCCGCGCTGACGTTCGTGCCCTCGTGCGCGCCTACCTCGCTTAACGTGCACTGCACCGAGAGCTGGTAAGCGTCGGCTGTCTGAACCACTTATCCTCTATATAATCTAAGTCTAAAACTATATATGTCGGCACGTCGCCATATGTGTGATGAAAATGAGCCACCGATATCACTGGCAGCCATGATGATTTACAGATGACAGATTACGCGCGATGGTTCAACCGCTCTATCCGACCGCCATCGTAGAAGTGTGTCACTTCTCTCGACCGGATGGTAAAACGTTGATTCCATCGAACGCCGACAGACGGCGCTAGCGTTCCGTGTTTTTCGAATGACTCTAATATCGCTAGTGTTGCATCGGTAGCGCTAGTATCGCGTCGGTTACGACATATATATATATATATATATTTATATTATATATATATCGACGCTGGAAAGCAAAAACGTAGTAAGTGAAACATATGACCATTTTCACTTTTTTGTGTCGTTGGAATCAGAAAAAAAAAGACGCGTCGAATGATATAGGACTTGTAACAATTAGATGAAAAATAGCGAAAATTGGATTTTCAAGATTGACACATCTCTTCTATTTTTTGTACCGTAAAACGATTTTCTTTTAGAAAAAGTCTAGGTTAATGCCGTGGTACAATACTTATTTAGCAAAAAATAATAAATATTGTGTCCAAAAACTACAGCTCTAGGTCCACAAACACGAAAGTTATAATTTTTTTTTTAAAGTAAGAAATGGTTTTCGGCTTTGGTGAAAAATTTCATTTTTGTGGGTAACTACTTTTATAGGCCAGGTAGTATATACCAATATATACTACTACTATATGATACTATTTTTACTGCTAAGTGCTGATCTGTCTGCCTTCTTAGTCCCCTGATGAGCATCGTGACCACGTATCAGCCTCAATTGAGTACCTCTTTTGTTATAGCGTGAAATACTCTACATACCAACTAGATCGTAAAAAGCTTAATCTTATGTAATAGTCCTAATATAAACCATTTTTTTCCAGAATCGAGCATCACTTACCACCTCAAGAGAATGGTGCACCAGCGTCATTTGTCGTTTCGAAATATGCATGAATGCATTATACAATAATACTAGGACTAGTTACTAATTTCATCACAAGCCTACATAAATGATTGCCATTATAATATGGTCTATGACGTAAGCGATGACGTCATCAAAATATTATGTAACGTTCTCGTTTCTTATTTGACTATTGAATTTGATTCAGTCATAGATCGAACCTTGGAGCGTCGTGTTGTGTTGTAAACTTTATATACAATTGGTTTTACTGCCTTTTATAACCGACTTCTTAATAGGAATTGACCATGAATCGATTTTTATTTTTTTTTGTTGTTGGAACGGTTCAAACTAGATTTCATAATAATTTTGTTGGCATAGAACCTTGACTTCTGATATATAGATGCTTCTATAAATTTTACATAAGGATGCTTGTTGATTGGGATATTGATTTATGATAATACAGGGCTACGTTTATTCCTTATCAACAACGTCTTGATTAGAAAACCATATATGTTGTAAATTTCCATTAGGTATCCCGACAAATGGACGGATAACTAAAAATTACGCCAATCGATCTCGATGATTAATTTTTTATTAGGAAAGTGTAGTTTGATGAGAGTTTGGTTAGGTTCTGATTTAGTATTACTTCGTAAATTCTGTAATATTCCTACGATAATTCGGAAATAGCGTCATGTACGGGTGTAATAGCGTTTAACGTTAGTTTTTGCAGTTCGTTTTTTTTACGAGTAAATTTTATTACTTGTTTTATGTCATAACGTTTGGCGTTGGACTCGAAGTTCATAAGGTCGATCTATGTATTGTAATGTTTTAAGTAGTTATATTGTAGTTAAAACTGCATTTTATTTTTAAGCGTTTAAAAGTGAGAAATCTTGAATATTTTTACGGGCATAGTGTGTGTAATTTTACGCCAACGCGTACCAAAGTACACGAGCGCTTGGTATATAGATGGAGGATGTACGTTCCTTGAACTAAACGTTTTAGAAATAAGGATTATTGTTTACGTTTTGATCTTGTTTAGTTAATTTTAACTATACTTTCAGCTTGAATATGTTAATGTGTTTTATTAATTTAAACAATTTTTTGACACAGTTTTAGAGTAATTTTAGTAAAATTTATGTTACATATGATTTTATAATTGTTTAATAAAATTTTGCAAGTTTTAAATTTATAATAAATGTCATAGAATATTTAAGTAATATAAAATTGAACCTATAAAGTTACAATTTTATATAATCTGTGCTTTTAAGAAAAATAGTGAATGTCAAGTGTAGCGTCATATATATTGTCAAGGGGAATGAAGAAGGCATTTATGGAGTCATTGACCTTTAATTATGACGGATGACATATTTTTACAATAGAAACTTGAATAAAGAGTGATTGATAATATTTATTTATATTTTTATGATTATGATGATTTCCATTACCGCACATCTCGGCAGAATTCCAAATTCCACCTGTACGTTTTTCGCGTAACTTTCTCCCACGCACTGTCAACTTGTGGAATCAACTGTCGCCAGCGGTGTTTCCGAATGTTTACCATTTAGGGACCTTCAAGAAACGAGCCTATTCCTATCTCAAAGGTCGGCAACGCACCTACAGCTCCTCTGGTGCTGTGGATGTTCATGGGCGACGGTGATCACTTAAGATCAGGTGAGCCGTATGCTCGTTTGCCACTTTTCAAATTAAAAAAAAAGTAATAATATAATTTTCTGAAAATTTTTAAAAATGTCATTTTTCTATTTAATCGACGATATATGTATTAGAGTCGAGGCGTATTTATCGAAATACTAGGTACAAAAATATTCACAGTCAATCTCTGACAGATGTATACTAGCAGTGTGTGACGCTATAACTACGTCACGCGTAGGTCTATACTAGGTACTATAGTGGGTACTATAGTAGGTACTATAGTAGGTACTATAGTAGGTACTATAGTAGGTACTATAGTAGGTACTATAGTAGGTACTATACTAGGTACTATAGTAGGTACTATACTAGGAACTATACTAGGTACTATACTAGGTACTATATTACGTACTATAGTAGGTACTATACTAGGTATACACTACGTTTGACGCAGTCACAGTTCGGAAAGAATAATAAGTCCGTCTCCCTCATATTATTTCTTGTATAAGAAAAATAATTTACATTGTCACGTTAGTAGATCATGCAAAGTTGCAGGTCTCGATTATAATATAAGAACGACTATTCTATTCTAATTACTACGAAAATAATTAGGAACTAGATACTAATTCACCCATTCCCCGTTTCACAATACGTAAACAAAAAAAATATTATTAGCTTTCAAAGACACCATCGCATTTGTATAATTAAGAGACATTGTTTTGTATTTCGAATGTAAAATAAATATGATATCCGATTATCCATTACTTCTGTATGTAGTGATTGAATCTAAAAATAATTGCTTTTAAATTCTGTTTGCGCCATTAAATGATAATCATCTCGTTCATCTCATTAATAGAACTAGAACTATCGTTATAAATTATGTTAAAGTAAAAGTTTGTTTTTCTTTACACCTTAGTACTTATTTTAGTTTACTTATTAGTTAGTTTTAACCTTGATTACAATACCACTAAATCAGTGATTAAGCGGTTCGCACATATAAACTTTAATAAACTTGGTGAAAAGGTAAAAATACTTTATATCCGTCCGCAACCGACCGTTTCGTGGTTCGGCTCTTTCGGGCGCCCTCAGATTGGAATATTGAATACATAGTAACCGTCCAAGCTTACCCCTCACAGGGGAGACCTTTGTGTCGAGTTACTAGCGATAGAGGTTCAGATTAAGTTTTTTGTTGACGGGGAGGAAATCTTCAGAAAGATACCCCGCCTTCTGGGGGGAAGGCGGCGGTTATGTGGGGTTCTTACCCACTAAAACCTCCCCGGTGGCCCTTGGTGCATGACGAGGGGCTCCGGGATCTCCAGTGGAACGCACCGGGGCCCCTCTGCACTGTGCTCAAGGAGAGCACGTCCCGGGGCGCAATGCGACACGGGCCAGCCGATGGGGTTCTTCCCGGGTCCACTTTGGTCGACGACTCAGGCCCCCACCCTTGTGGCCCAGTGAACCCGAGGCCCCTTTTAGTCGCCTTATACCGTAGTCTTATTCTTGAGAGCCCCGAACTACAGGGCTGCGGGCCGGTCTGCCACCGACCCGCCTGCGCCATCTCCGCACGGGATCGGCCCTCTCCCGATCCCGTTCTGCGGTCTCCTTCTAGGTCATTACTGGCTCTCAGAAGGAGACCACAGATTAAGCGACCTAAGCTAACTATGCCACCTCTCAATCCAGTGACTCAGTCAAGGTCTCAGTTTCACTGGCCAATCTGTGTAGATCGTCCTAAAAAATTTGGTGAAAAGCGGACAGTGGGAAGCCGTCTACATTAGAGTTATTTCACAGACATATTTTATACCGCAAGACGGTGACATCGTTTTAAGGAATAATATTGCAGCGTAATAAATTTGTTTATCACTAGAATTCTGCCTTGGATTTACCTTAGCATACTAATACGATAGCGCATGAAAAGCTTGAGCCACAACTTGGTTATTCGGTCGGATTACAGAAGTAAAAGCGCTGAATGAAACTCGTTGACATAAAACTTATTGTACATCCGTATAACGGAACTCTGGAATGGGCCTTCGTCTCCGGTGAGCGGTACAGGTAGCAGCCCTGCTGCGTCTGGCCAGAAATAATCGTAGCGGCGGACGCTCAGAAATAGCGCAGACGACGCCACCCGAGCCGACGCTTTTGGAAATGTATTAATATGCGAAAGGCGCGTCCACACACAGAAAAGCTAGACATTTTGAGAGACGGATGTATGCACGCAATTCATATTAATTTATTTGGCTTAGGATTGTTGACCCTCGCTGGCTTCTCGTAGAAAGTTATAGATACAACTAAATGAAAGAAGATAAAAAAAATACTTATTCGTACTATGTACTGGCAGAGCAGTTTCTGTGTCCGGGCGGTCGTCTCAACTGGCGTCTGTGCAGCCCGAGTTCGATCCCCGGTAGCGGCACCAATGACATTGTTGAAATTTAAACCCTGATTTATCACGTGCTCGTCACTGGATGAAAACATCGTGAGGACACCTGCGTGTTTGAAAAAATTCCAACAAATGTGAAGTCCGCCGATCCGCACCAGGGCTGCGTGATAAGGCGTGTTATTTTACTTTCCCTATAGGCAGATAAAGAGTAAGAAATTAAGAGAAAATCGGGTTTTTCTAAATCTAGACTGAATAAATACCCCATCTGTGTAAAGTCCGCTCAGAGGACACACAGATTAGCTAGATTCTAATTTTGACGTGTCACAAATGACAGGTTTTGTAATTTTAACGTTACACTGACGAGAGGTTAAACACAATTATTCAAATATAATGAAAAAAAATATTCATTTCGTTCAATTCATTCAAAATTCAGTTTACTTAACATGGAAATTATAAAGATAATTGACCATCAAAAATTTGTAAGTCACTTTTCAATTATTTAAGTTCACATCTCCATTTAGTCTTATGGTATCCGGTTGGATCTACTAAAATCTCATTGGTTTTTTTATAAATGCTAACAATATTTTCTTTTACAAATATTATTAACATTCTTATTAGCTATTCCAAATTAGCTTAGGCTTGTGTTAGGAGATGGTTCACGTTAATAGTCTAATGGTGGATTCGAACCCACGTCCTTACGATTCGACCGTACCCTAAACCATTAGGCTATTGATGGAATCCACCTAGGATTCGAAGCACGAACTTCTTCAGGTAAGTTGAACACTTGGGGAACAATATAATAGGCTGTCAAATATCTCCCTTCCGCCTTTTGTCTTTGAATTTCGCGGCTATGTACAAAGCGCTACAGAGCTCGTATCTAGCAATACTATACATAATATATTATATATAATATTTGTTTTACTAACAGATATTGTTGTTACTAGGGACCTTCATTGTAATTTTATTAGCATTGGACCTTTGTTTTCTATGATATAACAGTAATCTCCTTAAAACCGCATAAATGTGATAAATGAAGCAAATGTTTGTTTGATTGGGATATTGGTAGGTTTGTGACAGTAAAATAATCCAACACTAAATACTCCGATCTCCTTAACGTGTAAAATCATGAATGAGAAAGAAGACAGTACAGTACTTGGGAAAAAAATGTAGCGTAGTACATTTTTGGCATAGATTTGTGGTTGGTTTTAGTATTTACTTGTATTATTGAACTATGCAGAAGCATTGATAAAAGAGCTTCGCAGTTGTGACTCAAGGAAATTGCGATGCGTACGTAACCTCAATCGATTCAACATTGTGTCAACTGTTCGACGACGTGACTAAATGGTCGTAACAATTTCTACGTCTAACAGGAAAACTGTACATAAATCGATAGTTTTTATTTTCTTTTTAACCGACTTCAAAAAAGGGGTAAACATATATATATTAGAAGTTTCTACTGATTAGATCGACGACAATTTTGATCATTCTTTTTTTTGATACAATTTGGTCCATTAATCCATTATCAGGATGACTAGACCAAACTGATTACTACTGAATTCATGAGAAAACCATGTAAATCTTAAATTTCCATTATGTATGTGAGTGACAAATGGACGAATAACTCAATATCAGGCCAACCGATTTCGATGATTCATTTTTAATTGGAAAGGATGTACTTCAAGGGTAGTTTGATGCGAGTTTGGTTAGGTTCTGACTTATATTATTTCGTAATATATATTAAATTTATTTATTCTTTATTTGCATACAATAAAAAGATACAAATAGGCGGGCGAACTTAATGCCAAAAAGCATTCACTGCCAGTCTACCTTGGGGTTGTGTAGAGACAAAGTAACGGGTGCAAGCTATGTGAGAAAAATAATGAATATAAGAAAACTATACATACAAATAAATTAAATATATATGATACACTACAATTACATACAATAAAAAATAGATAAAATACATATATCTAAGTATAGATGGATAGGGACAGCAATTGTCAAATTATTCCTTCCTAAGGTACAGCTTCCAAAGTAACTGTTTGAAAGTAGATTTAGTTCCAGCTGTACGTACATTTGTTGGCAGCGCATTCTAGAGTCTTATTGCGTTAAAGGTAAATGAATTATACATTATTATTATTCCTATGATAATTCGGAAATACAAAGAGGTCCGGAGGAGAGAGTAAAATAAGAATCTTTAAGCTCTCACGTAATTTTTACATAATCGTAGTAGACAGAAATGTCTATCGTCCTCTTTTAACCGAAAACATTAAGTTCTACCACATGTTATATATTTAACATATCGGCATTTCAGTGTAAAAGAACTTAATCAGATTCAGAAATTTCTAATAGGATTCTGCCCTGTGAATTGGTAGATTCTACAGTATTCTAATCTATATATATAAAAGAGAAAGTGTGTGAGTATGTTCCATATAGGATACGAGATGGCTAGACTGATTCCAATGAAACTTTCAGGGAATCTTCAGATAGGTCAATCTGGCGAGTAATCCTGTAAAGTTTGGTGACTCTTCTTTTTGAACTGTAAAACGAGCCATATGTCGTACTTTTATTTCTGACATTAACTTGAGCCCGAAATGTTTTTGTATAAATGACAAGAATGATATTGTATTTGCTGATACGTGCATGGGTGTAGGTAATGATCTTCGCCCGCTCGAGAATAGAGTGAATGCGGAGGAAATGAATAATTTAATATATTGTGGGAGTTTAATAAAATATATAATGATGTAAGTTTATTGATTAAATAAAATAAAGCAAAATCTAGCCCGGTGCAGTGTGCAGGGTACGCTAGTAGAAAATAAAGTAATATCTGCTTTGTCGGTCGCGCGTAGAGTACAAGACTGATAATTAGATTAAAGGCTACGCAATTGCGTTACTAGATGGCGCTAGTTTATCTATGAAGTTATTATATCGCAGCAGGACTAACCGCACGGTAATAACTGGTAGGGAGCGGTGAGTCAGCGTGAAGGTGGTTTTAATTAAAGGATACTTGCCGGTTGCATAGACACAACGTCCTTGCAAGGCTGTGTTAGCGATCACCCCCACTACCTCGCGCCTTGCATACCTCTCCCGCCAATGAAACGTTTCAATTGACTAATGTCTATTATTCAGCAATAGTACAGATATTAAACGCTATTCACACAGATTTAAATTCATGCTTAGCGTTTTTCTTGTTGTCACACAAATGGCTTATTTGCCTCACATATCAGACATAGACGTTTTCCACTAAGCTTACTAAATCATGTACGTGTTTTTCAGTTTTTTTTTTATGGATGCTACTGGCAGAATTGGACCACACTGAAAGCACTATCAATAAAGAAAAGAATTATCAAAATCGGTCCACCCAGTCGAAAGTTATGAGATAACGAACATGAAAAGACTATTTCGGATTGGTGTCCACTGTCTGCTGGTGTTCCACAAGGTGGAATCCTTTCTCCTCTTCTATTTTCTGTATTCATTAATCTTATAACTACTCACATTCGCAGTTCGTATCATTTGTATGCCGATGACCTTCAAATTTATGCTCAGAGTGACGTTACAAATATCAATGATGCAATAGTTAGTGTAAATAATGACCTCTATAGTATCCTTGATTGGAGTAATAAGTTTGGGATATCAGTTAATCCCATTAAGTGTCAGGCCATTATCGTAGGGAGTTCCCGCCAGCTATCCAAATTGGATGTAGGTTCTTTGCCCTCAATATGTTTTAATAGCATCACAGTTCCCTACACAACAACAGTCAAAAACCTTGGTTTAATATTGGATAATACTTTGAGCTGGCGACCGCAGATCATTGAAGTTAGTAAGAAGGTAACCAATACTCTGCGCTGTCTGTATCGCTTCAAAAATCTTCTACCAGCGTCCACTAAGACAATACTTATTCAGAGCTTGATCTTACCTTTATTGGATTATGCCGATGTATGTTGTACTGATCTTACTCAAGAACTTCTCAGCAAATTGGATCGCCTACTCAACAATTCTATTCGCTTCATCTTTGGCATACGCAAGTACGACCATATTTCTTTCTTCCGCTCTCAGCTTAAATGGCTTCCAATGTCTCAACGACGATCCTTCAGAACACTTTGTACATTATATTCTATTTTACGTGATCCATTTGCACCTGAATACTTGAAATGTAAATTTCAGTATCAGGGTGATTCACACGACCGTTGTCTTCGTTCTACTGATAGTAATTTTCTCCATATTTCTTCCTGTCACACTGATTTTATGTATAAATCCTTTACCTTTACCGCAATAAGACTTTGGAATGCGCTGCCAACAAATATACGTACAGCTGGAACTAAATCTACTTTCAAACATTTACTATGGAAGCTTTACCTAAGCAAGGAATAGTTTGTCAATTGCTGTCCCTATCCATCTATAATTCTATATATATGTATTTATATATGTATTTATATAAGTATCTATTTATTATTATATATAATTATTATGTTTATATGTTTAATTTATTTGTAAGTATGCATGTATTTATTATAGTTTTCTTTTATTTATTATTTTCTCATATAGCTTGCACCCGTTACTTTGTCTCTTCACAACCCCAAGGTAGACTGGCAGAGAATGCCTACTGGCATTAAGTCCGCCTATTTGTACCTTTATTTTTTGTATTGTGTGCAAATAAAGAATAAATAAATAAATAAATAAAAAGACATACAGACAAATTGGTCGCCTCCGCCTTTTTTGAAGTCGATTGAAAATGGCATATATACTTCTCATGTCCTGTTTTAATCCGGACAGGATAGACAGAGGTGTATTTCACTAATCTTATTAGATATATGTAATTTTTTTCAGCCACTCGATGTCGAACTAATGCCGGTGCACGCTCGCCTTAGTACGGAATGCTCCTTCCCGAAGTGGCACTCAAAGTTAGTTTAGCTTTTGAATGTCCCTTAGATCATCCGTGAAATAGCAACCGACCGAGTCGTGGTTCGGCCCTCTCGGACGCCCTCGGATCGGAATGCTTACGCGTAACATAGTAACCGTCCAAGCCGAGGTTACCCCTCACCGGGGGGATCCTTGTATCGAGTTACTAGCAATAGAGGTTCAGGCTAAGCGACTTAAGCTGTGCCGCCTCTCAATCCGGTGAAGCAGTCAAGGCCAGCCTCTTTGGCCAATCTGTGTAGTTCGTCATTAATAAACAAATGCTCAAATCATATATCAACAACTTCAACAGCATAGACATTTATAAAACCGACAAACTTTTGTTAAGAAAAGTATTATCGAAATATACATAAGTACTTTATTACTATTTTAGAAAGTGATAGGCAATGGAATATTAATTTGTTTTTTTTTTATAATGTAATAATTACGCTGTTTATTCCAATAAATAAAAGAAAAATACAAAAATTCTCATGGATGCCATTTTCAGACTTGCACCACACTGGAAGTACCAGCTTTTAAATAAAAGTGTCATCAAAATCGTTTCTCCCAACCAAAAATTATTAAACAAAAATACAGACGAATTGAGAACCTCCTCCTTTTTTGAAGTCGGTTGAAAAAGTGCTAATAAGCAAGAACTTAGAAATAATAAAAAATGGCACACAAAAAAAACACTCACAAAGAGTATACATATTGTAAAAACTGCCATTTCCGTCCGTTTCTTTTAATAGTATTTCTACTAGAACATGTCCCGCCAGCGTGTTACTCTTCCGGCACTCCGTTCGACAAGTATGACCTCATTGAACAAGATAAGTACTAACAACTATGCGTGCACTCAGCACTTTGTCCTCTGAACCGGACGTGAAACAGCTGTTATGTATTGCAGTCAATAAAGAAACAATCTAACCGTTTATTACGTAAATATGTGATGCGACGTATAAAGAATACGTTTCAATAGCATAGCAGTGACGTACATAAATTCGTCAGAGGGTAGTCTAATAATATTTATAAAATCACAAGCGTACAAATTAGTATCCGCCGCTTTTTCTCAAAAAAAAAGTATTTATTGTGAAAGTGTGCTTTGTTTTCGAACTACACAGATTGGCCAGAGAAGCTGGCCTTTCTTTTTTCAGGCCCTCAGATTTCAGTTAGCTAGCGTCTTTATCTTCCGAGATATTTATTATTGCTCACGGCTATAGTTTTAATCAAAGCAATGTTGTAATTGATGACAACCATCATGTCAAAAATACCTCTATGGTATATGTATCTACGCATCGGTACTGGCGAAGTTCTTGTTTGCAGTGATGTCATACCTCATAAAAATGTTCAAAGGATATTGCAGCGTAATTTATTATGTGCAAATGATTAGTATTATTGGGAATTCCCAATACGCAAGTTGCAAGGAGGATATAATGGTTTATTGTATTTTACTGTATGCTGCACTCATGCATGGAGACTGATTTCTCTAAAGGTAGGCTATCAAAAGTCATGCCTCAAACCAACAGAATTCCATGTAAATACTGGGAATTAGCGAGGCGGTGATGATTCAATGCATAACTGCAAGTAAGCTAGGAAATCTATAAAAATTCCGCGGTATTGCTGACGGCAGTTTTTAGCAATATACAAAGCTCTATATCTAGTCGATTAATTTGAAATGTATTATTATTTAATTCTAAAGTTAATTATTAGATCTCAAACACATTTTAAGAATTCTACAATTCCTGTCTCCTATTGGAGTAAAACTATTGTAGAAGATTCGAACCAATTCGAACCTCCGCGGTTTATATAGATCACGAAAGCTAAAAAACATTACTAGTAGAACATGATGCGATCGATGATATGACTATCGGAAATACGATTTTACGTTTTTAATTACAAACTACACAGATTGGCCAGAGAAGCTGGCCTTTACTTCACTGGGTTGAGAGGTGGCATAATTCGCTTAGCCTGAACCTCTACCGCTAGCTCGACACGAAGGTCCCCCGGTGAGGGGTAGCTTCGGCTTGGACGGTTACTATTTCAAGGATAATATATATCACGTCTCAATTATAATGTGTGTAGGGCAGAAAACAAAAGAAAGATAGAGAAGCCGACCAGAAGAAAAAATCACCGTCGAATGAAAGAAAGAAGCCGTGAGTCATGTAAACAAGTCTTTCAAATCAGACTATTTACAGATCAAAAGTAAGAAGTTGGCTTTCTAGCATTTATGGCCGCGAACTATGATTAGAACGCGAATTATATTAAGAAGTGAAGGTATTTTGTTAAAGATTTCTTAGGAGTGTAAATCAGTAAAAAGAAAACATACAATGACCATTTATGACAATACCTTTGTGTTTATTTTCCGTGAAAGGTAATCTTTAACGAAGGACAGCACACCGTCCGCCCACTCTGCAACGGTTCGCAATTACAGAAGCGCAGTGGGTGCATAGCTAATCCGCGGCGCCGTCACAACCATAATCGTATTAAAACCGAACCAGGTTCGTTTGTTTGAACGATTTATGACGCAATAATCGGCGTCAAGTTGTTTATCAGTTTTTTTTCCGCATTGAAATTTAATTAATCAAGGTCATTTAGTATCGCGGTGCGCAATATTTACGAGTAAAATTAAAAATCTATTTCAAATCGAATTAAACGATACTTGCTACTAATGTGAATGTTTAGATGTTTGTTGTAAATCAAGACAAAAATGCTGAACGGTTCTGGATGAAATTTGGCACAGACATAGATTATATAGTCTGGAATAGCACACAGGCTAGTTTTTATTTAATGTACTTCAAAAAGGAGGTTATTGACCAAGTACAAATGGCGGGCAACGCGGCGCGCAGCTAGTACATAATGCAATAAAAATAATACAATGCACATTCATTCTTAATCAGTTTGTGTCGTCAATCAAGATGTGACGTCTTCTTTTTGGTCGCCTCACTGTTGTCAGAGTTGTTGTGTCCATCATTATCCGGTGGGTTGGACAGAAGACAGCACCCGCACGACCTTCCGTCGTCCGCCAAAGTGAACCCGGGAAGAAGGCAACATCAGCGGGCACGAGTCGCTTTGCACTGCGAGTGCGCAGGGGAGTGACTAAACTCCCCCCTCCCCCCTCCGGGACATGCTCTCCGAAGAGCACAGTGCACAGGGGCTCCGGTGCGTTCCTGTGTAGATCCCGGAGCCTCTCACCATGCACCGAGGAAGGGCCACCGGGGGGTTTTAGTGGGTAAGAACCACACATAACTCTGCCTTTCCCCCGAAAGGCGGGGTATTTTGTTAAAGATTTCTCCCACGTCAACAACAAAAAAAGGGAGCACCCACCATACCCCGCACCTGACCCGTCGAATCGCATACGTCACTGAAGTTAAAAAATAATTTTCAACTTCAGTGACGTCACTGCCTTCTTAATAGGAAATAACAACGCCGATCAGCGAGGACGCGTCTATAGTCTTACCAAATTACGACACAATCTCTTAAAACCATTTCATTCGAGTTTTAATAGTAAAGTCGTCTCTCGAAGCGCGCAATATAAGCTATCGCTTAAATGCCTGAGATTAATTTCAAGCACTAAAGTACACTTAAATAGATACTTATAGTTTCTTATCTAAATAATCATTTATTTTCTTATTATTAGCCGTATCAGTTCGTATCGGTCATCATTCAGTGAACAAAGAAAGGTCTGCGTAACAAGTGTGAATGTACTGTGTACTACATGTAACCGATTGGTAATTGAATGTGAATGAGGATTTAAAATAAAATTAAAATTCAGAAGAATTCAGAAGTGAAACTTCTTTATTCACGCCTGACTTGGGGAGTAATCTGATGGAAAAAAAGGTTACGAAAAGTGTGCTCTTTTTTTTTTCTTTATTTATTAGGGACTTTTGCCCTTTTGGGTATGTCAGCCCCATCATACCCTAACTTACGCACACACACGTCGATCGCATGAAGCGAGAAAGAAAGTCATCAATGTATGGCCATAGCCACCAGCTTCCTCGCTCCCTCTGAGGTCGGGTCAGACAGCAGCATTAAAAAGCACCCACATGTTGCTCCCTTAGTTTTAGACTATCTATTAATGACTTTCTTTCCGCTTCATGTTTGGCACATTCCCCATTATGTGGTGCAAGTGTTATCTAGGCGTAGGAAACATGAGATGGATATATAAGTTAGTATAGAAAGAGATAGTTACGTTTCGTATATTACCGTAGGGGCAAGAGAGGGAGGTGCGAGCACACATTTTCTTTTTTTGTCTCTTACTCTCATAGCCAGTTACGTTTCGCATATCTAAGCCATTGCATGTCTATTATCGATATCACATTGTGGGAGTAAGACAGAGCAGTGCGCGCGGACATTATCATTCTGTCTTGAACGGTCGTATATGCATTATATATATATATTTACCAAAAGAAGTTTTAGTTCATTCGTGTGGTCCAAGCCACACTCGTTGTTTTATAATTATTTTTTCTTCGAGTTACCAAAACACTGAGACAATTTTGGAATAAAGATGACTATAAAACATATCCATGTCAAATAACATTAATCGGCAAGTTATGGCTGTCCATATGTATATCAAATGTTTACAGACATAACATAACCCGTTCTGGACTTCAGATCATCTCTCAAAGCTGTAGTAAAAAGTCAAAAAAGGTTCTATATCGTTTTGTAAACTGTACGCCGTGTTACCATAAACAGTGTTAGAAGAACAGCGGCGCCCCCTAGTATGGAATTAGCGTCGCAACTAGGCGTGGGCGCCGCCGGCATGACTCAGAGACACTCCTTAGTCCAGCCGCGTCTCGACGCACTCGTATTGCAATGTACACTGACATTCATCACCGCCATATCCGTATAGACAATAACTACGCGATCGCTTTGTTTCAACAGGAAAGATATTCTATTTTGATCGTCTCTACAAACATTGTCTTGTTGTAGTAAAACATCTTCACGCACGCATGACTTGGGAAATAAGCAGGTGAATGCGTGACGAGAGCGTTACGAAAAGTGTAATCAGGCGAGTTTATCATCGAATTCTATGTCCAATGCTGATAAAATGAATATGGACCTAAAAGTATAGCATCGAAACAAAAAAATAGTATAAAAAAATATTGGTGAACGTTGTTTATGGACGACGGGACGGAAAAATAAAAAATAAAATATTTGCATAAAGAAATGCTCATAGTAGTTAATGAATAAAAAACATCAAAAGTCTTCAATGCGTCTAAGTCTTAAAACATGATTTTTTTTAATGACGAACTACACAGATTGACCAGAGAAGCTGGCCTTGACTGCTTCACCGGATTGAGAGGTGGCTCGGACCTCGGCTTGGACGGTTAAAAACATGATATCTTAGCTAACATTATTTGTAGTTAATTTTTAGAACTAGAACGGTACGCCTGAAGGCATTCTTTAACAGTCAACCCTACGTTAAAGTCAAGTTTGATTGACCTAAGCAGGTCAAGTCAAAAAGTAGTTTTTCACAATTTAAATTGACGCAAATCACGGAATCATTACAAGAGCCGTGGTAACCCAGTGTCCGAGCGGTCGCCACATGAAACATAGTACGCTAGCAACCCGAGTCCGATCTTCGGTCCCATCGTGAGGACACCTGGCATGTGTTAAAAAAATTCTAAGACATGTGAAGTCCGCCAATCCGCACTAGGGACGTTATTTACTACGACGGTTTTCGAAACTAAATTAGTAAATAAATACTTCAAAGTACGGTACAAAAATAATTGATTTGACATCTCGGTATTAGTCAACTATCTCCTTACTCTGTCCACGACCTAATCTTTGTAGGTTCGATAGTAGCGTTTTCACGCCTGAGCGAATAATATTTAGATTAAGACTATATTCCCAATAATGTTACAGACAGAACTTCTGTTGAACTACTGCGACAGAAACTACTAGCTGTTAAATACAGTCAAAGATCTCAACGTTCTTCTTGGTTAATTATTGGAGCCATAAAGCTGCGGCTCCAACAGTTTATTGTAAGTTGAAATGGATTTTGTCAAACCGTAAGTTGAATTTGTTAATTTGTCGTTGATTAATGTCTAAACTTAACGTACCAAATGTATTTTAACGTTACCTTTGGAACTTTGCCAGAGCAATGCCTACACCTATTGTGCCGCTGTTGCCTAGCTCGGGTAAAAGAGAAGAGACACAGATATGCTAATTTTGATGTATTTACTTTCAATAATCAGCTCAGTTATAAATATCAATGTACCCACATTCTTTTCAACATGTGGTAATGTTAATAATGTCCAATGTACCCCGATGACATCCATCTTTCTATTTTTACATATATAATTATGTCGCACTACATATATATATATATATTTTTATTATTTCTAAGCAAGTGTTTGACTACGATCCCACCTGATGTTAAGTGGAAATGCAGTCCTGGATGGTAAGGCGCACTAGCTTAGTAAATGCCTATTCACTCTACTCTTGAAAATACCCACATTGTAATCGGAAGGAAAGACAGACGCGCGCAAACTATTCTAGTCCTTTGCTGTACGAAGAATGAAAGACAAAGCAAATCGCTTCGTTCGGGTTTATTGTATATTATAGCGTGTACATATGTGTGTACGTGTGTTGCCATTTTCAAAAAGGAGGAGGTTCTCGATTCTCTTCTCTTCTATTCGTCTGTATGTATTTTGCTTTTATGTTTGTCATCTCATAACTTGCGACTGGGTGAACCGATTTTGATATTTTTTTGTTTGAAAGCTGGTGCTTACCATCTCTTTCTCACAATGGTATCTATGTGACATCTATAACAATCTACAAGTCTTAAATTTGCATTTAGTATGTGTGCGACTAATTGAATAATAACTCAATATCACGCCAGCCCATTTCGATGATTCAATATTGATTGTAAAGATTGTAATTCAAAGGTAGTTTGATGAGAGTTTAGTATTGTTCTGGTTAATTCTATTTCGTAATATTCTTTTTGATTTGAAGTCGCTATTTGGTGACGCAGCTGAAACTAATCTGCTCAGTCTTGAGCACAGGCGTAAGGTAGCTAGCCTTTCGGTTTTCTACAGATTGCATTTTGGAGAATGTGCTCAGGAACTACATGGTCTAATTCACCCATCCCTTTCCACCATCGTACTTCTAGACGCACTGCGGGATTTCATCCTTTGTTATGAACATCCTCAAACCCGAACGAAGCGATTTGCTTCGTCTTTCATTCTTCGTACAGCAAAGGACTGGAATAGTTTGCCCGCGTCTGTCTTTCCTTCCGATTACAATGTGGGTATTTTCAAGAGTAGAGTGAATAGGCATTTACTAAGCTAGAGCGCCTTACCATCCAGGACTGCATTTCCACTTAACATCAGGTGGGATCGTAGTCAAGCACTTGCTTAGAATTTATAAAAAAAAAAGTCGGGTCTTGTTTTCTACTTTTTTTTTGTACTTGCAATGCACTTCGCTCTGTCTTACGCGTATTATCATCTACTCCGAGAATAATCACTGTGTATTTTAAACATCAGCTGGTCTAACCATTGGAATGGAATGCTGGCATACGATACCGCGGTTATCGTGTGACCCAATCCGTTACTGATAGCGTGGAATGCTAACGTCCCTGGCCGTTAAACATGCATTCTCATTTTACCCTGTCACTCTTACAACTTGTAGCAAAATTGTTTTAAAATGTATAAAATACTATCGATTAAACATATGCATTGGTATATTTATAGGTTTAATTGCAAAGTAATAATAATGTATTACAAACCAAAGTACTCTGTATTTATGCGTCAAATGTGATTAATTACAGTCAGTCGAGTCATCTACAAGGTTCACGGGAACCTCGCAGGTACGGGCCTCGGGGTGTTACCCCATTACCCGGGTTATCAGCGCGGGGGCGACTGCTCCCATGGTCTTGGGTACCGTTTTAGAACGAATTTTTTAGGAATAACTATTTTTACGTCGAGGCTAATCCCTCAAGCGTCAGCCGCGACGAATCTATCTTCTACGCCCTCCCGACCTCTAGGTCTCGATTGAGACGGAGGTCGAGAGGGGGCTACGAGTTCAAAAGCTCGCTAGAATAGGGGAATTTGAACCTACGGGGCACGTCGGGAGGACATTAATTACAATTGCGTTCTGTACCTAAGTATCGGCAATGCTACAAAGCGGGATGATAGACTGCGATGGTCGGAAAGAGAACACTACAACTTTCTTAAAAAAACTCACCTACATTCATAAAAAAATGGTAATTTTATCGAATACGATAATAATTTAATCTAACATTATATCGATTAATTGATCGAAATGAAATCAGTTTTACATATAGTAAAGCTAACAACACCACATTAAAAATACTACAAGTCATTATTCAACTAATTCCATCATGGCGGATGTTTTTGTCGTACTTTTATTTGTATTTATATTGTTTTTTGCCAAAATTATTAGTGATCCATCGAGTTTCGCGTTCACAATAGGATTAGTATAATTATCATAAAACATATTTTTTTACTTAAATTTCTTAAGATAAAATACCAAAAAATTTTCGCTTAATTGTTTGTTTTTTTATTTTGCTGGACGCAACATTCAACGAGTAAATTTATTATTATTTTATTATGATTTTTAGCATTTTCATCTTAGACGTAAGAAATAAGTGTATTTGTTTTAAAAAAAGACTTGGCTTAAAGGGCTTGTTACCAAGCCATAAACTATTCATCAACAACAGTATATTTATGAGCAAAAACAAAAACCGACTTCAAATCAAATCAAACGTTAAACGCTATTACGTGCGTGGGTCCTCTCTGTATTTCCGAATTATCGTAGGTATATTACGAAATAGAATTAATCAGAACCTAACCAAACTTCCATCAAACTACCCTTGAAGTACATCCTTTCCAATAAAAAATGCATCTATGAAATTTGTTGGTGCGATATTGAGTTATTCGTCCATTTCTGGCGCACATATGTACTTGATACAAATTTAACACTATATGGTTTTCTCATGGATGCCATTGTCAGAATTGGACCAAATTGAAATGGGATCAAGGAATCATCAGCTTTCAAACAAAAAAAAACATAGAGACGAATTGGGAACCTCCTCCTATTTGAAGCCGGTTGAATACAGTACTACTAATATGTGTAATATATTTGCTTACAAATTGCTACATGCAGTTCTATAAATATCAGTGAAACCAATAATGTCAGCATCAAAGAGCTTTTAATTTATTGTATATTGCACGTTTTATTTGGACTGCGGGCGCGTATGTTTTCTGTCTCCTGTGGCAAATTTATTGATATTTTGAGCTTTATAAACATTATAGAATCGTTTCATCACACCATGAGAATAGAAGGTAAGATTGCTTAATAATGCAATAAAACATATACGTAGACAATCACGCATGTCACTCAGAGGGGAAGACAGAGACTACGGACCTTCTCCCCAGGTCTCCTAATCAACGTCAAGGATTCCAATACTAACAGGCACGAAAAAAAGTTTAGCGCTTTTTCCTCTTTCACCTGTCCCTTTTTTTAATGGGTAGAGCGAGACAGAAATTTCGAAAATGAAAAATGATTTATTTAGTTTTTTAATCGCCTCAAAAAAAGATTGGTATTCTCAATACATTTGTATTTTTTTGAATTTGTGCTACCGAATTAGATTTTGTTTCCATATAAATTTTGATTGTGATATTGGGAGGCTTATGAAAATGCATGAATAGGAATAAACTCCTTAACCAAAACGATTTTTGACGAATCTATACAGAGTAAGCAGAGAAGCCGCCTTTGAATGTTTTCCCGGATTGAGAGCATCGGTTTGGACGCTTACTATGTTACGCGTGAGCATTCCTCATGGCGCTCGAGAGAGTTGAGAGTTGAATGAAAAGAATAAATCAAAAAGTATGTGTTGGCCAGGAAAAAATATTAAAGAGTTAAAGTATTTTATATATGTCCCACTGCTGGGCACAGGCCTTCTCTGTAAAGAGAGTGTAAAGGCATAGTCCGCCACGGGGCCTTAGTGCAAATGGGCAGACTTCACATGTCTTAGAAAAATTTTCTAAGACGAGTAGGTTTCCGATGTTTTCTTTCACCGCCGGGCGCGTGGTCAATCAACACATAAAATTGCAAAAACAAATTTATTGGTGCCGGCACCGGGGCTCGAACTCAGATTGCTAGCCTGTTATGCAACTTAACAACCGCCCGGATTCTGAGCTACCAAGGCTGTTAAAGAATAATATAAAATAATAATTATAAAATCTTGACATGACATAAAAGAAAGGAAAGAATATAATTATACTTCGGAAATAAAAGAGAGAGTTCGCACGTAGACTAACCGCCAGCGCTTCTTTACTCCCAACTTCCTAAACACGGTTTAATCATGTTTGATTTGATTTGTTTTTTTAGTCGGTATTTATCTTTACTCGTAAATATAGATATTTACTGTCATCTAAAAGCTTAATCATTTGTTATTTATATAACTTTAATTACACATTTTTCTCATTTACATACAGAATTTTTTGACACGTGTTTCTGTATACGAAAGGAAGAAATATTTTCGAATTATTATTGACCTTAAGTTAAACATGAATCATTCGAGCAATAATCCTGTTAGTCGGTGGTAAAGTCGAATCCGGGCATGTTTGTAAAGCATATCACATAACCTCGTGTGACACCAGCCATTGTGTAGGTTTTTGTGTGTCCACCGATGTCACGCGCCCGTTGTGCCGCGTTTATTCACGCGAACTCATGTTATATAATAGGTTGGGAAAAAAGTCTTTTCGCATTATAGCATGTATGAAATTGTAATAAAATCTCTTTGGCTATACTATTTGTATCTGGCTGGTTTTGGTATCATTTAAAGTTTAATTTTAAAGAACATAATTCCAAATTCAAATTAGGGAAATGTGTAATTTTCATTTGTTTTTCGTACTGTCAAGTTAAGTAAATGTAATGAAGAAATTCGATACATTTTAAAATTTTACTACAAGGTGGTTACGTTTATTTACGGTATTTTGATCAGAAGTCCCAAAAATTCTATAGCAATGGGATCATGCCCTACCTACAAGATGGCAAAAAGTTATCAAACTAAATGGTACCTACACACTTTAGTTAAATATAAATAAAGTATATTAAAATATGTATTGAATTATCTTAAAAAATGCGAAGGACCTGTTTCCCCGACCTAATATAACAAGGTTCCCAAGTTACTCTGTGGACTGAAAGATATTTATATGTCTAGTCTAAATTATTACCTATACACTATTTTATAATTTTTATCGTTTTTTTTATGTACGAACTACACAGTTGGCCAGAGAGGCTGACCTTTCACTGCTTCACCGAATTGAGAGATGGCAATGCTCTTAGGTCGCTTAGCCTGAACCTCTATTAGCTAATAACTGGACACAAGGGTCCTCCGGTGAGGGGTAACCTCGGCTAGGACGGTTACTATGTTACGTGTAAGCATTCCGATCCGAGGGCGCCCGAGAGGGCCGAACCACGACTAAAACGGTAGCTGTTTTATTAATAGGAACTATTTGGGACAATCTAAGCTAATTATATGCCACTTCGGGAAGCGTTAGCGAAGGAAGAAGAAGTGGTCGAAGAAACTCCAGCAACGCTCCTAATCCTATCCAAGGGGTGCGTAATTTTTATCGCAGTTTAACCGTAGCTTATTCTTTTGATAGTCGCAGACTCGAACACCAATCGGCTTGCACCAATGAATTGCCATTTTTATCGGCTTTTGAAGTATAAAAAAATCACTTGCTAAAAATTGACATAATAAGCGTGGTGAAAAGCGGACAGCGAAACCTTAGTCTACTGAGCTAAAGTTAGAAGATCTTGAGAGTTTATTTTTTAATCTTACTTATAAGTGTTGGCGATGGGAGAAAGTTTGACTGAAGAAACTCCAGCAATGGTCTTAACATTCATTATAAGGAAAATGCCTTTAAAACAGCGATATCGACAACAACATGTGTTATTACATTCGGAATTGAGAGAAAACCGTAAGCCGACGTGGGTCGTGCCACGTTTCACTTTTTATTCCTAAAATAAAATATTTCACTTTAAGAGAGACGAAACAAAGTCGCCATTATCCTTGTGTTGAAGCTGACGTTAACCCTCTTCACGCAGAACGCACCGCATTACCTGGTCACGATCGTCCTCTTCATTAACATAACGCATAATTTTAGACCCCTTTAGTGCTTATTTCGATCTTGTTTTAATCGATTCTGTTGGCGGTGAAGACGTACTTGGAAAACGGTTCATATTGAATTCATTTTTGAGCGTATTGAAAAAAATTGTGATTTTTACGTGCAGGAAACATATGCAAACATATGTAACTACACTTTTAAGCAAAAATAAAGGGTCGGTTAAATAAGTTTCAATATCTCGGAATATAAAGACGGTAGCTAACTGAAATAAATTGTGCATGATAGACAATTAAATATCCTTAAAATAAAATATTTTTATTAATTTATTTATATTTTATTAAAAAACATAAACTTAAAAAAATTATTAATTTAATTTAAAGACAACGAAGACCAGAACTTCGTAATATTCCTAATATCTAGAAATAATAGAGAGCGTCGTGTAAAATTCAATCTGTCAATGATTTCATTTCGTTTTGGTTTCTAGTTGTAATTATAAGTTAGTAATAATTGCCATGTATCTGTTTGTAATATTAAAATTACTTTTTACTACATGCATATGAATATACGGTATAACATTTAACACACAAAACATTCTTTGCAATTTTTGTCTGTCTTTTTGTTCCGGCTAATCTTGAACGGCTGGACCACTTTGGAACGGAATTTTACGTGCAGATAGCAGATGAATAAGGAAAATAAAAATAAATAAAATAAAAATAGCTTTTATTATTCTACTACAACTAAACTTGAGATAAATATAAATTGTTCGGTAATCTGATTATAGTTCTAATATTATCTGTTGACATTATTTAAATAGAAATGTCAACAGAAAAAACAATAATTTTAGACTATTAAAATTACTGTTTGTTTCTGTTGGCGGCGTAGGCCTCTCCTAAATCTTTCCAAACATTTCTTTCTCGTGCTACTCGCATCCAACACGATTCACATTTCTGTTTGAAAATGTCTCTCCATCTCTTACTTGGTCTTCCTTTTTCTCTTTTTTTGTCTCTTGGTATCCACACTGTTATACGTTTTGTCCATCGGTTGTTGTTCATTCTCATTTGTGCCCTGCCCAGTGGCATTTGAGAAGTCTCGCTCTTTTCCTTGCTTCTACTAAAACGAAAACGAAAAAAAAATTGAATTAGGATAATTAGATAAGTCGCAGATAACATCACGGGCGCAGCTAGTATATTTATAAATTAAATGTGGTAATCGTGCTCTCGGGAGTAATTCGTACAACGTTATTACAGTAAGCAATCGAAGTGTTAGGCAAGCTGCGAGCTGTGAGGCAAGTTGGTCAAGCCATCGCTTCCGCAACTTATTCTTATGTTGCAACGAGGCACGGCGGTACAATGCTCTGCTTATTATAAATGGAAACGGTGATTTACATGCGTAAATATAGAGCGATAACAGAAAGGAATGTTCCATGCATATTTCTAGAACTTTCTCTATTGCGTTGAGATTATTGTGATGTAAGGGGGTTCAAAAAAGTTTGACGTTTGATTTGATATGAAGTCGCTTTTTGATTTTAGTAGTAAATATTCTTGTCAGAACTATCATCATCATTGTATTAAATACTAAAATACCCAGCCCGCTTCGCCGGGCTAGTTTTACTTTATTTTATTTAAACAATAAACTTACATCATGTTATAATTTGTAGGTCTCGTAGAATAAAATAGTCCAACAACTAATACACTCGCTTTATTGTAAAGTGCGTAACGTTGTACAAAGAATTATTTATAACGAATACCGTCACAACTACGCGTCCTCACAATCTTTATGCAAAATTAATTAGAAGTCAGATTAGGAAATAGTTGTACTATTGTGTTCATGTGACGATCAACTAAATTATTAATTATGTATTAAAGATACAATAAGGTTCAGGTAAATCATTAAGATATCATTGGAAGTAGTTATTATGCATAACAATCGCTGGGTGTCATGTGTTGCCAGCTAACAATCATTAACTCTCCCAATATATCTATTTATTCATTTCGCTCCGTAGTCATTATGTTCTATTCTCTTCTCGAGCGGGTGAAGATCATTACCTACACCCAAGTATATATCAGCAGCATCAGTAAACGGATACATTCGCGATGATATAACTTACCTTGAACACTTCAAAATTATTAATTATTAGCTTTAATATACTTCAGTATAATCCATTTTACTTCAATATGGTTCATAATGGAGTAAAATATACACAACGCATGTGTCAATACAAATTTGGGTTATAACACAATAGAATATCATCATAGTAAATAAAAGCTGTATTTGACAGTTCAAAAAGAGAAGTGCTCCGACCGTCACCAAAGTTAGGATTACTCGCCAGGTCAATCTGAAGATTCCCTAAAAGTTTCATTGATATCGGTGCAGCCGTTTCGAAGCCTATACGGAACAAACCCACACACTTTCTCTTCAATATATATAGATAGATACATCAATACATTACATTACACACACTACCATGCGTTTTACACTTATACACGCGAATATTGGTCGGTTGCTTGGCAACGGTTAAGTTACTATGATAAATAATGACTGACAGATTCACCAAATTTGTTACGTCGTGTATGTGTGATTTGAATGCTCCAATTCCTGGGTTAAAGTCGAATTTCGACTTTTGGGAGCCATAATTAGTAACTGGAAACATTCAACAGCAAGGAATAAGTTCATTCAATGGGTGTAGCGTGCATTATCCTCACGTGTTGAGTAATGTCCCTGGAATGTCGTAGCGTGCCAGTTAAGGCTTGCTTGTATCTATTGGGTAGAGGGACGCGTTCCCCGGCGCCAGTGACGTAGCGCGCAGCTATTTCTAACAGTGATGTCATTTGTTTTGCTAACGATGATTTGAACAATATTTAGCGGACCTTTTGTTTTAATTGTTGTCTATTGCAGATAAGCTATTTCTATTTAGTGAACATGACCTCAAACGCAACATAGCTAGAATAAGACAAAAGAATTACGAATACATTCTATTCACAATTCTTTTGTTTTAGTAGTCTCTTCTGAAGACTTTTTAGTCACCATCCATTTCAACAGCTTTTGAATGTCCCTTAGATTATCGTGAAATAGCAACCGAGTCATGGTTCGGTCCTCTCGGGCGCCCTCAGATTGGAATGATTACGGATAACGTAGTAATTCAAAGTATACCAAGCCGTTACCCCACCGGGGGGACCCTTGTGTCGAGTTACTAGCGATAGAGGTTCAGGCTAAGCGACCTAAGAGCCATGCCATCTCTCAATCCGGTGAAGCAGTCAAGGCCAGCTTCTCTGGCCAGTCTGTGTAGTTCGTCATAAAAAAAATGGTTTTTATGTTATTGTTCGACCTTAACTTTTAAGTAAGAAACTACAAAGGTATAATAATAAATGATAAGCCGTGCTAATTTAAAATGTTATCACCTTGTTTATGTACTTCGGTACGTTTCCACCGTCACACGTAAGAGATATCAAATCAATTAGCCTCACTTACAATTACTTAACACGTTTAATTCCTAATGCAGATAAGAATTTGTAAGAAGAGATATTTAAAAAAAATGTATTAGCCGTCATCGTGTTCGTGCTATGTTTATGTTAAAATATTATAATAATTATTTAGGTGGAATATAACTCCTGAGCACTTCAATGAATTTTTATTCCAAACTTTCAACCGTTCCTTTGTCTCTATACAACCCCAAAGTGGACTGGCAGAGAATGCCTTTTAGAATTAAGTTCACCTTTTTGTACACTTTATTGTTGATGATTATTTTATGGCTTGGTAACAAGAACTTTAAGCAGTCTTTTTTAAACACACACTTATTTCTTACGTCTAAGATGAAAATGGTAAAATGTAAGTTAGATGATACCCCCCATGAGTCCCCGCGCCATTTTTTGAATTTTTATACACTTTCATTTTACGCAAATAAAGATTATATAAATAAACTAATTGAAAATGCTCGTTTTTTTTATAAGATTTTTTTTTAAAGTAAGCCAGCAATATTTCTTTTTTTTTTCAGAAAGTATTACTAACATTCTTGTTAACCATTCCAAGTAAGCTTAATCTTGTGCTAGGAGATGGTTCACGTCATTAGTCGAATGGTGGATTCGAACCTACGACCTTACCATTCGCAGATCGTACCAACCATTTAGGTAGGTAACCATTAGGCTATTGACGCTTCAGTAGAATATATTCAAAAGCAGCGTTTTAGCGGTGTCATAGGCATCGCGCACTGTCCCCACGTGCGCTGAGTAATGTCCGAGGAATCTCTGAGCGTGCCAGTTAAGGCCGTGCCTGTTATATCTACTGCTGGTGGAGGGACGTGCGCCGGCGCCAGTGACGTGGCGATTTACTGGCGATAAGTCAGCTGTTATGCTATCTGTTATAAATTGTCCGGGCGGATCTTGGTTGGATGATATTGTGACGTCACTCTCTCGGAATCATGCGTGTTGTGTATTTTCTCTTTTCCTTGGAGAAGATTCATAATTCGATTGTACATTTCGTAATATTTGTGCACTTATTTTCTTTTGGGACGAACGTACGCTGGCCGTTGGCCAGAAAAGCTGTCGTAACAGTTTCATTGGATTTATGAGTTAGCAGAGGTGGCTCAGCCTGAATTTCTTATCAGAGGAACACGGCCAAGAGTCCCTGAAATAGGACTTCAACTTGGGTGATCCATCCTTCAAAATCCTTACTTATTATCTTGAATATATTTGTACTTCAATATGATGCATAATGTCATTAAAAATACACAACGCATGTGGCAATACAAATTTGGGTTATAAAACAACAGAATATCACCATAGTAAATATAAGCAAAGAATTTGACAGTTCAAGAAGAGAATTGTTCCGATATTTGACAGTTCAAAAAAAGGAGTGCTACGATCGTCATCGAACTTCACAAGACTACTCGCCAGGTCGATCTGAAGATTCCCTGAAAGTTTTATTGAAATCGGTACAGCCTTTTCGGAGCCTATACGGAACAAACCGACTTTCTTTTTTATACATATAGAAGATTATTCTCTTCTGCACCTGTAATACAACGCCAAGGTAGACTGGCAGAGAATGACTTTTGGCATTAAGTACGCTTTTTTCTACTATTTTTATCAAATAACAAATAAATATATTATAAGTAAAATCTTCATCGAAACATTCTGTATTTTATGATATAAATGTTTGTTTATATTTACTATTTATTCGAATTATAACTTGAATCTAACTACAATTATACAAACTTACTGATAATACTAACTTAAAAAAAATAATATTAAATCAAAAACTTCACCTAAAAACTAAAAATTATCCGCTTCACTATCGATAATTAAAAAAAAAATAATTTAAATATTTAAAAACTAAAAATAATAGGTAAAACTATAAATCAAACTAAAAATAAAACTAAATTATGTAAAAAATAGACCCCAAATCACTGCGGGTGCCCAAGAGGCTAGCGGTATTTCCCCGTTGAATGGCTTAATTGTAATTATATAATATATATAATATTTAAAGCCAGTTTTGACGTTTGGTGAAGACAGAACAATTATGAATTCGTCATCATTAAAATGTAACGGACGCGTGGAATGATATATCTCATATTAGAGTTAAGTTTATCATGCATATAACGACTTAACGTATAACAGATTCTTTAAGACGCTTCTAGAAAACATGGCTGCATCGTTAAACTTGCGATATCACACTTGAGTCACTTGTTATTTTGCCGCTGTTGACATCGCGGGGCCCCACTTGTTATATAGTCGTAAAAGAGTTGAGATCATGTGTTATTTTGTAGATATACTAGTGATAAATAAACGTCTAACTACAGAATGGTGTAGAAGAAACATTAATTCTATACTGGTCAACAAAGAAATCGACTTATAAATGAAATAAATTCAAACGCTATGACGAGCGGATGCTTTTATTTTTACGTTCGAAGTACCGAGAGAGACGATACTTCAGTACTAGACAGTGTTGTTGTAGTTATGGACCTAGTCTTAGATTGTCATAAAACTGCCAATATATCAATCAACTTGTTTCATACGATTTTTAAAGTTGCCTATATCTATATATTTGGGACCCAAAATCCTATGCCAACGATAATTTCATTAAATATGGGACGTGCTTGAAACCAAAGACGAATTGACAATCTGCTATTACAATTGTGTCAAAATGAACGTTCAGGGATATCGCGGTTGTCGAGTTTCACTATTGTTGGTAATCTACTACTTCAGTTGTGCCACTATGGTTTTTCAATAGCCTACCACTGACATTTTAATATTGTTTCAATAATTAGTTTCATACTTTCTGAGCAAGTGACGATCACAGCTGATGTTAAATGGAAATGCAGTCTAGGATGGTAACGCGCACTAGCTTTGTAAATGTCTATTCACTGTATTCTTGAAAACACCCACATTGTAACCATAGAAAAAGACAGACGTAGGCAAACTATTCCAGTCCGTTGCTGTATGAATAATGAAAGACGAGGCAAAGCGCTTCGAAAAATACCGCAGTTTGTCTTGAGGTTCTAGAGTGGAACGGGTGAGGGGAATTATGTCATTTAATTCCTGAATGTACTCCCCAAAATGCATTCTGTAAAACACCGTAAGGCTGGCTACCTTACGCATGCGCTCAAGTAATTAAGTATTTGGTAATTTATAAATATGGAGCTGGTGACAGCTTCACTTTTAGGAAGTTATACACAATTTCAAACACTACAACATTATGTATTACAAATAGCTATTTATCTATCTGTGTATCTTCTACTACGTCTTATCAGCTGTGGAGAAACTATGTTACTTGTTGAGTAAGTAACTAAAGTAAACGATTTCGAAATCTTCGTCTCGTGTAAATAGTTATAGTGGCAGTATGGCAACACTGCGTGCATAGCTTTATTTGTGATGTAAATAGAAGACGAATGCTGTGAAGCAATCAGTTGTGAAGATGTTTACCCACTAGCTCTGCCGGTGGGTGGTTAATCCCACGGCACACAGGTGCGCAGAGAGTTGAATAGACCTGGAATGTTGCTTGTCAGCGTTAGTTAAACAAAATCAGCGCCATTACTGTGAACATAATAATAATAAACCATTTATTCAAACCAGCACACAATAGACACAAAATAGACAAATAGGAAAAAATAAAAACATAATATAAAATAAAGAAACTAAAGTAAATACGATAACTTAATCTGTTTGGTTGCGATGCTGGATCGAATAGGCACTCAGCATTGTGTCGGCTGTGAAGCCAACGCTGGTATTCTGCTGATATCTATGCCTTTCCGTCTGGCCGTCCTGTGCTCTGGTGTTAAGTGGACGAATCACCAAGATTAAAGTTAAGTTAAAAAGTAAAAGTACAATATAAACGACACAAAAGGAAAAACACAAAGCTTTTTATTTAGGGAGTTGGTAAAACGGGCTATGTAAATAAATAGGAATATGATAATGAAATTAATAGATAAAGATATTAAAGAACAACGAGGCGTTTCAACGACTTTTCTGCAAGTCGATTCAAAATGCTTTCAGTTATTTATGAATACACCTACGGTTCAGACCAGATATAACGTTATCTTCACAGTAATATATAAGACCAAAGCAAAATATGAAATGATGATTATCAAATTTTGAGTTTTTATAATGTACCTCACAAAACCGCCGCCGGATATCTTGTTGCAGATTTCCAACCCGTTAGCAAAAATAAACGGTTTTTATAATATTGTTAAGTTTTGTTGGTCATATATGTCAGTCTTAAATTTGCATTAAGTATGTGCGCGACAAAATGGAATAATAACTAATAACGTTTTCCAATTACGATAATTTGTTTTATTAGAAAGGACTCCTTCAAGAGTAGTATGGTGAGAGTTGGTTACGTTCTGATTAATTCTATTCCGTAATATTATTACGATAATTTGGAAATACAAAGAGGGCATCAGCGCGTAGTAGTGTTTGAAGTTTGATTCGATTTGAAGTTGGTTATTGTTTTTACTTGTAACTTGTTTGCTATTGCGTTTCTACCATATCTTTTATTCTCATCTTCATATATCGAAAGATACTTTTACATCACCAAAAGAAGTTCATGGTCATATTTTTTTTTGTATTTTATTACTTTTGCCCTTTTGGCATGTCGGCCCCATCATACCCTAACCTACGCACACACACATTGGTCGCATGAAGCGAGAAAGAAAGTCATCAATGTTGTATGGCCATAGCCACCAGCTTCCACGCTCCCTCCGAGGTCGGGTCAGACAGCAGCATTAAAAAAACACACACATGTTTCTCCCTCAGTTTTAGGCTATCTATTAATGACTTTCTATATGGTTAATTAATCATTAACTAGGTTTATAGTAAAATTATGTATATGCCTGTGTATTGAGTAATTTTTGCGCGTCGTTAAAGTTAAAAGCGTGAACCAAGTATGCCGTTGTTATCGTAGGTTATTACCAATTCTTATGCGTTACACCATGGGCGCATTATTTGGGCCGCGACGAACATGCGTTGACAGTTAATAAACATCGGGTAGGGTTGTGCAAACGTATTCTATCGACAAAAAGAAACGAAACCGGTTATGTAACTTAATATTTTACGTATTCCCGACTATAATGTCACATTTTTAAGTAGATTCATAATACAACTAAAACTAACTATAAGCTGAATGGAATTCAATTTAACAAGGAATGAATTCACGTAAATTATCTGTTGAGATACTGGTACCATGTATCCCTCGGATAGTGAAGGGAGGTGTAGATTCAATTACGAGTGTGATATTAATCCTCACGTCTGTCATTTCTACGCGTCTTATTGTTTGTTTTCTTATCGAAATCGGTGTAGTATAATCCGCAGAATCCCTCATGCAAAAACAAATATTCGTCTCTCTTTCATCAATGGAAACCAATCTTAAATTCAAGCTCATCTGAAATATTGAATAATATTATTTATGATTTAATTGCGATTTAATCGTATTTTTTGAATCCCCCACGACCAATTAAGAGACAGCAGAATTAATAAAAATGTTGCATGTATTAAACGGCCTCGAGTCTATTAAATCAATTGTGTACAAAATAAACATTCATTTGTAACATAGTGGTCGATATTTGCGTATATAGCAAGCCGATCGTGTGTTAACACACTCACACGATTGGCTTGTCAATCATACCTAGCATCTGTCGTATTAGGTGATGATGGAGTGATAATTAATATGACCGTAATAGACCGGTTTCATAATGGAACATGGCTGGCGAGTGGCATACTCCGGGCCCTGGCTTGCTACAACTATGACAAAGATTGTAAAACAGGGGCGAAGCGTCGAAAGATTCGAAGCGTCGGGAATTCAAATAAGATATAAAGCGACAAAATATGAGAGGTCTTCTAAAATACATTAATTTTGTTATTTATATCAAATTTCCTCACTTCACAATATATACCGGTTCTTATTCTTTATTTTATAATATTATGCATACGAAATGAATGGACATAATGCAAACATTTACTTGATAACATCGTGGGAGAATCAGTCTTCCGCAAAGGAATTTACTGCATTTTTATTCAAACGTATACGAGATATGTTTCGGTATAAAGTGAACAAAAAAGTTAATTTATTCCTATCGCATGTCACTCATGAGCTAACGACGAGCGCATGGTCTCCGTTGACTCTCAGTCTCCGATCTGTCCACGTTCTGTCAGTCAGACGTCCCGTCAGGTCTTTTGTTAACATTATGCAACAGTCAATATTTGTGATTTCACCAAATTTTGATCTCGTGCTCGTTTCGTACCGTGGGACATTGATCTTTTGATAGTTTAACATCAATGTAAGCATACGGTAAGTATTGATTATGATTTTTAAATTTACAATATCAATTTGAAACTTTCGGACAGAGGCGAATTGGTGACCCAAATGAATTGTGTGCTATTACAATAAAGAAATTCCAATGACAACATAGTTGTAATTAGTCGGAAGTCAAAATTCAGTGACAATAGCGTAAACTAGCTTGCTCGTCGGTGTCTTAATCAATTATTTTTAAGTGCGTAGAAGTTTAATTTAGTGTTTATACCGCGGATTAGCTTGGAATAAATAGCCCGCGTCATTGCTACCGATCACGACTTACCACTAATTGTAGTCAACAAGTGCTTAGAAATTATTAGAAAAATCATACACCCATCTCTCAATCTCAGCTTAACTATTGTTTATCGAAATTACCTATATATTATTTTTCAGTTTTGCCAGGTTTATGTGGTTTATACACGTGTGACTTGTAAATTTTAAATTCTAATCGGACAAAGTCGCATACACAGCTTTTTACAAAAGAATTAGTAACGCCGTTTGACTTTGAAAGAGCTGTCACGCGCTCTTGAAACAAAGGCGCTTGTTACAAATAACAATAACGATATTTTATTAATCCATGATAATTTAAACAAAAGAACACATGTTTGAAATTTGTCTTAACTTAAAATAATTAATATGAGAGACATGGTTGAAAGCAATGCCATTAAAACAAAAGAAAAACGTTTCATAAATGACGACGCTATTAGTGATATTTGATTATTTTTATTTTAATAATTAATACATTAATTATTAATAATTAATGTGAATCTTTTTGCACTTTATTCATTTAAATAATGTGAATTATTTAATAATTACAGAGGAATTGAGAACTTCCTCCTTTTTAAAAGTCATGTTTAGAATAAGAACAGAGCCTATTGTATAACTAAGACATGGTTTTTATAATCCTTGCGCGTTACCGCTATTTTATGGGCAGGCCCCACCCCTTAGATGTTAGGAGCGTTGCTGGAGTTTCTTCGTCCACTTCCCCAGCGTCAACGCTTCCCGAAGTGGCACTCAAAGTTAGTTTCGTTTTAATGTCCCTTAGATTATCCGTGAAATAGCAACCGACCGAGTCGTGGTTCGTCCCTCTCGGGCGCCCTCGGATCGGCATGCTTACGCGTAACATAGTAACCGTCCGCCGAGGTTACCCCTCACCGGGGACCCTTATGTCGAGTTACTAGCAATAGAGGTTCAGGCTAAGCGACCTAAGAGCTATGCCACCTCTCAATCCGGGGAAGCAGTCAAGGCCAGCTTCTCTGGCTAATCTGTGTAGTTCGTCATAAAAAAACATGGTTTTGAGTAAAATTATTGAAATATTACATAATATAATATTGGATTATTACTCAGGTGTTAACTTCTATATCTTCTTATACGTTCAATAATAAAAATCTATTTTATTATTGAACATATGACATATAATAAAATCTTTCCTTTTGAGTTCATACAACTCTTTTTTTTTAATTCTATGATATTAATATTCGTTTTTCAAAAGGTTTGATTTAATAAACGAATAAAAAAACTTTTATTTTTTAAACTTACGCCCACAGACAAAGACAACAATTGTAAAGATCTCATTCAATGTGACATATATCATAAACAAATTTTAGTAAGTGATTGTTTTGTACATAAGAAACCACACGGAAACTCATAATAAGCTGGCCCATCTATAGAATACCGGTAAGATTAATGACTAATATAAAGCTAAACATTATTTACGAGTGAAAAATTAAAATTATACGAAAACGATATAAACGAAAATTATACCACCTAAAATTAAAGAACAATTTCATAACGACGAAAAAAAACTTTTTAAGCACTGTAATATCTTACCTATTTATACAAAAATAAAATACATTATGTTAAAAGAATATTTCTTTAATGGAAAAAATTTAACCAAAATGGAACATCCTATATGCATACGGTCGATATCGTCAAACCAGTTTAATACGATAGGCGCAAAAAATGTGTACGGCGAGCGCACGGCAAGATACATCGTGCCTAGATTAATTAACGAACTACCCTCAGATATTAGGAATTGTATAACTCACAAAAGCATTAAGACTATATTAAAACGTTATTTAGGAACGCAAGACGGACACTTTGGCGCTAGTGAAAAACCATTGCGGTTTATATAGCGTTAAGTTATATGTACATTTTAACTGTAAAATTTTATTTGTAATAAATTAAAAAAGAGTAGCTGAAAAATTAAAAAAATGTGAAACCTGAAAGATACAGAACAAAGTTAGCGCTTTTGTATTGCTGTCTATATACTGTCAAAATGATTAGAGTGCGAGTGGCAAACAACACTCGAATAAACACTCCGGTTTATGTTTTCTCATGCTGTCAGCGCACGTAATTAAAAACCATTTTATAAAAAAAAAACAACGTCTTATAAACGCAAATGTCTTCATAAAGCCGGGCAACATTGTTGAGGTATGGTTACTTGGGTCAGCCCTGTAGTTCTGGGCTCTCAAGAATAAGACTACGGTATCCCCTGCCTGTCGTAGAAGGCGACTAAAAGGGGCCTCGGGTTCACTGGGCGACAAGGGCGGGGGCCTTTGTCGTCCGCTAAGGTGGACCCGGGAAGAAGGCGACATCGGCTGGCCCGTGTAGCCTTGCACTGTGAGGGCACAGGGGAGGGAGTAACCTCCCCCCCCCCCGGGACGTGCTCTCCTTGAGCACAGTGCAGAGGGGCTCCGGTGCGTTCCACTGGAGATCCCGGAGCCCCTCGTCATGCACCGAGGAAAGGGCCACTGGGAGGTTTTAGTGGGTAAAACCCCACATAACCGCCGCCTTCCCCAGAAGGCGGGGCATCTTTTGAAGATTTCCTCCCTGTTAACAAAAAAAAAAATGGTTACTTGGGTCTCTTTCGACTTGAAGAGCTTCTACGATAAGCGAGTAGATAAATCTATTAACACATCATTGAAACATAAAAAAAAAACTTGATATAACCGGAATTGACAGATCTTAAACATGAATGCTACAGCAACAGTATAAATACATTGTATAACACGAAACTGGGTAAAATGATTTTTGCTAGTATTCTCGACATAAGTCCTTACCGAATGTGTAACATGACATTCAAACAAATAAACGAAGGTCATAATTTTTTTTTTTATATAAAAAGTGGCAAACGAGCATACGGCTCACCTGATCTTAAGTGATCACCGTCGCCCATGAACATCCACAGCACCAGAGGAGCTGTAGGTGCGTTGCCGACCTTTGAGATAGGAATAACCTCGTTTCTTGAAGGTCCCTAAATCGTAAACGTTCGGAAACACCGCTGGCGACAGTTGATTCCACAAGTTGGCAGTGCGTGGGAGAAAGTTACGCGAAAAACGTACAGTCGTTGAACGCCAACCCTCAAGATGGTGGCGGTGGAATTTGGAATTCTGCCGAGATGTGCGGTAATGGAAATCGGTAGCTGGGATGATTCCAAACAATTACTCAGAACACTCCCCATGGTAAATGCGATGTTCTTTGTTTTTAATAAGGCGATGTGTGTGGCATTGAAGTCACAAAATGTATCATACATATAGACATAGACATTTATTTATTGGCATCACAATACAAAAACACATCACAGACAGAACAGACAGAATATAACACACATTAAAAAAGAATGAAAAATAGACAAAACACAGTTAAAGTTACACGGACAAATAATATGATGACCGTATGCCAACAACGAATCCTTTTTTTATGCGGTTAAGTGGAGCTTTGTCCCACTAAAACCCCCTGGTGGCCCTTCCTAGGTGCATGGTGAGGGGCTCCAGGATATCCAGAGGAACGCACCGGAGCCCCTCTGCACTGTGCTCTTAGGAGAGCACGTCTGAGTCGAAATTAATATTATTATTAATTATTAAATACTGCTCAACATTCGAGCTTAGAGAAAACAATAACAAAATGAAGTCACTTAATGGAAAAAGTTGTTCAGTACAAAGAATAAAAAACCAATGTATTTTTTGTTACTAAAAATATACATACAATAAGTTAAGACACATCTGAATAATAAAGTAATTAGAATCGGTTGGTAATTGTTATGCTTAAATTAAAGTTGATGTGACATACACAAAGTCAGGTTTACTAATCTGATTAAGAATAAAAAAGGGTGTAACAACTATATAAATTATGCTCAGCTATTCAGCTAGCAATTCAGCTCTATATTTTGTGAACGGTTATCTACGTAATTACTCGTTAAGCAGCCCTATGAAGCCCTATTGTGAATACCGCTAGCTGACGATGTACTTCCGTCAGTGGCAATGCATATCCGGTGCGCGTGCGCCGCTTCACCTCTGATAAACAAAGGGTCAGAGGGTTTCCGCTGCGCGCCGCATTGGCCGTTTCTCTACTGTCATGTTTTAAAATTAGAACTTCCTTTATCAATTTACTTGGTAAGTGAAACATTATTAAGTGTTTTATAACATTTACACCGTTTTACTTTATGATATTTGAAGATTTAATTCTAAGCGTTATTTAAATAACAGTATTAAATGACGACAGTGAGACATAAATCGTTTTCTTATAACCGACTTCGAAAAGTAGGAGTGTCTCGATTCCTCTGTTATTTTTTTAATGTTTGTATTTGAGCCGTCATTTATGTACCGAATTTGCACATTTTTTCGTTAGAAAAGGCTTGGTTTCAATTAGGACGTCTATCAATTTTTTAAGACTAGGATTCCGAAGATATATCAGGGTCCTTTTTTTATTAACGAACTACACAGATTAGCCTGAGAAGCTGACCTTGACTGCTTCACTTCGCTCGAGCTCTTAGGTCGCTTAGCCTGAACCTTTATGGCTAGTAACTCGACATAAGGGTCCCCGGTGAGGGGTGTATCAGGGTCATAATTTTTATTTATTTATTTTATTTATTTATTTATTTAATAAGGTTTTCCAACAGTAAGTACAATTATACTTTGCTAATTTAATATATCCACAAATACCTTCTAATTGCCTTACTAATTATAGGAAAACACAGCATTCACAAATACATACAACGTAGACAACACTACTTAACTAATTTCTAAAATGAAAAATTTACTAACAAAGGAAATAAATATTTATGATTTTGTTTTAAAAAGTAAAAAAGTAGAAAAAATAAAACGTTAAATTGTAAGGCCTAGGTTAGTTACATATTTATATTATTTTGGTGGAGCAAATATTTTTTTAATCCTATTTACAGACGTTACCGCTAAATCAATGTCACTGTAATCCCTGTAAACAGAGTACATCCGGTACAAAGGACAGTGTGCCTTCAGGTTCGTTCTATGTTTAGGTTTTAGGAAGAGCTTAATATTTTTAAGTCTTTGTCGTCTATTGGGAACGTTAAACTGTACTTTAGATAACAGATCGGGGCAATCTAGTATATAACTATAATAAAATAATTCTATGTAAGAATAATCCTTGCTTGAATTATTAAGTTTATGACAATCTTGAATCGGTATTCCGTAATGACAGCAAGAATGAGGCAACAGAAAGAGAATATAGTCACTAGAACTTCGTATATATGTGTTATTTCGGAAATAAAAGAGCATCGTTTAATGTACCAAACATTAAATTAACCTTAAGTTTTTATGTCTTTTAAGTTTAGAATAAATGTCTTTAATAAACACTCAAAAGGTTTATCGTACGATACGACAATATTATTCCTCAATTTTGCAAGCGGAATTCTGATGATGAATCCAGGAGGAAAATGATTGCATAATTCTTATCAGTAGTTGAAATTAAACTTTACACATAGTTCTGCGTATTCCGGCGTTATGACACAACCATATAAATTATGTCAGCTCTATATTTTGTGAACGGTTATCTACGTAATTACTCGTTAAGCAGCCCTATGAAGCCCTATTGTGAATACCGCTAGCTGACGATGTACTTCCGTCAGTGGCAATGCATATCCGGTGCGCGTGCGCCGCTTCACCTCTGATAAACAAAGGGTCAGAGGGTTTCCGCTGCGCGCCGCATTGGCCGTTTCTCTACTGTCATGTTTTAAAATTAGAACTTCCTTTATCAATTTACTTGGTAAGTGAAACATTATTAAGTGTTTTATAACATTTACACCGTTTTACTTTATGATATTTGAAGATTTAATTCTAAGCGTTATTTAAATAACAGTATTAAATGACGACAGTGAGACATAAATCGTTTTCTTATAACCGACTTCGAAAAGTAGGAGTGTCTCGATTCCTCTGTTATTTTTTTAATGTTTGTATTTGAGCCGTCATTTATGTACCGAATTTGCACATTTTTTCGTTAGAAAAGGCTTGGTTTCAATTAGGACGTCTATCAATTTTTTAAGACTAGGATTCCGAAGATATATCAGGGTCCTTTTTTTATTAACGAACTACACAGATTAGCCTGAGAAGCTGACCTTGACTGCTTCACTTCGCTCGAGCTCTTAGGTCGCTTAGCCTGAACCTTTATGGCTAGTAACTCGACATAAGGGTATATCGGGGTCATAATAAAATAATTCTATGTAAGAATAATCCTTGCTTGAATTATTAAGTTTATGACAATCTTGAATCGGTATTCCGTAATGACAGCAAGAATGAGGCAACAGAAAGAGAATATAGTCACTAGAACTTCGTATATATGTGTTATTTCGGAAATAAAAGAGCATCGTTTAATGTACCAAACATTAAATTAACCTTAAGTTTTTATGTCTTTTAAGTTTAGAATAAATGTCTTTAATAAACACTCAAAAGGTTTATCGTACGATACGACAATATTATTCCTCAATTTTGCAAGCGGAATTCTGATGATGAATCCAGGAGGAAAATGATTGCATAATTGTTATCAGTAGTTGAAATTATACTTTACACATAGTTCTGCGTATTCCGGCGTTATGACACAATCAATATGACAAATGAAATAATTTCCATTTAATTGTTCTCGTTGAAAGTCATATCCTACGATAAGCTATCAAGAAATTTTTGTTATATCATGTTACATATTAATATGACGTCATAGTGTCTGTCGTATGAGCCTAGAAAGGAAACTGACAAGAACGTGCTATATAATGATAGTTATCTTTCATCTTCTTTGCGTAGTAACAACTAGCGGCAAATATCAATGTACCCCCATTCTATTCGATACAAAGTGTTAATGTTAATAATTAACCAATCTAACCTATTTTTGGTCACAGGTCTAACTCTATAGTATATGTATACACATATATATAGGTATATATATTCTTCTTTAGACCACGTTTTTACATATATACAAAAATAAAATCTTCTTTTAAATAGTTCGTTGTATTGTCCCGAAGTGGCACTCAAAGTTAGTTTAGCTTTTCGAATGTCCCTTAGATTACCCGTGAAATAGCTACCGACCGAGTCGTGGTTCGGCCCTCTCGGGCGCCCTCGGATCGGAATGCTTACTCGTAACATAGTAACCGTCCAAGCCGTTACCCCTCACCGGGGGGACCCTTGTGTCGAGTTACTAGCGATAGAGGTACAGGCTAAGCGACCTAAGAGCTATGCCACCTCTCAATCCGGTGAAGCAGTCAAGGCCGCCAATCTGGGTAATTCGTCATTTAAAAAAAATCGTTATATTAGTAATCACAAAATCTCAATCAACGAGCGTTACGAGTGCACAAGCATTAAAAAAATCAAATAAATTGATAACTACCTCGTTTTTTGAAGTCGGTTAACAAGATCTGTATTTTAAAATCTTTTATATATTATTATAGTAACGTATAGGGCCTAACACAGTTAACGACGTCTTTCTCGTATAATTATTAATATAATTATTAATTTTGTTATAGTTAGGAATTGCTTTTTTCTTTTTACTGTTTAAAATGTTTTTTCTCTTCATCTCCATCTAATACAGACAGTGAACGAAACATTTATTCTCCGATAATGATACACTTTGCAGTGACATCCCTAGAATTGGCATCTCAAACGTAAGCATTAGACCTAACTGCACTATAATAGTTTACCGCACACTATGTTAGTGCCACATACAGACTATATTTTCAAATTAAAAACAGATCTCGACTAATGCAGCTTTCTCTATCTTATATCTTGTTCTAAGTCGATAGAGCCGTGGTAGCTCAGTGTCCTTGCAGTCTTCTCAAGGTGTATAGTAAGCTAACAACCCGAATTCGATCCCCTGTGCAAGGTACCATTGAACTAGTTGATTTACCTCGCGCTTGGTAATGAAGGAAAACATTGTGAGGAAACCTGCATGTGTAAGAAAATTTTCTAAGACTTATGAAGTCAATCCGCACCAGACATTGGCGACTATACCGTTAAACTCTCTTTACAGAGAAGGCGTGTGCCCAACAGTAAGATATATGTAATCTGTTTTAACTTTTTTAAAAATATTTAAAAATTATATAACTGTGCCAAACCGTAATCGCTTGGCAGCGTGCACAGATGGCTGGGAGCATTGCCACGTTGTATGGCAATTCTTAGCCTCTGTGCCAGCACTCTGGTCACCATATGTGTCGACCAACTTCTTAGCTATCACATTAAAAAGGTGGTGTGCACTCCCCCACGTGTGACCCCACGGACCCAAAGTTTCAATCCCAAACGGCTCAAATATGAAACCTCTATCGAGGTTACTATATTTGCGCCGCTTTCTGCATTTGCAGCGGCCGCTCCAGCCTCATCAGAATATTCTAGAAGACGTGACGGTGCCAAAGTATCGACGCATCTAGCATCCCATACAAAGGTAGTCCCATCTTCCAGGGTATAAGAGTCATACATACTTTTATTATACTATTTTGTTGTAAATCAAAATTCTTGGAAATATGGACCACTGATAATGTGGATCAACGAAAGTATAATTAGTGATAGAATTTATCAATTTGATTGTAATTTTTTTAGTGTTCCGATTGTATTAACAATAATATTCGATATCTTTTACTCGGCTAAGGTTTCGACGTTAGATTTACTTCATATAAACATGAATAACTCTTCTTTGATTTTTTTTAGAGTTTAATTTTGAAGCGTGTATTTGAAATTATCGCTTACTTTATGTACTGGAGCAGTAAAACGCAACGTTCTAATGTAACACGCAAGCAGCCAAATGTGTGTAATATCACGCAAATTTGAACAATCAACTCTATGTTTGCGAGCTCAATGACCTGCCTTGCAATACCGTGTGTCCTTAATAGCAGACCTGGTTCCATTACAAAAACTAACATTTAGTACGTTGCTTGTTAAACTACGTAAATAACAATCAATGCCGTTAACCCGCTTTTGTAACTGTTAGTCAGCTTATTTAATATTAAAAGGGTTTCTTTTAACGCGTTTATGGGCAAATTTTATTTTATCTTAGAAGTTGCGAGCGTTGGGACCCGATACCAATAACCAATTGTATCAAAAGAAACGTTTAGTGACAGCATTTGTTGGTTTTTTTTTTAAGTTTCGATAAACTGCTAGTTGACTGTCACAATTTTATTCCAATGATGTACCACTGACACTCCAATATTTCTCAATACCGTGTGTCCTTAATAGCAGACCTGTTTCCATTATAAAAACGAACATTTAGTACATTGCTTGTTAAACTACGTAAATAAGAATCAACGCCGTTAACCCGCTTTTGTAATTGTTAGTCAGCTTATTTAATATTAAAAGGGTTTCTTTCAATATTACTCCTTTTAACGCGTTTATGGGCAAATTTCATTTTATCTTAGAAGTTGCGAGCGTTGGGACCCGAGACCAATAACCAATTGTATCAAAAGAAACGTTTAATGACAGCAAGTGTTGGTTTTGCTAGTTTCGTTAAGCTGCTAGTCCAGTTGTGCCGCTATGGTTTTCCAATGACCACTGACCATTATTGTTTAATCGTTAATCTAATCTAATTGCTATTTGTTAATCTCCATAATGACATTTTCCAAATTTGCTAATTCATTTAATTCAATAAATCAATATCAGATCGTAAAACAATCAATTGAATATTCAGTTAAGTTAAAGTTAAATTTACAGCCTTTATATATATAATATATATGTCCCACTGCTGGGCGCAGGCCTTCTCTGTAAAGAGAGTATAAGGGCATAGTCCGCCACGCAGCCCTAGAACGGATTGGCAGACTTCACACGCCTTAGAAAAAATTTCTAAGACATGTTGGTTTCCTCACGAAGTTTTCCGTCACCGCCGAGCGCATTTATTGGTGCCGGGGATCGAACCCGGGTTGCTAGTGTACAGTAGTGTTATGCAACTTGAGCCAACCGCTCGGACATTGAGCTACCACGGCTCAATATTAAGTTACGTATCTATTATTTTCTAACTTTAAAAAAGTTATTAGAAGATTACGGTTGTTTCAATGTCCTTGTATTCGTTATAAAGCACTGACCTAGCCTTACATTTGCGAAATTCAGTGTTCTATGCTTACGAAACTTAAATCGGACCTAATTCAAACCAAATCCTTTCAAAGAAAACAATATATTTGAAATTAGTAAATGACAGCGCTATGATCACAAACATTAAAAATAAATACAGACGAAATGTGAACCTCCCCTTTTTTGTAGTCGGTTATAAATATGTCAAATTTCATCTAAATCTTAATGAACAACCTGAGTGAAACCATTACACATAACATATAGAGAGATATATAGATAGATAAATTATTTATTATCGATAAATTCTTTATTGCACCAAAATATATGTACAGAGACGAACTTAATGCCAGTTAGAATTTTCTTCCAGTATATACAATGCTTTTACAACAATGGGGGTAAAGTTATTTGTCACATAACAGCGGTGGCTTTAAAACCTTTCAAGCTTGCGCGGCCACGCTTTCATCTCGGCGTTGACAGATGATCCGATGGACATACGAACGATTATCTCTTACCTTGACAGGTAAAAGGTTAAGTCCTTCAATTTGAACAATAACGCGGCGTATCAAAGTATTTCGTTAATCTTTGACCGCCACGGACTTTTATGTGTCTAAGAGACTTAGCCTAATGGTTCTACATTCTCGTAGAGTGGACTGTTTTGAAGAAATTAGTTATGAACGAAAAAAAAATGTATTTATCAAACTTGAAGTAATTGCTAATTTAATAAAAAAATATTTATTTTCAAAATAACACATATCAAAATATAGTAACTGGATCACCTTAGGGTTTTTTTTTAGTTAATTGTATTTTTTGAAAATTATATTTAGATACATAATAATGAATAATGATATTTTAGATCATCCCGACATAATTATAAAAAATATACTTAGATGCGTTAATGAAGGGCTCCTAATAATAGTTTTTGTCACAAAAGAAGGAAGAAAAACGAAACATGAAATATCGACCTTACGACTTTACGTAGTTGTTTGAGTAAATTATTTTTATTTTTAGTGAGTTTAGTTTTTTTTTTTTTTGGACGAACTAACACAGTTGGCACAGAGAAGCTGGCCTTTACTGCTTCACCGGATTTGAGAGGTGGCATAGCTCTTAGGTCGCTTAGCCTGAACCTCTATTAGGTGGTAACTCGACACAAGGGTCCCCGATGATAATATCGTATCGATATAACCTCGGCTTGGACGGTTACCATTATTACGCGTTAGCAGTCCGATCCGAGGGCGCCCGAGAGGGCCGAACCACGACTCGGTCGGTAGCTATTTCATTAACGAAATCTATTGGGACAATCTAAGCTAAACTAACTTATATGCCACTTCGCGAAGCGCTTTTTAGTGACGCATTTATCGTTGGACAGAATTTTTTTTTCATATCGTCACATTCTGGGACAACCTGTATATAATTACATTAACAATTACAAACTGCATATATATTTATATATTTGCCTTTATTATTATAATTTTTTTTTTTTAGTTGTTGGACTATTTTATTCTACGAGACAAAAGAAAAGATAAATAAACATACATTTATATATACATACACATATAATATCTATTTTTAAAGGTTTTTTCCTTAAGTGAAGCATAAAAAAATTAACTGGCTGTTGCTAATTACACAAGCGTTAATACGTCGGCTCGTTTACTTAGAAGAGGATCGCGTAGATTGTAATTTGATATACGGGAAGCCTCTAACACGAGTTTCCTGCTTCATTATCGATTCCTGTTGAAATCGCGTGGCTTCGCCGTCCCTTTGAATTCTTAACGAAGCCAATCATTATGTAAGTGAAGCGTCCAATGATTTAGTCATTGTTTACCTAGCTCGTAAAGTCAAGTATTCAAATCGTATACAGCTGGAGATCTCGAATAGGAACATGAAATTTTCCACTCGATTCTGTTTCATGTATTCAAATTTATCGATTACATTAAACGCGAGGATAAAAGGGCATTGGCCTGTTTTTGTTGTGTTACACAACAATTGGGCCTTAAGGGTCCTATTGCCACGTAATTTTTACTAAAGCGACTAACTGACCTAACCACTATTTAATAGTCATTGTGGCAAAAATCGTGATAGACATATTTATTATTAACAATTAATCTTTAGAAATAATAAATTTCGATTGTATTTTAACCAACTTCAAAAAGGAGACGGTTCTCAATTCGTCTATTTTTCATTAATGTACGTACACTCAAAGCGCCGTCATTGATATACTTGGGAAGATATATCCGTACCCTAAGCCATTAGGCGCCAATAGCCTGATGGATTAGATGCAAAACTAAGGACGTAGGTTCGAATCCACCATTTTACTTTAGACGTGAATCATTTCCTAGTACAAGCTTAAGCTTAGTTGGAATGGTTAACAAGAATGTTAATAACATTTGAAAAAATTGTTATCATTATTTAAAAAAAAGACATCGTATAGATGAATTGATTGAAAATGCTTGTTGATTGTGTATATTACTAGATGTTGTTGTGATTGTTGATATTAGGGCAACAAGGGCATCTATGACAAAACTATATGTCTTAAATTTGCATTGTTTGCGTAACAAATAACTCAATATCACGCCAACCGATTTCAATGATTCCTTTTTTATTGGAAAGGTTGTTTCGGAATATTTCTACGATAATTCTAAAATACAAAGAGGGCGTCAGCGCGTAATGGTTATTAACATTTAATTCGATTTGAAGTTGGTCTTTGTTTTAACTCGTAAATATACCTGTTAATAATAAATAAATAAAATAAAAAAGCCTTATATTTCTTACTACCTAATTACAAATATACAATATACTAATTTTTAATTATTAATAGAACCCCTCGTTCTCGAGGGTGAAGGCCTCCTCTAGAGCTTTCCAGGTCTGTTTGTCTTTTGCGGTTAATGGCCACTGTTTGCCAGCCACGCGCATAATGTCGTCTGTCCACCGGGCAGCAGGTCTTCCTCTCTTTCTTGGTGGTCCACCTATTATCTGACAGTCTGGCTATGTGTCCAGCCCAACGCCACTTAAGCTTTTTGCTATTCATCAGGGCATCTGTAACTTTTGTTTTTTTTTCTAATTATATTGGAATGGGGTATTTTTTGAATTTTCTTGATTAAAAATCTCCATACTCCTTTCCATTCCTTTGTCAATATGTCTATATTTATTTTAAAATAATGTGAAAAAATGGAAGAAAAATAATGTGTAATAATCAGATCCGAAATAGGGTTGCAATCAAGTAGTAATATCAGCTGTTAACTAGAGCGACACTTTAACTTGATATTTGGTCACACGTGTCCTACATCCAGCGATTTAGAACTAACACTCAACACTCCAATGATACGCAGAGACCGGTTTGTTTTCTGTGTCACGGATAGCAAACTCATTTAGTTATTAATGCGTTAAATACTTTGTATCCCCCATACATGTACATGTATACACGTCTTTTCCCTTCACGTTTGGAGTTATGTCGAAGCATGTGGTGCATAGAACTTATTACTTGATATTTCTACGAAAATGATAATTGAGGAATTATACCTTATTGGACATTAGTTGGCTGGGGAGAAGAAAAATTACTGGCCGGTGAGTTTTTGTTACAAACTACTTTTCTTTTTTTTATAAAAACGAATGATTTTTTTTTATGACGAACTACACAGATTGGCCAGAGAAGCTGGCCTTGACTGCTTCACCGGATTGAGAGGTGGCATAGCTCTTAGGTCGCTTAGCCTGAACCTCTATTGCTAGTAACTCGACACAAGGGTCCCCCCGGTGAGGGGTAACCTCGACTTGGACGGTTACTATGTTACGCGTAAGCATTCCGATCCGAGGGCGCCCGAGAGGGCCGAACCACGACTCGGTCGGTTGCTATTTCACGGATAATCTAAGAGACATTTAAAAGCTAAACTAACTTTGAGTGCCACTTCGGGAAGCGTTGGCGCTGGGAGAAGAAGTGGCCGAAGAAACTCCAGCAACGCTCCTAACATCTAAGGGGTGGGGCCTGCCCATAAAATAGCGGTAACGCGCAAGGATTATTCGCAACCTCCGACGGTCGCGAATGGACGCTTTGTGGATTTGTAGAGATCTAGCCTGTGCAATGGTAATCGCGTCGTCCGGATCGTCAAGAACGTGTCGTGGCCTCCGGGCGATGCGACGGAATTTATTATATAGGAAGGCTTATAAGTGGCGGCACTTACAAGAAGTTTGTTAGAATGTTTGGTGGCAGTCTCGAAAAACCGTCGAGATGCAAACGAATGATATACATCGCATCTATATAGGCGTAGCTCCCCTATTAGTCCTTACATTTGAAATTTTTTCCGTCATTGGTTTTTACTTTGCGTCATTAAGTTTACAAAATGGAAAACTTAAAATATCGCGTTATTTACGAGTACGAGTTCCGCCGTGGTAGGTGGTGGTGCCATGAAGTGTATGGGTCGAACTAGAAAGTCACAGTACGTACTCGTACAACAAAATTTATTCCGCATAAGCAGATACCATTTTTTTTTATTACGAGAAAGGTGAAGTTTTTCAATTTGACTGTATTTTTGCCCTTTTTATTGTTTAATTACTTACAAATTTAGTGTATTGTTGAAGATGATTGCTTGTTGATTGAGACATTGCTATGTTTTTGACAATCATAAAAATAGGTAAATAGTAGTAGATAATAGTGTTCCCACTCCTTAGATGTTAGTAGCGTTGCTGGTTTCTTCGGCCACTTCTTCTTCCAGAGCCAACGCTTCTCGAAGTAGCACTGAAAGTTAGTTTAGCTTTTGAATGTCCCTTAGATTATCCGAGAAATAGCAACCGACCGAGTCGGCCTCGGTTTGGAATGCTTACGCGTAACGTATTAACCGTCCAAGCCGAGGGCACCCCTCTCTAGAGGACCCTTGTGTCGAATTACTAGCGATAGAGGTTCAGGATATGCCACCACTCAATCCGGTGAAGCAGCCAAGGCCAGCTTCTCTGACCAATCTGTGTGACCAAGTAAGTATTTTTAACAACAATGATCACATATGAGGAAGAAGAAAAAGAATATGGGCGCCAGAACTTCGTAATATAACTATGATACATCTGAAATGGAACATGTAATGTTTAATCTGCCACGTTTAATTTCATTTGGAGTCGGGTTATTGTTTTATACGTTTATATACTTGTCAATTTAATTTTAAATTTTAACATATGAAAAAGTGTTCACATTCGCACTCTCACGAGCGAGGGGCCAATTATGTCGCCCACACCTGCCTCGCGTGATGGGAGGCGAATGGAACGCTCATGTAACACATGCGGTTCCGCCGGAGGGCATGCCAGTTGCTGCCCTCCTTCTCCCGGAAAAGGTTCCCGGTTCCTCAAGGCACACTAAGACACACCTTTCTCTTTCCACTTTTGCAATCATCGTCCTTTATTTGTTTGTACTTCTTACGTACTTCTTGGTAACAACATCTTCTATCAAAACTCATGGACCTTATAAGTAATTAAACTTGCTTAATAATTTCTGTTTCCAAAGTTTTTATAGCTTAGCCTTGTCCACGAAAGTCCAAAGGGACCTTCACGTTCCTCGAATTCCAACTCTGAGATACAAATATTCCAACAGCTGACTGCATTTTTATGCAAAACATAATGTAGTGACAGCCTTTTTAACTCGTAAAACTATTTAACGCTTAAGCTATTTCCAATACGATTACAAAATTGAAAATTAATACGCTCTGTTAATTGGAGGTTAATTGGGATAGGGGAAAGTGGCGACGGATTACCAACAACAGGCTGTTCCCACGGGGTGGTCACGACCCTCAGCATTAAGGAAACCGACGCGAGGAGGAGGAGTTGGAAATTCGAATCCCAGCCAACACAATTGGATTAGCACACTCTAGGCCGACAATTTGTTATTTCACCTCTATGGCGTTTGGAAGTTTCTAGAAGCAGACATAACTTAGTATTTCCAAGTCAAGTCGGGCCGTCTACGAGGTTCGAGGAACCTCGCAGGTATGGGCCTCGGGGTGTGACCCCCATTACCACGTGATCACGTCGTCCGGATCGTCGAGAACATGTCTCGGCCTCCGTGCGACGTGTCTGAATTTACAAGTGGGAAGAGTTATAAATGTTGCGTAACTATTTCAAAGGATGGGAGATGACAACAGATAACAAAAGAGGCAATAAAACAATCTCAGATTGGCAACGCAAACTAGCTTTATCAATGTCGCCACGATTTCGTAATGTTTTGGATTGTTCCCGTTAAATTATTATTACTATAGCGTGATCGTATTTTAAAGGCAGATTCCCGGAGCTTTGCTGGAGTTTCTTCACTTCTCCACGCGCTATATCTTTTTATATAGGATAGTTTTGAACTTTTTGAATTTATCCACCTTTCCGATCCTATTTCTGTACGTTCCTTTGAAACACTTAAAGTTAAAACTCCTACTCATTCCTCAAACTTTTATGGGAAGTCATTCACATTGCAGACTACAAGACTGTGGAATGCCCTTCCTAATTCCATTGGACTTGCTCTACCTGCTAAGAATTTGGTAGCACAGCATTATCAATCAATTTCGTCGGAACTATGATATATAGGAATGCGCTGCCAACAAATGTACGTACATGTGGAACTAAATCTACTTTCAAACATTTACTATAGAAACTTTACCTAAGCAAGGAATAGTTTGACAATTGCTGTCCTATCCATCTATAATTATATATGTACCTATTTATTATTATATATAATTATTATGTTTAAATATTTAATTTATTTGTAAGTAGGTATGTCTATTATAAATGCATGCATTTATTATAGTTTTCTTTTATTTATTATTTTCACACATCTTGCACCCGTTACTTTGTCTCTACACAACCCAAAGGTAGACTGGCAGAGAATGCCTACTGGCATTAAGTCCGCCTATTTGTACATTTTTTGTATTGTGTTCAAATAAAGAATAAATAAATATATGTTTATTTTATGTATTACTAAATGTAATGATAATAAGTTATTTATGTAGGTATATTTAGTGTAGGCTATTAATTATATGTATAGATTTGTTATAATATTTGTATTTGAACGTCAACGTCCTACATGTCCATACACAAGTTGCCTGGAAGAGATCGCTCTTAGCGATAAGGTCGCCCATTGTACAACTAATTTTAAAATGTACCTTAATTATGTATTGCTTTTTGTTTGATGTTGGTGTACAATAAAGTTATATCTATCAATCTATAGTTGTACAGTAGAAATATGACACACATGTAGAAGTCATTTGCATAATAGAATAACACTTTTTCCTCAATAATGATTCGGAAAACATATTACTTCTGGGAAGAACCTGACTACTAAACGACTTCTGTATAATTGTTCCAATTCGAACGAGAACGTTGTAGTGATCACGTGATGCCGACGTCTTTCGGTGATGTTATTTACAAGGAAATGTTTGTGCACTTATTAGAAAAAGGTATTGTAGAAAAGTACACGTTGCGTCAGTAATGAATTGCTAACTCCTGGGCTTTGAGCAGTGACCTTATTAACTTTTGTCTGTTCGTAGTTTCACAACTTATCCGTATAAAAGCAACCGACCGAGCCGTGTTTCGGCCCTCTCGGGTGCTCTCGGATCGGAATGCTTACGAGTACTATAGTAACCATCCAAGCCGAGGACCCACTCTCACCGGGGGGACCCCGTAATAGTAAGTTTCAGGCTAAGCGACCTAAGAGCTATGCCACCTCTCAATCCGGTGAAGCAGTGAAGCGGCGTTTATTAATATTGGACGCATTATTTGGTAATGATGGGATGATAATTGATATGACTAATAGATTGGTCTCATTATTAAACGTCACTGACAAATTGGAGACTCTGAGGCTAAGTGCTCTTTCACAATATCTAAAGGCGAAATATAGTTCATGTTCAGGAATTTTTCAGCTTCAATCTCTACGCTTTGTGCCGTGATGCCCAATTTAGGACAATACTGTTTAGACGACCACAGCTGACGATGTGATCCTAAAATTCTAACATCAGTGGATGTTTTTTTAATTATTGGTATTAGCTTCAAACTTGAGCCGGTTTTTACCAACGAGTTTTGGTTTTTCGGTTAAAAAAATTATTAAAATTTGAGCCCAAACTGGCTATGCATACCACCTGTCACGAATTAAACCTAATAAGTACGGTGAGAAGCATAAACGATTGCTGTCTATACTGTTTAGAATAAAAGTAAGAGATTTTATTGAAGGAAAAACCATACTGCAACAAGAATTTCGTTGCGTAGCACAAGCGTGTAGTGACACCTTAATAAAACTATATAAGGAACGCTCTAAAAGCATCTAAATACAAACCACCTGCTTAGGTGTTCTTCATCGAAAGTATTCCACTGAAAGTGTTGCACATGGCGTCCTAAATTTAGTTAATCGTTTCCTGTTTAATCCTGTTCGTAAACACGGGCTTTCTTTTACGTTATCCAATGCGAACCACATCAGAGCGATTTAAGTCTACTGTAGATTTTGTTTCTTGTTTTGTGGATCGAATAAAAGAGCTATGTTTGAGTATTATTCATATCTAGCAATATAAATGATAGCCAGTGATGTAAGTTTAAAATTTCTTAAATAAAAATCACTTGCTAAAATTAGTGCCCGATATATAGTGTACCCTGTATGTAGTATCTAGGTGAATATCCAGAGGAGAGAAGGAATAAGAAAAAAAAAATTGAAAAAAATATAATACGTTCATTATTCGAACTCGAATATATCACCGGTCAGCTATATTGTGCTACTTGCAACCGAGAATTTAAGAGCAAGTTCGGCTTCGCAAGCCATATCAGGGCTCATGCCCGAAGCTAGGCAAGGTCGCCGTCACTGGTCACGGTTTGGACTATTATATATATATATATATATATTCGAACTTCCTTTTGGACTCACAATGGCATTCACGACAAGTTTATACAAGTCTTATGTTTGCATTAAGTATGTGCGCGACAAATGGACGAATAACTTCATATCACGACAACTGATTTGATTTTTACTGTCAAGGATGTAACTCAAGGGTAATTGGTAATTGGCAAGTGGTTACTTGGGTTAAATTATAACCAAACCAAAACCCTCCTAATTTAACATAAGAATATAATTAAATTATATATATTATAATATAATTATACTAATAACTGAGAGAAATACACAGACAAACATTTATACACTATTGTTAATGTTTTTTTATTGTGTTTAATAATGGGAGAAGACACTGACTGCTGAAACACAGGAAGTACCTAGCTCAGTAGTCAGGGACTTCACATTTCATCTTCTTGAATATTTTTTTTGGTGACCAATAAAGATTTATTATTATTATTAATTTAATGAAAGTCTGGTTAGTATAAATTGGTTGTTTTTACTCATCAGACATAAGCTCTGATGATACTCACCCAAATGCTCGATCACTAGCCGCCATCTTGGTAAATCCTTTTTACAGACGAACTTTTTATAGAAGTTTACATTGTCTTTGTCAACGTCAAACCACCGGCAATTTATGTGTATAAAGAATTCACAACATACCAATTACGTTTAACCTGATATATGTATAGGTTCAAGATAAAGCGTTTCATAATTTCCATTACAAATTACTTCATATTCTTAGTCGATATCATATTAAGGGGAATGCCCCCGTCGATTTTTCAGTGTTGTAATATTTCGATTTCAAACTACGAGATTACAACTCTGAAAATTACGATAAGGTTTGATAAAAATTCAGTAAATAAAATTATTAGCGCCAGACCATCATTATATAACAAATCAAAGAAATGTCGTGGCTCCTTATATACTATATCGCATTTACCGTGAGCAGTGTTCTAGAATGTTCTATGGAACTATTCGGAATGATGCCAGCTATCTACTTCTATTACCGCAAATCTCGGCAGAATTCCAAATTCCATCGACATCATCTAGATTCATTTTGGCGTTCCACGATAATGCCACGCCCTATCCCAATATCAGCTGTCACCACCGTTTTTTCTGATCCTATATGTATATAAATTTAAGGACCAACAAGAAACAAGTCTACTCCTTTCTCAAAGGACGGTAATGCATCTACCTACCTACCTCCAGTGTTGCGGATGCTTATGGGCGACGGTGATCACTTCAGACCAGGTGAGCCGAGCCGTACACTCGGTTTTCCCTTTTCGTATATATAAAAGAGTCCATCGTTCATTATTATTTAAGAAATTGAAATATGCTCAGAAATTTTAGAATTACGTGATATCAAAATAAACCACTTGATTATCTCTGGCTTAAAAATACAAATGGCGCAGCTGCCCGTTATCACTTTAGATATGTTATTATCACTAAACGTATCGCCACTCGGCAACACTCAATACAGTGAAGAGCACTTCAGAGGCGAAGTTTTCCTTTGAGCTGACTCAGAAGTTGACACTTGAGTTGACCTCACAATATGAAGCTATACATAAAATTAAACCATTTAGTTCATATCTTAAACTTTATATGTAATAGCGGAATATTTGCACACTGGCCTCTTGCGTGGTGAAGTCATCTATAGAAAAAACTTGACCGGGAAGTGAACTCAAATTCACAGAATTAACAGTTTACCGCTATCGCAAATTATTTGATCGGTTAAGGTCACAGAAAATACCCACCATAACCCTGAGAGGTAATAATCTGAATCTATTTTTAATAGGTAAAGGAGATAATTACGTTACAAGTTCTGAACTGAATCTTCTCTAATACAAAATAGTCGAGTATTTTTATGAGTAAAAACAAAAACAGACTTCAAATCGAATTACCGCGGATTAAAACATATATAAACAAGAGATATACCATTCAACTAGAAATCGACGCGTAATATACTTTTTTTTTTGTTGACGGGGAGGAAATCTTCACAAAGATACCCCGCCTTCTGGGGGGAGGAAGGCGGCGGTTATGTGGGGTTCTTACCCACTAAAACCTCCCCGGTGGCCCTTTCCTCGGTGCATGACGAGGGGCTCCGGGATCTCTAGTGGAACGCACCGGAGCCCCTCTGCACTGTACAGGATACGGTAGTCTTATTCTTGAGATCCCAGAACTACAGGACTGACGCGTAGTATACCTTAACTAATTCGTGTCAAAAAGTGGAATGTTTTCATCATGGTGTCTTCAATAGCTTCGTACAGCAGTAATCGTAATTAATCATTGGACGAAAATTTTCACAAATGCATTGTAATAGCGACACACACTTTTCTTTTGGATGTCTCAATATACAAAACAAATGACAATCTCGCAAATTAAGAAGTAAGATGTTCCTAGAGAGTTATTTTTTCGAATATCCAATTAGCGTTGTTAGTTTTTTATTGTAAAAGACCAGTTCTCGAGAACTAACAATTAATACATCATATAAAGCAACTGTTTTCAAAAATTCAATTTACCCTATTTGTAGATTGTTCAAATATATAACTTCCGTGGCGCTAGAACGTGGTAGCTACAGCGAAAAAGATTAGGTGGATTTTGCCATTACTAAATGTCTGGTTTAGCTCATGTTGGGGTTATATCTAAGGAGTTATGTTTCGGGGACATCCATTTTACGAAAGTATGAAAGTACGAAAATATTAAGTACAAATACAAAGTGTCTGAGATCTGTCTTGAGATCACCGACTCATTTATTAGGCGTGATGATTACAGTGTGTTTAAATTGAGTGCGGGACTATTAGATATGTCTTGTCTAGTCTATTTCTTCATTCAGAAATTCTTAATTGCATTCATCAAATTGTAGTCACAATTACGTACGGAATCAATCACAATCACGTATGGAATATATAGAGTTATTTAAGGTTCAGCTTCGTTTTCCTATTCCTAGAGCTTATTCGAAACAATTCATTTAGGAACAAACATTATTTCTTTCTAAAGCCACTAGATGGCAGTGTCCGTGGATGATAAATTTGTAAATCAGTGTAATACGAAATTACGTCAGTGTAATATGAACTAATTGCTAAATTCCGTATATTAAAAAAATATTTAAGGAATTAAAAAGTTTACGCTAGATAAATAAATAATTTGATATTTTTATATTGTTGAAGAAACAATTTATTTACAAAATTTAGACATTATACGACAAGACTAATCTAAAATTCCATATATTATTATCAAAAACAGGCTGATGGTGTTAATAACATGTTTATCAAAAAAGGGACATGTGGTCTATGACATAACTGCCAGACATCGTCGTCGGCGCCGCAGAGTCGCCAAATTCGTTTTATCTATGGCGCACCCAAACGATTATCTTGCACGTCACTAGGGATATCTGATAACCAGTGAGATTATCGATATCGATGTCATAAAGGCGCTTTCTTGAAACAACACATCAGTGCAATATACACTAGTTACTGCACGCTATTCTAGCTCGTGTGACCCAAAGAATAACTTCGATATTTTAATAAACTATCAATTATATAAACATTCCTGCGTTAAACCACGTACAAATTTGTGTTTTAAAAAGATTAGAAGCAAGCAAAGCATTACATATTTGTGTATTGCTTTCCGCATTTTATGTGAAATGACAAATCTTTTTTGTATAAGAATTACACTATTGTAAACGCCCCTAAAAGCGTTGACGCTGGGAGTCAGATTGACGGAAGAAATCCAATAACGGTTTCAGCTCAGCTTCTAAGTATTTTCAATTGATTGATTGGAATCCGATTACATTTGTTACGTTCATTATCAAAATTTCGATGGGAAAAATCTACGTGTAAACCATAAACTAAGGTTATAAGTCGATTGTATCGAAGGCCGAGAGATGTTAGAGTCTCATAAAACAGTCAAAGCAAATTATTTCAATTCTGATAGATTTTAACTAATAAAATTCCTGAATGTTGAATCACAGCTATTTTCTCAGAGCCCTGCAATGCAATGTCCATTAAGGCTCGCGACGCTGTTTACATCAACATTTAAAACTTGTCGCCGCTTATAAATAGCCATGACTAGCGCACAACTTGTTACAATATCATAAGGTCTATGATTAGTTTGAAACCTTTAAAATAATTCATTGAAGGTCTAAGACGTTGATCAGAAATAGAGACAAGTTGTTTAAGTGTATTCTTCATTTTAATTTACATATGAAATAGACAGGTGATAAGCGAAGCGCAGTATTATTTAATGTGGGTTGGCAGTCTTAACGTTAAATTTTTAAAATATTATCCTTTCTTTCAAAGTTGGATTACATAGAGATAGATACTCTATTCGCACGCATTTCGACGAGTTTTTAAGTCTCACATCTATCTTATATATCCCTGATGTAGCCAGCTGGCTCATCCCTGTCGCAGAGATGAGCTCACCGCACAGGGGAGATTTAAAATAGTTTTTAGAAACCGATAAATGGAAAACTCATCGGCACAGGCCAGGTAGGGTTCAAAACGTTGGCAGTTAGATAGTTACTTGAACTAAGGCATTAGTTCTATCACTGTTTGGAAATTTCTCAGATATGCCTGTTTCCTCGCAATTTTTCCGTTCCGTTTCTTCAACGCGGTACACGTGTTACCACATACATCGACATTTAGTTTCCTAATCAAAAAAATATTGGGAATCAAACTCAGGACATTAGCGTATGTTCCGCTACGAAAGTGCCTTTGTAAGTACTGCAAAGCCAACGAAACATCTTTTATAAAATGGCTAATACAAATCTTGTCATATTTATGTAACTCAATTCTCAGAAGCTTCAATTGTTTCTGTTCCGTATACTCATGCCAATTCAATGCAATTAATGACGTATTATAATTAAAATGTTGCCAACGGTCAAGGGAATATCAATTTATGAGATATGCACATTAAGAATAATTTATTTCAATTACCATTAGTCCATTCAGTGTGGGCCGAGACTCATTGAGGTTTGTGAGAAGCGGGGAGCGTGGAGAGGGGAGTGGGGCCGGTAAGCATACTATAGTTATAGGCAACATTTTATTACTAATTGTCTGGAGCACATCCGGTGGAAGTTGTATTAACAATAGAAATATTTTAGTTACTCTATGCTGTTTTCAGTATTTTTTTCTTATAATTCCGTACGATGAATAATACAAATAACACACTCATGACTAAGCTTAACACACAATTTAGCCATTTTTAAATGACTAAAAAAGTTTTAATACATTTAATTATGATATGGCAAGTTTTTGCTTTACCTAAAGTTTTCGGCCCTAACCTATCTTCTTTAGAACTTGACATAATTCTATCTAAAGGGAAATATGGAATTCTCAAATTATGTATAATAGTTAAAGTTGATTTGCAGTAAATCTTAGTTCTTAAATAACCTAGTTCGCGTTGCAAATAGAATTGGCAGTCAGCAACATCAAATAATTAAAATCTATCGGGTGTAATCAATTATATAAAGCGTCATGTTTCTCCTAGAACTGGTCATAAGAGAACCGATGTTATAATGTCCAGTTAAATTAAGTGACAAATGGATGCGTTATAAATTGACGGCTGCACAGTCCAGTTGTAATGGTACATACCATCTTGAGTGGAAAGTTTCCACTGCGTTCTACAATTATTCAAATGTTGAAATATAGATCTATTTTAAATTTAAGAATAGTAATTTTTTAAATCAGGCCGTAGATTGTATTATATAAATTTGAAGTAACGCCTAACTTAATCCTATTAATAATAATTATTATATGATTTTATTTCAAACCAAAAATTCATGTACAAACAGTTCGATAATAGCCGCAGTAGTAAAAACTGTGTCGCAGCTATTAACGCCCATCTCCAAACAGTTAAATACAAATACAATTTTAGTAAAATTAAAAACTTATAATGTAATTTAGTTTAATCGTTGTGTGTGTGTGATTGTGTTTGTGTGTAAAAGATTGCGTGTGTTGAAGAGTGACTTGTATTAATAATGTATTAATATGTATTAATAACCATGAAATACATAAAAATGCATTAAATATACAAAATAATTAGTGCTTAACGCTTCAATAAAGTAACTATTTTTTCTACGTTATAATTTCTGACAAGAAATGGTAATAACGGACAGATAAAACATAATCGGTTAAATACTTATTCATCCTTATTATAAAAAATATTATTAAATACTTAACTGTTATAAATAGACCAAATCATTTATGTTTAAAAGAAGCTTTTAATTTTAAATTTCTGCTAAAATCATAGTTTATGGTTTCTCAAAAATTTCCGTTGCGTTTCCGAACACAGCTACTAACGTCAAAACCAAAAGTGCGCGCAAGAGCACGCAATCATTCCGCCATTTTTACAAGTCGATTACGGTCTCTGTTTTCAAAGATTGAATACAATATGTATTTGTTATTTAAGTATTCTTAAACAAAGCCGTGCCTGAGTCAGCATTGGCTACGTAAATATTTTTATTTCGGCCGCGTTCCGCGCTCTTTGTTTCGCGAACTCACAATTGCAAAGCCAACTGTTTATGGTGAAGGGCCTCCTTGACGTACTCCATATGTTACCATAGTTTCTTGATTTATGTGTACATGGTAATGACTATGCATCATCTTTATGGCAGTTTACTCCTTTAGAGCTGAGATATTTATTAGACTTGGAAATATTTTAGGAATAATGTAATTTTAGTTTACATTTTCTTATTCAACCTGATTTTAAGTAGCCTCTCTCTCTCAGGAATGGAACGGACCAGAGTATCTGTCCCATGCACAATATTTGTACAAGTATGTGCGAAAATATTTTTAACACAAAGAAGAATTTAATGTGATAATTTAAACCATTACACAAATAATATTCATTGAAATATTGACTCGCTTATGAGAAGCATTTATGGGGATTTAAAATGTCCGATGAAGCAATTCGACACGTCGCAAACATCGCCAAATTTATTATGCTTTTATTGCAAAATTAGCAAAAAAAAAGTACAATATCATAACATAAAATGTTGCATAGCGTGCTCTCGTGTCATTGAACCGGCCTTAATGCCAGTGTATTACATTTAGCACAGGCTTTAGCGCTTCTACAGGAAACAACGCTGCTGCATAAATTGCAGAAATTGCAGCATTGACAGCGCTTGTGGTCCGGTCATTCAAAGGAACGAAACTTCCTTCGCATACAAAACAGGTGCAAAATGTAAAAAGAAAAAAGAAAACACAAAGTATCCTCATTACACAGATCGTGTGGAACTCGTTGCCACGCTCTTTATGGTAAACGCAACAGATTGAGCGTTATAAAAAAATTAAACTTTCCCCCCAGCCGTGTCTACGGGAACTGTGGCCACATGTACGAATTATTTGTGGACCGGAGACCACTTGGGGATGACGCACAAGTGTTTACCACCAGGGAGGACGCAAATAAAACAACACAGACAAAGCAGGGTTATCGTAATAGCGTTACTCAGCGGTCAACGTACGAGTTGACATCTCATTTGCAGTGGTACTTTGATAACGCACTATTGTTACCGCTATCGCTCTCAATACGTTTCTTATTACTTGAAACACTAAACATTTCACATTACAACGAACCCATGGAATAACATACGAAAAAAAGGAAAAAAACCTATAGATACATTTGTACGTACGTAGAGATTATACTTCTTTAATTAAGACAATTTTTATTTTACACAAATATTACATGTTAAAATAAAACAATTTTTGATCTTGAGCTAAAGCGCGAAACGTCTGGAATTTAAAAATATAACTAAACAGCGATAAAATTCATAAAAAAAAATATGTCAACAATATTTTCTTGTGTTGTATATTAATTTCTTGTGTCTATTTTTTACTGTTCTGTGTGAAAAGGAACGCACGCATTCCATTTTAATTAAAAAAAAAGCTGTGTAGTGACAATGACAAATAAAATAATAAAACGCAAAAGTTTCAGCCGAAACATTCGTAATACGTTTATGAGAATACCGTGACATGGTTATGAAATGGTTTTGTTCTGGAAACATTTAGAAGAGAGCAAAATGCATTGGTCATGATGTATGCGAGCGGTGTGTGTCACAGACCCCGGGGAACGTTGGGAGTGAGACCTGCGACGGGAAATAAATTGCATCCATTTAGACATTCATACTGACGTCTGACTTAATAAAAAGATTGTCCAACGACCAACAGTCGTCATTCTCCTTCGATTTGCCAGTGAATATTTTACAATTCTTTCGTCTTTATTCAATTTCTACAGCAACATTTACTAAATATATCTAACGTAAAAGATTTGAATATCATGGTCTTATTAATAACTACGGTTCCTCCCAATCACCAGGGTTCCAAGTCTGCTATCGTCACTGAATTTTTATTGTTAATAATGCGACCAACTAATTAATTGATTTAATTGTCATTGTACCCAAATACCTTTATCAATTAATTTCATAATGATCTAGTCTAGTCGATGACTGGTCAGTCATTTTCGAAGTTCTTCACTTCTTTAGGCGCATTATGAAAAAATGATGACAGTAACAGGTTGAAGCTGCATTGAAAAAAATTGTGCTTATATAAATTTTCAAGTGCTCCAATTATCAATCATTGATCAATTATTGATGTACTATACATATGTATAATTACTAAAAAATATTTTAATGATGCCAAAGAAATATAACTTATTACGTCACGCGTAATGTACGCATCCATTTTTTTATTTCATATTAATAGAAATATATGTCAAGAATACGAACGTACGAGATCAATTCTTATTTAGATGATATCTATATATTAACAATGCAAGATCTCACAACATTTCTAGTTCTATTTACGTAAGAAATAGAAACAACGCGACGCCTTTACTTGATAGACTGGTGAAAGCTCCTTTGAAATGAACGAATGATTCAACACGCGATCGGATGTATCTTGTTAATGCCAATAATTTCTTTTGATCGTGACCAAAAGTGACCTATAATATATTAACATACAAGAAGAACGATGCACAGCGGCTTTATAATTTTAGAGTTGTTGGTATCGTAAAAGGACGACTATAAACATACCAAATATTAAGCGTTGTTTGTACGTTAAAGTTAAAGTTAAAGTTACAGCCTTTATATATATAATATATATGTCCCACTGCTGGGCAGAGGCCTTCTCTGTAAAGAGAGTATAAGGGCATAGTCCGCCACGCGGCCCTAATGCGGATTGGCAGACTTCACATGTCGTAGAAAAATTTTCTAAGACATGTAGGTTTCCTCACGATGTTTTCCTTTACCGCCGAGCGCGTGGTTAATCAGCACATAAAATTGCAACAACAAATTTATTGGTGCCGGCACCGGGGATCGAACTCGGGTTGCTAGCGTACTATGCAACTTGAGGCGACCGCTCGGACACTAGCTACCACGGCTCGTTTCGTTGTCGTTTGTACATTATATAATATTAATTATTAAAATTAAAAAATGTTAATCGCAAATACCTCAAAGCCTGAAGACAAAGGTCTTCAACCAGTGCGACCTCCCAGCTTTGACCTGTGGTGCAGATACTTCGACTCTGACCGCTGTGGTCCACAAATTGAAAGTCGCACAACGAGCGATGGAAAGAGCTATGCTCGGCATTTCTCTAAGGGATAGAATCCGAAACGAAGAAATTCGACGGAGAACAAAGGCAGTCGACATGCTCTTAAAGTAAGCAAGTTGAAGTGGCAGTGGGCCGGCCACATCTGCCGAGTCAGTGATGGTAAATGGGGGAGGAAAGTCTTGGAATGGAGGCCGCGCATGGTTCGGAGAAGTGTAGTGCGCCCTCCCTCCAGATGGACCGATGACCTTGTAAGGATAGCCGGAAGCTGTTTGCGTAAAGCGGAGGATCGTATATGGTTGAAGGCATTGGAGAAGGCCTATATTCAGTAGTGGGTAGACACAGGCTGATGATGATGATGATTATATAATATTATTACGTGATGCAAAAACTTTCTACCTCTTTTACAATTTCGCGGGCGGAGGAGTATGAGATTTCCCACTCTTTTGGTTAAAATGGAGTAGGAGTGCAGAATGATGTTAAATTATGGTTACAAAATGCATTAAATCAATAAACATAAATAACAGTACAAACACTACAGATATAGTGAGAAAAGATTTTCCTTCGTAACTTTTCGGAAAAGTTCGTATTTATCGTGCTCTCTCAAATAGCTTTAGTACCCATCTTAGAGCCGTAGGGGTAAGTCGCATCACCAGATTAGTTAATATAAATAAATGGTGATATCAATGCTCCCATTTTTGTATTAAAGTCGAATTTAGATTGCAGGCCAACCATTAGTACAATAGTCGTACAATTAATTACAAGTCCAATTTGAAAGAGAATTTATTATTTTAAACCGAAAAAATTATCCGATAATATATATAGAAAAAAATCCAAAACACTCTGTATCTTATGGCATAAGCCTTATATCTATAATAATAATAGTAATTATTATTATTTATTTATTTAATCAAGTAACTAAAGAGTCATCATTACATTATACTGTTTTTAGAATTTCAACAGAACTATACAATAACTTTAGACTAAATTAGATTATATAATACTAACGGCTTTGCTTATGTATTATACCTTACCCTTATCCGCCATGTGAGAGTGCGCAGCATCTGTTTACATAAACACAGTCAAGCCTTTGAGCGATCATGTTCAGGATGCTGTTGGAGCTGGTCCGCACCCTGCGCACCAGAGATGCACACCTCTTGCGTATTGTCGCAAAAAAGCAACCCGCCTGTGCATCCGTGAACATCCCAGACGCACGACAGAAACGATAATAGGTTGATACTTTATCCTACCATTCTTTGTTCTAGGACAGGGCTGGAGAAAGTTTTTACCAAAGAGTCAAATTTAATCGATTCTGGATTCTGGTTCGCTATCGATTAAATTTGAATCTTTCGTAAAAAGTTTCTCGAGTACTGTCTTAGAACAAAGAATGGAAGGATAAAGTATCGACCCATTCAACAATATTGCGACGTGTCGGCAGTATGCGGCGAATAACAGTTCAGAAACCATCACAGAAATTACGCGAGGAACAACACGAAGCTATAAACAGTGTTATGCTGATGTTTACATACATCCGCTAAATAACAACGCCTTCAAATTGTACTGTGCGTGATGAAATGCGGCCAATCGATTGCGAACAAATTTAGCGTGAACAAATAGTCTTCGAGAAATATTGAGTGATAAGTCATGAGATGAACATCACTAAATATTCTCTATGACAACCAACCAAAATAAATTCAGTTCTATTGTCATTGTACCAATATAAATATTAACAAGTATATTTACGAGTAAAAACCAAAAACCGACTTCAATTCGAATCAAACGTTAAACGGTATTACGCGCGGACGCCCTTTTTGTTTTTCCGAATTATCGTAGAAATATTACGAAATCAAATCTAACCCAACTTTCATTAACATTTCATTAAGATATAATCGAACTTAATTAGAACCTAATCTTACATCAAACGACTCTTACAGTCTTACAAATAAAAATAAGTTAGAACATATTTATTCCACCCATATACTAAGTTTAGTTAAACCAGGAATAAATTAAGAATAAGCTGATTATAGTTTACCACAAATAAATCCGGCATAACTATGGTTTATCTATTCTTCCTTTACGTCAAAATGCACGAGTTGGCAACAGCGCATTCAAAGAGAAACCATACGAAAAATAATTGCAGTCTATGTAGTAGTGTAGTAATGTATCTATCAATGTGTGGCGGTTATAAAAATATTCTATACTCTATATATAGATAGAAGATAATCCCCTTACACGCGTCCATAGTAAGAGACCTTTCAATCTGTTCACCCAGTCGAAAGTTATGCAGTAACAAACAAAAAAAATACAGACGAATTGGGAACATCCTCTTTATATAGTCGTTTGAAAACAGGCATTAATTTAAATTTAAGATATAAATAAACAGATTTGATTTGAAGTCTTCTTTTGTTTCTCTCTCTCTACTCGTAGACATACATATACTTGTGTTGTTGTAGTGCCGGAGTTCGAATCGCGCACAGAAATATTTGAGAGGGGCACCGTTATGCGGTCGTGTCCGCTCCACTATGCTCTAGATGGACGGCGGCACCTTTGTGCATTGACCCGTACATGGCGCGGAACACCAGCGGGCCGCCCTCTTGTCATTGATAATAATTTACAGCGGACCTTATCCGGCCAATCGCTGCTATAGACCAATCAAATATTAAGGTTCTTACCATGATTAACTGGATTTTCCTACACTCAGCATCTCTAGGTACGTCACACTGGGATACAAGTGCTTCTGCAGTCATATTTACCCGCTTCAATGATGCTAAAGCTGCTTAAATTGCTGCGCTTTAACTATTTATCTACTTAAAAATTGGCACCACATCACTAACGACTGGATGTGAAAATTTATCATTCTTCTCTATCGTCTCGTTAGAGAGGTGCTCTTAACCAGCATTGCTCATTCTCTTCTATTTTAGCATAGATGGATTGCACAGTAATAGGCCGGTTACTACTCAAATAGAGTCCTTCCATCTTGTGATGGCTCCGCTTCTGCTGGTTACATAGTAACCGTCCAAGCCGATGTTACCCCTCACCGGGGGGACCCTTGTGTTGAATTACTAGCTATAGAGGTTCCGGCTAAGCGACCTAGGAGCTATGCCACCTCTCAATTCGGAAGCAGACACTGCCAGCTTCTCTGGCCAACCTGTGTAGTTCGTCATTAAAATAAATTCTGCTAGTATTAACTTGTCATGATTAAAATAAATTTCAAATTTATTTTAATTTTGAATTTTAATTTTAATTTTATTTAAATCATTACGCGAACGCTATAAAAGCTTTGGGATTTCCGGCTTCCATGTAATTTTAAGGATATTTAATTGTCTATCATGCACAATTTATTTCAGTTATATGTAGTCCTTATCTTCAGAGATATTCAAACTTTCTTAACAGATCCTTTATTTTTGCTCACGAGTGTAAAATGTATTCGCTTTAAAATCGTATGCCACTTGCAATATATAACATACGTGTCTCCATTAACTGTCGTACTGCGGTTACAAATTGATAATAAGAATATATCTACTTGAGCAGTATTCAAGTGTTTGCTTTGACATGAACAAGTCGAGTGCGTTATTAACATATTTTCTAATAAAACCAAATAACGATTCGTTTGACTTCAGGCAAATATTATAAGTATGAGTGTCATTTATGTGGCAGTTGGCAAGGATGAGTCGATTCATTCTTGGATTCGGTTCAAGTTACAAGTGGAAGCATGTATTCTTACAACACAGTTCTAGGAACTGTTGGCACTTTATTAAAATGTATTTTAGTATTCTGTAGATAGTCTAGACGTAACCAAACTAGATTAGAATTGTCATAGCACCCTCGTTAAGTTCTTAATAGTTATAATTTGTATGGCGAAATTCGCAATGGTCATTTGCGTTGGCACAGATTAATATCTGATCTGTAGTCCTGGTCTCGTAGAATAAGGCTACGGTATTCCCTGCCTGTCGTTGCAGGCGACTATAAGGGGCATGGGATTCACTGAGCGACAAGAGTGGAGGCCTTTTCGTTCGCCCAAGTGAACCCGGGAAGACATCGGCTGTTCCTTGTCACCTTGCTCTCCGAGAGCACAGTGCTGAGGGACCCCGGTGCGTTCCACTGGACATCCCGGAGCCCCTCATCATGCACCGAGGAGGGGCCCACATGACTCCGCCTTCCCCGCGAAAGCGGGGTATCTCGTTGAAGATTTCCCCCCCGTCAACAAAAAAAAATTAATCATTTAAGATTTGAATTAACAAGTACATTTGCGATTACAAAACTAATACCGATTTCAAATCGAAACGTTAAAAGCCACTGCGCGGACGCCCTCTTTTATTTCCGAAATAGCATAGCTATAGCTTCTATTATTTTCCTTCTCTCGCATTCACTCGCACTCGTTGTCGTTAGGAAGTCCTTACTTAAGGTCAAGCGACACAGCGAGCGGGGCGTTGTCAGAAAATTGATATTTTTTGTCTCTGTAGTTCTGTGTGTGATTCTTTATATTAACTTGTACTTTACAACCTGTCAATTTCACGCCAACACTACGCTCGGTTTATAAATGATGGAGTTATCATTAGAACATTATAACATAAATTAATAAACTTTTCGTTTCTTGAACTCCATTGAAAATCTAAAACTAGGAACTCCATAGGGAGAGACAGGACGCTCGTGCTTATGGCATGCGGCTGAAAGTCGCAGTGCGGCCGCATTCCTCCGCGACCGTCCTCGCCTTAAACGGGTGTATGTCGCCAGTCGCATTGCCTCCTCACTGGGAATGCCGCGCCCGAACGTTTCACACACGCCTCATATGGCTTCATCGGCTTTTTTGACAGCACTTAGATAAAATATAATCCCATCTCTTCCATGAAGTGCATCAGACACACGCGGCTAAAAATCATGCTGGCACTTTTTAATTCGTTCAATCATTAGCAGTAGTAGTTAGAAGTGGATGATGACACAGGATGCTATACGGGAAGAAAGATAGGTGAAGTGTGGTAGAAGAAATGTGTACTTCGGTAGTTTGGACATAGACATAGACATTTATTTATTGGCATCACAATACAAAAACACATCACAGACAGAATATGACACACATTAAAAAGAATGAAAAATATACAAAACACAGTTAAAGTTACACAGACAAATAATACAAAACATATGATGCCAATACCGGACACCGTCTCAGCATATGCTGTCGCAAGGATGCGACAGCGCTGATTTTTAGCGGTGCCCGGGACTACTTAAAGACGTGCGCGCGTATCTTACATAAAACGGTGGAGTACGACCAACGATAGTATTAGCACTACCAGACAGACAGACACCAGCCCCCCACCATAGTTATAATATTATTGTAATTTTATGATTCTATTTTATTATATAATATTAAATTATTATTAACACGCGTGAGAGAATGTGTGTGGTTTGTGTGTGTAAATGTGTGGTGTGTTTCTGAGTTTATGTATGTGTTTGTGTAGTATGTTTTAAATGGTTTATATTTTATGAAGAGATTTTTCTATGGTATTTTATTTTAGCTTTAGTAGCCAAGGTATGAGAACTTTTAGCTTTAGGCAGGTTAATTAAAGGATAGATGGACTTTACATCTGACATGTGTTCATTTTTTTTCTAAGACGTGCAGGGCCCAGTTTGCTATAACAGTTATATCAATTATCATTCCATCGTGACCATAAAACACTGGTACGCCATCGGTGAACGATAGTACCACCAATGACCATTCAATTTCCACCATCGGACTTCTAGACGCACTGCGGGATTTCATCCTTTTGTTGTGAACATCCCTCAAACCAGAACGAAGCGATTTGCTTCGTCTTTCATTCTTCGTACAGCAAAGGACTGGAATAGTTTGCCCGCGCCTGTCTTTCCTTCCGATTACAATGTGGGTATTTTCAAGAGTAGAGTGAATAGGCATTTACTAAGCTAGTGCGCCTTACCATCCAGGGCTGCATTTCCACTTAACATCAGGTGGGATAGTAGTCAAGCACTTGCTTAGAAATTATAAAAAAAAAAAAAAAACCTAAAAACTATCAAAATTATCAAATATCGACCACTATGACGCCAATGAAAGTTCGCTTGGGACTCAATTAGTTTTGCAGTTTTAATACGTAATAAATCAACACTTAATATTTTAAACAATATCACAGGAGCCGGCTTAGAGGAGCGAATGCGGACATTAAATCTTGGAGGTAAATACATTTTTAAGTGTTTAAAAAATAAACTTTAACCTTTAATAAACTTTGTTTTAACTTTATTTTATTTAAACATTGATAAATTATTCAATTACAAAAATATATTTCTTTTATTTTTAATCCACTGTATCTATTTGTAATATTTTAATACGGAGTATATTTATTGTACTTCAATATGGTTTATAATGACATAAATATACACAACTCATGTTTCAATACAAATTTGTGTTATAAAACAATAGAATATCATCATAGTAAATAAAAGTTGTATTTGACAGTACAAAAAGAGAAGTGCTCCGATCGTCACCAGTTACATGATTACTCGTCAGGTCAATTTAAAGATTCCCTGAAACTTTCATTGCAATCGGTCCAGCCGTTTTGGACCCTATACGGATCAAACACACACATTCTCTTTTACACAAATTATTCTTCAACTATGAATCATATTTACATTGTACTTCAATATGGTTTATAATGACATAAATATACACAACGCATGTGTCAATACAAATTTGTGTTATAAAACAATAAAATATCATCATAGTAAATAAAAGTTGTATTTGACAGTTCAAAAAGAGAAGTGCTCCGATCGTCACCAGTTACATGATTACTCGTCAGGTCAATTTAAAGATTCCCTGAAAGTTTCATTGAAATCGCTCCAGCCGTTTTGGAGCCTATACGGATCAAACACACATTCTCTTTTACACAAATTATTCTTCAACTATGAACCATATTTACAATAATAAGGCTTCTGTTTGTTAGTAGTCAAAACCACTTTTTTTTAAATTAAGTAAAATCAAAAACAAATAAACAATATTTGTTCCTATATACATTCTATAAAGCATTTGTGGGCTAAAATAGCATTATGAGGTATTTGCACGCGGCACCGTCGATACCGTTACTTTTGTGGAATGGGAACATCCGCTCTATCGGTTCACAAGCACGCCGCCTTGCACAGATATTGTTATTTCGGAGAATGTAATATCACTGGTATAAGCATATATAATTTAAAGCAATCTATTCCAATAAATAAAATTGCACTATCTGTTTGTAATATTAACATAACCGCGTTTTAAACATGTTTATATGGTACATGTAACAAAATAGCATCTTTTCCAATTTTTCTGTCTATATGTTTATTCCAGCTAATCTTCGAAACGGCTACACCAATTTTGACGGCACTGTCACTGGAAGATAGCTGATGTAATAAGGAGTAACTGCCAATGAGCATAGCAATTTTTATGATAAAAAAATATTTATCGAGTCAGCGAGTATACAAGTTAGTGCACAAATATACCTCATTCAATGCAACCTTCTTCTTTTTTGAAGTCAGTTAAAATTTAATTAAACAGTCAGTTATAATTTAAGACGTTAATACAGGCTTACGGTGTGGTGTGCATGGCAAGATGAAAGCTGAAACTCATTCGGCTATTAACTTGAACCATATCTTAGCTCATTTCGAATTGTTTAAAATGATACACACGATGACCATATGCCAACAACAGTTCTTATCGTATTTCGTCCACAAAATGGGCAGACACTATGGACGTATGAAAAAACTGATTGCAATTGGGAACACTGAAGGCAAAAGATCTTGCAGCTGTTTACCGAGAAGATAAACCGATTAAGTTAAAGAATCATCCTCCTCAATTGTACACGGGAGTAAGAGACGCGCTGGATAGAAACCGGTGGAGGCAGATTAGATCTTTTGATTAGATAGAGATCAGATCCGCATCATATACTTTAGAAAGAGAAAAATAAGAAAAAATTATATTAAAAAGAAAATCCAATAACAGTTAGGCCAGTTGCGCCTTCTGCTGTTGCATGAGTCGGTCAGCATTTTCTTAGATTTCACTATTTCGCAATTTTATACTTGCGTTTCGTTCAGTAAGTGAGCTGGCAACTTTCATAATATATAAGCTGGCAACATCTATAATTCCTTTAGCAGGTGTTTGTGGGCGGTGCGTTCAAATACTTTTGGATTACTTATTAATTTAAACGATTGATCGCAATACTTATCAAGAAATGTTGAACAAAAGTGTTACCAAGAAACTGAAGCGAAACTTTTTAATATATAAAATGTGGCCGGTGTAACTGGAAATCTACCTGTCAGTTGGCAAATATTTAAAAAAAAAAACGGGAGTCATTGGCCTCCGATTACGGTTGTAACAGAAATTCTCCTGTCGCGCGTGTTCGCGCTGAGACGCTAATGTCCAACAATGTTTTAAAGAACTGAGAGCACCTTGAGAAAAACTGTCACTTTACACCGATCATGCATTTGAATCTGATAGTTAAAATTCTAGCAAAACTCGTTTAAATTAAGTAAAAAAATGAACCTACGTTTTTTTAACCGACTTCAATGGAGGTTCTCAATTCGTCATCGCATATTTTTTTAATTTGTTACCTCATAACATTCGACTGGACGAACCGATCTTGATAATTATTATAATTGCAAGGTAGTACTTCCCATGTGGTGCAATTTAGTCCAATTGTGACAATTCCATCCATGAGAAAACCATAAAAGTATTAAATTTGCATTAAGTATATGCGCGACAATTGGCAATTTTTTTATGACGAACTACACAGATTGGCCAGAGAAAATGGCCTTGACTGCTTCACCGGATTGAGAGGTGGCATAGCCCTAGGTCGCTTAGCTTGAACCTCTATTGCTAGTAACTCGACACAAGGGTCCCCCGGTGAGAGGTAACCTCAGCGGACGGTTACTATGTAACGCGTAAGCATGCCGATCCGAGGGCGCCTGAGAGGACCGAACCACGACTCGGTCGGTTGCTATTTCACGGATAATCTAAGAGACATTCAAAAGCTAAACTAACTTTGAGCCACTTCGGGAAGCGTTGGTGCTGGGAGAAGAAGTGGCCGAAGAAACTTCAGCAACGCTCCTAACATCTAAGAAGTGGGGCCTGCCCATAAAATAGCGGTAACGCGCAAGGATTATTCGCAACCTCCGACGGTCGCGAATGGACGCTTTGTTGATTTGCAGAGCCTGTGCAATGGTAATCGCGTCGTCCGGAACGTGTCTCGGCCTCCGGGCGACGCGACGGAATTTATTGTAGGAAGGCTTATAAGTGGCGGCACTTACAAGAAGTTTTTAGAATGTTTGGTGGCAGTCTCGAAAACCGTCGAGATGCCTGCTTAAAGAATTGGGCTATTGTCGGTAACCCTGTATCAACGTGGAGCTCGCGATTACGTACGAACCACGGCGCATCCGTGGCTCGTCGCAGAAAACGATTCTGAATTACTTGTAACCTATGGATATGAATCAATTGGCAACTACTCAATAAATATCACTGCAACCGATTTCGATTATTATTTTTGTATTGGCAACAATGTACTTCAAGGGTAGTTTGAAAAGAGTTTGGTCCTGATTAGTTGTTATAATTGTAACTAGAAAAAACGTAAGAATAAATATATTCTGTCTGCTAGTTACCCACCTCACGCTTAAAGTAATGCATGCCGCATTCACCGAAGTGCCGATGAACATTTTAATACAGACATGAGTTCGTCTGATAATGATCATAATTTATGCGTCAAACAATACATCAATGCAAATTTGAAAATGTGGTAAGCAACTCGATGTTATTAAAATGGATAAAATAATCGAATTAATTCAAATCAATTTATAAAATATTAATAAATAAAGCACTCAAGCCATTAATCTAGAGTGGGCAGACTTTACGAATTTTCATTTTAATCGATCCTGGCAAACCATACCTCAAAAGAGCAGGTTCCCGATTCGTCTGAATTTTTTTAATTTGTGTTCACTCATAGCGCCGTCAGTTCTTGACCTTTTTTCCGATGTTTTTGGATGGTTTAGTTTAGGAACTTCTTGAGTTCATAACATATACCAGGGGACTTCTGTAAATCGAATGGAAGAATGCTTGGTGTGATATTGGTCCGCTTTTGACAATCCAAGAGTAGGTAAATACTGTACAACGACAAAGAGTACGAATGTGGTATAAGAAAGATTATATAAGAATTTCAGATCTAAGCAAAAGCACTCGTGCGTAAAAGCGTTTGACATTTCATTGGATATGAAGACGGTTTTTGTTTTTACTTACTTGTCTCAACTTGTACAACAAGTCACCAGTTTAGTTGCATCGGTTACACAACGTATAGGGATCCCTATCAACACTGCTGACCTTGTTGACCGATTGTAGATTGTTCTCTTTTCTCTTCTTTCTCTCGAACCTGTGCAATTAGTCAGAGAAGCTGATTTTGATTGTTTCATCGGATATTGTTAGGTGGAATAGCTTTGCTGACCCTCTATATAGTAACTATAGTAGTAACTCGACACAATGGTCCTTCCGTTGAGGGGTAACCTCGGCTTGGGCGGTTACTATTCCACAGATAAGCTAAGAGATATCTAAAGCTTCTAGTTTCTCTTTCAATATTCATCTTTTCTAAGCGCTTACAACACCAAAGCATGGCTTTCTCTATTTCATCTATTTTCAACATCCTCTTTTAAGCTAAACTTAAATATTTCAATATTTCATTCAAAGAATCATGGATAATGGAAGCAAATGCGTGCCCCAGCATTGTTAAAGTGGAGGTAATAATATGTTTAATTAGTTATTCATTTAACGATCTGCTAAGTCACGCAACACGAAACAATGGCTGACTACGGGTGTCAATCGTCGGGTCGTGCACACGCGCGCATAACTTGTCTGAGGTCTTCCTTCTCTTACCTGATTCTAGCAAACTGAATACACTATACTAATGACCAATAGTTTTGATCTTTTAATATTTAAAATACATCATTAACGGTTTACGACAAACTATAATGTACCTAAGAGAAGATCCATCTATTAATTTTATCACGTCTTTTGAAGATCGTGGCAAGTATTTAACAATCCTGATGACGCAAGCCCAGTAGGTCTGGGTTCTTAAGAATAAGACTACGGTATCCCCTGCCTATCGTAGGAAGCCCCAGAAGGCAGGTATCTTGTTAAAAACGTTATTCGCGACATGCCTGGAATCGTTTTAGGGTGGCCCGTCCTCCCTGCGATGGCACTGTAGGAATATGTTGGGATTTTATTCGATACAAGTCCCATATAACTTAGGCGTTTTCTAAAGTAAAATGAAACAAAATCAAAAACATAGCGTGGGACTATTTTAATAACATTTCTTACAACTATTACTAATACAAGCGTTGCTGTAGTTTCCTCTTCCAACGCTTAGCAAAGTAGGAATAATAGCGTATTGTCTATGTTGTATTCCGATCAAAAAGGCGTACAACCAGAAATCATATTTCCAAACTGTTCACACGATCTTATTATTCTTATTTCTCAATCCGGTGCGCAGATGCGACCCAGTTCACGCTTCTAAAAGAGTTTCTTACAAAAACATTGAATTACATATGAATGAAAACTGGATTGAATATATTAATGCGTAATTTGGTACGGGCCCAGAATTAGGGATGGGAATAATGGCTGGCGAAAAGTGAATAATAATATAGACTGGCCCCCTATTTAATTGTATCAAAAGTCGAACTTGTCTCGACATGAAATATCTTTATATTTAAATAAGTTACTTTGACAATGTTAAAATTGTATAGCGTTTATAAAAATGTAATATGAAACGGCCTAATGTTAAAATGGAGAGAAACGATGTAAGGGACAAAGAAATCTTAAATGTACGAATTACGATACAAGAACATTTAGACATATTGTACTAACTAAGAGTTATTTTATGTTTTAAATATATGCTTTTGGTACAAGCGGAATGGCATGCTTGTAAGATGAACAGTCGTTTTTCAGTGTTTTCTTCGTAATGTAATTATTATACTGTAATCTAATAATGTCGTCGCTGATAGTCAATTTCTATTGAAGACCTGAGTTCGCTAGCTAGATAAATAAGGTTCCCTAAGCTGCTCGTACTTGATCTAAGAAGTAACGGACTGCCATGACGCCGAAAATTTCTTCATTAATACTAGATGTTGTGTACTTGATAGTTGCAGGGAGCTTCGGACCTCTCCTGCGCATATCGTCAACTGATTCCTTTTTTTTATGACAAACTTCACAGAATGGCCAGATAAGCTGGCCTTGATTGCTTCAGCGGATTGAGCTGAACCTTTATTGCTAGTAACTCGATACAAGGGTCTCCACGGTGAGGGGTAACCTCGGCTTAGACGGTTGCTATGTTACGCATAAGCATTCCGATCAGAGGGCACCCGAGAGAGCCGAACCACGGCTCGGTCGGTTGCTATTTCACGGTTATTCTAAGCACATTCAAAAGCTAAACTTTGAGTACCACTTCGGGAAGCGTTGGCGCTGGGAGAAGAAGTGGCCGAAGAAACTCCAGCAACGCTTCTAATATCTAAGGGGTGGGGCCTGCCCATAAATGTATTCCTATTGCGCCGAGCTCGAAGCCGAGGTCGGATCGCAGGTTATAATTATTATACGTCGGAAATAAAAGTTATGCTTACTAGCATATCGTATCCTTGTCTTTGATTCTTCCCAAACGATTTTTCTTTTACTTGTGGACAAAGTAATTGAATTGTAAAGTCATCAGTCTATAACATCGACTGTCATATCTTTAGAACCCTTTTTACGTGTGGAAAGAGATCGCCTATTTGTGAATCCAGCTACCAAGCATTTTAGGCCCCATATGTACCAGGTGGTGAGCCTGGGTCATACATTGATACAAGCCAGCTGAAATTCAAAGATTAATAATAATACGAAATCTGCCGTGATAAAGGAAGGCTTCATCTCGTCGTTGTTTAAGTGTTGGAAAGTCCGTGTCAAGTAAACAAAGTCAAGTTATACAAATAATGCATTTGACAGCAATTTATAAACCCTTTTACTGTATACACTCGAATCGCTTTTTTTGTGACCACACATCTTCGTTTGGTCAATAATGAGAAATGGTGATCTCATACGGCGCCTCGTCACTGGCAGCGCAGTCACGCGACGGAAATAACCTCAGCCAGTGCCCTCATGCAGCTCCCGAAATGGAACCGTGTGGGTTGAATATAGGCCAATATGGGTAACGAAGAAATCTATTAAAACCGCATTTAACTTTCGAACAATAGGACTCAATTAACCTAATTGTTTCTCTACGTATCCTATACTTACCTCCAACTCTTTATTCGCCAACAGTAAATTGTAACGACATCTTCAATCTCCTCTTAGATTTTCATTTTTTTTCACCGACTTCAAAACGAGGAGTTGTTCAATTCTTTTTTCAATGTTTGTGCACACATAGCGGTAGCCAGAACATAATATAGTAGACTTTTGATCAAACGTGACCGCTGTACGTATGAAATTATTGAAACATTTTGACGTCATAAATATGGCGACCAATCGTGGCGTAATCACGTGATTTTACTTTAAAATATGTCTGTTTTTACAAAATCCCAATTCCTTTTATAATTTACTTGTACCCGGCCAAGCTAGATTTTGCGATATTTTAATTAAACATAAAACTTACATTATGAACTATTTAATTTTACTCTCACAATATATTAAATTATTTATACGCTTCTCGAGCAGGTGAAGATCCTTACCTTCACCCATGTACCGATAAGTAAATACAATATCATTCTTATCATTTATACAAAAACATATCTGGCTCAAGTTAATGTCAGAAATAAAAGTACGAAGTACGGCTAGTTTGATAGTTGAAAAGAAGAGTGCTCCGATCGTCACCAAACTTTACAGGATTGCTCGCCAGATCAATCTGAAGATTCCCTAAAAGTTTCATTGAAATCCGTCCAGCGGTTTCGGAGCCTATACAGATCAAAATCTTTCTATTTTATATATATATATAGATAGATTATATTTACAGTATATATTAAATACGTTATGCGATAATGATTCATAGACCAAGACAAACTATTCGAATAATAGTGATAATTGTAGAGAGGCGGTTAAACGCATTGTAGGTTAACGACCCCTTAGACTTTCGCAAAGTTTTCTACTATGAGATCACATAGCGATTCCGTTAAACTTTCTATGTTTTTCCTCGTATTGTACATGAAATAAGGAAATATGTTTTTTTTTAAATAACAAAGACACACTACAATCCTGAATGGAAGTAAACTTTGAATAGTAATCAATATATAACGACTTAAATAGGTTATCAATAGCAATGGTTTCAACGTTGTCGGTAATGTTGCCATACGGGTCTGTTAACAGTTCCAACCGCGATAGCTTATGGGTTTCCTTCCGTTTCCTGATAATATATGACATAAAACAAGGTGGTATGTTTTTAGTAAAACATACGTTAAATGTTATTTTCAACCGACTTCTAAAGGAAGAGGTTTTCAATTCGACTTTATTTTTTTATGGTTGGTTACTCTCACGTCGCTTAGACTGAATTTCCATTGGCAAAATGGCAGACATTGGCAAGCATAAGTGCACAAATATCAAAAATACTATGTAAATAACAACCCCCTCCTTTTTATAAGTTGGTGAAATAAGTTCGCAACCTGCGTAACAAGGTGACTTCTTACTAATCGGTTATTAGCCTCGTCATCTTACGCGAGCCCATCGTTGTCAGGTAGTTCAGAGTGGGTATTGAACCTAAAGTCGACGCCGCGACTAAATTTTGAATCATTGCGATCGAAGCTGAATGTGTAAATTAAGTTTACTCGTCAGGAATCCATGCCAAGTCCCAAGACAACGAGAAAAACTGAACTGAAACGAACTGGAACTGTCAAAATTTAATTATATTCTACAGTTATTAGCAACCGCGGCAAGTTCTCATCTATAATATTAATGACAATATAATGCTTTTTTTAATGACGAACTACACATATTGGCCAGAGGAGCTGGTCTTGACTGCTTCACCGGATTGAGAGGTGGCATAGCTCTTAGTTCGCTTAGCCTGAACGTCTATCGCTAGTAACTCGACACAAGGGGCTCCCCGGTGAGTTGTAACATCGTCTTGGACGGTTACTATGTTACGCGTAAGCATTCGGATCCGAGGGCGCCTGAGAGGGTTGAACCACGACTCTGTCGGTTGCTATTTCACGTATAATCTAAGGAACATTCAAAAGCTTTTTTTGTTGACGTGGAGGAAATCTTCACAAAGATACACGGGCCAGCCGATGTCGCCTTCTTCCCGGGTCCACTTTGGTGGACGACGCAGGCCCCCACCCTTGTCGCCTAGTGAACCCGAGGCCCCTTTTAGTCGCCTTGTACGACAGGCAGGGGATGCCGTAGTCTTATTCTTGAGAGCCCAGAACTACAGGGCTGGAGGGACATTCAAAAGCTAAACTAACTTGGGTGACACTTCGGATAACGTTGGCGCTGGGAGAAGAAGTGGCTTATGTATTTTGTTTATACTTGTGCAAAAATATTTTGAATAGCAACCTCCAATGTTATTGTCTTGTTTAAATATTAAATGTCTTGTCTTCCTATCATGCCGCTAAGGTTATCAAAGTTATTAAGGAATATTTGCGACGGTCGGGGTAACTGGCACAGCGTGGGCGAGGGTTAAACGCTGACTCAGTTGTTATTCTAATGCGTTGGATCGCAGACGATCCTAACCTTCAATTATCTCATTACATGGATGATTCAAGAATATGCCGCTGTGTTTCAGGTATATCTTATCATCTTTAATAAAAATTAAGTGATAGACTACGACAAATAGGACCATTTCCATTCAACTCTACAAATGCATCGTATTTCTTTGTCACTATTTACTGCATGAACTAGGGATGTCGGAAATGCAATAAAGTATCGATATTTTTTGAAAATATCGATACGGTATGATTTGACCTGTCGTAGAAGGCGACTAAAAGGGGCCTCGGGTTCATTAGGCGACAAGGGTGGGGGACTTTGTCGTCCGCCGAGGTGGACACGGGAAGAAGGCGACATCGGCTGGCCCGTGTCGCTTTGCACTGCGAGGGCACAGGGGGGGAGGGAGTAACCTCCCCCGGGAAGTGCTCTCTATGAGCACAGTGCAGAGGGGCTCCGGTGCGTTCCACTGGAGATCCCGAAGCTCCTCACCATGCACCGAGGAAGGGCCACCGGGAGGTTTTAGTGGGTAAAAACCCCACATAACAGCCGCCTTCCCCCCAGAAGGCGGGGTATCTTTCTGAAGATTTCCTCCTCGTTAACAAAAAAAAAAATGATTTGACAGAGAATATTCAAATCTATTCTTCCCGTCAAATGTTCGAAATCATTTTACTAATGATTTACTCTTCCCTTTTTTCAATATTAATATTTGATGTGTCTACGTTTGATTGCCGTTGATGACCCGAAGGGTTCAAAGTTCCTCGTGCGTGGGCCTCTCCTGTCAGTAGGTTTTCGTTAAAAAAATGGTATAAAATTTTATATTTTTTAAATCAAGGTGAGATTTAAAAATATAATTAATATAACGATAGTTAAAATAAGATTTACAGCAATGTTAGCTGTGTATACCATTATATCATTGAGACATCGGATTATACGACACGTGATTAATGATTTTGCTTTAAATCAAAAGTTTATAAGACTTCTATGTAATTGTAAAGTTAATTTACTTGAAGGAAATCTTGTCGCGGGGCGAGTTAACGATTTCCTGTTATTATTGAACCAGTCACCCGGCGCTTTGAACTGTATGGGAAAGCTTTGGCCTTTACTGGCTCAAGGAAGTCGCATGACGCCCCCTTAGCTTTATAGCTTACGATTTGATACGGACAATTCAGATAAATGTTGGAATTGACTGCCCAGTAGCTGGTTGCATCACACTGTTTCTAATGTACACACAACCATACAAACTTAGGTATTAGGTGTACATAGAAAGTTAGATCTATAAGGGTATTTTTAATTATAAAATTAATATTACTTTTTTTTACAATGCCATCTAGTAAATCTTTTAGGTACTTTCATGTTGCTATTACATGATACTGTAGTGGTACTTCAAAACTTTACAAGATGGCGTTACAAATGTTATCGTAACCGATCATAAAAATATTTGACTGAAAATATATAAATAGTTTACAATATTGAGAAAGTTTTCTTCTAAAAAATACGATTATTCAGTCTAAAAACGAAGTTTGATCGTTCTGGTACCAAGTTAACTAGTATGAGATACGTATAAAAAGTTTGTAAATTTATGTATTTTTTAATCACATATGGTTTTCAAAAGACCTAGCACGGTCTAGACCGACACGGACACCTAAGCATATTTTACGAAAATTTTGAGATGACGAACGTTTCGGAATTTCACAGAGGAATATGCTATAAGGATAAAAAGTAGATAAATGTATTTAAGTCAAACGCCAGGATTTTTTTATTTTAATGACGAACTACACAGATTGGCTAGAGAAGCTGGACTTGACTGCTTCAGCGGATTGAGAGGTGGCATACCTCTCAGGTCGCTTAGCCTGTAACTTTATCGCTAGTAACTCAGCACAAGGGTCCCCCTGGTGAAGGTTAACCAAGGCTTGGATGATGCAGCCCTGTAGTTCTGGGCTCTCAAGAATAAGACTACGGTATCCCCTGCCTGTCGTAGGAGGCGACTAAAAGGGCCTCGGGTTCACTGGGCGACAACGACCGGCTGGCCCGTGTCGCCTTGCGCTGCGAGGGCACAGGGGGAGGAGTAACCTCCCCCGGGACGTGCTCTCCTTGAGCACAGTGCAGAGGGGCTCCGGTGCGTTCCACTGGAGATCCGGAGCCCCTCGTCATGCACCGAGGAAAGGGCCACCGGGTAGGTTTTAGTGGGTAAGAACCCCACATAACCGCCGCCTTCCCCAGAAGGCGGGGTATCTTCTTGAAGATTTCCTCCCCGTAAAAAAAAAAAAAAAAAAGTAAAAAAAAAAAAAGGCTTGGATGATGAATATGCTATGCGTAAGCATTCCGAGGGCGTCCGAGAGGGTCGGACCACGACTCGTCCGGTTGCTATTTCACGGATAATAACAATACAATAAAATGCTATGGAATAGCGTAGCCGCACAAACCGAATTCCCCTATTGAGGGCCCTTCCTTGCACCGATTTACTTGTTATAGAGGTTCAGGATAAGTGGGCAAGTGCCGCCTGATCGTAGTTCAATAAAAAATATGTAAATTTCAGCGTAGGCTAAACGTAGGTGTAGGTAAAATCATCATAATATTGTTAGTTATTTGCAGCAGTAAAAACTCAATGCGCCGTTCTGAGTACGGGAAGTTTATAAAAACCTGCGTGAACTAAAACCTACCCGTCCATTGTTGATCGGAGAGGTTGCCACTTACAATGGGAAAATTCCCATGGCTTTAAACGCCTTATATGACGCAAGTTTGGAGTCCTTTTTACACGCGAACAAAGAATACGCGACCTTCGAACCGCGCTCTCAGAAAGGAGGTATGTAGAATACATCATGCCGGTTAAAATAGAAATCCTTTTAAAATTACGCCCCGTTACTATAAATAACGGATAAGATTTCTATCTATAATGCCCTATTGCAACTTTATCTTTTGTCTATAGAAAAACAAGATATGTACTACCTTATCTAAATCGAGTTATGTAAATATACCTAAATTTTTCAAAGCATATTTATAAGTAAAAACCAACTTAAAGTTAAATCAAACGTGACGGGTTAAGCAAGCGCTATTGTTAAAACATCAAACACAAACGCAGTTATACTTAAGATAAATCGTTAAATTCAGTTTACAGCAAAATTAATAAATTAATAATGAATAGAAAAAACAAAAGAGAGTCCTAATTAGTGTCTTCTAATTTTTAAAAAGAATATTCTGCATATATCACTGCTTCCAAACATTGTTGGTGTGTAACTCAGAGGTTCAAGCTAAGCGACCTAAGATGCCACCTGTTGTCTGTCAATCCGGTGAAGCAGTAAAGGCCAGCCTCTCTGGCCAACTGTGTTAGTCCGTCCAAAAAAAAACGGTGCGTAACACTATTAAGCGCGGATAATTTCCTTTATTTCCTAAGAATCAATAGGAAATTCTGGCGCGTATAGTGACTTTTTTCTCTTACATTCGTATATATATAGCAACCGACCGAGTCGTGCTTCGGCCCTCTCAGGCGCCCTCGGATCGGAATGCTTACGCGTAACATAGTAACCGTCCGCCGAGGTTACCACCGGGGACCCTTGTGTCGAGTTACTAGCGACAGAGGTTCAGGCTAAGCGACCTAAGAGCTCTGCCACCTCTCAATCCGGTGAAGCAGTCAAGGCCAGCTTCTCTGGCCAATCTGTGTAGTTGGTCAAAAAAATCGTCGAGGAGTATGCAACGTTCATGATAGCTACCATCCTCAGATATAGGGGAGTTCAATTAGATCCCACGTTAATTTTGTTGACATCAGGGAGGGAACATTACATCGTACAGAAGATAGTTGAATATCGCGTCCGTGCTTAATACAGAAGAACGCCTGTGTCTAATACACTCGTGAGCAAAAATAAAGGGTCAGAAGAAAGTTTGAATATCTCGAAAAATAAAGACGCTAGCTAACTGTAATAAATTGTGCATGATAGACAATTAAATATCCTTAAAATAAACCTTTTTTTATTAATTTATTTATATTTCATTAAAAAACATAAACTTAAACGAAAAAGGATATCTTACGTAAACTTGGATAATACATTTTTTTTCATTAAATTTTATTTTTATTTAAAATTTGCCGCCACATGGAGGCAACACTAAGTACTAAAATTAGTTAGCTAGCGTCTTTATTTTTGTTCATGGCTATAGTTGTACATACTAATAGTCTGTAACTTTTCTTTTATATTTGGTATATTATATACAGATATAAATGTTAATTAGGTATTGAATTAGTTGTTGGGCGGTGTGTGGCTGTACGGTGGTGGCGGGGCGCGGGGCGTGACGCTCGTTCCCGTGAGAACGCGCGCGATACTGCGCCCGCGCAATCGACCGCACCGCACATTTCTCAAAGGTCAAACACCGAACCAATTTCGCCAAATGCCGGACTGAAAGTATCTGGATGTACATGAGATAAAGTTATTTTTAATAACATGATAAAAACTTAATAAATTAATACAAAAACTGGATTTTTTCTTCATTTTCAACGATACCTTAATAATAAGCGTCACATATTACAGCCTTGATATTTAAGGAGAAATAAATATTCAATACAGTCAGTTCGATAATTACACCCGCTTCTAAACCGACTTAACAAGAAGTTCCTCTCATTTCAATATAATAAAAAAAAGATTCTGCTCTTTTAGTCATTTTGATTTTTTTTTGTGTGATATGGTTTGCTTTTAGTTGGGTCTCATATTTATTTTCAACCGACTTCAAAAAAGAAGGTGGTGCTCAATTAGACTGTATGTCTTTTTTAGGTTTGGTTCCTCTTAACTTTGGACTGGGTGAACGGACTTCGAGAGTAGTGTGACGCACGGTTGATTATATTTGAAGTCGGATTTTGTTTTTGCTTTAGGATTATATACGACGGATATTGGGTTTCAAAGATATACGAGGGTACTCCTAGAAATCGTTCTACGACTGTAAATTGTATATAGTTACGTATAGCTTTATGAACCTATAGGATTCGGGGACCTGCATAAAACGAGTGTACCCCTTGTTTAAAGTCAGACAATCCACTTGTGGTGCGTGGTGTGTGCTGTGTTATGGAAGCTCACTCTGATCACTTATGATCAGGTGAGTCGTAAATTTATATGCCCTTTTCCTATATTATAAATAGATATATTTATATATATGTCGCATTCGGGTCACCGACATGTCACATCCGGATGCCCAACATGTCAATAGTAACCGAAAACGGGCTACCTGTATTTCATTCTAGTCTCATACTACCCGCTCAAGGAAAACATGCAAGCATTCTCGTCCGGAGTCCTGCTTTAAGCGATCGTGAAGAGAACGAGTTTCACCTATTATTTCTATCTTTTATTAATATCCTTTTTATTATTATCCAATATAATCTATTAATAGTATAAAAAATATGACTAGGTGTTGCCCGGGTATAGGTAAATATTATGAAGTCATTTTCAGTAGTTATATTGTTGCCTAATCAGTCAGAGCTGTGAATAAAACCTTACGTAATTATTTGCTACACACTTACAACTTGCAATAGTATGTCCTAACGTTGACATTTTTATAATACCTACACGTCGAAATTACGAATTTGTTATAAGGAAAACCTGTAAAAAATTCTACGACCTTGTATGTAAACGTCTTGCCTAAATATAAACTTTTTTTTGTTCACGGGGAGTCAGAAGGCGGCGGTTATGTGGGGTTTTTACCCACTAAAACCTCCCGGGCGGTCCCGGTGCATGGTGACAGGCTCCGGAATCTCCAGAAGAACGCATCGGATCCCCTCTGCACTGAGCTCTTAGGAGAGCAAACCCGGGGAGGAGGTTATTCCCTTCCCCTGTGCCCTCGCAGTACAAGGCGACACGGACCTGCTGATGTCGCCTTCTTCCCGGGTCCAACTTGGCGGACGACAAAGGCCCCCGCCATTGTCGCCCTATGAACCCGAGGCCCCTTTTAGTCGCCTTCTACGACATGGAATACCGTAGTCTTATTCTTGAGAGCCTAGAAATGAAACTGGTCTGAATATGAACTAGTTTAACTCAATAATAAATAATGTAAAAATGTAGTTACTAAGCTAGTGTTACTATTGAGGTCTGCATTTCTACTTATCATCAGGTGGGATCGTTGTAAAACACGAAAGTATTATAAAAAAAAGTTTACATACAAATAAAATCGCAATTATACATTCACAAATAATCACGCACGCACACAGTCACACATACGCACGTTTACATGCGCATTTATACCTGTATAGAAATTATACCAAAAATGTATAACCGGCCTCCGGGCTAGCAACGTCAGTTTTCGTTGACATTACAAGACCTTTGGAAAATACTATTCCTTAAAATTTCATTACTCATTTTAAGTATTATCGTACTTTCGTTATTTACGTAATAAGCAAGCACGTAGGCTTACGTGTGTGTGTGTGTGGTCATCTACTAGGTTCCAGGAACCTCGCAGGTACGGGCCTCGGGGTGTTACCCCATTACCCGGGTTATCAGCGCAGGGGCGACTGCTCCTGGTCTTGGGTCGTAGGCTTACGAAGACTAAGTAAGCTTTAGAGAAACCGAAGACAATTTAGGCTGTGGGTAGTCAGACAAGATCATTTGTAATGCACATTATGTGACGCAAAAGCCAAATGTTTCATATAATCTAAATGTGAAGTAAAATTTGGAAACCACAAAATGTTTTTATAAGTAATTAACTAATTTAAATTTAATATTTTCAACACGACGTAATTGAGGTCGTCGGTCGACGTACCCTAATCGGTTGAAGGACGGACGGACCGACATTCCATTACATAGTAATTATGATGCTCAAATGAGACCAGACCAGACTTAGCGTCATTAAAACGCTGTGGTGGTTCAATACAGTTTTAACGTTACGTTACGTACCTTTATAATGATATGACAAGTAAACTGGTCATATTATCATCGTTTTTTTTTTGTTCACGCGGGGGAATCTTTTTATAGGCCATCCTCCGTTACCCTGGGTGGGCCCGGAGGGATGTGTGGGACTCGGCCTGGGTAGCCCCTATCCACTAAACCTTCCGCGAATTCCATCAGCCGTTATGAGCGGGGTGCCCCGGATCTGTCAGCGACAGGACACCCCAACGACCGGTCGGTCCCGTCATATTATCATCCTACTATAATATTATGTGTTTAAAAAAAGCAATACTAATAATAGAATATTTTGTTTTCTTCTACGGCGGTATCACTCTTACACTTCAGGTTTTAGTGGCAAGCTTCACTCTTCTCTGATGACCGTCTTCCTCGTGCATTCATTTAGTGATGATAAACTATTTACTAATTCTTTAACCTAGTCAGTCCACTGTTCAAGTTTTAGGGTGCACGAGTATTGGGGTGTCCTGTCGCTGACAGATCCGGGGCACCCCGCTCATAACGGCTGGTGGCATTCGCGGAAGGTTTAGTGGGTAGGGGCTGCCCAGGCCGATTCTCACACATCCCTCCGGGCCCACCCAGGGTACCGGAGGATGGTCTATAAAAGATTCCCCGCGTGAACAAAAAAAGGGTGCACGAGTAGGATTGATTTGAGTAAGTAAAAGATGAATAATTGATTTGTGAATGATCAAACATTAAAAGCTACTTTACACGCCCTTATTTGCGAAGTATCAGAGTTATATTACGAAGGTCTGATAAAAGTTTAATATTATTCCTAAATACAGGCTGTCCCGCAACTAGCACGACAAACTGAATGGGAAGGTAGATTAAGTTTCTTTTTTGTGATGAACTGCACAGATTAGCTAGAGAAGTAAAATTTTACTGCTTCACCAGAATGAGAGGTGGTATAGCTCTTACGTCGCTTAGCTTGAAACTCTATACTCCACACAAGGTTCTCCCCGTGAGAGGTAACCTCGCCTTGGACGGTTATTATGTAGGCATCTGAGAGGGCCGAACCACGGCTGGGTCGGTAGCTATTTTATGGATATCTAAGTCACAGTCAAAGCTTGAACTTTGAGTGCCACTTCGGAAAGCGTTGGCGCTGGTAGAAGAAGTGGAAGAAGTGGCGGAAGAAAACAACTCCAACGCAACGCTCTTAACATGTAACGGGTCGAGCCTGCGATTAAACTGACTTCTATGGAACGACCGATTTCTATCTCAAGGTTAAAAAACATGTTTAATGGAAGTTTTTAAGCATTTTGCATACAACAACTTGTCAGTTTTTTTTATAGATTTTTTGCACTCGATGATTCAACCTGCGTGACGCGCTTAGAGAGGAATGGCGACGTTATTGAAGGTCAGAAGTAGATTCTATTGCAAATATTTAACTTATACTAACTTGTCTCGTTTCTTATTGTCTCATGTGAACCAAATAAACATTTATTATACAAAACGTGCAGCTGCTTTTCAGGAATAAACTAACAGTTAGGTACTGAAAACTTGTTCCAAGCCTGCTATTACAATCTCAAAATGAACGTTCAGTGGTATCCTAGTTTTTTTATAAACAAAAAAGGGCAAACGAGCTTACATCTCACCGTCGTCCCTAGTTTGCTATTTTTGTTTTCTTATGTGCCAGTGACGTTTCATTTTAAAACCGATCTATTGCAGTCATTTCAATTGTCATTCCATTGTTAGTAAAAACGTGAAATAACAACACACACACGATTGGCGTGACAATGGTACGAGATCAGTAAACTATAGTGCTACCAATGAACTAAAGTTTATCAAAAGTAGCGAATATCCACCACTGTAATGTCACTGAAAGTTTCTATTGTACACAACAGAGAGAACATGATCTTAAGTAATCACGTTGTTCACGAACATTCACTGGTGGAGACGCTGCTGGTGAATTGTCAAATTTTGCTGATTTTGGTAGTAAAGTAAAAGTTGACATTCCACCATCGGACTTCAAGACACACAGGATTTCATCCTTTTGTTGCGAACATCCCTCAAACCCGAACGAAGTGATTCATCTTAGCTCATTACAATGTGGGTATTTTTAAGAGTAGAGTGAATAGGCATTTACTAAATTAGTGCGCCTTACCATCCGGGTCTGCATCTCCTTAACATCAGGTGGGATCGTAGTCAAACACTTGCTTAGAAAGTATTAAAAAAAGTGCTACAATTTTCAGTATTTTAACTATGAAGTTACATTTCAATCAATTAGTACCTAATAATAATAAGACAAGCAAATGATGCTGATAACTTTAGTAGATTATGGCTATTGGCACAATAACAATTGAATTGCATTTGCCTGTCATTGTAAACATTGTACCTACATTTTATTAATTCAAGTACACTTTTAAAATTGGATCAGATGGACAAAGGTAATCGCGTATCGGTAAAGCGCGCTTTCTGAGATAAATCAAATAGTTAAAACCTTGATATTTGAAAAGTACCTCCGCGAGTGTTAAACGATCCGTCCGTGCTACGTCGCGGTGCTGCAAAAAATTATAATTAATTAATACTAGCAAAGATACTCGGCATTGTCTTGATTATATATCTCAGTGTTTCGTTATGTTTTATTCAATGATGTTGTTTTCAATCGACTTCAAAAAAAGGAGGTTCTAAATTCGTCTTAATGTTTTTTTTTATGTTACCTAATTACTTTCGACTGGGTGAACCGATTTTGACGATTCTGTTTTTATTTGAAAGCTGGTGTTTCACATGTGATCTAATTTAGTTTCAATTCCGTAAATGGTATCAATGAGAAAACCACGTCTTAAATTTGCATTATGTATGTGCGCTATAAATCGACGAATAACTCAATACCATGTTAACCAATTTCGATGATTCATTTTTTACTGTAAAGGACGTGCTTTAAGAGTAGTTTGATGAGAGTTTGGTTAGGTTCTGATTCATTCAGTTTCGAATAATATTCATACGATAATTCCGAAATACCATGAGGGCGTGACCGCACGTGTTTTTCTTCGTAATTTTTCGGAAAACTTCGTATTTATCGTGCTTTCTCAAATAGCTTCAGTTCCCTATCTTAGAGCCGTAGGGGAAAATGTCACTCAATTAATACGATCGTTCATTAACAGTTCGGGTGTCATCGTATTCCGATAAAGATCCGAGTTTTCCCGAAGGAAAATAATTTCTCACTACATCTGTAATGAGAAATTATTGATTACCGGATTTGAAGTTGGTTTTTATTTTTGCTAGTAAACATACTTGTGGGTAGTGTGACCTTGGTTGGTTGTAGATCGTGGCATTCATACAAGTTATATTAAGTTATTGTATCAACAAACATGCCGCAGTGTTTGTTATATAAGTAAAGAGTACACGATGTTGACGGTGACACCATATGCATTGAAATTATGTCATTCTTCGTCGTAATTACATAGGACACGTTCTATACTACGTCCTTAGAATAGTTGTACTTGTTATGACCGTGTGGCATACAAATAGTTACGGTACTTTTGAAACCACGTCTATTATCCCAATATTAATAGTATTGCAAGCTTGCTTCGCAAAAGCCGGTGAACCGGCTTCCTGGCTGATCAGTGTAGTTCATTCAAAACAAGTAAATTTATGAGTAAAACAAAAACGACTGCAAACGTTCGATATTCGACTTCGAATATATTACGATATAGATTTAATCAGAACCTAACCAAACTCTCATCACAGTACCTTTAAAGAACAATAAAAATGTTTTTTTTATGACGAACTACACAGATTGGCCAGAGAAGCTGGCCTTGACTGCTTCACCGGATTGAGAGCTGGCATAGCTCTTAGGTCGCTTAGCCTGAACCTCTATTGCTAGTAACTCGACACAAGGGTCCCCGAACCACGGCGCACCCGTGGCTTGTCGCAGAAAACGATTCTGAATTACTTGTAACCTATGGATATGTTTATGGGCGGCATGCGCGAAGACCGGGCTTGCGTACGTCATAACGGGACGTATAACTGCTTTGTAAAGTGTCACCTTATTACGGAGGGTATAAAAATGGATAATCGAAAACGGTTGGCGTGATATTGAGTAACTCTTCCATTTGTCGCGCATATACTTAAGGCAAATTTAAGACTTATACGGTTTTGATACCATTTTGTTGTGTTGGAATTGGTTGGAACACACGGGAAGTATCAGCTCTTCAAATAAAAAAGAATCATCAAAATCGGTTCACCCAATCGAAAGTTATGAGGCAACAAATAAAACAAGTAAAAAAACATACAGACGATTTGAGAACCTCCTCAGTTTTGAAGTCGGTTAAAAATAGTTGGCTTCGCTTCAAACCACGATGTGAAAAATAAAATTAAAGCTTTAACTTTTAAGCCATTTTGAAGTTTTTTTAAGAGCAAAAATTAAAATTATAACAATTGTTCGATTACCCTAAAACTTTAGCTATGAAATTATTTATTATTATAAAAATACAATTACGCATGAAAATACTGGAAATTAAAAAATAAAAAAGGAGAAAGAAAGAAAAGAATGATAGGATTGATAAAGTCCCTATCCCACAAAAAGTTGAGGGTAGGGAAGCAGTAAAAACGGCTTGCAAGATCATCGAGTTAAATTAGACAAGATAAATATTACTCAAATCTTCATGATTAAGGACTAAAAAAGCCTGGTTACATAAAAAATAAAAAGTATCTATAGCGATAAAGTCCCTCACCCATAATTTTATATTCTCTACTGTAGTGTGTTACTAATTTGGACGATATATTGATAACAATGGTATGACCGCCTCATGAAGGCCGGAGCTGGATCCACGTACAACCAGTCCTTTTGGAAAACGTTAGGGCAGGCCTATGACCAACAATGAACGTTCTACGGTTGAAATGAAGCATTCCGCTACAGTGCCATTTAAATTTGTGCCACAGATTTTATCGTCTCTTTTTCTCCATTCAAAGTTTTTCTTATTATGGAATAAATATAAGCACTCATTCATAAAGCTTGTCTGAAATGCATGGTAATACATAATACGTAATTTCATACATATAATACAAAACAGAGCGAAACGCTAAGTTTTCACATGTAAATACTTCCCACATTACATAGACATTCTATCTCTTGCGCCACATTTAGAAGCATCTCCGTGTGAAAATAATGAACAAAGAGTATAGAGAGACTTCGTTCAAATAATCAGCTCATTGAAGGAGTTCTAGTAAATAGCCATTTCTTCAAGACCTTCCTCAACCCGCACTAAAAGCTACTGGATTGATCCCAAAGGGGTAATTTGAACGTGTGACACAGCTCATGTTGAAACGGCCGGGCCGTGCTCCACACTACATCCATTGAGGCTCCTTCACACGGTCGCAGACGACAAAAAACAACACAAAAACCGTTACGCTCCCGAAAAAGTTCTCATAACTCATGAATCAACAATACGTCTCATTGAGAAACAAGAATAAAGCAAACTGTGAACCGCTTTGCTTTGGAAGCTATAATAATTAAAACATTTTCTAATGTATAGTAGTTTTCATCTTAGCAGAGGTTTTCTCAAACGTTTTTATGTAAATTGATATGCAATAACGATTTTTTCATGGAAATTCACGTTTTTTTTATGGAAATTGACGACTAACATTTTTATCAACTTCTGATTCCTGCGATCCTCCCGCCCATAAGCACCTATTAAATGGATTGATGTGCATCGGCAATCTATATTATGGAGGGTTGGTTTGCCGGAACCGGGAAACCATCTCCACTTCACGGCGTGAATTCACGGTACTTCCCCTATAGTGGAGATCCATTCGTGCAAAGCAGCTGCAGTGGCACTATTGTACAGTTGGAAAATAAATATCGTAAACACTTTCGTGCTTTGTCTACCTCCTCTCTGTATACCTACCCTCTAAGGGTTAGGACGTTTTAAATGATAAACATTTTTAAATTATTTGCAATGTGTTGTAAAATTAATATAAAAAAAATGTAAATTGTTACTTCTCGTAATTAAGTTAATTATCTCTGTAGTTTTAATATTCCTGAGAATTTTGTTTAATTATTTACATAAAAGTCAACTTAATGGATCCCACAAGGGACGGCGGACACACATGGGTCCCAAATGTGCGTGGGAGCGAACTTATTCCATGAATGGTGCGCTCTACTCAAAGATATGGGACCTTGTTTCATAAGCTTTCTCACGATTCACAAAATTAGACAAAAAAATTCAAAGCCACCCAGCACCAGCCCCCAGATTTTACTGATATCTTCGTTTAACTGTTGCGTGCGTGTCGTTAATATTTAAAGATAAGTCATATAGCATAATTATTATGTACTAATATGAGATTTAAGAATGTTGTATTTGAATTATAATATAATTATCTATCTTTTATATTACTTCTTATATCTTTTAGATATTAAACTAAACATAACCTAAAAATGGTCTACGGCGGTCATATTAGGTTATTATTAGGATAGTAGGTTTATCTCTTTCTCTATGTCTCTACGACTTAGCTTAGATTGTCCCAATAGATTTTGAATAGAATAATAAAATAGCTACCGACCGAGTCGTGGTTCGGTCCTCTGGGGCGCCCTCGGATTGGATTGCTAACGCGTAATAATGGTAATCGTCCAAACCGAGGTTACCCCTCACCGGGGGGACCCTTGTGTCGAGTTACTTAATAGAAGTTCAGGCTAAGCGATCTAAGAGCTATGACACCTCTCAAATCCGGTGAAGCAGTAAAGGCCAGCTTCTCTGTGCCAACTGTGTTAGTAAGTCCAAAAAAAAATGTCTCTACGACAACAATTAAGTTTTAAATATACATAAAATTAAAAAGATAAGTGATTTTTTTTATATTGGACTATATAAATTAGTAAAGGACTAGAAATTTGTGAAAGGTTGCCCGTCTCTGTCTTTCCCTCCTATTACAATGTAAATATTTTCAAGAGTAGAATAGGCATTTGACTAGTGTAAGGCACCATCCAAGACTGCATTTCCATTTAATATCTTGTAATCAAGCGTTAAATTTACAAATGCTGGTTGATTATTATGATATTTGTAAGTTTTACTAACACTAGATTATTAGTCCTTAACGACAATTAGCAAGAATGTTGAAAGAGAATATGTTAATACCAGAATCATCATCCCAGCTACCGATTTCCATTACCGCACATCTCGGCAGAATTCCAAATTCCACCGCCACCATCTTGATGGCTGGCGTTCAACGACTGTACGTTTTTCGCGTAACTTTCTCCCACGCACTGTCAACTTGTGGAATCAACTGTCGCCAGCGGTGTTTCCGAACGTTTACGATTTAGGGACCTTCAAGAAACGAGCCTATTCCTATCTCAAAGGTCGGCAACGCACCTACAGCTCCTCTGGTGCTGTGGATGTTCATGGGCGACGGTGATCAGTTAAGATCAGGTGAGCCGTATGCTCGTTTGCCACTTTTCATATAAAAAAAAAGAACTTTGATTTTTTTTAAACAACAATAATATAACTTAATAACTACTAAATAAAAAGAGCGGTAGCGCGTAGCAGCGTTTATTGTTTGTTCCGTCACTTTTGATATGATTTGAAATAGTTTTTACCTAAAATACACTTGTTACGCCAATTAAAATATGATAGACAGAGATCAATCAAACAAAAAATCAAAGTAAACAATTCCAGTACCTTCTGTACGAACAATGTAAGATGAAGCAAAGCTATAGCGCTTCATTCGGGTTTGAGGGATGTTCATTATAATAATATTAAATAATTTTAACAATACACGTATTAAGCAAACACTCTGTACCCCTTTACCCCAATTATAGTTTATATAGAGTACAGACGTTCGTACAAATGCATTAAATCAGTAAAAAAAGATTACAAACACTACCATGCGGATATTATACGGTTAATTAACAAATGATAACTAATTACTGAGATAATTCCAATGATTCCGTTTCTGGATTAAAGTCGCATTTCCAACACTAGTATAAATAAAATGTAGCATTCAAAGCGTATTTCAATTCCTAGGTCGACGGACACTTAAAATGTTGCATTGGAGTTCATTCCTACGGTGAAATAACAGTACGAACAACCTTGGATGCCGCGCTAGGAATGCCGCCGGGAACCCGTGCTGCTTGTGGGTGCATTAAGCTATCACGGCATCAGCGCGCCCGTCTGGTCGGCATTCTTTAGCCGGCCCGGTGTCCGGCTCAGGAATGTCCGCAGCAACCCGAGACGGAAGAAGCAGCGGCGGAAGCGGTTCATGGAACCGACTGCACACCTTCCAGAATGTTCATAGTACTATGCCAGTATTTTAAAAATAATCTGTATAGGTACTGACTTAGAGTTCAATTTTGAAGAAAGCACCTTTCGAACTTCCATAGTAACTATGCGTATGAAATTGTATCTAACCAGCAGTATGCAAAGGTAACATATAACATAAAGCAGTCAAAGAAATTTATACTTTATTTTAGTGACAATAAGGTTTAAATTTGCAAACTTTATTGGCTAATTTACATCTCAAATATATGCCAACGTTCCGTGCCATGGCGCGCAACCGTCTCGCTCCACTGTGCCGTGCATCCTGCCTTGTATAAACTGTAATTTTCGAAGTATTTTGCTTTTATCAGTATCTGTGGCAGACGTAAATTATTTTGCAGTGATAGAAGGATACTGAGATAACTACATCTTAATTAATTTTTTATGCTCGCTGCTACAGCCGTATCGTTTTTTATATATAAATCTCATAGGAAATACTGTAATAAGTTATGTCTCTGGGCAAATCCAATATTGGCTTCTACTATTTTGTCGTACAAAAATAAATCTAATTTAATCTTAATACGATTAATGTACGCAACATGAAATTTTGTAGTCCTGGGCCACACTGAACATCAGCCTTGCGACAGCATATGCTAAGCCGGCGTCCGAGGTTGGCATAATGTCATTTTGTTCGTTCTGAATTTGTTTGACACATTTCAAATTAAAATTACAACACAAAAATTGTTTAAAATTTAAAATGTGTTATTTTAATTTTAAAATTACAACACTTTTTGTGGTGTAATTTTAATTTTAAATGTGTCTATATCAATATTCAAAGAAAAATTATCTAGATTAAAAATTTTGGCACAGTGACAATTAAGTTCTAGTTGTCGGTTGTCGTAGTGACAATTCAGTTACTATATTAGACGTGGCGCCTAGCTTTGCCTTAATATTTCACCTATTTATTTTATATATGTATATATAAAACTCAAGTTACTTTAAAATTATTCTTGCGTAATATGCTTATTTGTAAGTTCGGTAGTTACTTTCAAACTCTCTAAGCATTTCTTTGAATCCGTAAAGCTTTTAACGTGTATTTATTGTAAACAATTTTCCTGTTTCATTGCGATTACAAGCGGACCTCCCGCGTAGTGGCCACTTTGTACTTTTTCACGGTATTTCGTGTTTATATTCTGTAATGGCATCACAAATTGTTCCAGCCGATCGTTGATTAAACAATCGAGCCGTACCCGCAACCCGCATGCATTGGCCGCTCTCAATTGTAAACTGTTATTGGAAATCAATTGACACTGGATAAATTGACTTGATGAACGACCCGTGTGATGTTATTTCAAGCTTATTTGAAGGACACGCTGAATAACATAACCAAACTGAACAGAACGGTTATTTTTCCGTCGTCTGTATTGAATAAACGATAAGTCACGTTGAATGACGATTGAAATAAATTCGTTCTTGTCACGTACCAAGTATACAAGTGTAGGAAATAAACGATGTTAGACAAATATTTGAATTTCGAATGACGTCTTTTTACATACAGCCAGGTATACGGGGTTTTAAACAGATCTTTCTTTATTAAGTTGTGATTGGTGTATGGAGGATAGAACTATTCGTGTCAGTAGAAAAATTATACTCCACACCCATTTTATGTTTATGCTAAATTATCACCAATGTGGTAAAGATATGAACACGAATGAAAGTAACCGACGTAGCCCAGCGACATAGCGAGTAGAGTGGCCAATGGGTCCGAAAAATTCTTTATACGCAGCGTAGAAGAACCACAAGGTGCTCTAACAACCTTGCCTTGACGGAGTTGAATGAATTGAAGTCGTTTACACTGGGACCTTTGGATATTGCTATGAGAGGCTTATGTCCAACAGTGGATATTTTAAGGCTGAAAAGGTGATGAAAGATATAGGGTAAAGGCTACAGTCGTTGGCCCCGAGGCAGTCATTGGTCCCCTATCACTAAAACGAAAATAATAAAGGACTGAATAAGCGAATCGACCAAAAGAAATATTTAAAAAATTTCGCTATTTATTATGGTTATGTTGGCAATGCTGTTCACGAATCCCCGCAACTGTCATGGCGCAGATTGAAATTTTGTAAACAAACGTGTGTTTTTAAATCCAAAAATTAGCAATTGGGTGAGCATATGCATATATTAAATTAATGCTTAAAAGTTACTTATTGCTATGATTACTACCATTTCGGGTTCTAAGAAACTAATTAACTCTTAGAAATGATCGGTGATTTAATGTATTTGTGAATGTTATAGTTTACACAAATTTGGCTTGGGCCAATAACTATATCCGACCAAGACATTTTTTTTAAGTTCTTACTGACAATGTCATGAGACAATGATATATTTTTTTTAATTCATCGAAATGCTCATAGTATCCATGTTCTGCAAACCTAATTTGACCCAGATTGCCCTTCAATTTGCCCAGAAATGCAATACTTGCTGCTAGTAGCTGCTTAAGGGGGCCAACGACTATAGCCTTTACCCTACAACGACTTTTGCATAAATTATCAGGCTCGTCAGTAAAAGTACTATGACTTAATTGAAACTAGCTTTCTTTATCAGGATGCCGTTGTTAGCCTGAAGACTTTTCTTCACCGGGTTGAGAGAAAGACGGGTAATTCGATTTAAGAACCTACAAAAGTTAACCGCATCTATGGGTCATAATTCTAGACGAAGTATTCTGACTCGAGGATCCCTGAGACAAGATAGGTATTCTCTCCAAAGATTAAGTTCTCGAAGACTAGGTTCTCTAGTGTTTACTATAGAACATTAACAGACCACGTAGCAAATCGCCTATGAATTGAACGAATCAGATAAAGGATATAATAAACGTATAGATATAGTGAGAAGTCCTACACTCGGAATAACGACAAGGCTATCAACTCTGCTTCCAGCAAGAAATCCTGATAGCCTCGAAAAGCTAATGGTTGTAGGCCAGGTGGATGGAAAAAGAGCACGCGGTTGCTCACCTACACGGTGGGCAGACGCAGTTATGACGCTTACAGGCCTGCCAATAACCAAAGCCATGAAGACCGCCGAGGACAGGGACACGTGGAAGTTAATAGTTAAGCGAGCAATCAACACTTTGTGCTAGACACGACCTTCAGCAATGAAGGAGACGACGAAGAAAAATGGTGAGAAAAGATTTTCCTTGGTAATTTTTCGGAAATGTTCGTATTTATCGTGCTCTCTCAAATAGCTAAATATTAATGGATTTGAAAATGTCACTCATTTAATACGATCACTCATTGACAGTTCTGGTGTCATCATATTCCGTAAAAGATCCGAGTTTTCCCGGAGGAAAATAATTTATCACTACATCTATACAATTAGTCATGTGAATGCTTTCGAAAAACAGCTATTATTGAGGAAATGCTGAATACGTAAGGCTTTTCACCACTCTAGCAGTGAAAAGAAGAAGGGGAATTGGAGTTATTTTTAGCTGTGAGTGTATGTTCGTGTAGTGTGGCGTGACATTATTCATTGTGCTAGCGGAGGAGTGAAAGTGAGGTCGCGGCGCTTTCTATCCGCCAGGCTGCGGCGTGCCTTGCGAAACTCGATACCGCTTCACTCGATGCTCAGGGTTGCCATATACTTATCTGAAACATTTTCTTTTTATTAAAGTTAAAAGTTAAATTATATATATACTCCACTGTTGGGCGCAGGCCTTCTATGTAAAGAGAGTATAAGGGCATAGTCGACCGCGCGGCCCTAGTGCGGATTGGCAGACTTCACATCATCATCATCAGCCTGTATCTATCCACTGCTGGAAACAGGCCTTCCCCGGTTCCACATGCGATCTTCGGTCGTCGGTCCATCTGGAGGGAGGGCGCCCTACGATTCTCCGCTATGCGCGGCCTCTATTCCAAGACTTTGCTCCCCCATCTACCGTCGCTGACTCGGCAGATGTGGCCGGCCCACTGCCACTTCAACTTGCTGACTATAAGAGCTATGTCGACTACTCTCGTTCTCCGTCGAATTTCTTCGTTACGGATTCTATCCCTTGGAGAAATGCCGAGCATAACTCTTTCCATCGCTCGTTGTGCGACTTTTAGCTTGTCAACCAGCCCAACGTGTGCGTCCTCCCAGACTTCACATGTGTTAGAAAAATTTTCTAATTATGTAGGTTCCCTCACGATATTTATTAACTTGAGCCAACCGCCCGGAATCTGAGCTACCACGGCTCCCTTTTTATTAATGCAATAAAACTAAATTGCAGGCAATACATAAATCGTGAGAGTCTCTACTAGACATGTTAGAAGAAATTAAACATAAGTATATTTTTGAGTTAAAACAAAAACCGAATTCAAATCAAATGAGTGACGAATCAAACATAAAACTACGCTGATTAGACAGGAGGTCTCTACAGTTTCATCGATTTTTGAGAGGAGGCACAGCTCTTAAGCCGCTTAGCCTACACCTCTTTAGGGAGTACTCGACGCAAGCGGGTACCTCGACTTGGACGGTTACTTTTGACACGTAAGCATTCCGATCTGTTTTCGGTCCTATATTCTGTTTCTTCCTACATATTTACGCATTTTATCGCAAAGGTGTACTTATCTAGTCTTACATTATTATAGACTTACCGTAATCAATGTTTGTAATCGCTACGTTGAATTCAAAATCGGGTTCTGTTTTTACTCGCAAATCTACAGAGGTTTAATTTAATATAATAAAACCTCTTTTGTTTATACCGTAAACAAACCGTGGAATAGAGAAATCTATATGGCTATTTAGTTAGTAAAATCTTTATTAAAAAATGGCATTGACAGGACCGATAAAGTGTAAATGTAATGATAAAGGAAATATTGCTTATATAGTGATGTTTATGATACTTTCTCTAGTATCCTTAGCGCCGCCAATATACGTAACATTTTATACCAACAATACATGCTTAGAGAACACTGTTGGACATTTCTATACGCTCAGGAATCTGACTTCGATATCCACAACCAATATGTTGCTGCCGCCTGAAAGTTAAGAAGTGTCACAGTAAACCGGCATGTAAGGGTTAAATTGTATTAAAAATATATGTTTCACATACGTGTTTTCATTTCAAGGGAACACAATAGCTCTGTATCATTATGTACGCAGTGCGTTGCCATTCTTCGCTTCTGTGAAGGCACACACACAATGTCCATTGTGCAACCGGCACGCAGAAGCCTCGTGAAATGAGATCCTTGCGTATGCGTTTAAGGGCTGCTACAGACGAGTAATTTTAGTAGAATAAGTGAACATTTGTTGTAATCTCCCTGTACTAGCTTCAATCACAAAATTTACTAACAACATTAAGGGCAAGAATTTACGATTTCAATATAGATGCTAATTTTACATTATGCATTAACTTTAGATACATTTTCATCTTTTCAAGCATGTAATTCAGTTTCTAAAGTTAGGTATGGTTGGAAACGAATTTTAATGGGGAATAATGATAGTTTTTCAAGTACCGAGTTAAAACAAAAACCGACTTCAAATAAAATTAGTGACGCATTAAACATCAAACGCGAACGAACGCGTATCATATTAATATAATGTAGTTCTGGCGGCTATATTTTCGTTTTTCTACCACATTCAGCATTGCCTTTAAGTGGTAATTTAGTCTTAGACTGTTATAAACTTCCCAATATCTCAATCAACAAGATCCCATATAAATTTTAATGGCATAGGATCTTGGTTTCCGGACATAGACCAGCGAACTTCTAAAATAATAATAATCATCATCATTATTATATATATACATTTATTCCTCACCATAATCCACAGTAGTAACTTAAGACAAATTATAAAATTAACACAATAAAAAACATAATAACAGATAGATTATGGTGGATTGACACTTGAACTTGGACGAATGCTGTAGCAAATGGAAGGCGCTACTCTTCTTCTGCGAGGCCGTAATGGCCCTGAAGGAGGATCGGGTGCACGGGCGATAAGGGTAAGGTGCCTTTACTATCCGCTGCAATGGACCTGGGAAGAAGGCCGCATTGGCTGGCCCGTGGCGCCATGCACTGTGAGTGTCTGGGGGAAAGATTAACCTTCCCGGGATAAGCTAGTAAAGCACAATGCACAGGGGCTCCGGTGCATTCCATAAGAGATTCCGGAGCCCTTCACCATGCACCGAAGAAGTGCCACCGGGAGGGTTTTAGTGGGTAAGAACCCTAAATAACCCCGCCTTCCCCCCAAATGGGTATCTTCTTGAAGATTACCCCCGCAAACAAAATAAAGGACAAATCCTATCTTAATTAATTAACCATCCACCCCATAACATAATCAATAAGGAAGTGTCAACATTGTATAGAATTAATTTGGAGAATAAGCATGTGGAGGCATATTTGTGACTTTTTAAATAGAAACCTATAGTGTGTATATAAAAATCGTATGAAAGAATGCTTGTTGATTGTGATTTAGGTAGGTTTAACATAATACAAGGCTATTAAGTACTTCATAAAGGAAACTACGACGAATGCGTAATAAGTTCCGTGAAATAGCAACCGAACGAGTCGTGGTTCGGCCCTCTCGGGCGCCCTCGGATCGGCATGCTTACGCGTAACATAGTAACCGTCCAAGCCGAGGTTACCCCCCACCGGGGGGACCCTTGTGTCGAGTTACTAGCAATAGAGGTTCAGGCTAAGCGACCTAAGAGCTGTGCCACCTCTCAATCCGGTGAAGCAGTCAAGGCCAGCCTCTCTAGCCAATCTGTGTAGCTCGTCATAAAAAAAAAGCGTAATAAGAAAGAGAATAAAGGCCAGAACTTTGTAATGTAACTTTTTTACTTCGGTATTAATAAAGGGCGCTCGTTTACCGTTCGAGTCATCATATACCAAGTAAGTATAACTAAATTATCTCTTTGTATAATATCGGAAAAGTCACTGCGTCAATTTTAAAACACTAGTCAGTTGGCCTGTATTAGTGGAAGCGAGTGAAATCTAGCCTAAGTAATCGGATAGCGCGGGAGATTGGACAAACACAGTTAATGAGGCACCCGTCTAGCTTTCATACCCGATCCAGGCTTGTAAACAAGGTTACCATCAAGTGCATTTTCTTAGGACACGGCTCAACATGGCTCGTTCAATTAAAAAGTTATTATAAATTATTGTCTCCATATGCCGACACTAATTACTAAAATTTAAATAAAAATAAAAATTAGTGAAAAATACTGTATTATCCAAGTTTACGTAAGATATCCTTTTTTGTTTAAGTGTTTTTTAATAAAATATAAATAAATTAATAAAAATATTTTATTTTATTTTAAAGATATTTAATTGTCTATGATGCACAATTTATTTCAGTTAGCTAGCGGCTTTGTCTTCCGAGATATTCAAACTTTCTTAACCGACCCTTTATTTTTGCTCAAGGCTATATTATAAATAATGTATAAAAAATACTGTATTATCCAAGTTTACGTAAGATATCCTTTTTCGTTTAAGTTTAGGTTTTTTAATGTAATATAAATAAATTAATAAAAATATTTAATTTTAAGGATATTTAATTGTCTATCATAGACAATTTATTTCAATTAGCTAGCATCTTTATTTTCCGAGATATTCAAACTTTCTTAACCGACCCTTTATTCTTGCTCACGGCTATATTATAAATAATGTATGAAAAATACTGTATTATCCAAGTTTACGTAAGATATCTTTTTTCGTTTAAGTTTATGTTTTTTAATAAAATATAAATAAATTAATAAAAATATTTTATTTTATTTTAAAGATATTTAATTGTCTATGATGCACAATTTATTTCAGTTAGCTAGCGGCTTTGTCTTCCGAGATATTCAAACTTTCTTAACCGACCCTTTATTTTTGCTCACGGCTATATTATAAATAATGTATGAAAAATACTGTATTATCCAAGTTTACGTAAGATATCTTTTTTCGTTTAAGTTTATGTTTTTTAATAAAATATAAATAAAATAATAAAAATATTTTATTTTAAAGAAATTTAATTATCTATCATGCACAATTTATTTCAGTTAGCTAGCGTGTTTATTTTCCGAGATATTCAAACTTTTTTAACCGACCCTTTATTTTTGCTCATCAGTGTATCACGTCATTATGAATAGTGGGTTTGAAGCTACGTTTTGTTTTACAGATTGAGGCTGTAACGTTAATAATGTTCGGCAACAAGATTTCTTGTCATAGATAGATAAAAGTGAGAAATAGGTGGGCTTTCAAAAATTTTGCTCATTACGTGCAGTACGTATGAGACCTAATAAGTTTGGGATAAAATCAATAACGTCGAAAGGAAGTAAAGTTAGCAGACGTCATTTTATTTTGTTACATTACATTACTGAACATGTTTGTATGTTTTATGATGGAAACACCGCCCTTGCCAAGGATTTCCGCTACATATAACCTTCTTAACACTAAGTCCACGTCGGTTGACATTTTTCTAATTCACGCAGGGTCTTCCGCACCTTAGTGTTAAAAATTGTGCAGTGATTTTGGCTTATTTAATTAATTTAGTAGTTATATTCCTGTTACTTTATCATTTAATAATATATTTTTGTAAGTATTAATAATAAAATCGTTACGTTTCTTTATAGCGAATGTTGTGTACACCTGTAATTGGCATACACAACAGGACTTAGTTTGTAAACTTGATTATTACAACAATGTATGCTTGTGTAATGCTGTTGGTGTATCTTAATAAATAAATAAATAAATGAAACACAGTTTATTAATTCTGTATACATCTTCGGAAAATACCAAGCAAGAAACCATGGTGACCCTAATTAAATGACGTATCTGATCACGTTTTAAATATATCAAAGAAATATTACTCCTTTCAACAATCAATTATTTTTAATTGATATTTCAATTTTTTTTTGTTAAGCTAGTATAAATGTATAACATATTTTTTCAATATTTCTGAGACGTACTTTATCAATTCCAAATCCTCTACAGTCGCCTCAGTAAATTTCATCACATCTTTTGGAGATCGAGGCACGTCCTCGAATACCCCGGTTACCTAACGCCACCCGCTCAGGCTTGGAGGAAACAATTTCTCATAAGTATATCTACACAAAAAAATAAATTTGGTGTGTCTGTTTGTAATATAACTTTTTACCGTGTATACGGTACATATACCGATTTTTTTTTCTACATTTTCTGCCTGTCTGTCTGTCTTTGACAGGATTACACTAGCAGATAGCCGATGTAATAAAATGTAACATAGGCTATTTTATTTCACAAAATTTTTTTAAAAATAGTTTTTAATAACGGGTAACACCGCGTGGCTAGTTTACGAGTAAAAACAAAAACCGACTTCAAATCAAACGTGACGGATCAAACATTAAACGCGCCGTGGTTCTTTTATTTTCGAAGTATATTTTTTCTTTCTCATCATAGTTATATTATGAAGTTCTGCCATATAATCTTTCTTCTTCTACATTCGTGTTCCTTGTGTAGCATTAACAAGCCATAAACCTGTTAAAGTCTCAATCAACAAGCAAATTTCCAAATGATTTTTAGGTGTTCCCTGGTATATCTTAAAAACAAAATCATGTTACTAACAAATTGGCAATAAGTTATACTTTCTGAGATTTCTGGTAATCCGATTGAAGCTAGATAGATAATCTGATCGCGACAAAAATTGGCCTTAGCGCGCTAAGTTACTCATAAAAGAGTTTCAAGCTAAGCGCTCTAGGAATTCTGCCACTCTCTCTCACTCTTCAAATGTGAATCAGGTAAGGTAAACTGTTAAATTTCACCCAATACGTAGACTAATAATTTCTCATGTTCCTTTAATCCTAGCGAAATAGACAGGGACAGCAGTCTGCTTTTTACAAAGCTTTTAGATTCCATATGAGACCATATTCATACACCGGGCACAAATTTTTAACAATTGAATTGTACTGAAAAAATCGACAACGGCAATACTTTGAATATACAATAACAAACACATTTACGAATTCTGGGTACTGGGTCCATTGTCGTTAGAACTGTTTACGTCTTAAATTGTTGTTCTTCCATTAATAAATATTGTTTAGTGTTTATTATTAATGTTTATTTCGTGTAATGACATCGCTTCTTTTATTTAATTAACGTGCAAATGTATTAAGTGGTCACACGATCAGTTCTTTGTCTCTCGTATAAGGAGACATCGACCCACGAGAACTCAAGCGATGTGACCGTTTTTGTCGGCTTTATCTTATTAGATTCTAATAACGGTTGAAGAAACGTGATTCTGTATTAGAATTAGCATACATTGACTTTCTGAGTAAGCTTAAGTAATTTACATCGCAGATAAAAATGCAATGTATATCGAAGGATATAATTTGAAGTGCCAAATGGCTCAGTCATGGTCGGTAAAGGTTGACGTCATCCGTTCAAATTTGGCAATGCCGGGCGTTCGACCTCCAAATAGTAGTCGCGTCGTGACTTCACCTCATATGTACTGCGCAACAGAGATGAGAGACAAAAAGCACATGTTTTGCTTTATTTACAAAGTATGGCAACACCGACTGAAGTAACTCCGACTCCGACTGGTCGTGTATTATTGAATTTGAGCATTGATACATCCAAATATTGTGCGTGATAAGCGGGCAAAGACTTTGTCTTATATTATTTTGTATGTTGTTAACAAATGACCACGCTATTCGCTTCGATTTCTCGTTATGCTTGACTTGGGGAGTAAGCTGGTGATTGCGTTACGAAAAACGTGATCGGGCGAAGCTAAGGGAAGACGAGAGGAAGATGAGTTAGCAAAAATGTCAATGAGTTAGTGAAGATGACGATGAGTTAGATCAATCAGTGGAACACTTTTTTATTATAAAATACTGCTGTTCGGAGGCAGTGATGACCGAATGGCTAGGAGTTCGACTAAAACCAGTCCGCCTTCCAATTTTCTAAATACTAAAACCGCCGCTACGGTTTCATGCTTTGTATAGGACAGACAGCTATACTGTCTCTGTCTATCCCACTATAAAAAGTAAATGGAGGAGAGTGCTTATTTATTCCCTTCATTCTGACGATCGATCCAAGCGGCTTGGTCTAGTGGGCTGTCACGCCTCGGAGCTTCAACAAATACACAGAAAGAAAGTCATGACACGTGCAATTTTCTTATCTACTATTTATAAATTATAATAAGTTAACTGTGAAAACCAACACTGCGAGTCCTTGGTATATAAGATTATAAAAAGGTAAATTGTTTTAAGTTACCTCTGTTGTTACGCAAATAGGTCGCTATTGGGGAAGTACCACGACCTCGCAGAATACTAATGTAGTGGAGGCTTTTTTTTATAACGAACTACACAGATTGGCCAGAGAAGCTGGCCTTGACTGATTCACCGGATTGAGAGATCGCATAGCTCTTAGGTCGCTTAGCGTGAACCTCTATCACTAGTAAATCGACACAAAAGCCCCCCCGGTGAGGGGTAACCTCGGCTCAGACGGTTACTATGTTACGCGTAAGCATACCGATCTGAGGGCGCTCGAGAGGGCCGAATCACGACTGGTCAGTTGCTGTTTCACGGATAATCTAAGGGACATTCAAAAGCTAAACTAACTTCGAGTGCCACTTCGGATGCAGTGGAGGCATACATCTGGCAATTCATCTGAAATTCCTTTAGTAGGTATTTATGAGCGGCTGGATCATTTAAGATCAGTTAAGCATGCATCATAAGCATTTGCTCTTCCCTATTAAAAAAACAGTCTCTAATTAAGAAGGATTGGACGTCAAGGAATGAAATTGTGTTTTACTTTAAGTAATAAAAATAAATTTTTATTGCATTTTATTTTGAATCATCGGCAATATATCACTCACCAAGTAGCTGGTAAAAAAAAAACACGACTTAAATTTTCATCGCGTACTTAAAATATAATTTCGTCCAATTAAAATAACAGGTTCGGTTCTAAAATTGGATCTAATGAATATACTGAGTCTTTGTACCTAATCTACATAGTACATAATCATGTTCTATATCTACATACAAATACGTGTATCTAAAAGTATCTAGTTTCTAGCTAGAGTTTTTTTTTTAATTCTAAATAGGCTCACGTTTGGCCTCAATCTCGCCTGATGGAAGGCGATGATGAAGCCTAGGATGGAGCACGCGTGCCTATAAGTTTACTACGATTGTTGATTTCAAGAGACTGACCTAGTTTTTCTATTTATTTATTTATTATTTATTTATTTATTTATTACACCAACACAATGAACATTTTTAACAAACAATACATAAAACAGTGAAAAGTTGTAAAGTTAATGCCATCGCAGTTATAGGCGTAGACTGCAAGCAATTAATTGGCGAGTGACAATGTAAGATAAAAATAAAATTAACACAAAAGTAAAAATAAAACTAAATTTGAAATTAAAAATTAACTAATAAAAAAAACTATTTGTAAATTAGTGAATGTTTATACATACTTATACTAGGAAAAAGAGGTCGATATCGTCCGTTTTTGAAAAAGAGTTGAATTCTATACTAATTCTATTTAAGGACGCATTCTTACCTAGGTTCGATCTAAATAAACTGCTTCTCAACAATTGGTATCGTGAAGGTCTAGGTAACCGCGACGGTATAGTAGTCTACGGCGGAGAGAAGCTCAGGGGTGTCAAAAATGCCATTTGCAACTTTATAGAGGAATGTGAGGTCTAGCATGCGTCTTCGATCCGCGAGTGAGGCTATTCTATCAATTTAAGAAAATCTTTCCAAGTAATTTTATTTAATTTTATGGCGTCTGATTATCTTGAATTAAGACCGATGACAGTGCTATTGTTTTGTCCGTTTCCTGACGAAGATCGTCAAAGAAATGACGAATTTTCACTGACTTACAAAATTGCTAAATATTCCGTATGTTTTGAAATTTTGTACCAGTATATAATCACAATATGATAATTCGAGCCGTGATAGCTCAGTGAGCCGTGATAGATCGGTGTCCGGACAGTTGGCTCAAATTGTATAGTACGTTAGCAACCCGAGTTCGATCCCCGGTGCCGGCATCAATAAATTTGTTGTTGCAATTTTATGTGCTGATTTATCATGCGCTCGGCGGTGAAGGAAAACATCCTGAGGAAACCTACGTGTCTTAGAAAATTTTTTAAGGCATGTGAAGACTGTCAATCCATACTAGGGCCGCGTGGCGGACTATTCCCTAATACTCTCTTTGCAGAGAAGGCCTGCGCCCAACGGTGGGGCATATATATTATATATATAAAGGCAGTAACTTTAACATTATGATAATTCCGAGCCATCTGGAATAAGATTGCATATCATGCATAAGCTGTATACTTACGTGACCCAGAAGGACTAATATAGATAAAATATTTGTCACCCTATTTCATCCTTGTCACTCGTGAAGGCCACTCTCCAGTTACTTGTGAAATCCTAGTAAGCACCTTGTGGCCAGAACAATTGCATTCGTGGGAAACTCATTGATATAGTGATTGAGCAAGAAGGTTACAATAGTATTTTCATAATACTGGCCAGTTTTATATCAACACTAGCGTACCCAGCCCGCTTCGCCGGGCTAAGTTTTGCTTTGTTTTATTTAAACAATAAACTTACATCATTAAATATTTAATTTAACACAATATATAAAATTATATCATTTCTCTTCGTATTCATTCTCTCGTATTCTCTTCTCGAGCGGGTGTAGTTCATTACCCATGTATGTATCAGTTAATACAGTATCATTATTATCATTTATACAAAAACATATCGGGCTCATATTAATGTCGGAAATAAAAGTACGATGTATGGCTTGTTTGACAGTTCAAAAAGATGAGTGGTCCGATCACCAAACTTTACAGGATTATTCGCCAGGTCAATGTGAAGATTACCTGAAAGTTTCATTGAAATCGGTCCAGTCGTTTCGGAGCTTATATGGAACAAACCCACACACTTTTGTTTATTTATATAGATGTACGATTAATAGCTTGACGTTAGAAGTAATATAATGGACACATATTTTTATTTAAGATGAAACCATTCTGTGTATAATTTTTGTATATATCCTTTGTATAACAATAATTTGGCTTTGTCTTCGAGAGAATCAAGGAATTGAGTAATACTAATTCTACGGAACAGTGTAACCGTAATCCGATCTGACGAAGCCATAACTAATAATTTTACGGATATGGAATTTTGATGTTCTTCAGTATATCTCATGTGTTGCCAAAAATTATATAAAAAACTCCTAAGTTTTTATATAATTATCTTTAAGGCTCAAGCATATTTTTATAACTGGCATTGCATAAAATTATTTATACAGATAATAAAATTTCATTCAAAATGGCTAACCGATGGACTTGCTTATAGTTTTTAACCATAAACAAAGGAGGTTAACATGCACAGATAATAACAAAAGAAAACAAGACTTTCAAGTTTCGAGATGCGGGTTCTGTGGTAAAAGAATACGTACCTAATGCTAGCTCTGACCGAATGGACTATTAAACGTTATAATCATAAAAATGGCAATTTCATGTTTAACGACGTCAGTGTTTTTATGGCTGCGTAACTTCCACAGATTATAATTAAATATAATATCCAATAATTTTTGCGTATAAAAATTATATTCAACGGTATTTACCATTACTAAAAGAAGAAATTATTACTTTAATGGTCACAAATATTTTCTATTTAATTTTCTTTCATTTATATTTAAGTTTCTAAGCAATTATTTATAATTGAAGCACATTAAAGTTTACGAATTGTATTACCATTTTTTGAATAGGAAGAGCAGATAAAAATTGTAATGTTTAATGACCAAAATTTTTTCAAGAATATATTTTTAAAAACATTTTTTTATAGCACACCATCTTGTCATTTCTTCATTAACTTGTAAATATTTAAAAATAACAGATCATTTAATGTATTAATGTGATGCGTGTTTTTAATTTCTTTAAAAAACTACAACTAGCACTACTAGCTACTAGCACACTGTTTTAAAAATTATTTCGTGTAGATTTCAAATAAGTAATGTTTCGAATACATGGTCGCAGCATACAAAAAGTATGTATATATGTATTAAATATGAATATGCAAACGATTGTTCAAGAGAGAAAGAAAACGTCTCTTGCTCCAACAGTGTGATACAGACAATAGGCCTTCACTGTGTCTTAGATATACGAAACCTAAACGGCTATGGGAGAAAGAAATCAATAAAGCGAGTGCTCGCAGCTCTCTCTCTCTCTCTTGCCCCTACAGTTATATATGAAATTTAACTCTCTATCTTCACACTTCCTCGCCCAATCAAACTTTTCGTAACGCATTCACCAACTTATTCCCGAAGTCAAGCTTTACGTTTAACTTAAAAAAAGGTAGATTATTTTGTTTTACACGTTGCTCTCATGTCCTGTGGTATCGCGGTGCTGTGCTTGGTAACTTGGTATTAAAGTTACTTATATTAATCACATGATCCCAAGGAAGTAGCATATATTAAAATAAGGATTTGTTTGTCTCTCGAATCATCTTTGGGCTTGGCGGTTTTCTGCGTCACCTGTGACTCTAAAGTAAATTCAAAATTAAACCGAGATAAAACGGAGAAACGGAGAAAAGAGAACAAATTGGAAAATTCATAAAATCTGTTTTATCCAATATGTTACATTGTCGTAAATGCAATTAGACATACCATACGGTTGCTTACAAAACTTGAATTGTACAGGGTCGAGTTACATTGGTCCGTTGACTTTTAGAACGCCCAATATCTACTTATACAGTCCGCTTGCATCCGCGTTCGCCTATCGAGATTACCTCCAAGTTATAGGGAAGGGATTAGATCGTAGTTGAGTCAGCGCCGTGGCCCAAATTCCAAGGAACACCATCCGTTCAACTAGCTAATCAATGGAATACCGACCGAAACCTGTTAGCGGCAAAAACCAGAATGGCATGCTCGAGTGCCACCAAAGAGCCGTTGTTTCATGGCTCTGGCCGTCTATGTTGCGTTTAATGTCTAGCAGATGCTTTATGAACGTACTTTGGTACATATCGCGCCAACCTACCCGTTGTATTGTGTAATACTGAATGAATTTTGAATTGGATTGCAAAATGTTGCTATTTGTAACCGGGGAAAGGGTGGTTATTTTTCATAATTTAATTATATAACATGTTAATATTTCTCATTGTACGGGATCTGACAAGACGAGAATGTATCGCTATCGCGTCTAGACTATTTTATAACACCTCCCAAGGCCCCACTGAAGATATGCGCCGTAATGCAAAATGGAACGCGTGGTCTGTGGCTTAACACGCTCTTTTATTGGTAGGCGAAATATTTGTCACCAGCGAGACTCTTGTGTGGAGTTACTAGCGATAGAGGTTCTAGCTAAGCGACAAAAGAGCTATACCACCTTACAATCCGGTGAAGCAGTCAAGGCCAGCTTCTCTGGCCAATCTGTGTAGTTAGTCATTATAAAAGAATACGATGGCACCCGAACTTCCACGAATGATTGTACACGATAAATACGATCTTTTCCGAAAAATTACTAAGGAAAATCTTTTCACAACATCTATAAATACCTTAAAATCTATTCGAATCAAACTAATGTCCTAACTTTTAAGAATTTTAATTTTCAACCGACTTCAAGAAAGCAGTAGGTTCTCAATTCGTCTGTATATTTGTTACCTCGTAACTTTCATCTGGGTGAACCGATTTTGTTGATTCTTTTTGTATTTGAAAGCTGGTGCTTGAATTCTGACAATGGCATCCGTGAGAAAACCATATAAATTTTAAATTTGCATAAAGTACGTGCGCGACAAATCGACGAATAAGTCAAATATCACGCGAACCGTTTTCGTTGATTCATTTTTTTTGTAAAGGATGTGTCTTCAAGATTTTGGTTAAGTTCTGATTAATTCTATTTAGTAATATTCCTACGATGTTTCGGAAATATTTTGTATTTCAAATACAAGGGCGTCTGCGCTTATAATGTTTGATTCGATTTGAAGTCGTTTTTTGTTTTTGCTCGTAAATATACTTGTGTTACTTAGAGCTATTATTGAGTATTCCCTCCCGTGGTCCTATTTTATTTATAGCGGAATCCCGTGGTCATGAATAAATTCAAAATGAAGCCGTGATAAAATCCATCAAATTATTTTATTTTATGTGTTACACTGAAAATCAATTTAATAGATTTTAGAAAAGATTTTATTTATTTATACGGGACGATTGGGAAAGAATCGCGTCTTTCGTCCGCGTCTTTCCCCAATTACAATGTAGATATTTATAAAAGCGAATAGGCATTTACTAAACTTTTTTTTTGTTAACGAGGAAGAAATCTTCAGAAAGATACCCCGCCTTCTGAGGGGAAGGCGGCGGTTATGTGGGGTTTTTACACACTAAAACCTCCCCGGTGGCCCTTCGTCGGTGCATGGTGAGGGGCTCCGGGATCTCCAGTGGAACGCACCGGAGCCCCTCTGCACTGTGGAGGTTGCTCTCTCCCGCCCTGTGCCCTCGCAGTGCAAGGCGACACGGGCCAGCCGATGTTGCTTTCTTCCCGAGTCCACCTTGGCTGATGACAAGGACCCCCACCCTTGTCGTCCAGTGAACCCGAGGCCCCTTTTAGTCGCCTTCTACGACAGGCAGGGGATACCGTAGTCTTATTCTTGAAAGCCCAGAACTACAGGGCTGAGGCATTTACTAAACTAGTGCGCCTATTCATGACTGCATTATCCACTTAAGATCGGATGAACCGCATGCTTGGTTGTCCCCTTTTCTAATAATAAAATCACATTAAACTAAAATAAATCGTTAGATTGCTTATGTAAAGTCACAATTTTCCCAAATTAAAAAAATTGAAAGAACCTCTTTGTATTATATGACTGACAAAATATATTATTAATGGTGTGTTACTATTGTCAATATTCTGTTGCCATGCAGAGAGCTCAAAATAAAAGTTTACTGCGCTCGGCCTAGGAGCGGCGCCAGCGCATACATCGCAGCTATTATTAGGAGGCGACCTTCAGGGCTGCCTGCATCCCGGAATGCTTGGCCCTTGTAACAGCCCTACTTTCCGAGAAACGGTCTCCTTGCACCATGCGTATTTTTTTACAGTTTACATTTTTTTCGGGTTTTTGAGATGAATATAATAAAACTGAAAAATTGTTGATACTTTTAGAAATCGTCCAAAAGTCAAGAACAAGTGTTACATTTTTTGTTCACATTTCATAATAACCCTTCTTCTTATAATTATTTTAAGACTTTATTTAAATTGTACTACATTTTACACGAGATGGTCACGACCCTCGACATTGAGGAGACCGACGTGAGGAGGAGAAGCTGAGTTATATTCATTCTCCAAATATATTCATTGCGTAGTACCGTAGACATGAACTACTAACTCTCTTAATATGTATTTTTTGTTTCTTGTACGTTTTTACATTAGTTGATTATGATGTTCTCAAAAGCTGTTAAAGGTATTTCCTCCAATATCCAGCTATGTATATATGCTTATTGTCGATTCTATGGTTTTGATTACAACGCTTATCGCCCAAGTGGCCTCTACATTTTCACTGGTTTTAAATCGGCTTTTAACCGGCTGCATAATCAATGGCAAAATTACAGGTTTGCTAACATCATTACATTTATGGCCCTACACTACATCAGTACTTAAAATAGCAATAAAATAGTTCATTACAGCGGGTTTTGCACATCAAATTTGTACTAACACGTACTCTTAGTTTGAGCTGAAGGAAATAGTTATTTTCTTCATCTTCAGTCATAGTATAGTATATTTATTTGAAAAATAATTGAAAATAATTAAAAAATATTTCTTAGAACACTAATTTTAGGGATAACTTATCAATGATATAAATTGTGTAGGTGTTTTTTTTAATTTAAATGAGTGTTTTGTTGCCGTTAAATTACATTGTAGTTTGGCGATATACTTATATGTAAAATTGTTAAAATATAAAAAGAAAGCCAAGGACAAGAAAATGATTGTATCAAAATTTAGAGGGCGTAGTATAAATTCCATTCTCTTCTTAGCGCCAGCCTACCTGTGGAGTAAAAAAACTTTCTGGCTATAGGGCCGCGTCGGCGCTTTTGTGATAATTTATAAGACTCTGCCTTTCTTGGAATTTCGAAATCTCGCCGAGATAGCTTCGTGCCCTGCGAGCAGCTTCAGGGAATGGAATGTAACGGATTTTGTATAGAAAAAAGTGATGTCTCGTATTGTATCGACCTTCATTGTTAAGTTCTTTTTAGTAGGGTTTTATAGCTTTTTCGATTAGCGCGGGAAACGTTATCATTAAGATCATTATAGCATTGATAATTATAACATAGCTTTTACGGCTCTAATATGCTCCCTCAGTCTGTTCTTAACCGCTAAAGGTTAGCTGGAAGAAAATGCTATATCGCATTAAGGTCGTAATATCTATCTATTTATGCTCTAACGATGTGAACAGAGATTGTGGACAAAATTTTGAATTTTGAATTTATTTTTCACCAGATCTTTGTGGCTAGTACATTATTCTTGGAGATCAAGTCATAACACCATTGTTGGATTCAGATAGTGTCAGATGTTACGTAAAATTAATTCCTTGATCTTAAAAAATCATTTAAAATATTTTAAAAGGTTTTGAAACGAATAAAAAATACTGGCAAATAAGAAAACATTTTGAATTAATAAAAAAAACTAAGTTCATAAAACTGATTAGTACTTCAAGGAGCAGTGTAATTAACTTGCCTGCATTTTACGGTTTAACGATAATAAATATCGTAAGTCGCGCGAGGATGCTGCTTCTACATTCAGGTTTGAATATATGTACTTTAAACCGAGTCCCGGCCGTCCCAGCACGGAGTGGAGTTCTGGGAAAAGAAGGCCGCATACCACAGCGCGCGATCCCATTGGCCAACTGCTCAAGTCAAAGACAAAACTGTTCGAGAAGAGACATTTTACACGTAAACTTGCTTTGAAAATATTATTTCAAATATCTAACATTTGCAATAAATAGCTATAAGTAAGCGCATTTTAAACGTCTTTACGAGTAAACACGAAAATCGACTTAAGCCATAGCTGAGGAAAAAAGCGAGAAATCAACGTGAATGTTGCCATTAAATAACAACTATCGAAAAGTCAAAATTCGGCGTCCCGTAAGTGTATTATTTATTTTGTAACGCATAATGATGAAAGAAAGTTTCAAGTCAATAACCGTGCTCATGATATTTAAAAAAGGCGGGCTTTTTAAGTATTACCATTAGCACATAAATGCTAAATATAAACTGTTTCCTTCGGCCGCTGGCGCACTTCTACCACATACAATATAAGCATAGTTTCCCAGTTATTGTAAGGTCACGAGTGTGAGCTTCGCTCGCGTTGAGCATGGTTCATTCATTAAAATGTGTGTTTATTAACAAGTTAGTCGACTGTAGATTGGCTTCGTTCAAGATCGACATAGACGCTCTGACTAGGTAATGTTGAATGCAGCGTATTTGTCTATGATCTATGCTGGAAGTTGAACCTTGGCTCGATCGAATTTTAAGCCACTTTTTTAAAGTAGAGGCTGTCAATTCGCCTTTATTACCATAGTGTAAAATACAGAGTATATAAGAATATACAATCGATCAGAAAAATTAAAAATAATGTTTTTGGTAACCATCAAAAAGTCTGATTTCAATATCGTTATTTTGAAAATATGATAGTGTAGTGGAAGTTCTTCAATCATAGGCGATTAATTACTGTAAATTTCCTTTACATCATGAGTGGGTAATTCAGTCAGCGATTACATCATCGTGAAACGTAATTACAACATCGCTTGAAACAAATTGCTTCTACTTTTGATCTAGCACATAAAAATTATTACCTTAAAGTGTTATTTTATTATATCTGACCGCTTTTCTCCAAGCTTATTGTGTACCCTATGTAACAAGGAATATGAAACCATCGCCACCGCGAATATATATACTAAGTACTATGTAAATAGCATAACAATGTAATGTATTACCACTGAACATATATTTATAGCCGGTGCTTATTCACGGATAGACAAAGATGGCGCCTTTACTAGAAATTTCATGTTCAGTGGGCGGGAACGTGGGTCGGATTTAGTATATTAGATAAAAACTATACACTAACTCCATCATTTGATAAACTAAGACCCACCAGTTTGATCTTTTCCATGTATTATATTCATCTTTAATATTATTCAATAGCTTTAAATGAAGATATACCAAGGAAAAATCGGGAAAATCGTATCGAAGAATGCTTGTTCATTCAAATTTTGTTACCATACCAAAATATCTTTAATACTAGATAAGTATTTCGTAATAACATAGACCACGAATGTGGAAGAAGGAAGAGAATTTAACCATGATAATTAGAAAAGAAAAGAAATCCTTTGCACATGGTAGCATTCAATGATCTGTCACGTTTGAATTCGAAAGTTTTTGTTTTTATTCGTGAACGTGATCTCTATGGTTATGGCGACGGCGTAATAATTTTTCAGCCATATTAATCAAATTGAGATTACATATTTAAAAAATATGTATTAGTTTTATACGGAAATTAATCACACCTTACAATGTACATTTGGTATAGAAGCTAAATTGGTCTTGACAAAATAACCGACCAAAGCCAAGAGCGTCTGATTTATTTCAGGGTGACAAATAAATAAAAACAGTTGGGGCGCCGTGCGAGTGCCAGCATTTATATCTGGCAAGTGGCCTCGTTTAAATAATTAAAACCGCGTACAGAAGACTGACTGAAGCACGAATGGGTCGGCCTTACCAAAGCAGATCCGACACAAACTTAAACAATATTATGTGTCCCTCATTTAAAAAATGGTTTCTTTCGGAAAATCTTTTAAAAAATTGATAAATTGAAAATTCGGTAATTAAAATACAGTTTCTTGGGATCTGGTATTTCTTTATTTCTTGATTAACTTTACAGACTAGCAAACTTTTCCATTGAAAAACATATTGAAATACGCATTTGTTTACAAAATGTATTATTACTCTAAAAAATATAAGATTATGTAACTATAAACAACTCAATTATTTATATGGATGAAGTCATAGCAATCACGTATATAAATACGAGTATATATTAAATTATACGTTGTCTGTAGGTGCCGGCCCACATCATAATAATTAGTCATTGGCTATAAAGCTATAAATACACTGATAAAAAAAATATATTTTTAAATTATAAAGAATAGTTTGTGTTAATATCATTTTTTAATATAGAAATATAAATTTACATAAATTACAAGTTTTTCGAAATCCGTGGCCTTAAATTAATGTTTCGTTTGTTCCTTGCGAGTAAACGCCGAAAAAAATTGCACAATTTAATATGTGTTGCCGTTCTTTAAGGACTAGCGTTACCCAGATTTTGCTTTATTTTATTTAAACAATAAACTTACATCATTAAAAATTCAATTTAACTCTCACAATATATTAAACTATTTATTTCTGTCCGTATTCATTATTATCTATTAAATACTTATGAAGCAATAGCAATATTTTAAAACTGTTGATTTTGATCACAAATAAAATACGTTGTATCAGGCCGCAAATAAATTGGTGACAACTAGGCCTCAAGTCTGTGATTGTCACTTATTGTTCTTTTTAACAACCGGCCAACTACAATTCTTTTGTCTTTCTGCCAAAATCGATAATCTATTATTCGGCCAATGGTCGGTAATTATGGATGAAGATTTGATATTGATTGTAATGCAACGGCATATTTAGAAGATGTCAGAATGTTCCAATGAGTTGTTGTTGTTGAATTTATTGTGTACAAAAAACACTTCGTAAAATTTGTGGCCGTGTTGAGTATGATAAGAACTTGTCAAACATGGGACTTATAAAGTTGGGTGGAAAACAAATAAGTTTGGTCTGTCTAAAATCATAGGATGTGAGAGCTTTTATTTTTCTATTAACCATAAAATCCATAATTAATTCAAAAACTATTTTTCAGTGAGATAAACAATGCTAATCTAAACACTCAGCTATTTCTCCAGAATGTAATTTGGAACTTAAGCACTGCAATCTAATCGATGACAAGCCATTGTTATCTTTAAATTTCGTAGAATCTTAAAGCCGTTGCCTTACGAAATTAATAGCTAAAGAGTAGAAAGGAAGTGGTGATACTCTTTATACTTGGATTTTTTATTTTATTGAAAAAAAATGTGTTCAAATAAGGTTTTTAACCGACTTCAAGAACCTTAGGTTCTTATTTTGTCTGTATTTTTTTAATATTTGAGCACTCAAAACGCCGCCATTTGTGAACCGATTTTGATTTGTTTTTACAAACATTTGGTTTTAATTATGTCCCATGTTGTTGTCATATGATCTTATATAAAGATATACCAGGTAATTGAGATTGTTGATTGTGATATTGGTAGGTTTATGGCAGTTACAGTACTCAATAAAAACGAAATGAAATCAATTAAATAAGGGTGTGCTATAACAAATATATTTAGGCGCAATATTAATGCGGTAGAATGAATTTTGATGAAAATGGAGCGTACTTTTACCACGCAAGCCTTGGGGATGGTGACAGCTGCACAGCACGTGGAGGTGCAGCTGCGCGCCAACACCCGCGCAAGCTGTGCCCGCACCTGCCGCGCCAAACTCCTTACACAATGTTTTTTTTATTCGTCAAAGCAACGTGCGTTAGATTACCAGATGTTCTCAATTATCTTCATGATACCTGGTAACAATACGAGGCAAAAGGTAAAGGTTCCAATTTGAATCGTAAACGACGCCCTTTTCAACCGACTTCAAAAAAGGAGTTGGTTCTCAATTGGTCTGTATTTTTTTTTAAGTTTGTTACCTGATTACTCTGGACCGATTATGATAATTCTTTTATCATTTGAAAGCTGTTGTTTCCCATATGTTCCAATTTAGTTCAAATCTGACAATAGCATCCATGAGAAACCCATAATAATATAGACGATTAAAATGATTACCTATCTCTAACCTTATGTTATCGTTTCTATAACTGCTATGATTTTATTGTATTCTTCTCTTTTATATCTGCTTTCATTTCATTATCAATAAAAGGAAAATAAAAAAGATAAACATCTCCTGTATCCAAATTACGACAAATAAATATACAATACTTTTAATTTATACAAATTATGTTGCCGTTAAACAGAAAGACATAAAGAGTAGTTTATATTTATCTATTGCGATATCATATCGATACGATAACCCGTTGACGTCATCATGTATTTCTATTAAAAACTCGATACACAAATTTAGATTTTGTTACATGCAAGCTGAACAAGAAAAACTATTAGAAAAAAATTAAAATCTAATTTTTATCGTGAATTCATTTTACATGCACTGATAATCCGCCTAACGATCGTTTGTTACGCTTTACGTAATGATTTGTCACATCACACAACACGGTGGGATGATCGAAGAGTTTGTGATGCATTGGCAGTGTCGCTTTGATTGTGTTTGTGCGCGACACTCGACTATTCCGGTAATTTACCTGCATTTTTCATAGAGACACAGCGCCTTGTAGATTATAACAACTTTTAAATGTCATATTTATGTCAACTTGTTTATATAAATAATCTTTTAAAAATGTAATCCTCACTCTCAAGCTCTGTAAATAAAATGTTTTTTTTTTAATTGTTTTCAGGGAAACGAAATGCATATATATTTGGAAAAATAAAATTTCAGTATTTTATATAACATGGACGATCAATCGACATTAGAAGAGGAGTCGAGAAATGAACCTTCTATTGCTGGACCATCTCAAGGTGGGCACAATTTCATATTTCATTGCACATCTAAGTATACTTTAATAACTAAAAGTGCCTATCACGTCATAGAATCAATTATTGTATGTCGTAGATAAACAGATAACGTAGCTTGGCCCTCGTCTAGTATTTGTCTATTTAGATATATTCAAAGAGGATCCTGGTCTTGTCGCATTAATTTTATTTTTTAAATAAAATGCGACTTGTAAATAAGTATAATGCATTAATTTCTTTGTAATTATAGTCAATCACTTTTATTATTTATCCACGAAATGCATCTTTATATTTAAAATGCTGGAGTTCTGTTTAAATAATTATATTAAACAATTCTCCTATAAGGCTAGTCGTAAACGTAATACAGCCTTGTTGAAGGCGCCATATTTCAATAAACATCGGTACATTGTTTTACTACTACTAGTCCAGTTTTAAAATACCACTACTAATACATTAACAAACTACATTGCAATAAACATGCTTATAATTTAAAAAATATAAGCAATACTTTTATAAATTAAATGTTTTAATCGACTGTTAATTAAACCGAAAATTTTATCATAAATAAATCTGGCTATAACAATAACTTTCAGTATACTAACAAACAGATACTATGACTTGTTTATTTGTATCGGATTCACGGTTTTTGTCGGCCAACCAGTTAGCCAACACGCTCGCGCCGAGCACTCGCGCGGCGAATAGAAGGCGCAAACAGTTTCTGAACGTCAGCGATTGACGCATGACTTATCTGTGGGTTCGGAGCGCCACCGTCTCGTTTTCTTCGACAGTTGCGACTTTCGCGCTCATGAAAGAAGGATTGTGTTGTTTGATTATCGGTTTTAATATTACCAGTGAAAGTGAGTAGAATAACTGTTATATTTAAGTATTTTATGTGATTATAATTCTGACTTTGTGTGCAAAAACCCGGATTGCAAATGGACTCATATAGAGGTAATAGTTTTTCTTATATAACTTCTTTTTAAAAACATATGTTAGTAAATTGGAACGCAGCCGACGTCATTTTTATCGAGTTGAAATTTATTGACGTAGACGCTTAAAAACTCGTGGTTTATCTTTTTTTCGCTTTGAGCGTTATATATCAGTTTTAATTCGATTTGCGTAAAGTCTTTATATTCACAATATGTAATATTGCAATCCATACTGTTCAGTCCAGCTGGAGAAGAAAACAAATGCAAAAGGAAATCCAGTCAAGAAATTATACCATGCCGTGCTGCATCAAAACATAAAGTAAATTTATATTAAAATATAAAAGTAACATATTTATTATAGCTAATGAGGTCACTTTATGCTTATAGATGTAGTGGAGTAAACCAACATGCATAAATTCCTGTTTGTAGGTAGGATAAGGAAAATAATTGTCATTATTTGAGTCCTAGGGATTATAATACATTACTCATTGGGTTTTAAGAGAGATTTTTTTAATAATATAATCACCACAAACAAATATAATCATTAGTTATTAGTAAATAATAATATAGTTTCTCAATTATCAATTATTTTTAACCACCAACAATTAAATTTCTACTCCATACAAACACAATTTGTAATATAATATATTAATATTATCCTTAAAGACCTTTATAGTTAGTTTTGTTGAATTTCTAAGTATTTGACATCATCAGTATATAAATATGAACAATGAGTTGACAATAAAGTAGCTTCTAGGAAAATACAAGGAGCTGATAAAGTATATCTCTCAATTACTTAAGATACCTTGAGCGGTCTTTATAGATAAATTTATATATATTATCAAAAGACAAAATACTTAAGGAAAAAGTTTTAAGTTAATAAATGGTAATGTCAGATCCTGGCCTTGGATTCTACCCAATTTTGCCTCTTAAATTAGTGGCATGACCTCAAACATAGCATGTTTAAGGTTGTTTTTTTAACTACATTGAACTGATTTCTTTGAAACAATGGTAGCTATAAACACTTGCAACTTACACAATCTTTGTTTAAAGATAACTACAATTTAAAAGGAATCGCAAAATAATACAATATATATTTGTACAGCTTTTTTTGGTAAATTTGGAGGTTTTTTTCCACAATCATTTTTATCACGTTTTCCTTTAATTTTATGTGGCTGCTATGTGACTACTAGCGCCATCTGTTATGCGTATGTTTCAATCGCGTCGAACAATGTTCAGTTTTATATTGTGATAGTGTTTTATTCTTTTGTTTTTCCTTCATCTTTGAATTTTGATTTTCATGATTGATGAAAAACAGAAATTCTTGTAATTATATTATATAAACTTTTAGAAAAAATACTGTTACAAATAAGTTGTTGTTATAAGTGGCTTTATTTTTTTTAATAATAACATGACTATTGTTAATAATATGTCAATAATTATAGGATGTCTGGCTTGTGGTTAATAGATCGACTTACGTTCTGGTCGTGGGAAATTCCAATCTCCGTCAACTTATACCAAAGCGTTGTCTCATTTTCTGTCACGTAGTACAAAAAATATTTACTACAATTTGCGTTCAGTAAATATAAATAAGTTTGCCACAGATCTCGGTCAATGACGATCTCTGTCTACCCCCTTGATGACAAAAGCGATGTATTTATAATACAATAAAGTCAATTGTTTGAATAAAATAATGCTTAAGAAGTAATATATTGTGGTTTCTCACACTGATCTAATACCACTTTGTTTTGTGTAGGTACATTGTTTAGTGTATGGGAAAACTTGCACGGTGGAATGCATCCCGTGGCTATCGTGGGAGTATTTTAACATAGCGTTGTCGGCGCCAGAGGCGTATTACATTAGCGGCCTCTAACCATTTGCTAGATTATACCAATGAAGACATTTACAGGATACAAGTATATTAACGAGAAAAAAAAACTGACTTCAAATCGAATCAAACAAACGCTATTACGCGCGCGGACGCCTTCTTTGTATTTACGAATTATCTTAGTAATACGAAATACAGAACCTAACCAAACTCATCAAACTACTCTTGAAGTACATACATTTCAATAAAAAATCATCCAAATGGGTTGGCATGATATTGAGTTGTTCGTCCATTTGTTCCACTTGATTCAAATTTAAGACATATATGGTTTCCTTATGGGTGCTATTGTCAGAACAAAAATTGAAACAAATTAATGGGACGATACGGGAAGCACCAGCTATCAATTAAAAAGACTCATCAAAATTGGTTTACCCAGTTGAAAGTTATGATAATAAAAAAACAAAATGAATTGATAATTCCATTTTTGATATCGGTTGAAAGTAAGAATTATGTTAGAGGACGTTTAATTTTTAGCTGTATGACTCCAAAAAATCAGCCATGCCTTTCTGACCAAGGGCTTCTTTTGTATTTAATATTGCTAAGTAGCTTACTATATTTTCTTCGGTTCATACATAATGGCCGACGTTTCGGTGCCTATAAAATATGTACCCCATCTGGCGGATGTACGTTTCCTCCGATATCGTTTCCGGGCGGCCCGGTCGTAGCCAAGTTTATTTTTTCAAAGCATTTATGAAGAAGGAAGTTGATGTTTGTATAGACAACGCCACACGGCATTAAAGTCATTCATGTCTTCCCATTGAGAAACTGCGCGTTTGTAAGGGATGCGATATTATATCGATTACAACTCATCAAAATTAATGATACGTTAACTATACTGCCGTAGTATTTACTGGTGATTACAGAATAATATTTTCAATAAAAATAAATATAGAAGTATCGATGATTTTAAATGTGTTAATAGATAAAAAATATTTTATCGATATTAGTGTATAATATGTCGTAAGAGATTGGACAACCCTAAGTATTAGATGAAAACGTCTGAAGCTATATAGAAGTGGAGTACGTTGCTGCGTTGCGTAGGCGATGCAGGCGAGACATAGGAATTCGAAAGCCGAGCGGCGACCACCCATAGGCATGAGAACACGGGCCGGTCCCCTTCCCCACGCTCGGCGCCGCCTCCCGCCGCCTCTCGCCGCTCTCTTGAGCCACAATGCTGAATTTCATTTGCTCTTTGCGGCGGACGCCGTGGACCTTGGATGCAATCGCTTTTGTCTTGCTTTTATTGCTCGGCCGCTTCACAATTTTTTATCTGAAAAAACCAAACGTGACAGTTTTGATTGCACACGATAACGACCGACCCTTGTTTATTTAACGAAAATTATCTGCTGAAAGTATCAGTTGACATTCGTTTATTACGTTTAACCAACTTCAAAAAAGAGGTTCTCAATTAGTTTGTATTCTTTGTTATACTCTCATATAACCGCGTATTAATTATTGAATAAAACTGCCTTTACGAATTATATTGAGTTCTTTTGTGCACTCATTAATTTTTTTTCTGTTGGAAAGAGATTTCTATTAGGTCCAATGTTAATTTTATTAGTATTGAACATTTAGGTCCAGAAAATATACCAGGGAACTCCTAAAAATCGTATTGTGCTATTTGTATTTTTTTTTTATATTTATACCTCAATGATAAAAGTTTTGACAGCTAACATTGTTCGACCACGCACGCCACTAAGTACCGTCCGCATTCCATTCCGTCACTTTTTTATTCGGTACTGCTTAGACCCGCCACATTCCAGAGGCCCTTTTTTACGCTGTGTGGTCGCGGTTTCCGCTGAAAGCGGCAACGTCGCGTCTCAAATATGAATGAAATCCGGTCGGCGGCGCGCGGTGCGGCAACGTCGCACCAGACGCCCGCCTGATTGAGAACTACATCTCTCCCGCATCGTTCCTTTGCGCTCCTCGCCTGTTTATCGTACACAGTATATGAATAAGTTGGACTGTAAGCGCACCGCATACCGCGCTCGTCATATTTTATTTAACATCTGTCAACCGCACGTGACGCGGTATCGTTACATGAACTTCGATTCGAGTTGCCCGTGCCTTGGCATATAAGAAGTATATTATTGACTTAAATTTGTCACTTAAATGACCATGAAAACTAACCCCCCCACCACGCGGCCCCTCACAGCTGTGTTGTACACCCCACGTAGGCGATTTCGAACCCTCCTAAATTTACGCATGCGCCGTGGGGTTGTCATCGTATCACGAAAACTGTACGTGGCATAGTAGACAACTATGCTCCGTTTCAAACGTACGCTGTTCTCGTATTGCCCAAATTACACTAAAAGTATTTCCATTTCCATAGTCCCAGTGCAAAGTAACGCGGCAATGTGTGTTTTATAATTGTTTCGTTTCCCGTTATCAATATGCCTATATTAGTGGACTGCAGTCATAGAAATGGTAAATATCGATTGTGTGTTTATCGCCGCCATTACTGTTTGTGTTTTGATTAAGTCTTTATTGTTTCAATTTATAGCTTAACTTAGAATTCCTACATGTATTAACTTTGTATTACACTAAACAATAACACAATAGTTATACAATATACCAATAAAGTTTAAGTCAGTAAATAGTATTGGGTTTATGTCATTTGTATTGTCTTTCTATTTAAGATGTTCGATGGTAGAGATATTTTATGTACTTAGTAGGGTTATGTACTTATAGAAACGGTTTACAGAAAAAAAATTGATTGTACTGTTGGGTGCATGCGCACTGAGTGCACGTAGAGAGGGCCGGGACGGAGGGGACGGGAGGCTGCGGGAATGGAATGTGGATGACGCAGTCGGACCGACCGTGTTCGCGAACTCGTTGTTATGTGAAACTGTTTTAAGCAAACTTGTTCATCCCCGTTCAAAACCAACGTACCTACTAGGTCTAGTCGATTGTGTTCGAACGGCCAAAATCATTTCTATAAGGTGAATATTTTTAAAAAGCTTCAAAAAAGGAGGTTCTCAATTCGACTGTATTTTTACTATGGTACCTAATAAAAAACACGGCACCATGAGGGTTATTAAAGCTATTGACGAATAAAAACCGTCTTCTAATCAACTAAAATGTGACGAATCCAACAGTATTGTTACTACACCCTAGTTAGCCTGGTAATTACAGCATGTATATAATATATAAATCCAACTGCTGGACGCAGGCCTTCTCTATAAAGAGAGTATAAGGGCATAGTCCGCCACGCGGCCCTAGTGTGGATTGGCAGACTTGACAAGACATGTAGGTTTCCACACGATGTTCTTCACCGCCGAGAGCGTGGTAAATCAGCACAACATTGCAGCAGTAAATTTATTGGTGCCGGCACCGGGGATCGATCTCTGGTTGCTAGCGTACCATGCAACACGAAGCGACCGCCCGTACATTGAGCTACCACTGCTCTCGATCTTAATCCCACAGTAAACAGTACTATAGCTCTCATTTATTTCTCTAAAGTATCAAAGTTATTACGCAAGTTCTGGCGCCTATTTTCTTGTTTTTCCACTTAATCTTAGATTGTCATAAACCTACCAATATCCCAATCAACATTCTTGTACACGATTTTTACGAGTTCCCTAGTTTGTCTTCCAAATCCAAAGTCCTATGCCAACAGAATTACTATAGGAATTACTAAAAGACAACGTTATGAGACCACAAACATAAAATCTTTTATTGAGTCGGTTTAAACAATTGGAATTGTTCATAATATTGATTTGATCGTTAAGAAAAATACTTGGTAGCATCGAGATAAGTTAACCATGTGAGTTTTATCCTAAGTTAGTTAAGCGATCTAAAACTACGACCCAAGTGGTCGAGTCATGTCTCCAGGATAGCTTACAGTGCTAATTACCATCTAAAGTTTTTTGTTTTTTTTTATTTCTTTTTTTACAAAAAAGGTTACTATTTTTTTTTTCATAAATATTCTTGGATTTGGACCTACGAGTAAATCATTAGGCTGATATGATTTCTTATTTAGTAATTTGTGTACTTTTATTAACTTTTACTAGACTTTAGCTTATTTTACTTTATAATTGTTTTAACCAAATGTCGAATTGGGATTGAAACAATCGAATTACATATGAATCGAAGCGTCTTGTAATATATTTTTAAACCAATAAAATAGGTTCCAAATGAATAATAAACAAAATATATACATTTATTTATTAAATGAAGATCAAATGGAAAAATTTACAGAACAGATATTAACTAACTATTAGAAATTAATAACTAAAAAGCCCTTTAACACTAAAAATTAGTAAAGGGTTTAACTTACTAGTAACAATATACTCAATTAAAATCATTCGATAGAATGCCCGTCATAAGATACAGGTATTAAAGATATCTACTCTTTTCTTTTCTAAGTTAGGTTAGTTTTTGAACGTCCCTTAGATTATCCGTGAACTACTGATGATTAGTCGTGGTTCGGTCCTCTCGGGCGCCCTCGGATCAGAATCTGCGTAACATAGTAACCGTCCAAGCCGAGGTTATCCCTCCGGGGGACCCTTGTGTCGAGTTACTACCGGCAGAGGTTCTGGCTAAGCGACCTAAGACCAACCAGCAAGAATGACCAGCGCGCCACATAAATTAATTTTGGCGGTAGTTAGAAGATTCCAAAATGCAATCTTGCTGTATCCAAAATCTTGTTGTATAAGTATCATGTATTAGTAGTATTTTATAAGTACTTTAGTGAAAAACTATACTCTACGATTTATAATAATTTAATTATATATAAATAAAATGTATGTACAAAAAAATCGCTTGCTAAAAATTGTACGGGTATGTTGAGTGGCTCAGCGCCCGTCGCATCTAATTCTTCTTCTACTTAATCTTTTCCGACTTATTCTTCTCCACTCTGCATAAGTTTGTGAAAAGCAAACAGCAATTGATGTCTTTGTCTAGCCCACTTAAAGGTTCGAATCAATCAATCAATCAAATCAATCAATCAATCGAAAAATCTTAAGAAGATTTTTCATAAAATCCACACTTTCTAAATGAAGAAATATATTCTATTTTCCGTTCCAGCGATGTAATGCGGACTATGCGTACTGTATGCTTATATTTCCTTAAGAATTAAGGCTCTAGCTCAAAAGCCAACTGCCCACATTATTGTATATATGCGTTGTTACTTAACAACAGATTTAGTGGCATTCACTGGATTAACGAATGTCTTCTCTTTATTTTCCAGTGGCAGCCAACAACCCAGCTTCACAGCTATTCCGAAGCGCGCCGCGAGAAGCCAAATTACGCACTCTAATAGATCCTCTGGTACTGCCTAACCCTGGCTGCGATCTAAACAATGGATCGGCCGCATCATCTCCCACCAGCATCTCGCCCACCGGCTCCTCCGACAAAACCGATAATCACGACACCTTTGGTTTCCACCCCGAAACTCCAGACATGCGGCGCGAAGAGGAGCGACTCAAGACTTTCGACAAGTGGCCGGTGGACTTTTTGTCCCCCGACGTACTTGCGAGGAACGGCTTCTACCACCTAGGGTGCGGCGATGAAGTGCGTTGCGCTTTTTGTAAAGTAGAAATCATGCGGTGGGTCGAAGGCGACGACCCAGCGAAGGAGCATCAGCGTTGGGCGCCCCAGTGTCCCTTCCTCAAGCGTCACGCCACCGCCGGGAACGTGCCCCTCGAATCCCCTATCGCCGCCGGCCGCGATGAGTGTGGAGTTCGAGCCCCCACTACCACCCCCGTACCGATGCCAGGGCCCGTCCACCCTCGATATTCATCCGAAGCGGCTCGCTTACGAACCTTCAGAGACTGGCCGCGGTGTATGAAACAGAAACCCGAGGAGCTGGCCGAAGCCGGCTTCTTTTACACCGGACAGGGAGACAAAACCAAATGCTATTACTGCGATGGAGGTCTGAAAGATTGGGAAAACGATGACGTTCCGTGGGAGCAGCACGCGCGTTGGTTTGACCGGTGCGCTTACGTCCAACTGGTAAAGGGCCGCGACTACGTGCAAAAGGTGATGTCAGAAGCCTGCGCCATCCCCGCGCCCAAGGTACCGAAGGAGGCGACGTTAGCGTCCTCCACCGACCCCGCTCAAAGCAAAACCGCAAAGGAGGAGAACGTTGTCGAGGACTCGAAACTGTGCAGGATTTGTTACGTGGAGGAGCGCAACGTGTGTTTCGTGCCGTGCGGCCACGTGGTCGCGTGCGCCAAGTGCGCGCTGTCCACGGACAAGTGCCCCATGTGCCGGAGGACGTTCCAAAACGCCGTACGCTTGTACTTCTCGTGAGGCGTGCCCGCGAGCGGTCGCGATGCTAGTCACTCCATCTGGCGGCCCCGCAGCGTGCTGAAACCACGCCGCCATTGAACCGCTAATTCTGTGATTTTAACATATGTAATGATATTTTAAAACGCAGTGAGCCGACCCCCCGACTCCAGTTGGCCGCGTGTCTGACGAACGGGAGTTCTGTAGATGTTATATGATCTTAAATTATTTATTGCTTGAAAATATTATTGACAAATGTAAATAACGTATTGTAAATAATTAGCTTATCATTTTGTCCCACCGACAGAAATGATGGTGTGCATTTAGAAACATGTTTTATTGCAAGAAATAACTTGACATTTGTACCAAATATAATAACTATTTATCAATTTGTATGCTGACATTTAGACAAGGGTTGTATTTTCTTCAAGCTGTTTCTTTTATAGAGTAAGCAGGTGAATTACTGTAACACAAACCATTTGGGTCTTTTAAGAAAGAATGATGTAAGCTATAGAAATTGAACATAATACGCCTACCTAGGATAAATTGTAGGAGGAAATTTTCATTATGTGTGATTTTGGTTTATCTAAAAAAATATAGGCCCTGTCAAAAATTTAATGACCATCAATAAATTTGTCATTAATGTTTGTCATATGTATTTAATATTTCAAACAATGTTATAATAAGGCAACTAGATTAAAAAACCAGATAAAACAATACCCAAAGCTTATTCAACGGAATCAGAAACTTTTTGTGGTTCCATTTGTTCTTGTTCTGCTCTCTATAATTCTTAATTTCTTCTAATTCTTGACCCAGTTAGATATTTTTATTGCATATTAAAATTATATTTTTTTATAATTAAATAATTTGTATAAGCGAATAAGTAATTTTGTTTCTTGCAATAAAATTAAATGTAAACATTTGTCACATATTGTAAATTGTAAAGAATATATCTTAATTTAGCGTTGTAAAAGATCAAAAATGTTGGTAATGAAAAAATTCAAAGTTGCGGTTAGGTATGGTGACAATGTTAGTTGCCCTGTATATATTTTATTTTGACAATAAAGGTCAACTAATATTTGAGCCCTCTGAAGAATATTAGGTAGGCATTATAATAAGCAGAGTAATAAATTGGTTAAATACTATTTTGAACTAAATCACTACTAGTTTATAGAGAATTCCTAAATTCATTGTCTTTAAAAACAATCACGATATTGAACCAAAGTTACAAAGTCTTTGAAATGTGGTGGCAGAAAGCATTTAACTAAAACAAGCATTACTGAATACAAATTGTCATTAGTACAGATTATAATCTATTAAATCATGAAACACATCATATCATTCATTGTTTCCAAGCAACTAGTAATATTAAATGTCCAATCTATTAAATAATATCCTTCTATTACTAAATTTGACAATTTTAACAGAAAATATCTCTTTAAAACGGGTTAGATTTATTAATAGAGGGCTACATAACATGGCTTATTGATAATAATTTTTTAGACATACAATTAATTATAACTGTGCAAATTATTGATTAAGAGAGTTTATTAAAGTCACATTCAATTTGTTTTCATGATAGGTAATTATTATTTGATCCTGTTGATGTTTTAATAAAGAAAATGTTAAATTAAACCTTTTATTGTATTCATTTCTATTCATACTATCAGAAATACCTACCTTTTTTTTGTTAACGGGGAGGAAATCTTCAAAAAGATACCCCGCCTTCGTGGGATTTTACCCACTAAAACCTCCCCGATGGCTCTTTCCTCGATGCATGACGAGGGGCTCCGGCGACCTCAACGTGGAACGCACCGGAGCCCCTCTGCACTGTGCCCAAGGAGAGCACGTCCCGGGGGTAGGTAACTCCCAAAGGTAAAACCCTCCCCTGTGCCCTAGCAGTGCAAGGCTTCACGGGCCAGCCGATGTCGCCTTCTTCTCGGGTCCACCTTAGCAGACGACAAAGGCCCCCACCCTTGTCGCCCAGTGGACCCGAGGCCCCTTTTAGTCGCCTACGACAGGCAGGGGATATCGTAGTCTTATTCTTGAGAGCCCAGAACTACAGGGCAGACATACCTACCTGGCTATAGTCTCCAAAATGGTTTTGGAATTTAAAAGCCCTTTTAAACATCCAGCCCATCGAAATGCGTAAAGATGAATCAAATGAGATCACGGCTCACCTTATGTTAAGTGTTTACCACCTCCAATAAATCTACAGTAGATTAGTAGCTCATAAGTTCGTCGTCCACTTTTACATGTATATTTACGACCATAAACAAAAAAGAATTCAAATCTCTAATCAAGCGTTAAATGTTATGTAATGTTACGCACGGACACGTGTTTGTATTTCTGAATAACCGTACGAATAATAGAAAATAGAATTATGCAGAACCTAATCAAACTGTTTTAAACTACTCGTATATCGTTTCCAATAAAATATGAATCATCGAAATCGTTGGCGTGATACTGAGTTATTCATCCAATGTGACGAACGTACTTGATGCAAATTTAACTCTTATTTGGTTTTCCACTATCCATAAGGATGCTATTGTCAGAATTAAACTAAAATGGGATCGACAGGGGAGCACTAGCTTTCAAACATGAAAAGAATCATCAAAATCGGTTCACCCACTCGCAAATTAAGAGGTAACAAACATAGAAAAAACCATATAGACTAATTAGTTTTTTTTGAAGTCGGTTGAAAAGAAATGACTCTTGAAGGTACACGACGAACTACTCAGATTGGCCAGAGAATCTGCCCTTGACTGCTTCACCGGATTGAGACGTGGCATAGCTCTTAGGTCGCTTAGCTTGAACCTCTATTGCTAGTAACTCGACACAAGGGTCGCCGGTGAGGGGTAACCTCGGCTTGGACGATTACTATGTTACGCGTAAGCATTCCGATCCGAGGGCGCCCGAGAGGGCCGAACCGCGACTCGGTCGGTTGCTATTTCACGGATAATCTAAGAGACATTCATAAGCTTAACTAACTTTGAGTGCCACTTCGAGAAGCGTTGGCGCTGGGAGAAGAAGTGGTCGAAGAAACTCCAGCAACGCTCCTAACATCTAAGGGGTGGGTAAAGTAATGCTATGTGACATACCTGGTGGGGATCGAACCCACGACCTTTGGGTTAGAAGTCCAACGCGCTATCCTCTGCGCCACAGGGACGGTTACATGCGCGGTTTAAAGTTCGAATTGTAGTCGGCTTGTACCAATGAAATTCTAAGTACAATAGCACTTGTACAATTTGCCTGCTAGGAGGAATATAATGAAATATTCCGATTTTTTAAAAGAAATAGCTATATGATCGTTGAAATGAAGTTCATTACAGCAGGCTTGGAGGTGATAGGGGTATTGGTGCGCGAACGAACTTAAACAATGTTAAATGAAATGAAACGGAAGTGTTAGTCTTATACACGGCGGCCGATAGCGTGACTAATAGTCGTCTAGTAATGCATGTAGTTTATCTCTCTGATCACAGATAGCGCTTTGACGAATTGTTAACAAGTATTAATTATGTAATTTTATATGGTCGAAAAAAAATAATAGGATTTATTTTACTTAATAATTTGCATTATCTTTTGTTTTTTTTTATTTTGCGTTATTTGTTATATTCTAAACTTTAAAATACTTTTATGTAGTTAAATAAAAGCCAATCAGGAAATTAAGGAAAAGTTAAGAAAATTAATATACAATTACGCTATATTTTTTCAAATTGTGTTGCTTTTACATAATCCGAAGCAGTTTCGTTATGTTTGTTAAAATAATGCAACAGAATCTTCAAGTTTGGAGTTCTGTCGTGATGATCGCAACTTAAGTTGATATAATATTTAAAAACGGCTCTTCAGCATCGATACATATATAAAAGAGAAAGTGTGTGAGTATGTTCCATATAGGCTCCGAAACGGCTAGACCGATTTCAATGAAACTTTCAGAGAATCTTCAGATTGATTCGAACTGTCAAATACAGCTTTTATTTACTATGATGATATTCTATCGTTTTATAATCCAAATTTGTATTGAGTAGTACTTATCTTCACCCGCTCGAGAGGAAAATTAATACAGAGAGAGAATGAATATTTTTATATATTGTGAGAATTAAGTATTTGATGTTGTAAGTTTATTGTTTAAATAAAATAAAGCAAAATTTAACCCGGCAAAGCAGACTGGGTACGCTAGTATTCCATAAAAATAGGAGAGGAATAAAAAAAGAAATATACGTTTAATATTTTATTAAAAGTATCAAGTGCGATCACTTCATAGCTGATGAACCATTTGCCAGGTTGCCATACATAAAAATGTATACATGATACGAGATTAAATATTTCTTGACATTAACATTCATGAGGATATAAGCGACTGCACGTATTTGTTGTCCCGCTGGATCAGCTCTTGTTTCAGTCTGTTTATCTCCGTCATCATCTCCAGATCCGACTGGTTCGTCTCCTGGATCCGTTTACATTTGCGTAGAAAATCTAGAATGATTTCCTGTCCCTCTGATGTTTCTTGTGTCTTCACCGACGACTCGATTTCAAATTGATTGGTTTCTAGTTGAGCCTGTTTCTCTTCGGTGTACTGAAAACGATAAATATAATGAAATACAAGTATACATATGTGTAAAAATAAAATCTAACTTTAAATCATATTGTAAATGAATCAACGTTGTAATTTACAGTGACGGCAAGAAAACTTAAAGTCAAAAATGTTATAGCCTTTATATATATGTCCCACTGTTGGGCGCAGGCCTTCTCTGTAAAGAGAGTATAAGGGCGTAGTCCACCACGCGGCCCTAGTGCGGATTGAATGTACATGTCTTATAAATTTCTTCTAAGACATGTAGGTTTCCTCACAATGTATTTTTTTTAAAGAAATCTAGCAATATTTTTTTTTCAGAAATATTACTAACAATCTTGTTAACCATTCCAACTAAGTTTAAGCTTGTGCTAGGACATGGTTCACGGCAATACTCGAATGGTGGATTCGAACCCACGACCTTACGATTCGCAGGCCGTACCCAAAGCCATTAGGCTATTGACGCTTCATCATATTAGTTAGTACCTTAGTCTTTGGTTGTCATAAACCTATGAATAACTTAATCAACGACCATTTTTCTTTTAAACCGACCTCAAAAAGGAGGTTCCTCAATTTGTCTGTTTGTTACTTCATATCTTTCGACTGGCTGCATCGAGTTTGATAAGTTTTTGGAAAGGATGTCCTTTAAAGATAGTTTGGTTAGATTCTGATATCTAGATAAGTTTGATAAGACGCGAATTCCATTTGATTCTATGTGATAATAAGTGGACGACTAGTATTTTTTTACGATGCCTCTTGTTTTTCAGTAAAAGTGAAACAAGAATATACCTGTATAACAGAATCCGGTAAATCAGCGAGTTTGGCGACGTGGAGGCCGAGTGAGTGTGTGGCGGGGCCCGGGACGATTTTGTGAAGCAATACCAGCTGCTGGTCGACGACGGAGGCTTCGGCGTGCGAGTTGACTATGAGACCCGGGTGCAGCGCGGGCAGACGAGTCAGCTCGTGGTAGTGCGTTGCGAATAGGCAGAAGCATTGAGATTCCTTCGCAAGTTTCCTGTTCATGGAAAGATTATATTGTGTAAGCTTGAAGGCCAATTTTCACTAGGTTAGAAAAGAACCAAGGCTAGTTGAATAGCGGCGGACAGCCGATCCGTAGTTCTGGCTATAAAATATTAATATAGTATCTCCAGCCGGAGAGTTGGAGAACTCCCCGCCGGTTTGCATCGGCCACACCCGTTTGGAGGGATAGTTTGTGAGCGCCCGGTTTTCCGAACTGGGCCTGCCGCTGGGATGAGACGATGAAATGCTAACGCGACTGCATCTCGCCTTATCATGGTGGAGGGCAGCTCACCAGGGAAAAAAAAAGTATCTCCAGCCTGTAGTAAAAAGGTGTCGGGTTCACGGGCTACACGGGTGGTCAAGTGTCGCCTTAGCATTGCGAGGGTGCTGGAGTAGGGAGTAACCTCTCTGGGGCCGGGCTACAGAGCACAGTGCAGGGCTTCGGTGCGATCTACTTAAGGTACCCGAGCCCTTCGCCATCCACCGAAGAGGTCCAGGCTTTAGTGTAAAGAGCAAAGTTACTCATTGCACGATGTAGACGCTCGTAGTTCCGGATCAAAGCGCTATATAATTAGATTTATCGTCCAGATTGGCCGGACAACCTAGGCTGAATCCATTGGTCGCACCATTTGGATATAAGGCGATATATATAAGGCTTGTTTTCCATTGGTTTGGTTTAGGTAACAGAATAATTACTTACTCGGCAATAGCCCAAGCAATTCCGCAACCTTCGTAGGTGGATGTCCCCCGTCCCAATTCGTCGATTAGAACCAAAGAGTCGGGAGTAGCCGCCTATAATATAATTACATTGAAAATTAATAAATATAAAAGTATATATTTACATGGAACCTCGGCCAATCAAATTTTAAGAGAGACAAATAAACATTCAACTTAGATAAAGGCTTGTAGAGGAAAATAGATATACAGTGGTACGACCCGCCAAGCGGGTGATATTTTGCTTTGAGATGAGAGCAAGATTTGAGATACGAGGAATCGCACACTACACCGCTCGAACAGTTTCTCCTGCCTTAGGCTAGACCTCAGTCTGTGTGCTTATTTTATAGGGTCGGGTTCGTATCGTTTTCTTTTTAGATTCATACAACTTGTATGTGTGTTTGTTATGTATGTTGCATTAGTGTTTCAATTAATGTCAATGGGGAAAATTGCTTTGATACACGAGCAATTTGACATACGAGCAAGGTTACCGAACGAATAGAACTGGTTCTCGACTCGTATGTTGAGGTCCCACTGTATTAGAAAATACAGTGGGACCTCGACATACGAGAAATTGTGTTAGCAAGTTATTTCGAGGGCTGAGATTTACAGTGATGGAGATTTTGAGGTATAAGAGGAAGGGAACAAAACACCTTTCTATATTACAATTTCTGTACTTAACAGACGATTATGTAGGCGCAGAAGCAAGTTGTTCTAAGTGGAAGTCAGTTTGTGCCTACGCCATCGAATAGACCGCCATTCACGGTGTTTGTATTTATACTGAAATCTGTTTAGTACCACTTTCACATGTGGTCCTGCAGTGTATATGGTACATTCTACTCCCACCACCGCCCCTGACCCCAACCTCGCGGTCTGGGCTTGTGGTTCCACATGCACCTTTTTAACTCCCTACAAGTTCTATGTGTGCCGGACGACGCCAGGCGACTTTAAAGTGTATATGGTACAGTGAGGTCAATTGTGTGTATTACCCGAAGCACGGCGGCTGTCTCCAGCATCTCGAGCATGAAGGTACTCTGTGCGCACTGCTCGCGGTCCGCGGCGCCGATGCGCGCAAGCACGGCCCGAAGGCGAGGCAGGCGCGCGCTCGACGCGGGCACGTGGCAGCCGGCGTGCGCGAGCAGTGCTGCTGCGCCGCAAGACCGCATCCACGTCGACTTGCCGCCCATGTTCGCGCCAGTCACTATGTGCATTACACAAGAACCTGCAACATGTATATTACCAGTTCATACTGAGGAGGAGGCCGAAGGTGAGACGCGCCATATTAAAGGCATTAGCTAAGGTTCATGAGATTTCAGCTCTCAAACGGCGTAAATATAGTAACCTTGATAGAGGTTTTATATTTGAGCTGTTTGGGGTAGAACCTTTTAATGTGATAGCTAAGAAGTTGGTCGACCCATCCGGTGACCGGAGGGCTGACTTATACCTAGCACAGAGGCTAAGCATTGCCATACAACGTGGCAATGCTACCAGCCTTCTGAGCACACTGCCAAGCGGCAACGGTTTGGCACAGTTATATTTTTTAATTTTTTGTAAAATATCTATTAAATTGTAAATATTTCTTTTTTTAGTTAGTATAATGTATTGAGGACTAGAAAATAATTTATATATACCTCGTTTAAACTCTACATCATTGGGTATATATGAGACACCTTCCTGCACTTCTAAGCACGGATGTCGAACGTCCTTGAGTACGAACTCGTCCAAGCTCTCCGTGAGGACCGGCCGGCAGTAAGGATACGGCGCAGTGGACGCAGCCACCGCAAATGATACCAACACGTCGAGACGCGAGAGTATGTGGGATAGATTGAATAGACATTCCGAGTATCCGGCTGAAAGATATTTAAAATGTTATTAGATCCGAAGTGGCACTCAAAGTTAGCTTAGCTTTTGAATGTCACTTAGTTTATCCGTGAAATAGCAGACGACCGAGTCGTGGTTCGGCCCTCTCGGCCGCCCTCGGATCGGAATGCTTACCGAGGGGACCCGTGTGTCGAGCTACTAGCTATATAGGTTCAGGCTAAGCCTAAGTGCTATGCCACCTCTCAATCTGATGAAGCAGTCAAGGCCAGCTTCTCTGGCCAATCTGTGTCATTAAAAAAATGTTATAAGATTTTTATCCAATAATTATTACAATAATATTGCAAGGGAAAGTCAACATTTATTAGGCATGCCACCGTCGTGCGGAGTCACGTTGGCATATTATTTTTGTTTTCATCTAACTTACATCGGTTACTATGTACCACAAGATAGACCGGCTGAGAATGCCTTTGGGTCTTTTTCTACACAGTACAAATTAATAATAATAACATGATTATTAAACATTTAAAATTTACAAATTCGTACTGTTATAACTCACACAAAGTCCATTCAGCACTCTTTCAAAACGACGCTGTTTTATTGCATTGCAAGTCAGCACTTTTGCTCACTTGTACAGTTTTTACATTATATTCGAAGCAGTCTAATTCAGAACCTAGCGTAGCTGTTCTCTTTCAAATTCAGGGATTCGGTGGTCAGAGTTTTATTATTAAAAAATAAAGTGGTGTGTGTGGCAAGTTGTTTTTAAAAAGACATCCAGCGACGGATAATATAGTAGTAATTCTATGATTTTAATAATTTCTTAAAACCCCGTCGATCCACAACACTCAAGATATGTACCAGTTCATCTTTGACATGCATATTTCTAGAAGGTGTTATAAAATAATTATAAATTAGAAGAAAAAAGACATCTAGGGTGGTCAAAGGTATAAACTTACTTGCAATGTTTATTATTTCAGAGACTACTTTGTCCTGTTCCTTCTCGTACGCTTCCTTCGCTTGGACGTAGTGATCAGTGCAGTTGTCCAAGGCGCCGGTTTTAAACCTCACGCCTCCCTTCACTGTGTCAATTATTGTGTATTTTTTGTTGCCGCGAATTGCTTGCTCCTCTTTGATTGTTATTCTGAAATTAACAATATAACTAAAATGACCCTATATACGCATATACACCTTTTTTTTTGACGGCGGGGAAATTTCCGCGCCGTCCTCCCAGAAGGTTAGGTTAGGAAGTTATGTGGGATTTTTACCCACAAAAAACCCCCCCGATGGCCTTTCCATGGCGTATGTGTGTTTTTACGAGTAAACACTTGTTTTTCTGTGGTAGGTCACGTTTACTATTACGTCCGTTATATACTATATAACGGACGTAATACTTAACTGTATAGATTTCCCCATTGACGGGGGCGTCAACAAAAAAAGGTATGAATTTCTGTTATACCGGAAGTATGCAGGACTCATTTCTATTCTATTTTATATATTACATTGATAGCTAACCTGAAATAAAATCCGTTCTGTGGATTACTTTCCAACTTGATACTCTTGCCAGCTTCGAGGTTCAGGTTGTCGGCGGCTGCACGCAGTTCTTTTTCCGCCTTGGATTGCAGCTTATCCAAATCCTCGCGCAGATTCTGTAGCTGCTCGTCGAATGATGGCTTTACTAAGAATTCGCCTGGAATGAGAGACAGACATCATCATTCCCACATGTTCTTTCAATCTTAAGGAGTGAGGTGCCAAAACGATATTGTGTATAGAATTCTTCAATTTCTCTAACTGGTTTTTGTGGGTGGCGGTGCTTTGAGTGCACAATCAATAAAAAATACAGAAATTGAGAACTCCCTTTTTTTGTCTGTTAAAAAGACGTGAGATGTGTCATATATTTTGTAGTTGCTTTTCTTTTTAATGACGAACTACACAGATTGGCCAAAGAAGCTGGCCTTGATTGCTTCACCGGATTGAGAGGTGGCATAGCTTTTAGGTCGCTTAGATTGAACCTCTATCGCCGGTGAGGGATAACCTCGGCTTGGACGGTTACTATGTTACGCGTAGGCATTCCGATCCCAGGGTGCCCGAAAGGGCCGAACCACGACTCGCTCGGTTGCTATTTCACGGTTTGTAGTTGCTTCAAGCTATAATTATTTTACAGACCTTTCTCCACTGCCTCCATATCGACGGTAGTTTCAATCATCTGCTGGTATTTCTCAAGGTCTCCGTGCAGTTCCGATATATGCTCCGCAAGAGACGCGTGCACTGTGGCACTGTCGGCTTGCGCCAGACATTGCAGAAGCGATGGCAGTCTATCTATTGCCTGGAAATTTTAATTAAAAAAAATTGTATACATGCAAAGTTGTCATCCTGCTACAAACACGATGTTTGTAAGTTTAATTCAAGTTGTAGAAACTCAGGAATAACCCAGTAGTTATCAGGATCTGGACAACTTGCCCATGGTCCTGTCTCTCCTATTAGGTAAAGTGTACCGTAGTTCATAACACTGTATACACCATAAGTATACGAGAACAGTAGAGAACAGAGATAGTAGAACGCAGACTGGGGAGTCATATTCTAGAGTCAACTATGCATGGTTACGCGTCACCACTCGACTAACATTCGGTCTAACCCGCCACTTTAGATGTTTTACATCATAATTATTCTATTTGATAAAATAACAAAATAGAAATGAGTCGTACATACTTTGCTGGATATAATAGGTTGTCAAATATCTCCCTTCCGCCTTTTTGTCTTTTGAATTTCGCGGCTATGTACAAAGCGCTACAGAGCTCGTATCTAGCAATACTATACATAATTTGAAAGGTCTTGACATAACCTACAAAACGTCCTAAACATGGACTTCACTAACGCCGAAATTCGCGCTATTTTAAAGTTTTCCTTCGTTAAAGGCAAATCCGCTAGAGAAACGTTCCGTGAGATTAATGGTGTTTTGGGGATGGTACTCTATCACTTCGAACCACGGAGGAATGGTTTCGACGATTCAGAGCCGGTGAAAACGACACCATGGATAAGCCAGCCGGCGGAAGACCTGTGACGACAAATACCGATCAAATCATGGACTACATCGAGTTAGACCGGCATGTGGCATCTCGTGACATCGCCCAGGAGATGAGAGTTAGTCACCAAACCATTTTAAACCATCTGCAGAAGGCTGGATACAAAAAAAAGCTTGATGTTTGGGTGCCGCATGATTTGACGCAAAAAAACCTTCTGGACCGAATCAACGCCTGCGATATGCTGCTGAAACGGAACGAACTCGACCCATTCTTGAAGCGGATGGTGACTGGCGACGAAAAATGGATCACATACGACAATATCAAGCGAAAACGGTCATGGTCGAAGGCCGGTGAATCGTCCCAAACAGCCAAGCCGCGAATTTCGGCGTTAGTGAAGTCCATGTTTACACGTCTATAACTGTTGAACGCAATATCCAAACTAATTATGCATAGCGTCGTTTTGTAGGTTATGTCAAGACCTTTCAAATTATGTATAGTATTGCTAGATACGAGCTCTGTAGCGCTTTGTACATAGCCGCAAAATTCAAAAGACAAAAAGGCGGAAGGGAGATATTTGACAACCTATTATAACAAATTCGAACCTTTTTTTTTGTTGGCGGGGGGAGGACATCTTCGACAAGATACACCGCCTCCTGGGGGGAAGGCGGGGTTATGTGGGGTTTTTACCCACTAAAACCCCCGGTGGCCCTTCATCGGTGCATGGTGAGGGGTTAGGGGCACGATCCCTCCTCCCCTGGGCCCTCGGAGTGGAAGGCTACACGGGCCAGCCGATGTCGCCTTCTTCCTAAGTCCACTTTGGATCCTTGTCGTCAAGTGAACCCAGTCGCCTTCTACAATGTCCCTGCCATCGTAGAAGGCGACCGTATTCTTATTCTACGAGCGTAGAACTACAGTGCTGCCCACAAATTCATACCTGATATATCCTGTAACAGTCCTGCAAGCTGGCCTTCTTCCTGGTCAGCCGTCTGGCCAGGGCCTGCAGGTCGGGCACACGGCGCAGATGGTCGTCATGCAGCTGCAGCCGCAGCTGGGAATTGTTCAGCAACACCTCCACTATCTCCAGCCGCTCGTTTATCAGGTTTATGTCCCTGAGAGGCTGCCGTAGCCACTGTGCCAGCAATCTTTATGCCGGTAAATAATAATCACATGGTTATGATATTGGAGATATGGCCTTACGGACTCATTTTAAACTGACTAAAGTAATGTTGTATTTTTTCATGTTTGTTGCAATAATAACTCCGTTATTTATAAATTGATTTTTTTTGTTAGAATAGGGTTATTTTAAATTAGAACCCATGTTAATTTTTGGATCTTTGGCTCCTTCAGTATGGACTCGTTGGTTTTCATGGCAGTCCACAGTATATGGGGCTGCCTTCGCTAACACCGCATCTCGAAGGCGTCAATTACACGACTATCGCGACTTCTCATAGTCCAAGTCTCGGCACCGTATAGAAATATGGCTCTCCGGCGAATTTCCATGTAATACTTACTGTAATTTTAAGTAGTCTTTAACAACAAATACGGACGTGGAAAACAAAAGAGAAAGTAGAGCCGCCAGAATATCGTGGACAAACTGTAAGATTTTGGTAATAAAACAGACCGTCTGTGCGTGAAGTACTAATCTGTCAGTTTTTAGCGTAGATTTGATGTCTGTTTTAGTGGTTTTCTCGTAAATATCTCTGCCCATGATGTACTTACCGTTTCCCTTGTTGCGTGCGACATCTATCGAGCAGGCCGAACAAGCTACGCGAGGGCGCGTGCGACGTGTCGCCCAGCTCTGGCAGCACGTTCAACGCCGACAGCGCCGCCGCGTCCAAGTGGAGGAAACCATCTGTTTCGATTGTATTTATACGAAATCTGCAATTGATTAGTAAATATATCTTAACGCGACATATTATAAAACAATTATTAGACACTTATGTGTCGTTGAAAGAAGCAATTATATTTAGAAAAAAGCGTTCGCTGTCCGCCTTTCACCAAGCAAATTAGGTCCTATACGTGAAGTGGGGTGAAAATGGTCGCCTGTACTCAGTACGCGAGTGAGAAGTTATACTTCATTGGCACCATTAAACAAGCTAAATAGTAAACCAATAAATTAATAATAGCGCCATCTATCTAAACCAGTTGACACTGATACTATAAAGCGCGCCTAAAGAAGTATAACTTCAAAAATCTGTGAGCTGTACAGATTCATTCATCAAATTCTGCCTCTGCCTATTTTATTATGGATTTCCCAAGCATTAAAAAAGTCCAAGTTGTCTGGGCGCAAGACGCTCGGATATTAAATTCGTGACAACGTATTCTAGGTTACCTACAGTAAAAAAGTTGTAGAAAAAGTTTTGAAGAGAAATAAAACCAGCAATTAAGGAGCTCTCAGCATGATTGTAATGCAAGAGTTGCAAAGAGCCCAAATCTAGGGAAAGTAGAGTATAAGAAATGTACAAAAAGAATAATAAAGAAAATGTAAATAAAATGTAAAAAAGCAGAGTAACGAATAGTATAAATAAAAATAAATAAGACTATAAGAATTATATGTAGAGTTAGATAGAGTATTGAATAAGAAACAAAATAGAGTTAGTAAGAATGTAAAACAGTAATAGAAAAATAGAAAATAAGACTTGTAATAATAAAAATAAGAGAATATAGAATTGTTGTGCTCGGTGAAGTAAAAACAAATACTTCAATTTAGTTGGAATAACATGTGTACCTAGAATACGTTTTTTTTTTCTCTGAGCATAGTCTGCCTATGCTGTATCTAGTTCCCCCAACGTGGGTGGTTAGGGATGTTATTTATTCTATGCTTTCATTCATCTCTTGATTAGACACTAAAGTTATATTTTATAAATCGCTCTTATCATCTATCTTGATGCGCGATAAATTTGCGTTCTCTATCTGTTTCACACCTCACTCTCGCTTACACACTTTGCACGATGCGCTATCGGCGATTCGCGGGAACTCTCGGCTCGAGCGTAACTGGACATTTTTGCGCGAATGACATCCCGTATTCATCAATATATAAGACGTTGTCACGACGTCACAAATACTTGTAAGAAGCTTCAAACTGTAATGTGATGATTTTTAATTAAATTAAATATAACCACAATCCCACTTCTGACACAAATTTCTCTCCAACCAAAGGTTGTCTGGTAAACATCGCTTTTAGCGATAAGACGAAGAGAAGAGATACGTCCATTGCCCATTTAATTATATTGTGTTCGAATCATATTAATATGTAAAATTTATTGTTTCATTTATGTGTTAAATTGTTGTGCAAGTATTTTGTATTGTGATAAAACAATGCACAATAATTCCAATGTTTCACAATGAAGTTGTTATGTTACGTAAATTTATAGGAAGTCAATGATCATAAATTCAAACACTCGACTAATACTGATACGCTCGAGAACTGCCATACAGATAATGGTATCAGGTCTGTTTACAGGCGAAATCCTAAGAAATATGTGTGATATGCGAGCCAGTTATTTATAATGAGGGTCAACGTATTCGTCACGGTGGAGTGTAACAGATAGCACATTAGCAATATAAGTTAAATTATAAGATCAGATTCACATGGACTATTGCATCTCTGTAATACGTACTATCGATTCTCCTTTTCTAACCGACTTTAAACATGGAGGAGGTTCTAATTCAGTTTTACTTTTTATGATTGGTTGTCATTGTAATAGCGAAGGCGTTAATAACAACATAAGGTTGTAGCAACTGTGTTGGTCTTTTTTTTAATTTAATAATAAATGATATAGGCGCCGTCTCAAGATGTCATGAACCTCGGCTTGGATTTATTTTAATCGAAATGCATAGCATTCGCTTTTCGATAGGTCTTGTTGGCTGAAAATCAGCGCTGTGTTGCATGTTTGCAGCACAGCACATACACCAACCCTTAGACTGCACAAGGATATTTTTTTAATTTTCGTTAATTTCAATTTCTTTTGTTTTCTCTTCTTGTGTCGATAAAATGTTTATTCTAGTCTATTCTAAGCACACTCTAACGTGCGTGTGAACAGGTTTAGGTCAATAGAATATTGTTAGATGCCATGTGATATATAGACAGCTTGCTTATAGATTATAAAACTATGAAAATATCTACATATACGGCTCTCTTCTGCCTTCATCAATTCTTTCCGGGGTTGCAGACCGACTTGATTTGAGTCTTGGATCGCTCCGGATTATGTGACCTTGCAGCTACTAACGGGTCACGGTAATTTTCGTAAAAGGTTGTACGAGATGCGTTTATGAGATGACAGTGCGCGTGATTGTGGACAGGATGCAGAGATTCGACAGCATGAGCCCACTGTATGATTTGCGCTAAGCTACTGAATGGTCTGATGTAAGTGTCCGGATCCGGTCTACTTCGGCGATCTGGTCTCCAAGAGCAACTTCCTCAAGTTCAGGGAATTTGCACATGCTTGACACAAAAGGAGCCGCTAAAAAGTAGTCTCGAGCGAGCCGTTATGTTGCGTGTCGTAGAGCCCCTTAAGGGAGTGAGCTCTGAATGGTGGAGAGAGGCTTTGATAACTGTATTACGAGTAACGGTGGACCGAAACGCGTGTCCATATAACTGCGAGATTGGTGGGGCCATAAGAGGTGGTGGGTAGGTGACCCATTTATTAGTAAAGATAATAAACTAAATAGTTGCTTCTTTACCTGGCGAAGTTGGTGCTATCGTTCAACAACGTGGTATATCTTATGGCGGCCGCAAGACTGCACATCGCCACTTCCTTGCGTGTCTCCGGGAAGCAGTTCGCGTCCTGCTGCTGGTTCTCCCGGAACTTGAGCAACCGATTCAGGTCCTGAATGAGCCCCTCGGTGGAGAATTCGGACCTCTTCAGCTTTGTTACTGTTACGTTGGTCCTTTCCATCACTTTCTTGAGGGTTTTTTGCTAAACAACAGTCAAAATTTAAAAAAGGTGACTGTTATGTAACCATTGACAGTTTTCGAATCATCGGGTATTTAAAAATAAGATTAAAATTACTGCATAAATCCATACAGTTTGGAATCTCAAGTCACAGTTGTTGTAGGTTACCGTCAGCCCTGTAGTTCTGGGCTCGTAGAATAAGAATACGGTATCCCGTATGTCGTAGAAGGCGACTAAAAGGGACCTCGGGTACACTGGGCGACAAGGGTGGGGGCCTTTGTCGTCTGCTGATGTGGACCCGCGAAGGAGGCGACATCGGCTGGCTCGTGTCTTCCTAGCTAGTGCTTCCTGAGTGGTCCAATTTCAATTTGGTCCAATTATGCCAATGGCATCCATGAGAATATAAGTCTTAAATTTGTATCAAGAATGAGCTTCTCAAATGGACGAATAACTCAATATCACGATAACCGATTTCGATGATTCATTTTTTATTGCAAAGACTGTACTTTAAGAGTAGTTTAATGAGAGTTCAGTTAGATTCTGATTAATTCTATTTCGTAACTACGATAACTCGTAACAATGACGGTGTCCGAGCGTAATAGCGTTTAACGATTGATTCGGTTTGAAGTCGGTTTTGTTTCTTAATATATTTGTTGGTTTATCAGATGTGATAGACTTACATCGTCGTTGTCCCCTTGCACGACGAGGCATTCGGTGGGCGCTGTCTGCACCGTGATAGTCTCCAGCTGGGTGAGAAGGTCGTCGTCGGTGAACTCGGATATCGAGAACTGATAGTCGCATGCCGTCACGCAAGCAACGCCGATGAGACGACCCTGGGGATAATATCGTGTTGTATAATTAAATTTCCGCACAAATGTATCAATTCTCCGAGAATTGGTAGTCACTGTTCGATCCCCGGTTCGGGCACGAAAGAAATTTGTTGCAATTATAAGTGTCGATTTACCACGCGCTCGACGGTGAAAAAAAACATCGTGAGGAAACCTATCTGTATTAGTAAAATTTTCTAAGACATGTGAAGTGGGACATTTATATATGTATGAATAAAAAAAAACAAAAACTTAATTCGTATCCGAACATATTGATTAAAGTATAAAAGGTGTATCCGAACGTGTGAATGAAGGTGAATGAACGAATGGCGAGCGGTTTGGATTGAAAGAGAGAAAAGTATGGACGATTACGAGTTACGACACGGACAAAGAAAGTGTTATAAATAATTTGTAAAAATAAAAGTTTTTTTAATCAGAATGCTCTTCCTCTACATGTATAGGCTGTAAATTTTGCTAAATAATACATTCATCTTATCATTTTTCTTTTTAGCAAATGGGGCAAACGAACGTCGGTTTTTATTTAAACCGACTTCAAAAAAGAGGTTGTTGCACAAGTTATAGTAATGTAGTACCTTGGTAACGGCATCCGTTTTAAAATTGACTGCCATTAAACACGGCGCGTTATCATTGGAAGCGCCAAGACCATCACCTAAAACCTCTTCCAATTGCGACAGGTTGCCGGGGAACCCTTGTACTCCAGGCGCCACTCGCTATTTTTCGTTGACCCCTCCGATACATATATTTCTACTCTATAACGCTTGACCTAGAATGAAACAATACACTATTTACAATGAAAGTATTAATTTGTTAGAAATAAAAAGGTACATCTATATATATAAAAGAGAGAGTGTGTGGGTATGTTCCATATGGGCTCCGAAACGGCTGGATCGATTAACCTGGCGAGTAATTAGTAATAAAAATAATTGGTGACGATCGGAGCACTCCTCTTTTTGAATTGTCAAATAAGCCATACGTCGTACTTTTATTTCTGACATTAACTTGAGCCCGATATATTTTTGTACAAAGTAAACCAATTCAAACCAAACAAGAATGCGTCAATAGTCTAATGGTTTAGGGTACGGTCTGCGAATCGTAAGGCTGTAGGTTCGAACCCACCATTCGACTATTGACGTGAACCATCTCCTAGCACAAGTTTAAGCTTAGTTGGAATGCTTAACAAGAATGTTAGTAATGTTTTTGATAAAAAAAGGAATTATTTCTAGCTTTCTTTAAAAAATGTTCAGAATCGTTCCATAAATGACGCTACGAGTGCAAAGCAATCATAAGAAAATACAGACGTCTCTTTTGAAATCGGTTAAAAATTATTAAAATCAATGCCGTAGAGAAGCGTTCATTTACAAGTATGGTAGCATTCAGACGTGCAAACAGATACGCATATCTTCCAATGTGTACTGACGACTGTGTATTTTGACCTCGAAATTATTATTGATAGATAGTAAAAACGACGTAAACAGACATATCATTGAAAATTTTGCGAACGCTAACTGTAAACAGAAAATAAGAATACATCGAATTGCATTTAAATCTATGACAATGTCAACATCTCGATTGTACCTCTCATATCGTACATTCGGTTATTACTCCTGAGTTTAAACTTTGTAATGAGTAGACATCAGATTATATGCACTCGCATGGTTGCATATGCAAATACATAAACCGTATTTTTTACAGATTTATTGAATATTTTTGTACATATTATTTCCTTGGAAATTTTGGTAAAATTATGTGATAGAATAACACACTTCCGTGTTCACTGTCGGAAAATGTCAGTGGCAAATTAAATGCAATTTTATGTAAAGAAAGAAGAAAATACCCGGGTATTAGAGTAATAAAGTTAAATCATTTATCAAATTTGCCTGGAGAGGTGTCTGTAGAAATGGCGACAAATTTTAAGTTCTGTCCGTCAGTTCCCGTAGGATGTCATTTTCAGACTACTGTGTGTCATTTAATATTAATTTGTAGTCTATGAAATCTATAAAAATGTTTGATTGTAAATTGTCACAAGAATATTCATGTTTAGTTTTTAACAATCCAAACTAATTAACTCATAAATTATAACGAGAGAAAGGATTACCAGTAAAAGCTTCCTTATAAGTATTTCAAAGTTTCCTTTAGAGAGGACGAGATAGTCGAGCCGATAGGGCTCTATGCCCATCCTCTTGATGTTAGAGACGGAGGAGAAAACCTCCCGCGCAGCAGTTGCGGCGTCTGCCCCGTGCACACTGTAGTACTCATTGCGATCGAAGATCCTCACTGTCGTTGGCGGTTTCTGAAAATAGACGTTTCATGTATTTACCAAACGCCTTAATAATAATATTTGTCGCCAAGTACTTTCACTCGGCTCACGCGCATTGCAAGTCATGTGGGATGTGGATTCGGGGATTATTGTCCCGATAGCTGTTTCTGCGAACGTTCGTACACACCTCAAGAGACTTTCGCTAAACGGCTGGGTCAAGGATTAGAAACAAAAGGTACTCCTAGAGACAGCATACATCGTTAGGTTTCTCTCTATGCAGCCCTGTAGTTCTGGGCTCTCAAGAATAAGACTACGGTATCCCCTGCCTGTCGTAGAAGGCGACTAAAAGGGGCCTCTGGTTCACTGGCGACAAAGGTGGGGGCCTTTGTCGTCCGCCAAGGTGGACCCGGGAAGAAGGCGACATCGGCTGGCCCGTGTCGCCTTACCCTGCGAGGGCACAGGGGAGGAGGGAGTAACCTCCCCCCCCCCCGCCCCGCCGGGACGTGCTCTCCTTGAGCACAGTGCAGAGGCTCCGGTGCGTTCCACTGGAGATCCCGGAGCCCTTCACCATGCACCGAGGAAGGGCCACCGGGGAGGTTTTAGTGGGTAAAAACCCCACATAACCGCCGCCTTCCCCGCAAAAGGGTATCTTTTTGAAGATTTCCTCCTCGTTAACAAAAAAAAAAGGTTTCTCTCTTTGTCGCACTAACCGCCTTTTTTTGCTTGGGCCTTGCTTCGCTACCGGCGGGAGTCTACGTTAGGTTTTAAATTGACCTTTTATGTATTTTACTATTTGTACTTATTGTAAACACTTATAAGCACTTATAAGATTTAAAAAGGAATAAAAAAAATTATATGTATTGAAAAAATAGACTTTTATTTTTGAATCCCCAAGTGAAGACTACGACATTTCATCCAAAGGGGTAAACAGAGATTACCATTTAGGACCGCCTCCGCCCCAGCTCCCTCGTTTCTCTCACATTCAAACAAATTGATTAGTTACGAATACTTTTGACGTCGACCTTTTTCAATATGTCACCATCTGATATATAACTTCGCCTTCCCATAACTCCGAATTTCCAATAAGAACGAACCCGAGAAGAACGTTAACACAGAGTAGGCCACGGAGATCTCATGACCCCTCGGCAGCTCTGGTAGCAACCACCGTGTGATTTTAATCTGTGCGAGTCTAACAGAACATGTCATCGTCTCCGCGCATACGTAGGCGTCAATAGCCTAATGGTTTAGAGTGTGGTCTGCGTATCGTAAGGTCGTAAGTTCGAATCCACCATTCGACTATGGACGTGAACCATTTCCTAGCACAAGCTTAAGCTTATTTGGAATGGTTAACAAGAATGTTAGTAATGTTTTCTAAAAAAATTATCTCCACAAAAAGGCCGTCCCCTTACACTTTTGCGTCACAGATTTCTCAAACACTTTATACGGTCGCTTGTGTGTGATATCAGATGAGGGATGATTTACGAGTTCTCGCTATAAAAACACATCAAATAGATAACTCTTTTGTATCTTTTTCCTCTGCCCTTGTATGTGTCCTACTTTTTTTTTAATGAGAACTATTAAAACGAGGTTATATTATTAATAAATTAGCGATTTATTATAAAAATAAACTGGTTTAACGTTTGGGAATAGACATTATGACAGTCCAGGGTTCACCCGTTATTAATATTACATTTTTTGGTTTCTTGAATACAAAAGTGCCATGAGATATTAAACCAATTGATTTGCCAACCTTTGTATGGAAGAGCGTTCTCTCCTTACAAAGGTTACATGGAAGAGATCGCTCTTACCGATAAGGTGGGCGACCTTGTACAACGAATATCATAATTCGTAAAATGTACCTTAGTTTTCAAAATTTTGTTGATGGTGTCAAAACTCGTGCCGACTTTACGGAGCAAGATTAATAATATTGCTAACTGGACTGTGTGATGACTATGTGAGAAGTCAGTTTCTAGACAAACCTAAAATAGGTTTAAATATACTGAAATAAATAAAATAATATATCTATCTAAAATGTTCGCTTTCTAAAAACAGCTCTCAATAGAGGCAGCTAAAGCTCTTAGCTTCGCTTAGCCTGAACCTCTATGGTTGGTTACACGATATAACGCCCCTCGGTGAGGGGTAACCTCGATTGTACCACGGTTTGTACGGTTACATTTACGCGTAAGCATTCCGATCCGAGAGTGCCCAAGAGCGTTGGACCACGGCTAAGTCGGTTGCTTTCAGCTGATATCCAAAACTAGGAAAAAACCTGTGAGGTGCATTAAAAAAGAGTACGGCGATAACCTCACACCGTGTATTGAGATTTTATAAAGGCAAAAATTCCCTCTTATATTACCAATTTTTTTTATGCCTTAATTTAACATTATTAAGCAAAGCTATTAGCTTTGATAGTTTACTGGTTAAGAAGTTCAACTGACGATCTGATGGTTGCGGGTTGAATCCCAATCAGCTAGCACCAAAAGATACCACCACTTGATAAAAGATGTGCTCCGTGTATGGCTGACCACATGTCACATATGCGACCTAATAAACATGTTGTAAGGCGGACAACGATATCTTTCTCTGTCCTTGCTTCAATGAAAAGGAGTCAGAGCTTATTTTTTATAAATAAAGTGCATTAGATTAATATGTCGTCCACACGACAAGGACAACTCACAAATTAAATGAAGTCATTTTGGTGAATCATTACAACAAAACAAACAAAATACACCATTTCAGCTTTTAACCCATCCTTTATGTTGTAGTGAATCACGCATTGGATCACTAACTTGAAAATAACTATGTCCTCACTTGTGTCGAGGATTGAGGAGACGGTGAATTATATACGTATATGTATTTTGCAAGTCTGTACTTCTGAGAACGGAGATCACTCATGACCGGCCAGGAGGTTATCTTATGAGCGATATAAAATTAAAACAATAAATTGGCGTCTCCTGTTCGGACAATGTCAGTATAGACACGGCCACGGCGGTGGAGTTTCGCGGAAAGCTTTCGAACGGAGATACGCTGTGAAATCGAAAAGTAAGTTAATAATTTAAATTAACTTCTTATTTTATTACATTCATATTTATTAAATTATAAATGTATATAAAATTGATATTAATTTCATTTAAGCAGTGTCAGCCTATTGGCTAAGTGTTTGACTTTGTTAACTTACGGTCGGTGCTTCAAATCTAGCTAGTACGTGTATAGGTTTTTTTTCTTCGATTGATAACGTGGTACATTTTGGTAAACACCGCCTGTCACAAATAAACTTGATGAAAAGTATAGAATTTCTGTTAATACCGCTCAGAAAATGATTGAGAGCATATTTATTAACATATATTTATATTTTATTCAATTCATTATTTCTATACATTAATTTAAAGAATTATAGCTCTTATTATGTATATATATTAAATATAGTATAATTATTAGTATAAACTAAACACTGAGATATATCGTATGTTATTGAAGATTTCCGTTATCGACAGTTTTTATCATGTTTATAGTGATCTGATGAACTGTTCATTTGCCTGTTTTAATTTGTTTCTAACAAGGTTATCTGCACTTTGTTCATAAAGCTTAACCTTAGTTTTATTTTAAACTAAAACTTTTTATGTTTTTTTTATTTACAATAATTATTATAAAACATGTACATGTACAAAATGTGTAATATCAAGATATTCCCAGTACGCGAAACACTGAAGTTGTAATATTTATTTATTGGTCCTATTTTAGTAGTTACTAATAATAATAAAATATTCTGTACTTTCAGGAGGAGCGATTCAAAATGAGGCGCTTTCTTGTCATAGCCGCTATTTCGGCTTTGGCCATTGCAAAGCCGGAATTATATAAGGAAAAAGAGGACTTTCAATATTCAAGAAGCTCTTCGGACGAGGGGAGCAAATCCGGCTTCTATGGTGCGCAGAGGGGCAACATGGGCGGCAATTTCGAGAAAGCTCATAACATGGATGGCTTAGCGCAGCACCAGATGAGCGGGCTCGTGCGCAACGTTGAGGGCGAATTGGGGGACGGATACAAAACCAGAACCGGTAGCGTCTACAGCGCTGCCAATTCGAGAGGCATTTATGGCTCCGGAAAATATGATTTGAGCAGTTTGCAGGGTCGAAATTTTGAAGAAACCGAAGCGTATGGAAATTCACATTCTTCAAGGATGTCACAAAGTGCTGGATTCAGAGATCAGGCTCGATTAAACAGCGGTGCATACAGCGGCAGTCGCGCACACAGCTCCGGATTCAGGGCATATGCAACTGGAGATCAAATGCAGCAGTCCATGCAGACCGATAATTTACAAACTGCAGATAATTTGCAATTCGCAGATAATATGCAATCCGTAGATAATTTGCAATCCGTAGATAATTTGCAAACCGCCCGTGGGTATAATTATGCAGGTCAAGCGGGTCAATATTCTAGTTCAGGGTTTCAAAGTCACCATGGCTACGAGCAAAGCAGCTCTAATTCAGAACACTCAGGTCTATATGGAGCCAATTCCCGTAGCCGTGTCGTAAGTGGAGCACCCGTTAGGATTGTTGTTAGACCTGGAACGAGGGTGACAGTGCCAATCACAGCGCAAACCTACGACGCGGCTCGCACTGCTTCCACGTTTAACGTTGATAGCAGCAACAGCAACGGAGAAGCGGCAGTACTAAGTACGAACGGGCAGCAAGCGAACTATTATCCTTCAAATACACCAAAACATTACGAGTCTTCGTATAGTTACCGCAAGGAGTGGGAGAAACACGATACCCAGCCTGCCAGTATTCCAGCAGTAATCCCGACAGTTAACCCTTTTCCTGCGCAGAGTGAGATGTACGGTGAAAATCAAGCAGCAAATTTAGAACACACTCAACAAAACTCTAATGTTAATTCTTACAATTCCCGGGCCAGTAATAGCGCATCTGTTGCTAATACTAAATCAGCAACATCAAGTCAATCGAGATACCAAACGGGTTACAACGCACACACCAGTTCGTTGGCTGGAAATACGAATGGATATAACGCCGGCAGACGCAGTACTTTATTGGCCTCAAATATCGATGGATACAACGCTGGTGGCAGAAATTCTTTAGCGGCATCAAGTGCAAATGGATATGAAACAGATAGTAGCAGTTCATTGTTAGCCTCAAATACGAATGGATATAACACCGGTGCAAATACCTTGAATTCTGAAACTGGTACTTCTGGTCAAGCTAATCTCGTAGAAATGCTAAGGACAAAACCAAAAAGTTACCATTCATCATATTCTTACCATAAATCTTGGGAAAGGCAAGGGGATCCTTACATTATAAAACCAGCTACAGGTGCTTTAGAAGGCCAAACCGCTCAGAAATTAACCGCATCAACCGGTCATGGAGCGTACTCCTCACACCAATACGGATCCCAATATAAGCAAGCTCATCAAGACTATTCCCAAAATATGTTGTCGAGTGATTGCGACGAAGAAGGTCATATTCGCGTAGCTCGTTCTTATAACCCAAATCAAGAACAAGAGCTTGAAGCTTACCATAACATGTACCATGGTCAAGAAGATTATGGTCAGCAAACACAGAGCCGTTTGGAAAACTTTGATGTAGAACAACAGCCACAAAATCAATGGGATGATTTAGGCCAACAAGAACAAAGTTATTGGGATAATTTACACAACTTAGGACAACAAAGTCTAAGCCAGTGGGATAACAATCAAGATATGACGCAACAAACACAAGGAAAATTGGAAAAATTGGAGGATTTAGAACAGCAAAGTCAAAATCAATGGGGTGAGATAGAACATTTGGGACAGCAAACTCAAGATAAATGGGATAAATTAGAAGACATGGGACAACATCTTCAAACTAATATAGATAATACACAAAACGAGCAGACCGACTGGGGTAAATTGGAAGACCTCGGCCAACAAATAATACGTAAGTATTAGTAATATAACGAAAATATGTGAGTAGCACAATAAAACAATAATTGCTTCATACATGGATAAATTCACAAAACATCTGACAATCGCAATTAAACTAATACGTTTATTGAAAAATGATTTTTTATTTAAAAAAAAACAGATTTTAATATACCCAAAAAGAAAATACAAATACTAAAAATGGATCTAAAATATTTAAAAGTTAAATAAAACCCAAAATACAGCCTTAAATTATAAAAGTAAAACATTAATATTTGAAATAATGAATTATAATCGAATTTCACTTCTTTATAAGCATATATTTTATTGGTAATGTTAATAATAAATTGAATATTCAAAATAGGCAATCTGGATCAGCAAATACAGCCTCATGGAATAGAAGATTCCAAAGCACAACATACAGTGGAGGATATTGGCAACTTTGATCAACAATCACAAGGAACTTGGATGCATGAAAATAATAATAATAATAAGAAACCTACAGACAAAAACTATCAAAGTGAAGACAAAATAACCAGCAATATATCACAAGAAGAATTAAATGCAAACCCTTGGAACTTGCTTGGTGTAAATAAGGTTCAACAGACAATAACCACAAATCCACCTGTAAATAAAAATAACGGAAATGGAAATTTAGAATTTACTAACTCTTTTGGGCATGAACATAACAATAATAATCAAAATCATCATGTACAAACAGAAACAGAAGAAACTTTTGATATACAAACTGAAAGAAATTCCTCTCCTTTTGGTAGTTTCTGGGATAAAATTGATAGTCTTGCTAAAGAGACACTAACACAGGACAGTGAAGAGGATAAGGTTGCACAAAATCCAAATAACGAGGATTCATTATATGGGATACAACCTGAAAATGTAACTACACCAGATGTAACATACAATATACAGAAACAACAGGATTTCAAAGAAAATGCTCATACATTAATGCCTGATACTGAACCGATTAATGGAAACAACGAACAACCAATAGACATAGGCCGTGGGGACATTGGTCCTCAAGACTCCAACTCAATCTCTGCCATATTTTCAGATGCTTCGGAAGTAGTAGATGGAAAAAAACACAGTCATGGTAATGGTAAGGAATCCAATGAGGATGAATTAAAGTTGGCAGAACACCTAAGACCAAAAATTGAAAATAGTGATAAGAAACAAACCTTAATGTCTTCCACCAGCTCTTTAATTGCAACTGATTTTGACAAAGTTTGGTATAATTCCAATTCTAACGCTTTCGACTTTCTTAGTACAGATGAACAAAAGTTAATACAAGATGTCATAAACAACAAGATGGATAAACAGACTTTAACATCTTTATCCACACCAACATCAAACATTTACACACCTCTGTTAAGTAATAATGAGCAAACACAACCTACTCATAAAAATACCTTATCATATATTCAAACAAATGTGGAAACCACAGAATCAGGTCAAAAATATATAGGTAATGAACAAACTGTTGAAGACCAACAAAATGTAGACCAGAAACTTGAGGGGATTGCTCATCAAACAAAAGAATTACAAAATTTGGACCAGCAACCTGAAGGCTTTGGTCAACATACAAAAGAGTTACAAAATGTGGCCCAGCAACTTGAGGGATTTGGTCTACAAACAGAAGAATTGCAAAATGAGGCCCAGCAACTTGAAGGATTTGGTCAACAAACAGAAGAATTACAAAATGTGAACCAGCAACTTGAGGACTTTGGTCAACAAACACAAGAATTTGAAAATGTGGCTCAGCAACTTGAGGGCTTTGGTCAACAAACAGAAGAATTACAAAACGTGGCTCAGCAAAATGAGGGCATTGGTCAGAAAACACAAGAATTACAAAATCAAAGTGAGTTGGAAGACATGCACATTAGTTGGCAATCTAAAGATAATATTCAACAGAAGTTAGACCAAACAACAGAATTATCACAAAAACCTGAAGGTGAACAAATTAATAAACAATTAAAAGAAACAAAAGAAAGTCCAGACACAGAAAATAAAATTTTAACACCTCCAGAACCAGAATCAGAAGCAGACAGACCTGGGTTCTGGAAGTCAATAGGTAGTAAACTAACAAATGCGAAAAATACATTTGTTTCATGGTTCAAGAATTAAATTTTAAACATAAACTGAAATTTAAACCACCAAAACATAAAACATACACAGATTACCTACACCACACACAAAAAGATGTGTATTAAAATTATTTCATGTTCTGATATACCTATTAAAAATAAGATTTTTAATATCAATCTAAATCTATCAATTCAATATAATTACAGAACACATAGGCATTAAAATGTAATTAAAAAGTCCATAAGAATTTCCATTGACATATTAAAGGTGTGTCTTTTATCAATATTTCAGGTGTTTGTGTTAAATAATTATTATATAATATGATTACTTAATTTTGTATACCAACCTCTGCAAGGGAGTTAAAGTATTTAATGAATGCTTGTTGCTGAACTGAATCTGAAAATGAAATGGTCAATGTTATTTTATTTTTAGATTATATTTTTCTTAATCGGATAATTTATTGATTATTATTAATAAAATTAGAGTGAGAATAAAACAATTATTTACCATCAGTTGATTAATAAAACAATATAAAATATTTTTCTTTTATTATTACACCCTTCTACTACATTTAGGACAAGGATGCGATGGATAGGTGTGAGGAGAATCTTGTATTTCATTATGCTTTAGAAAACTGTTGTTAATACCATCGTCTAGAAAAATAAAGAACCTACATACTATGTAAAAGTAAAAAATGTCTATAGCAAAATTAGCCACGAATAGCATAAAAATCCCTATATTAATAAATCAAACACTTATGGCAACTTTGACAACTACCTAATGCAGGTAGACAAAGGCCAAGAAGTGTTTCTCAGTTTCTCAATTCAATTTAACCTGGTAAATCAATAAACAAAGATAAGGTCAAAATCAATTGAGGTCAAAATAGTCACGCAATGGAGTGAGATTTAATAACATGAATGATGGATGGACCATGCTAAGAATATGTGAAATAAAAAATTGATTTATTTATTTGTATTAGCTATTAAACACTATTCTTTTTGTTCACATAAACAAGTAATATAAGTAAAGCAATACAGGCTTTATTTTTATTTTTGTTGTCATACATAATCTAGGTTCAATAAAATCATTTTATGGTAATGCTGATCATTAAAACGAAACCCACAGAGCCTATTCAGTTAGTTAATAATCTCTCAAAGGCCTGCAAAACGCATAATATTTTAGTAAAATTTAATGTCTATAAGTCTATAACCTTTTTTTTTTGTTCTCGAGGAGGAAATCTTCTGATACCCCGCATTCTTGGGGGAAGGCGGCGGTTATGTGGGGTTTTTACCTACTAAAACCTCCCCGGTGGCCCTTCCTCGGTGCATGGTGAGGGGCTCCAGGGTCTCCAGTGGAACGCACTGGAGCCCCTCTGCACTGTGCTCAAGGAGAGCACTTCCCGGGAGGTTACTCCCTCTCTCCCTGTGCCCTCGCAGTGCAAGGCGATACGGGCCAGCCGATGTCGCCTTCTTCCCGGGTCCACCTTGGCGGACGACAAAGGCCCCCACCCTTGTCGCCCAGTGAACCCGAGGCCTCTTTTAGTCGCCTTCTACGACAGGCAGGGGATACCGTAGTCTTATTCTTGAGAGCCCAGAACTACAGGGCTGATAAGTCTATAACCTTACCCAGTCCCACAGTAAAACACAAGTTCACAGGTTCAAACCCACCATTCGACTATTGAAGTGAACCATCTCAGGCTCGTTTGGAACGGTTAAATTTAACAAAACAAATAATTGTTAAACAGTTGTACATTATCAGTAAATTAGGTTTCCTACACTATCACCTACTGCAGTTAATCATTGTGTGGGGGTCGTTATTTAAAAAAATTAATTTCCATTTATCTTCTTTTTTTGGACGAACTAACACAGTTGGCACAGAGAAGCTGGCCTTTACTGCTTCACCGGATTTGAGAGGTAGCACAGCTCTTAGATCGCTTAGCCTGAACCTCTATTAATTTATCTTTGCAACTAACGCAAGTGAATTAATAAACAATATTTTCGGCACTTTATATAATGATACATGATTGTTGCTAATACAACGCTTACACGAAAATTGCATCTTACCTAGATTCAAGGCTTGAATAGGTTGCAAAGACGACATTACTACAAAATGTTACACTTTAGTAAATAAAACAATTGACATACTCGCCAAAAACAAATGCTAACTAAAGCAAAACTGGCGGGATATCAATATTTGACTTTGATTTAAAAAATCATAAATCCATGAGAAGGCAAAGGAAATGTTGCAAAAAACGTATTTGTGTTTTGTGAAACAATAAATTCGTTTTGTTTCAACATTTTTTAAACAATTACTATGTGAACACATTTAGGAAACAAACTAAAAGAAAACTTTGTGGCTTTTTATGTTTTCAAAAGAAGTACCGTTTTGTTTAATCTGGGTTATTCCACGTAGTTATTTCACGTCTGTATTTAACGTAGACAACATGATGACACAAGTCACGTCAGTGTTGTGAGGACGGAGTTAAATTTTGTGTTTTGAAAAAAAATAAACATTTTGTTTCTGTTATCAAAGCTTAATATGTTAATTTTTAAATGTGCACTTGTTATATTGTCGTCAACATATATTCTGTCGTGAGTAATGTTTTTATAAACTGCAATAATTTTTCTGTTATTCTAGTAATATTTATTTTATTTAAACAAATTTATCTGTGTAAACTAATAATATTCTTATTATAAAAGTGTATTTTGTAAAATGTATGTAATAAGCCAAAAAAAATCATATTCAGATATAATAGAGCAGAGTTTCAGATTAATTAAAACTTTAAAATGTTTAATATTGTTATATTAAAATATTTTTGCAAGTATTTTTCTTTATGTGATTATATATTTTATTATAACCTTTTTTTTTCAGTCTTTGTTTCCAAATAGCAAAAGAAACGAACTCCCTCGACACTGGCCTTGCTTTTTTGTATGTAGCCAGCGGAGCAATAGGTGAGAGGAGATTGTTTAGTAAAGTGTGTTTTTTGTGTCGTAATTGCTTAACAAAAATTGCACTTGTAAGTGAATTGCAGAAAGATTAGCATTACTTATAATAATATTATTATTATATTTATTTCTTAGAATTTTGTGTCAATTCCAGAAACTATAATTTTATGCTTTTAAAGAAATTTTAACATTGTAGAAAGATACTACTAAGGATCTGCAAAAAAAATGTTGAAAAAAAAATTTAATTGGAATTATATGTATCATACCGTAAGCAAATACAATCCATTATGAAAAACATACTGTATTGTTTTTGATGTATTTATGGATCTCACAACAACTTTTCTAATGAATAATCTTCTGTTTTCACCTACTTTTGTAATGATTTTTCAGAATTAACCTCTTATCTTTATGGTAAGGTGTCTTTGTCTTTATAACAATTTTTTTAAACAATAACAATTGTATTTTTATGGCCACTTTTTCTGAACAGTATAAAAAAATAACAATACATAATTGCGTTACAAAAAAAAAATTAAAGTCAATTGTTGTTAAATGCTGTTAGTTAATTGGTTTCTATGTTGGATGCTTACAATGTTTTTTGTATGGCACCATAGTGGCACCATCTTCTGAAATAGTACTAAAAAATTAAATCTACTTATAACTTTGAATGTGTTCTTGCTTCCATGATTGTGTTAGCAGAGAAAAAGAGTAAGAAATAAAGAAGATTTAATGATTCACATGTTACGGCTTACTTGTAATATTTATATAATATTTAATATTTATACTTAAGTTCTATAATTTGCTTAAAAATTTTTTTTTGCTAATTTTCAATGTATCTGTGTAATATTTTATTATGCTTTTTTAAACATGTGCTAATAAAATATTATATTATATTTTATTGTTACACATTATGCCATGAAAGGATCATCTATATATTAGACCAGTGATTCTCAACCTTTTTTTTGTTGCGGCACATATTTAACGATTTCAAAATTTGGCGGCACACAAACAAAAGATAAAAATGATTTACTTACTACAACAATATTAACATTATTATATATTTGGCGAATTTTTGGCAAAATATGGCGGTACGCAAAAGTGCCGCGGCACAGTGTTTGAGAATCACTGTATTAGACTATAAGTAGCTTTATTAATATTTTTCATTGCATTCATTATATGATTAAAAAACTGTATTTATTACCATTTTAACAAATGTGCTAACATTTTTTTTGCAGCTGGGAAAATCATCTATGACAGATACCAGCAAATTCATGTATTAGGTTCACTAACAACAAATCCCAATGTGACTTCCTTTGCAAATAGGATTGCTTCCTTTTCGGCCTCATTTTTGTCTCTGGGCTTCCTAGCATATCTGTTTCTATTTCTGTTTAAGGTAAGAAAAAAAATCAAAGGACTTGTGGTAAACCTAATTAAGCATTGTATTTTTAAATGTGCCAATATAAAGTTGATAGATATAAGTATAATTACTTGAAGTATCACTTTGAAAACTATTTCTATCATTTAATAGCAAGTTTTTGTTACTAGTTACCAGGAATGGATCAGTCCTTATAGATAACAATGTGTCTGTGTTTGTTATTCTATAGGATATGATATACAGAGCCTTGAGTCAGAGCATATTAAGCTGATGGTATCGTAGCCACTATCTTATCTGTTTATCTGCTTTTTGCTATCTGTTTTAAGAAAAACATCTATAATTAATAAAATTAATATTTGAGAACAATAGTCATATCAACATTTTCATGTCATTCATGAATTAATATTAAGAATATGAAACTAACAGCACTAACTTCATCAAATATTTATAATGTCACTATTTTGTCCTTATATATAACATTATACATTTAGTTTAATCTTTTTTTTGCAGGTGGATAACCATTGCTTAACAGCCCTTAATATATTTATATGTGCTTTTGGCACTTTGTACTTATGGGTACAGGTCAGTATATCATTCATTTAATTTATTGTATTATTTTTTGATTTTGATTTTTGTTTGCTTTTGACATATGTCACAAAATAACATGTAACAGGTTAAGTAATATCCCTTATTATCTTACAATACCACAAAGTTATGTAACAGAAGCCCTAAGAGGTCATGTCATACAATGAGGGTGGCTCAGATTTCAGTCTTGTCGCTCACAATTTGACTAGATAGTGATGTCTTGAAAGACAGACAACAGACAACTCATATTACTTCTAAATTTCTAGTATAAGTTGTCTTTTAATAGGTATATTATTTTATAGTGTAAACAATTCTTTGTGCATTGTTTACAATGGCGTTTTATTTTTTATTATAAATAAAAATGATAATTTATTGTATGCAGATGAAGAAACGCAAACAATGATTTAGCATGTATTAAGTTTATTTCTTAGTAATTTCTAGTATAAGTTGTCTTTTAATAGGCATATTATTTTATAGTGTAAACAATTCTTTGTGCATTGTTTACAATGGCGTTTTATTTTTTATTATAAATAAAAATGATAATTTATTGTATGCAGATGAAGAAACGCAAACAATGATTTAGCATGTATTAAGTTTATTTCTTAGACCTTTATGGTCGGGGTTTTCGTAAAAAGGGAAATCTTCAACAAGATACCTGGATCGCGGGTTATGTAGGGTTCTTACCCACTAGAACCCCCCGGAGGCCCATCTTCGGTGTATGGTGCCGGGCTCCGGGATCTCCACCGGAGCCCCTCTGCACTGTGCTCTCGGAGAACACGTACCGGTGGGGGGGGGAGAGGGAGGTTAATCCTTCCCCCTGTGCACTCGCAGTGCAAGGCGACAAGGGCCAGCCTACGACAGGCAGGTGATACCGTAGCCTTATTCTAGAAGCCCAGAACTACAGGGCTGTCTTCACTTAATCTATAACGCTAGAGTTATAGAGGTTGTTTTAAATTATGCTAACAATTTTTTCACAAAATTTCTAACATTCTTGTCAACCATTCCAAATTATGCTTATATGCTGCTTATAATGGTGGGTGTGATACTACGACCTTATGTTCCGCAGATCATACCCTGAATAAACCATTACGCTTAGTTTTTCTTATCTTTTAATCTTAATTAATTCATAGCGGGGATTAAATACAAACGACAGCAGGCCAATATTTCTTTATTATTACTTGAAGTTAACTGGTTTTATTGTTTCAGTGTATTATAACGACATATATTTCTACACTGTTTTATGACAAGAACTTGTCAATACTTCGACAATGTCTGGCCAATGCGAGCTTTCTATTACTAATTCTAATGGCCATTTTTGGAACTATAACTTCATTTTTACCCGAAGGTAAACAATTTTACATTACTTTGACATGATATAGATATATTTTATAATCTTTTAATAATTCAATTTTTTATAGCTGCTTCCACTGGCTATCATGCCTGTGTTATCATCGTATCACTGTGCAGTTACTCATTAACAGCTATCTTCTGTATATTTTTAATGTCATTTCAAAAGGAATATGAGTATTTTGCTGTGGTGAGTGTTTACATATGTATCATGCATGTTTCTTGTGCTTATGTATTGTGTGCTTTATATTAGCTGTTTCTTTTTCAAAATAGCTGTAACCTAATTTAATTTTCAGGGTTTAAGATCCGAATTATTGTTAGATGACGCCTGTTCATTGAATAATGCGTCACTCTCCGAGGTAGACAGTATATTTGGGACACAAGATATACTCTCCAATGCAATCGTTATAAAGGGGAGTATTAGTTGCGCGAAGGTCTCTTGACCAGAGGCCGTGCCCCCAGTGGGCACGGTAACACATCCCCCGAGTAGGGTATCGAATCGTTATGGTAGCTTTGGGAATACCATCATTAATATAGAACAAATAGATAATGATAATAACGAGTGTTTACAAGATGAAGAAGTCCTTTTGGATAACAACGACAGTGGTATGTCGTCGGAAGAGAACGAAGACTCATTCAATGCGAGTGTTTACGATAACAATAATTTACATGATATCACTCCAGTTGTGGAGAGTAATGTAGTAGTAAAGAAGTGCCTAACAAACGAATCTCAAAGAGCTATGCATTGGAATGAAATTCCAAGTTGTTCAAGAGATGTTATTGATAGGAATTTTAATGTTAAGGACGACAGTATGTACAGGTACAAGTCTTCTGACGCAGTGAATGACAATCAAATAATTAATTCTGAATTTATAGTCATAGATCTGACATGTGATGTCGACGATGTTTGCGAGACTAGTAAATATGGCCGCGAGGCTGCTGGTACAAATGTGTATGAAGTTGATTGTGATAACGCAAGCATTATCAGTGTAGACACGAGTCGAAGTTTGCTTCCTGTTGTGAACAACGAAATTGTCGTGTCTGAGAATCAGAAGTTGGTCAGTTTATCCCTCTCCATACTTCTGGCTGCAATTCTTCAAGCGATGCGATGTTTCGCTCAGTTTTTAGAAGACATTGTTATTCCACAGCGTCAATAATAACTGTATTCTAATATATTTTTCGGTACAGTATTCGCTAGTTGTAATGTATTACTAAATGTCGATATTATATTTAAATACTGTCTTGTAAATTGTAGTTTTATTTGATCTTCTATGTCAATACACCGTCAACTTCACTTCCAATCCAATTATTAAAGACCTATTCATACTTAACAACGATACAGCGAAACTTACATACAAGACTTATTAGACAAGTTAGACCTCCTTTAGGTACATTTGCTTAAAGATACATCGTATCGAAATAGTATCGATCCACACTATTATTGATGTAAACCATCTAGGTCAGGATGACATGGCTAAAATAATAAAATGTTAATAGAATTTGTTACCATTTATAAAAACGTTTAAAGGTAACTTTAGAACCCAGTTTATTTTTCCCTTGTTAAGGCCCCTGTAGCGGACGACAGGTCACACGTCTACAGTGGAGTCAGGAAGAAGGCGACACTGGTGGTCCCGTATCGGCTTAGCACTTCGAGGGTGCTGGGGGAGGGAGTAACTCCCGGTAACCCGGGGGCAAAGTGTAGAGGGTCTCTGCTGCGTTCCATTGGAGATCCCAAAGCCCCTCGCCATGCAGCGAAGAGAACCACAACGGGGAGAACCAGAACGGGGTTTTAGTGAATAAGAACCTCACATAACTCTGCCCAGAGCGGAGTATCTTCTTGAGGTTTCCCCTCCCGTCCGTCAAAAAGAGGGTTAAAATTGCATGCAGGTAAACTTAAAAATACCGTCGGTAAAAGACATCTTCGGCATTGTGTTCATGGGGGTATTTGATGATCATTTAACGTCATGTCTTGCTTGATTCTTTGCCCCTAATTTAAAAATACCAAAAAAAAATAGACGGAAGTCTTCATAATAATTTAATAACTTACATAGAACAATACACAATTGTCGCTACTTTTCACACACATCAAATAAATTATGAGGTTAAATAGGTCGTAGGTACATCAACCATTTTATACTATTTATTGTCTCAAGAATAATTCACTACAAGTTTATAGTGACGCCTCGTTTATCACTGTTATCAGTCTGTTATTGGAATTATGGCACTTTTTCTTCCATTTGATTGAGTTCTTGCGATGCTCCGGTGAGATTTGGTTTTCGGGGACGGTGGACGGCTGCGGGGAATTGGAGTTGCCAACGACGATAGACCAGCGCCTGCCGCGACGCTCATTCAAATTGGGCAGCTCGGCTATTAAATTGTTCTCATATTCACTCAGCATCAAATAGTTCTCCACCTGTAACATGTATCTAGTTGAATAAATAACATATATTATAGAGACATGCAGTAATAGCCTGGCAATTTTGGACTTAGGTCATGGGTTTAAAAACCTGTTGACGTTATGGACTACGGTGTCATAAAACCAACCTGAAGATTGGCCGAGCGATCCTGTTTGGCGTCTTTCAGCGGGGGACAAAAAGAAACCAAATCGATTTTTGTATAAATCGATTACATTTTTATATTGAATATAATTGTATTACAACTAGAAAAAAAAAGATGCTTTATTGTTTCATTGATACGTAACATTTGGTATACATGAAAAAACGTCTAGTTATTTTATCACAAGTTCACATCCATACATCCAAACATTCTCATAAACTTTCGCGTTTATAATATTAGTAGGATATTGACTTACTGAAGCCATGTAACTGGCGTAAATCATTTGTGTAGTTAACGATACTGTTAAAGTTGTAGCGACAGGACTAAATCATATATGGTATACATCAAGTTTATTCCTCCGATGGTGAGATGAGGCTGTTATATTGTAAATCATAACTGGAGTAATTGATATTCAATTCGGTATCTATGTTTAATCACACCATACAATTTATCGTCTATCATTAATTGCTTAAATTTGTCTGGCAAATACAATACAGATCACACTGGATAGTTTCTTTTCATAGAACACTTAAATCGTAGATAGGTCACTTTTAAACTAAGGCCTAGTTTCTAACGTTATAGCATTATATCTATTCACTATAGTTTTGTACCTATAGTCAATTCGCGTTATTACCAGTCTTATAGATGATTTATCAATGGCCCTGTTGACAATTTGCATTATTTTTTTTTTTTCTTATGTAGTTAGTCTTATGAAAAATGAAAAAAAATGTGTCGAAAATTTATTATTTTCGAGCATATCAAACCATTAGTCAGTTATTGTTCACGACAATAGTCAAAATTACGTCTTCGGCGCACTAATTAGAAAATAACTTATTCACGAGACCATTACAACGTTTGCCTCAATTGAAGAAATGGAAATTACATGAAGTACTAGCAAACCCGGCGAACTCCGTTTCGCCACCAGATGGCTTCGTTTTATGTAACATTTCGTTTGGTGATTAAAAGATGAAGAAAAATTTTATTTCATTTCACAACAGTAATGAATTCATTTCGATTACAAAAATGAAGTGTTATTTAGTTGAACTTGTCTAAGTAAATGAAAGTAAATACTGAATCGAAGCGTCATACGTGTCCGCAAATTATCCGTTTCATTGAAGTGCTCTTTGGTAAACCACATTTTTGGTTTTTTGGTCTGACGTTAACACAAACAAAGCGGATGGTTTCCCAACTCGTGAACACGCAACGTATAACTGCCCATGTGAAAACAATGATTTTCTAAATTTATCCCGCAAACACTAAGCGATTGGCCTTGTGACTTGTTAATTGTCATTGCGAACGCAAGGCGAACTGGAAATTGCAATCGTTTGAATTCAAACGGAAGATCAGTCGGAATCATTGGTATTCGAGGAATACATACATTTTCACCTGCGTACTTTCCGTTAATAATTGTTGCCTCAATCAAATTCGGCATAAGTCTTTTACCGAAAGTCGAGTACCGTTGCAAAGTCGCGGTGGATTCAAATTACGCAATATCATAATAACTGTACCAACTTTGAGTTGCAAGTTATGTGGTGGAAATCCTGGTAACTCCAGAGAGTTCAAAACTCCGTTGGATAATTTACTACATCATCGGGATTTGTTATGGAATCAACGGATTTGTATGTCACCAAATCGCCAGCAATTTTGATTGAATGGTGAAATTCAGTGCGTGTACATCATTATTCTTTGCGGCAAGAATTGCTCGTTGACTTAACCAAGCATAATTCTGATAATTCTCACTAATGTTTGGGAAAACATTTTCAATAAGAGCTAATTGAGAGTCTACAAATCGGCAAAAGTCGTTGGCAAGAGTAATTAATCCAGACGTCACATCAACTGGGACTTTTCCATTTCCAACAGCTAACAATTGTTTGGAAAATTGTGCAGCACTTTGATCATTTTGAAGTTGAACTCTCATATTAGTGGTTAGCGATAATGTTTTTACGTTATTCCATAAAGGTGATGCCTTCAGGCAAGCATTTAATTCATCTGCAGGCGTTCCACGGGGAATTACTGGCAACGTCTGCCTGAAATCGCCTGCCAAGAATATCATCAAGCCGCCAAAGAGGTTGTTATTTCGCCGAAGATCCTTCAGTGTGAAGTTAAGTGCTTCAAGTGATTTCTTATGTGCCATTGTGCACTCATCCCAAACAATGAGCTTGCATTGCATCAACAATTTTCCCATTGCACTGGATCGGGAAATATTGCATGTTGGAGTATCAATTGTGTTTAAATTGAGTGGCAACTTAAGCGCAGAATGTGCAGTACGACCACCATCTAGAAGAGTCGCCGCAATTCCAGATGATGCTAACGCCAAAGCTATGTCACATCTTGATCGAATAGTGGCCAAAATCAATGAAATGACAAATGTTTTCCTGTTCCTCCAGGTGCGTCCAGGAAGAATAGACCACCAGTATTATTGTCCACCGCTTGCATTAATGTTTCGTATCCTTTTTTTTGCTGTTCATTCAGCAACGGCACATTATTTCGAACGAATTCCTGCAATGTATCAACATTGTATTGCAGCTCTCTATTTAATTCTTGGTTGAATGCATCGTGCATCGATCGATTAGGCGCAATCATTCCTACTTCAATCAGTAGCTTATTTGCAATAGTCAAGCATTGATCCTCAATCAGAATCAATCCTTCATTGTAGATTTCATCGGTTATTTGGATGTCAGGATTATTCGTTTGAATACGCAAGCGATGCAAGATATCTTCACATATGTCGTCTTTGTATTTGTTCCATAACTGAATTGGTTGTGAAGGAAAACATGTGGTGATGATAATTGCGAACAGCGTTCGTATTTGGTACGCATTTGATGAAACAACTGAATCCGCAAGTGTTAAATCCCAATGAGAATCGTTCTCCAGCAAACCCAATAGTTGACATGCTTCTCGATATGTTTGGCATTGGTGGCCATTCACAGTTTTCAAATGCGCAAATGATTTTGGTCCACGTACATTTACCAACAGCAGTCGCAAAAACATTCATCATTTCTAGGATGAACAGTATACATGCGACCTAGTGCATCAGTGGAAAACACCTGTGGCCAATCTGGAACTGGGGTTCCTTGTTTGCGACGTTGGAATTTCTTTGTTGATTGATTCCAAGTGTAATACTTGGGCATTTCAACGTACGTCAGCGTCGCTGCGAATGGATCTGCTTCACACATCGCAAAGAAGCTAGTCAATGTTGTCGATGGTGGTCTCTCAGCTCGTTGTGCCGCATTAGCCTCAGTGAAGTAAACTCTTTGGCCATTTTCCAAATGCACTGCTAAATGTACAACTGTGGGATATCTTTCATGAATTTGAAATGACAATAATCGCCACAGTGCTTCATTAGTACTGACGTATCTGCCCATTTGGAAGTTGCTGATTTCGTCATTCGCATTTTCCGACGCAATACCAAACACAGCCATGTCGCTGCCTTTTGTGACGTACTTGCACAAATATTTGATTGATTTGGCCGAATGACAACTCTCAACGTTTGCATGTGTTTCGAAAATTCGTGATAGCAGCGGGCAATATGGTACAATGAATTCATTTCCGATCTCAATCTCTTGATTTTGAACTTTAACTTTGATAGTTCTACCATTATCTTCTTTTGAACGCCGACGATAAACTGGATATCCATCGTTTCCTGTGACTGTTTCAGCAACTAACGGTCGCGGATATCGTTTTGTGCACTTTCCATCAGCCATGCAAGGCGATAATGGATTTAATGCACCGCACGGTCCATGCACCATCTGTGTCGTCACAATGTCGTGTAGATGGGGATCAGTGACTGGATCAGGAATTTCAGCTGATATGATGTCATCCACTTCATTTGAATGTAATTTGTTCAGCAACCAAATTAGGATATGAGCATGCGGTAGTCCACACTTCTGCCATTCCACCGAGTACATATAACTACGTGTGTCACCAAAAACTCGATACTTAGCAAGCACATCCATCATGACCTTGAGTTTTTGCTGAAATACTCTGGCGATTATGTCATGGCGATCTTGCGGTTTTTGACCCGGTTCCAACTCACGTTCAATTTCCGTCCACTTCGGATTGCATGTGAACGTAATAAATAAATCCGGAGTTCCATAATTTCGCACGTACGTCATAGCGTCTTGAGCGTATTCGTGCATGTGGCGTGGGCTTCCGATATAAGATGATGGGAGAATCGTCAGACGTCAATATTCTGAACATCACCATCTGAATGAATAGCATCACGCAAGTGTATATAGTCCTCAGATCGTAGCTTTGCCTGATTGAATCGGATGAACGCTAAACGTTCGGTCTCGACTTTGACATACATGTCGACAGCGAATTGCTGGAATAGCCGACGGCACTTCAGAATGACATTCTTCTCATGTGTACGAATCATCATACGATACGCATAGTAATTCATTGAGCTTAGATTTTTATTCGTTGATATGCCTGAAAATGCAAAATTAAATGAATTGTTAATGGAAACCAATAATAGCAATAATGGCAATAATTAGTGTGTGAATGTTGTACCTGTAATTGGATCGACCATCTTCAACGTGATGTCGTATCCGTCTTGCCCTGCCAATAAATGATTGGATATTGTAACGCATCGTACAAACGATGTGTCTCGTTTACACGATGCATGATATTGCTTCTTCGCTGAACGACAATGTCTCGCGATTTAGTTGGATCGCCAACAATAATTGCAGCAACATCATTAACGGTGGGTGCATTGAATCTTCGCACATGTTCACCTGTTGGGGTACAATCAGCTCTTATGACAAATTTGTGCGTATCTGATGGCATTCGTTCCAATGCTGTTTTGAACATATTAACCACAGCATTATTAGCGTGAAAAATGCTTGCAACTGTTCAATAATTCGTCTCTTTAACTGTTGTGTTCCTGTATATTGCACCGCACATTCAGCTGATCCACCATCGACGAAATGAAATATATTTGCAGAAATTGATGCGGTTCATCTGGTGTTGGCACCATTGAACCATGCAAATGATATATTTGTCCTTGTATCTGTAATTGCAAACAATCATTTGTTAAAGAATACGGTGTAACTTCTGATCCTGTGATGGTGCAGTGTGTGGGGTATATGTAGTTGTTATGTGTTGCAATTCATTGTGTTGGTGTGAGTGATTGGTTATGTGTGTTGTATCTTTTACCTTGCAAGTCGGCATGAAGCCGCCTTCTCGAATGATATTAGCTCCAAAGGAAGTCATGCGAAAGCAGTTATTGTATTCAAGGATGTGTTGAAGAAAATGGCTGGAATCGGGATCACTTCCATCGAACAATGGTTTCAGTGGCTGTGGTGGTGTAAGTAATGGATCAGTTTGACTTTTCCACTTGCGCAGCACAATCCAGCCGTTTCTCTTTGAACTTTAACGCATTGCAATATCGGCATATAGTCGTCATTGGTCCAATATCTAAATTTTCATCATCACTGTAGTTCGCAGTGGGATCATATAGGAATGCCAAGCGATTGTATGATGCCAATGATCTTCGTGTGCTCACGCGTTGTCTCAATCGGGCATTTTCTCTTATTATATTTTGTCTTTCTTCGCTTAAGTTCTGTGAATACACTTGTTGCTGGCTTGCATGTCTTGTGCGGCGGCCGATGTTCACACGTCGTCCTCTAGGCATTTTGGGCTATAGACAGAGTGGTGAATTTAACCTCAAATGCACGATCCACATAATTTACACAGTTCAACTTACCACCTTAAAGACAAATGCCTGCTGTTGTAATTTAATAAAAATTTGCACAATACACGTGATTGATTTGATGGTAAATGTAAGGAAACGAATAACTATTTTTTACTTTTTCACAATTTCACAGTGAACATAATACCGGTTTGTCACATGAAGCTGTCAAACAATGTATCACGCACCGGCGCCATCTAATTAAAATATTGGTTTGTAGTACATGCTATGTATCAGAGATGGCGCTGTATGTGAAAAAGATTTTCCCGCTTTTCTGATGAATTTTTTCCTGAATTTTCCTTATAAACCTGCTATAAACCTCATGGGCCAGACCTTTCCAACGAATGCAAAACCGTGGAAATCGGTTCATGCGTTCTGGAGTTATAGCGTCAGGAAGGAAAACCCGACTTATATTTATATAGTAGATTTTACTAAACCGTGTAGATCGTATAACACGTCGTGGCCGGTAATGAGATTATTACGTAACTAACTGTTGCACGGTTATTTTCTTAAACTGTTTACTGTTGTCCTATATTATTTCTTTTGTTCAGAATGTTTATTTCTATTTGTATTATGTTATACAAGTTGAAATTATTTTTTGTTTTATATTTATTTTCTATGTGTTTACATATAAGTGGAGTAATTTAATTTAATCTAGATAATATCATGTTCTGGTCTGCAATATTTTACGGGTCATGTTAAATTTATATTGCTAGACTTGGTCATATCAGTGAAATGATAAAATAAACGCTTCAAAAAAGCACGTTTTTATAACACATAAAACTATATTGGTCGAAATAAAAAATATTAGTATCCTGGCGAGCCTGATAATGAGACAAGTTTACCAAATTATTGTACTGTCACCAGATATTGATAAGTGTATATACAAAGTTTAAAATAAACCTGTCCGTTCAAAGTGGGTCACAATTTAGTTTATTGGAGTCGGTTACATACAAACAATCATACAGGTGGAGTTATTAGCGTGTTAATAAGACTAATTGAAATTAATGCGAATCCTTGGTCATCCATTGAGTAAATATACATATATAGACGTGAGCAGCAAAGGGTCAGTTAAGATAGTTTGAATATCTCGGAAGATAAAGACGATAATTAGTATTTAGTGTTGCCTCCGTGTGGCGTGAAATTTAAATAAAAATAAAATTTAATGAAAAATACTGTATTATCTTAGTTTACGTAAGATATCCTTTTTCGTTTAAGTTTATGTTTTTTAATGAAATATAAATAAATTAAAAAATATATTTTAAGGATATTTAATAGTCTATCATACACACAAATTACAGTTTGAGTCCGAGATATTCAAACTTTCTTAATCGATCCTTTATTCCGACCAATTATTTTTGCTCACAAGTGTATATAATTTGATAATTACCTTATTACAACTAGTGATACAATCACCACCACAATCCAGGTCCTCCAGGAGGTGTTCTGGTATGTCCAGATCCAGATCAAGGTCGAGTCCCCCTTCTTCACTGATACAGGTGAGCTCTGGCGGTAGTTTCGCCGGTGGCGATCCTAAACTGCCGGGGCCGATGCTATCCAGTAGCAGGTCACGGCCGGCCCGCCCTGGTGCTACCAATTCTGCTCCTAGAACTAAAAAATCATGATTATTTAATGAATTTGCACTAATGCAAAAATAAAAGTAATCCCACGATGGGTACAAACATCCATCCAAAACTTTTGAATAAAAAAAGACTCCAGTATTAATGGTTTACGGACTACATATTTAGAAAACAGTTTTTTTTTTCAATTTTAGTAAGCACAAAATGCTTTCTCACTCCAACGAGCTGTTATAACCCATAATAGTATAGATACAAGGTTCACATTTCAAAACGACGCTGTTTTACTCCATTGCAAGTCAGCACTTTTGCTCACTTGTACAGTTTTTACATAATTTCCAAGGCAGTCTAATTCAGAACCTCGCGGAGCTCAGTTATATTTCAAATTCAGGGATTCGGGAGTCCAACTCTGGACTCCCGAATCCCTGAATTTGAATCTATTATTACATAATCTGAATTTATTATTACAAAATAAAATGGCGTGTGCCACTAAGTAGTTTTTTTTTTAAAAGACATTTAGCGACGGCCGCCTAACGGCGCGCCGTATAATGTTTGGGATTGAAATTTTAAAAATTAATCTATGAAATTATAAATTCGAATCTAAACGATACGGAATTCATTACAGTTTAAATAAATAAATGTTAATATATTTCTTAATTTGATTTGTGTCAATAAACGCCAATATAATTTGTCAATTTTATTTCTTTTTTTTTCAATATGACAATTTCGAGTTTACAAAATCATTATGTCTAAAAATAAATACTTTTTGTAACTCCTACTTTTATAGACGTTAATACTTAAATGAATATAGAAGACAGGAGTTGAAACTAAGTTGACTTGTGTTAAAAGTCTCCTGTCTTCTTTGGACAATTAGGCCTAAGAAAGTATTTTATTTGTTTTTTTAAATGTATATTAAAGAATACGATGTAACCAAAAGATGTCAAAATGGTTTAAAGTATTTGAAACTGCTCCATATCGTCCCTTATTTGAAAGGCTCACAATTTACAAATATAAATACTCACGCCCATCATCCAGAGGGATAGGCTGAGACCATGGACTCCCACTTAGTACGATTACTGGATTATTTAATTCGCATAAGCATTCTGGGATGGCGCGTGATTGAACCCAAACACGACATAGTCGGTAGCTTTTCCACGGAGCCAGAGAGACAAGGAGAAACAACAAGAAGTTACCTAAAGCTGTGGCGGCGCCAGTAGCGGTTCGCGGCTCCCGATCTCGGCTGCGGCTGCGTCGAGATTGTCCGCAAGCAGACTCGCATGTGGCGCCATTTTCTCTGAAAGTTTCTCATTATTTTCATCGTCACCACCACCAATTCAGCCGTAAAACATCCACTACTGGACATAGGCCTCCCCCAACGATTGCCAAAAGGACCGGTTGTAAGCGGCTTGCATCCAGCAGGACGCTGCGGACTTTATGAGATTGTCAGACCACCTTGCGGACGGTCTACGCTGCGCTAGCCGGTCCGTGGTTCTACGCGCTATGTGCCCTGCCCATTGCCACTTCAATAAGTCACATTATGTTAATGAAAATAATATTTATATATAATAATACGAGTGATCGTCAATCGTTGAAATACGACTTAAACCCAGGAATTGGAGCATTGATCGCAGCTCGTAACTTATACGGCAAATCTATCAGTCATTAGTTATCATAGATCAATCGATGCCAAGCAACCGCAATAATATCTGCGTAAATGTATGTAATATGTATGTATGTATGTAATATGTAAAATTAGAAAAAAAATAGTATTCTGCACTCCTCGATTTAAACTATAAATGTATTCCATACTCTGTCATTTCATTCATACATTCATACAATTGTATTTCATACTCCTCTTCCCGCGTAGTTTTAGTAATAAGGGGTACAAAGTTTTGGTTTCACGTATTAATTACAATGATTAAATGTGTAGGATATAATTGTCCACAATACTTGGTGTGTTTTTGTGCGACGCTGCGGCGATGCAGGTCGATGCAGAAGAGTGACAAGGATCCAATCAGAGAGCACGTGGAACTGAAGTAGTAGCCGGCCTTGCCTCCACATCCGACGTTGATATACCCTGAAAATGATGTTGAAAGTATTTCAGAAGGTGACGATGATTAATGCCATCGCGTCTAGAGTTACGGCTGAATTCCCAGCAAAATAAGGAGAAATAAAAGAGGAAATCGCATTTTGTATGTGAATATTACGAGCCCAAAGATTCGGATATAATAGAAAGAAAGAAAAATATATAAATAAGTAGCTTAAAAGAAAATAATTAAAATAAGTTTGTAGTAAGTAATCTCTTTTTTACATAAGATTTTAACCCTTATCGTGGCAAGATTGTTTTTTGAACAACAGTAAAAAAATGTATATTCAAAAAATATCAAAAAATACATTAAAAATCGTGTTTTTTTTTAAAAAGAAAGCTAGCAATAGGCTTTTTTATTTTTCAGAAATATTACTAACAATCTTGTTAACCATTCCAACTAACCTTAAGCTTGTGCTAGGACATGGTTCACGGCAATAGTCGAATGGGGTGGATTCGAACCCACGACCTTACGATTCGCAGGCCGTACCCTAAACCATTAGGCTATTGACTCTTCGAATGTTGCTGTCGCTTGTGTTATGAATACGTATTTTGAAAAACCAAGATGTACACTATTCTATACAGTGCTATACATACTAAGTACGTAACGTACGCGTACTAAGTACGTAACGTACGTACTAACAAGCCTAGGCTTATTTGGAATGGTTAACAAGAATTTTAAATATATTTGTGAAAAAAAAATTTGTTAGCATTCTAAAAAAAAGAGTCCTTATTCCAACTCCATCTCTTTTATAATTATAAATGTCATGACACCAACAATTGTGACATTAAACATTTGAATAATTATTATAAAATACAATTAAAGAATAGATTTAAGTAAATAGATTTTATATCTGTACTTTACATGCATGTTATGCTATACATTGCATGTTTAGATTAGAGTGCTTATGCTCTTTGTACTCCCACGCCAGGGGAACAAGAATGTATATGCTTTGGTGGTGTAATGGTCAGCATAGTTGCCTTCCAAGCAATTGATCCGAGTTCAATTCCCGGCCAACGCACATTTTTTGTCCTGTCGTTGACAGATCCGGAGCACCCCGTTCATAACGGCCGATGGCATTCGCGGAAGGTTTAGTGGGTAGAGGCTGCCCAGGCCGAGTCCCACACATCCCTCCGGGCCCACCCAGGGTACCGGAGGATCGTCTATAAAAAGATTCCCCCGCGTTAACAAAAAAAAACGGGAACAAGAATGTAACAATGTTTTAAAAGTAGAAAAAATTGACAAAGGTTATGATAACCCAAAAATTCAATTATTCAGTAAATAAAGCGTTATGGCCTAAGCAAAAGTCGCTCGGGGTCCTTTGCGATACGTTACTCATAACAGTCAGACTAATCGCTGTAAAAGCTCGGCACTTCTAAATGCAGTGAAATACTGTTACCTTTTATAAACAGAACGTTCTAGCAAATAGAATTGCATTTGCATTTAACACAGGCCGAGTAGCTTAGTAAATGCTTATTCACTTTGCTCTTGAAGACACCCACATTAAAATCGGAGTTAAAGATCGACACACAATCTATTCCAATCCTTTGGAGTATGAATAATGAAAGACTAAGCGAAGTTTTTTATTCGGGCAAATATTACACGTCACGAATTCATTCTCTACGTTTTCAACTAGCATTCATCTCCTCTCTTTCCTTTTTTGGGTCTAAGGTTGTAGTGCTATTAATATCTCATTCCAATAGGTTTACGTGTTACACTATACCTGAAAGAGGCACGCCTATAGCGATCGGCACAGCCTGCGAGCACTGTACGAAGCCCCAAGTCCTGGCGAAGTTACGCGAACGCACTCTCTCGTAGGTGTACATTTTTAAAGAATAATGGTAACCTCCGCAAAATATGCCTGGAATAAATAATACGTTATTAAATCAAGCTTCTTTTTAGCAGGCAATCTGTGAAAGAAAACATGAAACAGTAGCCCCAGTCTTAAGTTTTTTTTTAAATGACCCGATTTGGTGATCCGGTTGGATCACAGGACCCTAAAGACTGTTGCAACAACCTTGATCCTATAAAATATTTCAACTTTGGTCTGATTTTTTTATTCATTGACTTACCTCTGACAATACGCTATTACAGCAATTGTTGCTATTTTTAACGATACATTTCACTAAATTAATTTCAAATAATCAAAAATTAAATTAAATTCGCAATGTATGGATTTTGTATTACTAAAATAAACTTTTTAAAGTAGCGGAATGCATAATGCATAACCGCTTGTACGGGACAGTGCTGAAGTCAAAAATGGGACATGTCTGGCTTGCGCCTACTTATAATTTCACGATTAGCGCCATCAGTTCCTTGTGGAACCGTGGCCCCGCTAACGCCCTTACTCCACCCGTTTTCCGTAGCCCATCCCGACTGATACCTAAGCCGTCATAAGAGCCAACGTCCCACTATTAATACGGTACTACTACTAACTATTGTGCCTTACCATAGACCCAAGCGAACATCACATATCCGCTGTAAGAGCCCTCCACGGCCGTGAGCGCCATCGTCGCCAGCCCGCACACGAACACGGCCGCCTGGGTCAGATACTGGCGCGCTATTCGGCACTCCGCCGACTTCTGCCGCACTAGCAGCCCGAAAGCTGCACAGCCCACCGCCCAAGCCAACCCGAGGTAGGTTTGGAGCAACCCTGCAGTATCGCCTAACCCTGGAAGTAGTAAAAATAGAAACATTTTTACTTTTTTTTAAGTATGTAACCATTCCCGCACACAATATTAGTAAACAGTGACTACTCCCAAACTAAGCAGACGCTTGTATTGTATGTGTGCTCTAATTTAAATAGAACGTTAATAAATAAATATATACAGGCGGTTGTGTGGGGTGTATTGTACTCGTGTACAGCCATGAACACGAGTACATGAGTATATCTTGCTCTCTTTCTCTCCTCCTTGCATTTTGTCTTGCACGATGATGGAGTCAGCTTTTCGGATTTTTGCTCTATTTTTGATCTATACATATAAAAGAGAAAGTGTGTAGGTATGTTCCGTATAGGCTCCGAAACGTCTGGACCGATTTCAATGAAACTTTCAGGGAATTTTCAGATTCAACTGGCGAGTAATCCTGTAAATTTAGTGACAATCGGAGCACTCCTTTTTTTGAACTGTCAAATACAGCTTTTATTTACTATGATGATATTCTATTGTTTTATAAATCAATTTTGTACTGACACAAGTGTTGTTTATATTTATGTCATTATGAATCATATTGAAGTACAATGGAGTATATTGCATGTACATGGGTGTAGGTAATGATCTTTACCCGCTCGAGAAGAGATTGAATACGGAGAGAAATGAATAACTTAATATATGTAAGTTTATTGTTTAAATAAAATAAAGGAAAATCTAGCCCGGCGAAGCGGGCTGGATACGCTAGTATTTCAAATGATTGTTTCTTACGTACCTTCTTGTTCAGCATGGTGAGCTAAGTAAAATATCGGAGTGTTGATCCCAAACGCCGATATGCCAGTGGACATCAGCAGGATCCTCACGGTCTTCGATCTCAACGTTGAGAAGTCGAAGAAGGGCTGCCTGTCGTCCGACTTGTTTTTGTCCTTCATCTTCCTTTTGATTTTGTTCTGGTTCTTAAGATGTAGTATGGCACGCCGTTGGGGGTGGTACAGCGACGCCGATCGGTAGAACGTGCCTAGTATGAAAGTTACGAACACCACTCCTGTCACTGCCTGGAGTCCCAGTCTCCAGCCGATTGCTCTACAAACAAGTATACATAGGCTACAAAAGCAAGACTGTACCCAAACAAATTTTAATAGCAGAATAAACATACATTGTCCAACTGTAACCCTAAACTATTTTAATAATTAATTATTGAGCCGTAGTAGCTCAGTGTCCGGGCCGTTGGCTCAATTTGCATAGTACGCTAGCAACCTGGGTTCGATCCTCCGTGCCGGCATCAATAAATTTGCTGTTGCTTTTTTATGTGCTGATTTACCACGCGCTCGGCGGTGAAGGAAAACGTCGTGAGGAACCCTATATGTCTTAGAAAAATTTTCTAAGGCATGTGAATTCTGCCAATCCGCACTAGGGTCGCGTGGCGGACTATGCCCTAATACTCTCCTTACAGAGAAGGCCTGCGCCCAACAGTGGGACATATATATATAGTATACCTATTAAGGCTGTAACTAACTAGTAATTAATTAAGTTTTTTCTTAATAATATCAAAAATATTGCAACATGTGATGATAAGGGCGGATGATAAGGGCACTAGCTTAGTAAACGTCAAGTAAATAATTTATTTAAGAATCAGGGAAGTCTGTTTCCTGAGATATAACATATAACAAGAGAAAAATGCATACAATTGAGAACCTCCTCTTTTTGAAGTCGGTTTTTTGTTAATATGACGAACTACACAGATTGGCCAGAGAAGCTGGCCTTGACTGCTTCACCGGTTTGAGAGGTGGCATAGCTCTGAGGTTGCTTAGCCTGGGTCTCCCTAGCCTTAGACCACAAGGGTCTCCCCGGTGAGGTGTAACCTCGGCTTGGACGGTTACTATGTTACGCGTAAGCATTCCGATACGAGAGCGCCCGAGAGGGCCGAACCACGGCTCCGTCGGTTGCTATTTCACGGATAATCTAAGGGACATTCAAAAGCTATACTAACTTTGAGTGTCACTGTGGACGAAGAAACTCCAGCAACGCTCCTAAAATCTAAGGGGTGGGGCTTGCCCATAAAATGGCAGTAATGCGCGAGGATTATTCGCAACCTCCGACGTCGCGAATGGATTGAAGTTGGTTAAAATATATTGTCAATTTACTATTCACAAAGTGTGTTTGGACGATATATAAAATATATTTAATAGTATACTTCTACTATCACCACTGTGTATTTACGAAGTATGTTTTATACGTAAATTGTATTTTTATCAAGTATTTTTTTATGACTAATACTCTGATTAAAGCGTACAGATTGCCATAAAATAACACTACGTACGAGTGTTATGGAAAATAAACAATAAAATGTATCCGACACGCAAGACGAAGGTATAAAAGTGTTATCAGATGGCAATGTGACAATGAGATACAAGTTTCAGTCCCGGCGTTACCTTATAGCGCCTTTGATAAAGGTAGACATGACTGCGATGCCCAGACCGCTGCCGCTCACAATGAATATCTCCACCAGCTCGCGGCGACGTTTGAAGTACTGCGCCACCATTAGCGTCGAGCAGTCCCTCGTCAGGCCTACTCCCACACCCACCACAGTTCCTGTAATTTCATTGTACATTGACTTTTAGTATAGGTATTTAATAAATATAAGAAGCGTCAATAGCCTAATGGTTTAGGGTACGGTCTGCGAATCGCAAGGTCGTGGGTTCGAATCCACCATTCTACTATTGCCATGAACCATGTCCTAGCACAAGCTTAAGCTTAGTTGGAATGGTTAACAAGATTGTTAGCAATATTTCAGGAAATAAAAAAGAAATATTGCTAGCTTTCTTTTTGAAAAAAAAAAAAATTGGATTTGATACTAATAGTTGTTATTGTTTATATTTACGAGTAAAAACTAAAACCGACTTCAAATCGAATGAAACGTTATTACGTACGCACAGACACTTTCTTTGTATTTCTGAATTATAGTGGGAATATTTTGAAATACAATTAATCAAAAACCAACCAAACTGACTTTGAATCATTATTTCGTTCCAATAAAAAATGAATTAACGATCAAAATCTACAATCGTGTATATGTGAAATATAAGCTTAAAACATTTTGTTTTCTGCGATAATGTGAGAAAACCAATAGAAGCTGGGTTCTAGAATCATCTAAAGATAGATTAATAGCTATAGATTGCGTTAACGGTAGGCATAAAGTTGTCGATAGTATCACAATGCAGTGGAAGCTGTAAAGATCGCATCGCGACACTACGTGGGAGAGGGGAAGCAGTCAGATGACTTCCAGGATATCGTCGCTTATCAACATTCACCGCGGGAACTTGTGACGTGTCAGATCCGTTTATCACATTCGCAATGCCGCCTCTGTCGGCTTGGGATATTATTCGATGAGTTTCACAATTTGTAAGTATTTTATTTATCAGACAGATGTCTTAACATATTTGTTTAAAGTTCAAATACATACAGTTGAAAGACGTAGCTGAATAAAAAATTCTCAACTCCTTTTAAACCTCTTTATTGTACCAGTATAGATAGTTCATGGAGAGTATTTCGGTTTATAGGTTAGAGTTGTCTGTATTTTATTTTTTGTTTCTGTACTTCTTACTTCTTCTACTTTCTTTTTTTGTGTCATTGCTTCGTCATTTATGACCCATGATTGCAATTAGGATTGATATTAATTTTGTTGGTATATGTTGGGTTTTGAAGAATACCAGGAAACTCTTCTCCTATAAAAGTTATGGAACGATGTTTGACTGATTGAGATATTGATCACACGACATCTTGTCCAAATGTGAAAGAAGAAAGAGAAAATGGGCACCAGAGCTTTGATCCGTTTATATGTATTGATACATTTTATAGGTATATATATTCGTTTGAATTGTTACATATTTAATATATGATAAATATGACCTGTTAGCTCGGTAGATCGCTATTTATTATGTTAATAATGCGTGGCGAAGCAATATTAAACCCATAATCGCCACCGGACACTGTCCCACAGACATTTTAGAACTTTCTTAAACGTTAAACGATACAGACCTGGCCTAATACATTTTAAATTATACACATTGGCTTGTACAATGAATTTATTGAAGCCACTTGGAATTGTGTTATTAAAAAAATAACTTGAACTAAAATTACTATCTAAAATTCTAGTCTATTTTCAATTTAAAACGATACAATTTATTGTTAAGCAGTGACATACCAAGGACATAGTCCGCCCCGAGGATTGGCAGATTTCAAATATCTTAGAAAAATTTCTAGCACATGTAGGTCTTACAGTCGAGCGTGTGGGAAATCATCACTTAATATTGCAACGAAAAGTCAGTGGTACCGGCACCGGGGATCGAAATGGGCTTGTTAGCGTACTATGTAATTTCAGGCGACCACCCGGACTCTAAACTGCCACGGCTCTTAAATACATCCTGTATCCTGCAAATGCTTCCGACAAAAAACACGAAGACAGACAATAGTACTAATTACATCTTTAATTATGTACACAAAGTAAAAAAACAGATGTGTTTCATTGCTGTTAAACTTTTTTTAAAGATTTTTTTTAATCAGGATCGATTTTTTTCCCTTCACATCATTATAGGTGTCATTAGTACTATCGTTTGTCTTCGTTTTCGGAAGCGACGACGAAAGAATTTATTCATTTAAAATTAATTCAACATTTTTTTTAATAAATACACAATGGATCGGTACCGTAAGTTACAAGGTACACGGTTTTGTCACGGGTTTCTACACTCAGATAAAACATGTACTGATGTACCCGAGCCTATTTGTACTGGGCATGGTCGGGTACAGCAGGCTGCAGGTGAGGAGAGACGTCGCACTGATTAAATATGTGTGGAGGGTGCTGCGGGGCTGGGTTCTTCACCCAGAAGTGCTGGCCGCGCTACAGTTGCGGACGCCTGACAATTACGTGTGCATGCGCCGTCGTCCGCCATTGTTCTTACTACCTGTCTCCAGGACTAACTTATCCAGGAACTCTCCGCTGTCGCGCGCGGTTGGGTTTGTTAATACCATCTTACTGCACATTGATATATTTTGTTGCACAGAGTCTGTGTTTATCGAAGCTGCCTACAAATGCGTAGAAGGTGTTTGACTTTATTATATTTATATATTATTGTCAATACATCAAGCAGCTTTTTATTTGTTTTAATTTTAATAATATATATTTAACTAAGTTTTAATAACATCATATTGGTATTATCTGTAACGGTGTTATAATTTTGTTGATTTAAATAAATAAATAAATAAATGTATACTTTAGGGAAATTTGAAGTGTGTGCACAGTTACGAATTTCTGATGTATGTAAAGAAATCTTCACCCTATACTATAGATATGTAGACAGATATAACTTTATTATACAGCGAATCAAACATGACACAAATCACAAAAGTGGAGGACAATTGTTTAGTTGTGCAATGAGCGACCTTACTCTTACGATAGTTCTCTTCCTAACCTTTGAATGGGCAGGAAACATAGTTATTAATTCTAAAATTAACGCGATGTTGCAAACGAGAATAAAATAATGTTTTTATTCTCAATTGTTGAGAACTAGACGGTTCGAGATCGGTGTTCCGATCGAGACGGTGAAGGAAAACATCGTGATGAAACCTGCACAATTTAAAAAAAATCTAAGATATGTTAAGTCCAAACCGAAATGGGCTCGCATCGGAGACTATGCCCTAATACTCTATTTAAAGAAAAGGCTTTCTCAGCTAAGATGGTGCGGACATGTTTGGCGTATGGACGACTGCAAACTGCCAAAAGCAGCTTTATATTCGATCTCTCAGCCGAAAAACTCAATCGTGACGGCCTGCGTTACAAAGAGGTGCTCAAACGCCATCTGTCTGCCTGTAACATACAGACCAACATGTGGGAGAGCTTTGCTTCATTGCGATAGTGGCGCACTCGTGTCAAAGCAGGTGTGACGGATTTTGAAAAGACCCGTCTCATTGATCTAGACAAAACATCACGAATGGAAATCTCGCCCCAAGTACTCCTATTACACCTACAATTGCTCCAGTCAGCTAAATTGTTCCCCTTGCGACCGGGTATTCAAGAGCAAGATCGGCTTCGCAAGCTATATCAGGGTTCATGCCCCAAAATAATTAGGTTCGCCGTCGCCGGTTAAGGCCTTTGCCCAACAATTGGTGACATACATGATGTTTCTTTTTACTCCAGATAGCCTAACGCCTTAAATGTTACATACAATATTACGTAAGATAACTGACAAACATAAAACGTAAAATATCGTAATGTGAAGTGGTATGAAAACAACTTAAAAATATCCGACTGTTACAAGATCGACTTTCATGACTCATTTATGAGAAGCAATGTAGATAATGTGTTTTCTTTGTCGGACGCTCACGAGGGGTTAGATGAAGCTCTGGCTATTTCATACAGAACATTTCCGCTTCGGAATGTATCGAGTTGTTTGCCATCGCGACCTTATAGTTATTGCTTTCGAAAAATTGAACTATTTTTGCGATTGGACTTCATTTAGTGACTATTTTATATACAGACCGATCGCCTCAATAAACTATAGCAGTGATAGTTATTCTTAGCGTTATTCCTACAATCTCATTGCCTGAGTTTCAGTTTTTTTGGCTCATTCTTATGATAAAAATCGTTTAGTTATATAACTGTCTCTGTCTACTCCAAATGTAATGAGACATTAGTTTTCTCTTCTTTGTACTACATTATAAATGGTATAAGGCCCCGTATCTAAACCAATTGTGTAAAAAATAAACGTTCATGTGCATCACAGTGATCGTTAGTAGTCTTTAGTGCGTTGGTGTCACTGTGGTTTACCGATGGCGTACCACTGGCACGCCAATCGTGTGTTATATATTTGACGTATGTAGTAACGACGGAATGATAATTGATCGGTCTTATAATGAACACTGGCAAATAGCAGACTCGGGGCTCAAAACAATGGTGATACAAAATTAAGTAATAACCAAAATTTGACCGAATTTGGTAATACGGATACAGTACGCTAGAAGTAGTACCCGAGTACGATCCCCGGTGACGACACCAATGAATTTGTTTATTGCAATTTTAAGTGCTAGCTTCCCACGCGATGAAGGAAAACATCGTAACGAAATCTACAAAGATATGTGAAGTCTGCCAATCCGCTCTAGGGGTGCGTGGCGGGCTTTGCCCTTATACTATCTTACAGAAAGGAGCTGTGCCCAGTAGTGGGACATATATTTGTAGGTTGTAACTTAAACTTTTTAATTTTTGTCACTTCGAAAAGCGTTAGAGAGGAAATGCCAAAAGAAAATCCAGCAACGCTTTTGTCTTTAGTAGTTGAAATTGTGATTGTGATGCAACGGTAACGGGCAATGAGTTTTAGGATGTTTGTGTCTTGAGCACTGCGTTGCTGTATAATATATTTTGCTTCATCTTAGCCAGAGCGTTGTTGTGTCTTCCGGGTAGTCGAGGACGTGCCTCAGTCCCCGGACCACCCGTCAATGTACATTCTAAGTTAGTATGTAATAAGTGGCCTCACGACAATACGATTGATGTGTGCTATAAATTTAAGAGTACATTTCGTAGAAACGTATTTTGATGTCCGATCTTACACTTGCTATCATTTTCATTGTTCGGACTTTACGTTTTATTTTATTGTTTGAAATAAAGTTTTGTGTTGCTTACTTTTATTAACACTTCACGAAACCTTAAATCAATCTTCCATTTACACTTTCAAATTGAATCCATTATTTTTCTATTTTTAAGATAAGATAAAGAATGAATCGATAGTTATTGTTTTCTATTAGCAGGTGACGATTTATTAATTTTACGTAGAATAAATATCAATAGAAATCGGCCACAGCGGAGCTTCCGGGTACGGTCAAAGCGCGCGTTGGTTCAATTTATATGCTAATACAATTTCTACTGACTGCTGCGTTATCCTTGAGGATAGTGTCGGCTTAGCGCGTGCATTATTGCAAAGAGTTTGTATCGTCGTAACATTACTGCCAGTCATTGAGTTCAATTTCATTTCACAGGATATCAATTTCGGAACGGAATTGGAACACTGAACAATTTTAACCGCTTATAAAAGGATGAGGTTTTTTTATATGACCCCATTTAGGGCCCTATGAGCCTGTTGCTAAAATTTTTGCAACAACGTTGGTCCCTTTGTAAAATATATATATATTTTCCTCCTTTAAGTATATTTCTTCGTTCCTCTTCTTGCTACTATTGAGCCGTTAGCTTTTGCGACTAAGAACATAACTAGCTCACAGTATTCCAGGAATAGTTCTCTGGCATCGGAGGCAACTATGCTGACTATGTTGATGAAAAGGACGAGGTTCTCAATTCGTTGGTACTTTTATTGCTTCTGCATTCATAGCACCGATATGCAGATATTAGTAGGTTTATGAGAATCCAAGACTAGATAAGTACAGCTTTACAGAAGCAGGGACACAGCGGTCGCGGAGAAGCTAATAGCAATGCAGCGGGGCGTCTGCGACGCGTGAACCAGAGCTTTCTCCAACACCACCTTCAGAAATCAGGCATTATAAAAAATAGTAACTGTAGAGGTAGTCCATTAATAAAACCAAAGTAACCAATAGAGCACGGACACAAGGCTGTGGTTGCGTTTTAATAAATAAATAAAAAAAGTACAGCTTAACAATGTATGAGTAAGAAGAAGAATGAAAAAGAAGAATATAGGCGCCGGAACTTAGTAATATCACTAATAATAGCGATTAATGTTTATTTTATTTTAAGTCCGCTTTTGTTTTTAATTAAAACAAATATGTTTAATAATGAATTTACGATTTACAAGCACGGAGGCGGCGGTGATAGCGTTTTTGAACACATTGAAGCGTTCTCTTGTGAAGATTGGGTCTGTTGCTTCACACAATGCTTCCGGATGTAAGAATGTATAAACAAGGAATTTATCATGGATATAACACCACTTTTCAGAACAGTAACGAAAAACTGCAACTGCACGACAGCGTCCAACATGCTGTAGTGGCGATATCCCGACACACCGTCAGCTGTGTCTATTATACAGATGACTGTGACGACGCCGCAGGAAGACTGATGACAAAGGCAATGGCCGCATCAAGGAGAGGATAGTGGACTACAACCTGAAAATGGCCATGAGAAGCAGGGACACAGCGGTCGCGGAGAAGCTAATAGCAATGCAGCGGGGCGTCTGCGACGCGTGAACCCAGAACGGTCTCTGCCACCTTCAAATTCAGGCATTATAAGAAAAAAAAAAGGAAAATAGTAACTGTAGAAGTGGCACTTTTTAAATAAATGCAGAGTGAACAATTTAAGTATATTGGAAAAGAGCACGGACACAGGTCTGTGGTTGCAATCTAAGAATAAAAAAAAACACCCCTTTTTACATAAAAAATCTAAATATATTTCCTGAAATCGTTTCACATGAATTCAAATCAAAGAGAATTTTGCAAATTTACGAAAGTGAATTTTAATTATCCATATTAATTCTGATTAACGGAGATTCGCATGATGGCTTTATTATTTATTAGCAATGCGCAAAATGCGCAGCGAACTCTTCAAATGGCGCACCGGTTTCCTGTGCTCATTTATTTTTGATGGTGTGATCGCGGTTTTATTGGATATCCGCTTGTTTACTCTGAGAGCCAATTATCGGATACCTTTGAAGTTCGTTTAAACGAATCCGATGAAATGAATTAACCTGTCAAGATTTTGTGCGACTCAATTCTGAGTGCATTAAGCAGTGTGTTTTTTTTTATTTTAACGCCCAGTTTATCTTTGTTATGAATATTGCTTGCGCAGCCCGTTCACCTGTCTTCAAATTAATATTTTCAAGAACTCGATAAATGTTCTTAATATTTAACAATTATTTACTGAATTACCCGTAAATTGCAGTGGCAGATAGCCTAGTGGCTAAATGTTTGGACTTATTACAGTTTGGGGTTGGAAGTCAGCTCATACCAATCAGATTTCACTTTTAGTATATAATATATTGTTAATAACTCATTTGGCACATATATTTTTTTGGTTTAAAAGTACAATACTATTCTGTTACAAGAACTTTCCATGCGATTGACATGTAATTGTATCGTTTATAATAATACTAATTTATCTTTATTGAACACATCTTTGATACATGAAATGTGGCTTACGTGTATGTACGTCTGTTGTGTGTTGATCACTTGGCACTTAGTCATTTGGCTCTTGGTTACAAAGCAACAGTCAAAGCTTATCAAGAGAGGATCTCTCGTTTGATAAATAAGAATTTTTCTAGCACGCTCAGTGTGATGTGACCACACGAGAACGCTCCATGGGTCCACTTTTATGACAAGAACCTCCACTCCACACAACAATGCAATTTAACTAAAAACTAATAGTCAATAGCAATAAATTACATAAAATCGAATATCTAATCTCAGGTATGCCAACTATGAATTAAATGGTTACGAACCATAGCTGAAGAACAGCTGATGGAATTGCGTGGCGAAAGACGTGAAGAGGCAGCCAAGAGCTGCTACCAGACCCCCCACCACAGCGGTGACGCGTGTCGACTTGCGCACACATAGTGCCACTGTGACAGGAGACAGCGCGAGGGCAACACCCACAGATAGCGCGCACAGGCATCCTGAAAATAAAACATTAGATATATTAGACAGAGGAAGGTCAACGCAAAGTGGTGAGTAGAAGGAGATCAGGCTACAGACGGACATTATAGACCCGAATCAACGATCATAACAGCGGGTTCCAAAGTAAAATAACGTAAATCATCACTAATCTAGTGAGGTATAGGAGATGGCAAGATAAGAAGACAGAGAGAGTAAAGAATGATTCTTTAGACCTATTTTTTATTTGCATCAACATCGTAATATATTGTCAAACATTTATATACCTATAGTTTAGTTTTAGTTTATATAATACTTAGTTTAGAGCGCTTGGGAAAATGGAACCATGGCTGTACCTAACACTTCAATTTGGACGACTAGAAATTCTACACATTTTTGCCACATCGGGAAGCGTTGGCGCTGGGAGAAGATTGATATGTCTAAGCTTCACAAATATGGGAAATCAGCCGCGATTAAAACACGACCAAGAATATCACAGTTTATATATCCGCCTATAGAATAGTTAATATATATTAGAAAGTCTGATTAAATATATTTTCCAATCATCAAACTTGTGTGTTTGTATCCATTATTCCGTCGCAAAGCTCATTCTAATCACGGTTAATTGTATAATGGAATGTAATTCACTCATCTATTATTTTATTGTATAAAATATATTTTAATCTCATAACTGTTTTATTCATGTATCATGTTTATTATACTCTTGTTGTCTATATAAATTCCATATAAAAGTAGTATTGCGCGCGCACGTCTTTATGTAGTCCCGGGCACCGCAGAAAATCAGCGCTGTCGCATCCTTGCGACAGACAGCATATGCTGAGACGGTGTCCGATATTGGCATCATATGTTTTGTATTATTTGTCCGTGTAACTTTAACTGTGTTTTGTCTATTTTTCATTATTTTTTAATGTGTGTTATATTCTGTCTGTGATGTGTTTTTGTATTGTGATGCCAATAAATAAATGTCTATGTCTATGTCTAAATGAATGGAATGTAAATCACACTAACACACCACATCCGTGGTATGAAATTATGTAGGACGACTTTATACCGAATTGGTCTCGGGAACTCCCGTAAACATGACTTAATTGACATATTTATTTACTCATAGAATTAACAAAGGAACGAAACGAAATTAATTTTATCGCTACTGTGGAGACGAGTGGTAAGGTGTGGATATATTTATATGAAATATAATTACCATTAAATTGTAATATAAATGTAAGTGGTCGTAAAGACCATGAAATATAACTGTACAACGGCCTCATCTTAATGTCTCGAGTATTTGTGAATCATATTTGTATTTCTAAAGTGAACACAGAGCAGAAACTTTTGGTTGGGAAGGCAGCTCGAAAGTTTTTTTAACAAACTGATTGGCGACAGAAATTAACCGCAAAAGTTTCAGCAGTTTCCCAGGTTTCAGTTATACCTGGCTCGCAAGATACAAGCGTCTGTTTAGTTTGAGCACCACTGTATAGTAATAATGTGTGCTGCAATAGTTACATGCTGTTTCTACTCCGGTGTGCGTTTAATTTGTGAGATGTAAATGAATGTAACGAAATGGTTAATAAATATTTTCTATTTCTAGTTTTGAGAAGTGGCAGAGCTTACGTAGATCGCTTAGCCTGTAACTGTAATATGAGCAACAGGAGAGATCTCGGCTTGGACGGTTCAGCATTCACCTGAGGGTTTAATTACAACTCAGTCGGTACCTTTTATCGGAAAACAGACTGATAATAAGTTTATAAAAATGTTGAATAGTTTGTATAGATGTAGTGTGTATTTTCCTTCGGGAAAACTCGGATCTGTATCGAAATACGATGACTAGCGAACTGTCAATGATCGATCGTATAAAACGGGTGACATTGTCATATCCATTAATATGGAGCTATTTGAAAAAAACACAATAAATACAAACTTTTCTGAAAAATTACAAAGAAAAATCTTTTCTCACTATATCAATTCATAGAATTTTAGATGATAATATATGGCTTTTTATTTTTGAACTTGCGTTTTATTTGAGAATTTAATGTCGTAATAGTTTTATTATTTTAGTCGAAGTGCCCACAAATTTAATAAAGCATGTAAGTGCTTGTTCAAACAGATAAAAAAGCTGTGAAGCTCACACAAAGCTATAATGTTACATATTTAATAACTGAACAAGTATTTTATGAATGTATTATCAAGTTAATGTGCATAAAACTGGGAGATATTAAATTTAAAAAGCGATGAGTTTGAGGGCCTTCTAAAATTTATAGCTTATTTGCATTTCAATACTTAAATACGTTTCAGCATGATTCTTAAAAATTGCATTTTAGGACTAAAAATAATCCGAAATCAAGCTAATGATTCCACAGAGAGCTTAAGTTATTGATATAGTCCACTGCAATTAGCAAATTAAAATGACGATTGGTCGAGTTCTCGAGTGGAGACATTCTAAGATTAGGTGCCGTGGCTAGGGGTAGGAGAGTTGCCTTTGGCGTCCGCCAAGGTGGACCCAGGAAGGAGGCGACATCGGCTGGCCCGTGTCGCCTTGCACTGCGAGGGCACAGGGGAGGGAGTAACCTCCCCGGAAGTGCTCTCTATGAGCACAGTGCAGAGGGGCTCCGGTGCCTTCCACTGGAGATCCCGGAGCCCCTCACCATGCACCGAGGAAGGGCCACCGGGGAGGTTTTAGTGGGTAAAACCCCACATAACCGCCGCCTTCCCCAGAAGGCGGGGTATCTTCTGAAGATTTCCTCCTCGTTAACAAAAAAAAAGGGGTAGGAGAGTAAATCGTGCTCATCCAATGAGCATGATTTGCAGTGACATGATTATGGAAAGTCATTGGTCATTCTTTTCGGAAAACACAGCGATATATTTCTAATTATAATATAAACTTCCGAATTATTGCACTACATTGGATTGTTATTTTTACGACAAGGTTTATATGACAAAAAGATATTTTTATTCAAATTAAATTTCATAAAAATCTCCGTTGACCGGAACACGTTCAATTGTTCAGCCAACGAATGACAACTTCAAACTGACCATATGTCATATCGTAAATGTCAATCATAGAATACCGTTCGGTTCAAACCCTCTCCCACCTTTTTTTGTTAACGCGGGGAATCTTTTATAGACCATCCTCCGGTACCCTGTGGCCCGGAGGGATGTGTGGAACTCGACCTAGGCAGCCCCTACCCACTAAACCTTCCGCGAATGCCATCAGCGGTTATGAGCGGGGTGCCCCGGATCTGTCAGCGACAGGACAAAGCCGATGCCCCTTCCACCTCCCTCCAACTAGCCTAAACCAACCTCTTTGAGGTTCTACTACTAACTACTATCAAAAATAAGGCGGCACGAATTTTGTCGGATCAGATAATTTAGGTATAAAATATTAACACCATTTATCGCATACACTATGTGCTGTATAGTCTTTATAAAGACTGAAAGCTGACTTACTGGAGTGTCACTTATATTAGATAACAAAATTTACAGTTCTACAATATTTACAGTTCAGTCAAGCGAAGATCAGGCCAGCATTCGACTGTTGTAGGCTGACGATGATGAAGCTAACGGAGAATTAATTACTAATGTTAACGAACTTATTTTTGTTAACAAAATAAATGATAACAAAAACTGTAAATTAATCTAATGATATTGACGTGAACCATCTCCCAACACAAGCCTAAGCTATGATGGTATAAATGGTTAACAAAATGTTAATAATATTTTCGAAAAAATTGTTAACATTTTTTTGGAAATAAAAACGATAGGATGACACTACCTGGGTGATTTTTATCACTTAATGTTATCCTCCCCGCCTGTAATCTATAGCATAGCAGGGTTTTATTGACTACTAAAACTAGCTTGTCCACCACTATGATGCCAATGAACGTACACTTTGTATAAAATTGGCTTAGCGGACTAGCGGACTCGGGGCCCAAATGGTCAGATCGTTGTGGTTAATTGCAGTTACATTAACCTTTTTTTTGTTAACGCGGGGAATCTTTTATAGACCATCCTCCGGCGTCTGCGGGCCTGGAGGATAAACTCGACCTAGGCAGCCCCTACCCACTAAACCTTCCGCGAATGCCATCAGCGGTTATGAGCGGGGTGCCCTGGATCTGTCAGCGACAGGACAAAGCCGATGCCCCTTCCACCTCCCTCCAACTAGCCTAAACCAACCTCTTTGAGGTTCTACTACTAACTACTATCAAAAATAAGGCGGCACGAATTTTGTCGGATCAGATAATTTAGGTATAAAATATTAACACCATTTATCGCATACACTATGTGCTGTATAGTCTTTATAAAGACTGAAAGCTGACTTACTGGAGTGTCACTTATATTAGATAACAAAATTTACAGTTCTACAATATTTACAGTTCAGTCAAGCGAAGATCAGGCCAGCATTCGACTGTTGTAGGCTGACGATGATGAAGCTAACGGAGAATTAATTACTAATGTTAACGAACTTATTTTTGTTAACAAAATAAATGATAACAAAAACTGTAAATTAATCTAATGATATTGACGTGAACCATCTCCCAACACAAGCCTAAGCTATGATGGTATAAATGGTTAACAAAATGTTAATAATATTTTCGAAAAAAATTGTTAACATTTTTTTGGAAATAAAAACGATAGGATGACACTACCTGGGTGATTTTTATCACTTAATGTTATCCTCCCCGCCTGTAATCTATAGCATAGCAGGGTTTTATTGACTACTAAAACTAGCTTGTCCACCACTATGATGCCAATGAACGTACACTTTGTATAAAATTGGCTTAGCGGACTAGCGGACTCGGGGCCCAAATGGTCAGATCGTTGTGGTTAATTGCAGTTACATTAACCTTTTTTTGTTAACGGAGAGGAAATCTTCAAAAAGATACCCCGCCTTCTGAGAGGAAATCGGCGGTTATGTGGGGTTTGACTCACTAAAACCTCCCCGGTGGCCCTTCCTCGGTGCATGACGATGGGCACAGGGATGTGCTTTACTAGAGCACGGTGCAGAGGGGCTCCGGTGCGTTCCACTGAGCAAGGCGACACGGGCCAGCCGATGTCGTCTTCTTCCCGGGTCCACCTTGGCGGGCGACAGAAGCCCCCACCCTTGTCGCCCAGTGAACCCGAGGCCCCTTTTAGTCGCCTTCTACGACAGGCAGGGGATACCGTAGTCTTATTCTTGATAGCCCAGAACTACAGGACTGAGTTACATTAACCTACTTATTGAACAATCATTCCAGATGTACAAAACGGAAAACCGATGACAAAGTGTCCTGGAGGTATGAATTCCTAAATGAAATATTATTAATATTAAATTTTAAATAAAACATGACCCCATTCCGGGCTATCATTAAAATCAGTGACGTAGCACTTTTATTAAGGCCCGCTGATAAATGAGGACCATTTTTTACACGACGTATTCAGTTTTGAGGCTATTCAGAGGTTTGAGTGAAATGTTTAGCTCATAGATTCCATGGACTTTGAACGGAGCGATGAATGGATTACGTGGCAGTAATTTGAAGAAGGATTGTATTATAATTGTGCTTGACGCTTGTAATGCTTCTTTTATAGATTTATTCAATTGAGGGTTGCTACTAATGAATCTAATACCTTTAAACGAGCATTTTTTTATAAATAAATAAATATAATCTCAATATCGGAAACGGCTCCAAACAATTGTGAAGAAAGGTAAAATCCTAATATTAAATATTCCTTGAGTTATCATTATGTCAACATTATCATATGCAAAATGCTACGTAGAAAACTGGAAAGTGTTTAGGACCTAAACAAAGTGGTGTCCTACCAATAATAATCCATTTATAGATGTAGAAAAAGTCCCAGTTGGGACGCAGAAGTACAATACATGTACCTTAACTTCACGCTAGTACTTTGCGAGGTGGTAGTACTTTCCCAATTGTGCCGATCCATTTGTGCAACAGGAGAAGCCAGTAGGGTGGGCCTACCACTGTTAGATTATTCCTTTATTCCTAAATTTTTGAAATTAAAACACCCACTAATCTTCTTCTTCTGCCTAGCGTTTTCCCGGCCAGGGTCCGCTTTCATACTTAGTCTCCTCCACTTTGCCCGGTCTTCGGCATCCTCATTTGTTAGGTGGTTCACTAACATGTCCGCTTTAACGACGTCCAGCCAGCGTTTCTTGGGCCTGCCACGGGGTCTTGGGCCTTGTACATTGAGGGCTAGGCATCTATTGCCGACATAGTCAGACGGCCTGCGGTATATGTGGCCATACCATCGGAGACGACTTTCCTGCAGTTTATCTGCTACGTCGCGGACTCCAAGGCTGCCCCGGATGTGTTCGTTACTTATACGATCTAATCGCGTAACGCCACACATCCAGCGCAGCATCTTCATCTCTGCGACGTGCAGCTGCTGGACATGTCTTCCGAGGGCTGGCCACGTCTCACTACCATACAGCAGGACTGGTCGGATGATGCACTTGTACACAAGGCCCTTTAGCTTCACCGGTATCCTGCGATCGCAGAGGACACCGGTTACTTCCCGCCATTTTGTCCAAGCGGCGCTTATCCGGGCTTCGTGGTCTATTGAACCAGACTCGTGTAGCACAGACCCAAGGTATTTAAAATAACTGGTCTTTACACCCACTAATAACATTCGTTTTAACCATACCAAAACTATCTAAGAGATCACTCACATCAATAGTAGAATGGCAAGTTGGACCCTAAAGCCATTATACCAATCCACAATATTATTGATTTAATTATGGTATTTTACAAATCATGTGTACTAGCCGATCGCTATACGAGATTACCGAACTCTATTAAGTCTAATCTTCATAAAGACCTATAAATCGAAAAGTTAACCTGGAAGAGTTCTGCTCGAAGAGCGCACAATCGTTCCTGCATCGTACTTGTTAATAAATGGTGTTTAATAAAACATATTATTTATTCTATTCAAGTAGACTAGGGCTGTGCCTTCGCTTCGAAAATTTCTTAAATTGATTTATTGTATATATTTAATTAATAATACTTAAAAAAAACTAGCCTTGTTATTCCTGATATGACAACCCTGATCTCTGCACTCAGTCGACAGTAAGAATCTCTTTATTTTATTGTTATCCGAAGCCATAAAGATCCCCATCATGCCTTATATGGTGCGAATGTATGTTCAAAACAGGGCTTTTGTCACGTCATTTAATGCATTGATGTGTGAGTAAGGGTTATTGTATTAATTTATAGTCATAAATTTAATGTTAAACATGGCAATAATTTTGGGCATAAAGACCCGTGGTAGCTCAGTATCGAGGCGGTCGTCTTACGATGTATAAGTTAGCAACCCGAGGTCGATCCGACCGATCCGCGGTCAATGTAGTTTGTTGAAATTATTAGTGCTGATTTACCATGTGCTCGGCAAAAGAGAAACAGCTTTTGAAAACTTGTGTTGTTTTGGGATTAAGCGAATCCCAACTGGGATCAGCTGGGCAGTGGCAGTTTACCAGTTATATGTATATTATGGAGGCCACGCATAAGTTAGAGTTAGAGTAAGTTATTCACTTTCGAATAAGGCTATTATTTTTTTTTATATTTAAAAAGAAAGCTAGCAATATTTCTTTTTTTTTTTGAAATATTACTAACAATCTTGTTAACCATTCCAACTAAGTTTAAGCTTGTGCTAGGACATGGTTCACGGCAATAGTCGAATGATGGATTCGAACCCACGACCTTACGATTAGCAGGCCGTACCCTAAACCATTAGACTATTGACGCTTTAAAATTAAAATTATTTATATATAGCAAAAAAAATACGGTAAACCAATAATACTTTTTACGATATCCTTAACATTATACATAAGTCCCGATAAAATAACACAACAAAAAAAAATATACGGTGTGGACTTCGATTTTATTTCCAACATCGCCGATAAATATCTTTCGAGGTTTAAATACGCGTTTATGGTTTTTCAAGAAGTTTACGATTGTTAATAAAAAAAATTATGCTCAATAAATTACATGGCGCGGCAACCCTAATACGAAAATAAAAAAAATCAATCATGACGCATTGTTCGTTCAATGGCGATTGGTCTCGTTTGACCCATTATTTAAATTTCCCATCTAAGTAATAGCCAGAGATTATACTTTGATCTTATCGGACAAACAACGGTTGTGTGCCGATAATAGTCGGGTGCGTAACATTAATCATGATTTTCAAATAGTTATTTTCATGTGTTTTATTAATCAGTGTTATTTACTGCATTGTAAATAGTCTAATGGGACATCCCGACCCATAGACTACATACTAATACTAATCAAACCCATGAACTTGACGACAAACATCTCTTATGTAATTTTAAAATAGTTAAATGAAAAAATTACAAAACACATGTGTACCTAACACAATTTGTACTCGCTTTTATTTTATTGTAATAAAAAAGAAAACAAAGATAGCGACATAACCCCTAATTAAATAGATGTTCAGAAAAATAACTACCTAAAATATGTTTTTTTTCATAATGACGAACTACACAGATTGGCCATAGAAGTTGGCCTTGACTGCTTCATCGGATTGAGAGGTGGCATAGCTCTTAGGTCGCTTAGCCTGAACCTCTATCGCTAGTAACCCGACACAAGGGTTAGGGGTGACCTCGGCTTGGACGGTTAGTAAAATATGTGTTAATACATTTCTACTACTGCTACATGTCACTATCCTTTTCCTGCTCTTAACCACCAAAGGTAAGCTAGAATAAAATAAATAATATAATTACGGTCGCCTTTGTACATTTTGGTGCAATAAAGAATTTATTTAATCTACAAAGCGTCCATTCGCGACCATGGGTGGTTGCGAATAATCCTCGCGCATTACCGCTACTTTATAGGCAGGTTCCACCCCTTAGATGTTAGGAGAGTTGCTGGAATTTCTTCTGAACTAGCACTCAAAGTTAGTTTAGCTTTTGAAAGTCCTAGATTATCCGTGAAATAGCAACCGACCGAGTCATGGTTTGGCTCTCTCGGGCGCCCTCGGAACGGAATGCTTACGCGTAACATAGTAACAGTGCGAGCCGTGGGTACCCCTCACCGGGGGGACCCTTGTGTCGAGTTAGTAGCGATAGAGGTTCAGGGTAAGCGACCTAAAAGCTATGCCACCTCTCAATCCGGTGCTGCTTCAACACCAGCTTCTCTGGCCAATCTAAGATCAATAATAAGAATTTATCTACCTGTCGATCTTTCAGCTTGTTGAAAATAAATAGCGATAATAACCTCTGTCCACACCATTTGAGAAGGGACGTGAGATATTATTATTATTAATACAATTTTCCATTCATCATCCAGAGAGGAGATCTATTATCTATAGTTCTATACAGCTTAACACAAATCAAATTAGATCTAATTTAAATGTATAAATTTGCTCAACACGAGGATGTTCTTGTATAACATAGTGGTATTAAGTTTCTAATGAAAAGAAATTCTGTTGTGATCCATTTTAATGACGCTGTGCATTTTTATTAAGAAGTTGTTTCCTCACGACATGTTGTATCAAATATATCAAAGTGGTCACCAGCTAAGTGGAATCCATTAAAATTGTTTTGACACAAATATCAAAATATTTCACATACATTAAATTTGGATCTCTTTTATACGCTTTTATAAGCTTGTACTGTATGTATCTATCAATGTAAGGGAATCTTTCAATGTTGTTATCATGAACTTCATTTGATTATTTTAAAATTTTGTCCGCGTGTGATGAAATGATGACAATGCTCTATAGTTTGAAGCTAACCAAAGAGTTTTACAAATCTTCAAAGCGTCCATTCGCGACCGTCGGAGGTTGCGAATAATCCTCCCGCGTTACCGCTATTTTATGGGCAGGCCTCACCCCTTAGATGCTAGGAGCGTTGCTGGAGTTTCTTCGGCCACTTCTTCTCCCAGCGCCAACGCTTCCCGAAGTGGCACTCAAAGTTAGTTTAGCTTTCGAATGTCCCTTAGATTATCCGTGAAATAGCAACCGACCGAGTCGTGGTTCGGCACTCTCGGGCGCCCTCGGATCGGAATGCTTACGCGTAACATAGTAACCGTCCAAGCCGAGGTTACCCCCCACCGGAGGGACCCTTGTGTCGAGTTACTAGCGATAGAGGTTCAGGCTAAGCGACCTAAGAGCTATGCCACCTCTCAATCCGGTGAAGCAGTCAAGGCCAGCTTCTCTGGCCAATCTGTGTAGTTCGTCAAAGAAAAAAAAACTGATAATTGATATGAGTATAATAGTTCGGTTCCATAATGAAGCATAACTAGCACGGGACATTTTTAAAGTAATTATTATATAATGCTATAAATATACTTTCGAAGAAATTTATATATTTTTTCCTTGTTGCCTTACGGTTCACCCGGTTGCCTTATAACAAGTAAATTGACGCTTACGTCCTACGCTAAAACTAATGAAAAGAACACAATAAACAGTCAGCTTGGAGACAAGTTAAACACACACGCTGGCAACTTGATACTATAGACAGATTGTCTCGCAAGTTTTCAAGTATCAATCAAGCTGTGACGTAGGGGCGTTCGTCCAGAGACACTTAAAAAAAGCTATCGTTCAGTCCAGAACTGAGTCTCGTTCTGAAAAACACAGCTATTGCGAAAGTTTACAGTCGACCGGACAAACTCGTGCGGTTCGTCGACATTTAAAGTGACAGCGTCACCACCATTGATCGCACATCTGGTGGATAAATCTACCAGACGATGTTAAATCTAGCTTCATAAATTGATGAGTAACGCTCCGTCTGTTCTTGTTTATCCAGCAGTGACATCACACTGAAACTAATTCGTTGGGAATACAACGAATAATAAGCACTTCGAATTTATCGTCTTAAGATATTTATCTACGATTGGGTTTTAAGTCCTAGACAGTTTTCGTATGAAATTAATCAAGCTAATTTGTGCCCGGATATATGTTCCGATCTGTGGTAGCTCGGTGTCCGGGCGGTTTCCTCAAATACATCATTGCATAGTACGCTAGCAACCCGAGTTCTATCCCCGGTGCCTGCACCAATAAATTTAGTAAAGTGAAGGAAAACATCGTGAGGAAATCTACATGTCTTAAAAAAAATTTCTAAGACATGCGAAGTCTGCCAACCCTCGCTAGGGTTACGTGGCAGACTATGCCCTTATATATTAAGTGTACTCTCTTTACAGTAAAAGCCTGTGCCCAACAGTAGGACATATTTTTAAATAAATATTAAGGCTGTCACTGTAGGCTGAAAGCTAGGCCGTTTATGTATGAGTACCATTCTAGGATTGAGAGTTTGCTTTTTTAATATCTTCTAGAATTGTGATAAATTTCTAGATTTGTAAACTGAAATCATTAGCGATGTTTCGTATAAATAATTTGGGTCACCTCACTTCTCTCACTTCCAAGCACACACAAACTTTGTTTATTTTACACCTAAGTATATTTATGAGTAAAAATAAAAATCATAATTCTAACCAAATAAGTCAGATTAAACATCGAACGCAACTACCCGTAGAAGTTCTTATTTATGATGTAGCGTAGTTATATTACGAAGTTATGAACGCTATGTGTACAAACATTAAAAAGTTGACCTCCTCTTTTGAAAGTCGGTACTTATTGGTACGAACCGGCTAGGATTCGAACTCTCAAACATAAGATAGTAAAGATGGAACTCAACCATTAGGCCTCTGTAAATTACTTGTGATGTTCTATTTTTTTTAAAAATACTCATTTTTGTTGGACATAACTTTTCGATTTCATTTCACAGAATGGGCCATGAGCGTCACATCTTAACCGATTGCGCGCGATATGAGTCGATATAGACAGAAATACTATCTACTTATTTAAAGAACCATGAGGCAGCACTATGACTTTATTTCGATTCGATTGGAACAAGTAAGCTCTGTTTAGACATTACACTGTCCTTGGGTACGACTTAGTGTAAACTTAGCTCTTTACTTAATAATTTTTTTTTAATAATGTATAAAATTTATTTAATAATGTATTTTATTTGGCATTTAGGGGCTGTTGTGTTTCGCTTCATAAATATACAAAGTAAAATGAAAACACCAGAGCATATTAAGTTTATACTTTTCAGAATTTCATAGCGAGTTTTCTAAAGACATTTCTTATATTAAAAATACTTAGGAGGAAAATAGCCGATACATTAAATATCCCCAATAAGCTTTGTAAAAAGCGGGCTGAGCTTGTCTAGCTACTAAATACAGGGTTAAAACGAGAAAATTTTTATTATTTATACGTCAATGCTGATTTTTTTCGACGAACTAACACACTTGGCTAGAGTGGCTGGCCTTTACTGCTTCACCGAATTGGGAGGTGGCATAGCTCTTAAGTCGCTTAGTCTGAAAGTCTATTAGGTAGTAACTCGACACAAGTGTCCCCCCAGTGAGGGGTAACCTCGTCTTGGACGGTTACTATTTTACGCGTTAGCATTCCGATCCGAGGGCGCCCGAGAGGGTCGAACCACGATTCGGTCGGTAGCTGTTTTATTGGCAAAAGACTATTGGGACAGTTTAAGCTAAACTAACTTATTTGCCACTTCGGGAAGCATCGATGAAACTCCAGTAACGCTCCTATTTCTATCCAGGGGGTGGGGTCAATGCTGATCACCGTTTTTAGCTTTTATAGCTTACTTTGTTATGCTTCAACAGCTGAGTTCAATTCTAAAATTTCCTTATCAATATGAGTGGACTCTCTAACGTTGCTTATACACCCCCGAAGATTAAATTTTTATTATTTTATAAGATATTTAAAATATCGTTTTTGAGCGTTCAGTTTATACAAATATTCTGGATAGTAAAATAAGGTGATATCTATAAATATTATTATCTATATGATATTTCACGAGCCTTGCGTTTGAAAGCATCCCTTTCTGTTGATTTATTGTCCTGTTCTCGTTATTATGCTTCAATGATTCGCCCTCTCTATAGATTTTGTGATTCTCAGAGTGTTCGAGCTCGTAAAATGATAACATAAAACTTTCTAGTCCAAAATTGTTGTCACAAATTTAATCAAGTGATAAATTAACAAAATAAGAACTATATAAAACTACTTAAGTTATACTATTAAATGAGCGTATATATAGACTATATACACGGAATAGTTATATATATATTGTAGTGTTTTTTTTCTTCTAAAGTGAAATACGTTGAGTTCCCTCTAACGTTGCCATATATAACTTTGATTAGATTTTATCCTTTCAACAAAGTTACCGTTAAGGGAAAAACCTAAGTAATCTGGGTCGTATATAAATGTATTGAAGACCCGTGGATATACTTTCAATGAAGATCTTCAACTGAATTTTTTAGAGTATTTACGTATTACGTAATATACTTATCGTAACAGTCACAGTTAATACTTACGTGAGATAAAGTGGTTATTATTACTTTTTTTATAATTAACTTTCTCTTTGATGACAATAGTTACCGTCGTTCTTGAATGTCTACAAGTCTAGACAATGCGGAGGTTCCCGGAGAGAATTAACTCATCTCCCCATGTGTGACGCATTTGTAAAAAAGACAAAAAAAAAAACCCGTTGGTGTTGAGATTTTAAATCCCCTATTATTGATCAGAGGATACAATTGCCCTAACACGCGCCCGTATGTAGATACATATTCACATTATATTTATATTATGTAGATCCCACGGTTAATACCAGGCCGTTAACGGGGAGGAAATCTTCAAAAAAATACCCCAGCCTTCTGGGGGAGGGGGGGTTACTCCCTCCTCTATGTGCCGTCGTAATGCAAGGCAACACGGGCCAGCCGATGTCGCCTTCTTCCCGGGTCCACCTTGGCGGACGACAAAGGATCCTTGTCGCCCATTGAACCCGAGGCCCCTTTTAGTCGCCTTCTACGACAGGCAGGGGATGCCGTAGTCTAATTCTCGAGAACCTAGAACTACAGGGCAGAAATCCCAGCTCTTTAGAGGGTATAAAGACATAGCCCGATAAGCGGTCCTTGTGCGGATTTTTTTTTTTTATATACAAAATAGGATCACGTTTGGCTTCTATCTCGCTTGATGGAGAAGATCAAGTCTAGGATGGAACACGTGAGACTATAAGGTGTCTGTTCACATTGGCCTTAAACTGTTAAAATTGGCAGAATATGCCTTATATTTTTTTTTTTCTAAAATGCAGTTTTCTTCACTCTTTCACACAATTGCAATTGTTTGAGTTTCACCGCCGAGTACGTGATAAAATTACATCAAACAATTTAATCGATATAGTTAACCGTTAACGTACAATGCAACTTGAGGTGACCGGGACACTGTGCTACCACGGTTAGGGTACAAGACATTAATCAAATAAAGTTTCCCAACTATATCTGAGCGTGTAGAAAAGAAAAAAACATTTTCTCTAAAATCAAACAGAGTCATAAATTTTTAACTTCAACGCGATCCTATCTGCGGAATATAAACACGGCGTGATAATTTATCGCTCCGAATTATGGAAACATTAATCTTTCGGTTGACTCGTGTGCAGGACATTCGAGCGCAAGAGAGTCAAGATTGGACAGAAAATTGTAATCGAGCGTCCGCTAACGCTGTTATCAGACCGCCTGTCAACGCGGCAAAACGTATTAAACATCCTCAGAGATGATAAATGGGAAGCCAACGCAACACAGGTCCTATCACAACCCACTGCAGTTACATTTTAGTCGATAAGAGAATTGGTAGATCTTTTATTTACTCTTTAAATGATTGTAATTCTTTCTTTTTTAGTAAAAACAAAAACTGACTTCGAATCGAATTAAACGTTGAACGCTATCACAAGCGTACGCCCCCTTTGTATTTCAGAATTAATCAGAACCTAACCAAACTCTTATCAAACTACCCTTGTAGTACATTCTTTCCAATAAAAAATGAACCATCCAAATGGGTTGGCTTGATGCGTTGAGTTATTCGTCCATTTGTCGCGCACATATTTAATCCAAATTTAAGACTTATATCGTTTTCTCATAGATCCCATCTCATAGATCTCACAGATGGGCACAGGGCATTCAAGAACCACTCTTTAAGTTATCCCCTTTTTTTGTAGACTTTTGTGGCTTCTTTAAAACTTTACAAAGTTGAGTTAGGTGTTAGAACTTAAAGTGGACCCGGGAAGAAGGCGACATCGGCTGGCCCGTGTCGCCTTGCGCTGCGAGGGCACAGGGGAGGGAGTAACCTCCCCGGGACGTGCTCTCCTTGAGCACAGTGCAGAGGGGCTCCGGTGCGTTCCACTGGAGATCCCGGAGCCCCTCGTCATGCACCGAGGAAAGGGCCACTGGGAGGTTTTAGTGGGTAAGAACCCCACATAACCACCGCCTTCCCCAGAAGGCGGGGTATCTTTCTGAAGATTTCCTCCCCGTAAACAAAAAAAAAAAAAAGGGTGTTAGAACTTGCAAAAATTAAGAAACATAAATTGTACTGTTGATCTTCCTATTAATAAATTAATATTTAAATATATTTATAAATAAAAACAGATTTTGCTCTTGATATTCATAGTCATACCTAAGATACTTCCTAAATACAACATTCGTGCTCTTAAGCTTGTACTAACAGACAAACGAATTTATGGCCTTATTTTGTTTCCATTACCCAATAGATTGCTGACGTATGTTATGGAAGTAAAAAGTCTTTATACGAAGCTTTCAGTCGACATACTTGGCAATGATTGCATAAACCATGCAGATTCCTAAGAAAATGGCCTGCCAGACTGCTAACCGTGGAAAATTGTTTTATGATGTGTACATATAGTAAGATATGATGATAGTTCAACTTTAAAACGGCTTTAATGTAGACGTAGTTTTCTTGGCATATGTAATTGACTGCCGCGTGGCGGATTAAACATTTGGCGAGGATCGAGGCATTGTTTTCGGGGTCTGCGAATAATTTCTATGTCATAAATCCTAAGCAGAAGCTTAGAATTATTTATATATATTCCTTCAATAAAGTAATATTTTTAACCGAGTTCAAAAAGGAGGAGGTTTTCAATCCGTCGTCCGGGTCGTCGAGACGATGTCTCGGCCTCCGGGCGACGCGACGGAATTTAGTAAGAAAGGCTTAAAGCGGCACTAACAAGAAGTTTCATAGAATGTTTGGTGGTAGTCTCGAAAAAACGTCGAGATGCCTGCTTAAACAATTGGGCTATTGTCGGTAACCCGGCGGGGTTTTTACCCACTGAATCCCCCCGGGTGGCCCTTCCTCGGTGCATGGAGCTCCGGGATCTCCAGAGGCCTGGAGCCCCTCTGCACTGTGCTCAAGGCTTCCCGGGGGGTGGGTAGGGAAAGTTACTCCCCCTGTGCCCTCGTAATACAAGGCCACGGGCCAGCCGATGTCGCCTTCTTCAGCCATTGAGCCCAGTACCTGTAACCTAATGTAGATTGTGACCGTGTGGGAGACCTGATATGCAGAATTTCGTACTACAACTATGATACTTCAGAATCGGAAGAGTGTAGCATTAAGTAGCATTTAATGTTTGATTGACGTCTTTATTCCTCAGTACACTTGTTAAATGTTTGAGAAGAGAAAATATACTAATAATACTTTTTTAGCTAGCTAGCAATATTTTTTTTTTTATTTCAGAAATATTACTAACAATCTTGTTAACCATTCCAACTAAGCTTAAGCTTGTGTTAGGACATGGTTCACGTCAATAGCCGAATGGTGGATTCGAACCCACGACCTTACGATTCGCAGGCCGTATCCTAAACCATTAGGCTATTGACGCTTATTGACAACTAATACTAAATGTACTCGTGCGTATGAATATTACCAAGAACTTTGAACCTGTTTATACAGTGATTCGAAATATTTAGTTTCTGTTAAGCAAATAGAACTTTAGTCTTTTTTTTTTTACAGAGAAGCTGGCCTTTACTGCTTCAACGGATTTGAGAGGTGGCATAGCTCTTAGGTCGCTTAGCCTGAACCTCTATTAGGTGGTAACTCGACTCAAGGGTCCCCGGTGAGGGGTAACCTCGGCTTGGACGTTTAGCATTATTACGCGTTAGCAGTCCGAGCCGAGGGCGCCCGAGAGGGCCGAACCACGACTTGGTCGGTAGCTATTTTATTAACGAAATCTATTGGGACAATCTAAGCTAAACTAACTTATATGCCACTTCGGGAAGCGTTAGCGCTGGGAGAAGAAATGGCCGAAAAAACTCCAGCAAACTTTAGTCTTAATTTACGTATCGATTTATCTATAACACGGATAATTATTCATTAGAGTAGAATAAATTTGTAGTAACAAGACTGTTCACGCTCTAACAAATATAATACAAATAAAAAACAAAAATACGATCGCAATGTTATACAACTTTTTGTGTATGACCTAGTAAGTTACAAGAAAGTTTCGAGTGATATTTGTATAATCTATATTATTGTCATAAAATTTTGTCACAAAAATACTGAGTCATACCAGTCTCAACTACCGTGAGAATACAAGTTTTGAGACGAACGTCTATATACAATTTAATAATAAAGTGTAACTGGCAGTTTACATTTAACTTTTTAAATTTTAAAATTGTATTGTGATACGAAGAAAAAAAAACAATATATGTATTATTTTTTCATTCTTCACGGAGGTTTTAGTTCGAAAAGGGAAAGTGAGGTTACATATCACCTGATTTGAAGTGATCAACGGAGGAGCTACAGGTGCGTTGCTGGCCGTTGAAAAAAGTAGGCTCTTTTTTGAAGGTACCTAAATCGTCCGGTAAAAAAAATACAGGTTCAAAAAACATTTCACGAGTTCATAACGCGTGGAAGAAAGTTACGCGAAAAACGCAAACAACTTCTAACGTGTGTGAAGCTCACACATTGTTTTTTATTATATTTGGCTGGTACTAACTTGATGAATTAAGTTATCTGTTACAAATATGTTTCAGTACGGGCATTAGTTAAGAGATCAACTCAAAATAGTCCCACAAGATTTGCAGATAGATACAAACAAATAGGCATGTTTTATCTTTATTACATGAATTATTACTGTACTTAAGACATAATTTTGAACAAATGATTTGTTTTAGGCGGTAACTCTGTAACATTAATTCTAATCTGATGTCGTATCTAAATGACTTATGATATCAAATTCATTTCCGGACGCTGAGCTTCCTAGATAAAATAAATCTAACCGTTTATTTATAAAATACCGCACGTTGGTTATATATGGCCATTATCTGCATAAATCGTTTCGTATTCGCCAGAAATGTAAAAGTCTAAACTTGTCTGGTTCAATGAAGCGTCAATAGCCTAATGGTTTAGGGTACGGTCTGCGAATCGTAAGGTCGTGGTTCAGCTCAAGCTTAAGCTTAGTTGGAATGGTTAACAAGAGTGACAGTAATATTTATGAAAAAAAAATGTGCTTGCTTTCTTTTTTTTTTAAAAAAATTGTGCTAGACAATACTCTCGCTCTTGAGCAAGAAGGGTTGGCGGAGATTATAGACATCTTCGGCATTAAAAGGAAGCGTCCGTGCGTAGTGCGTAGTATCCTGTCACTGATGACGAGACAATTACGTTAACGTTATTTATATTAGTTCAAGTTTCAAATAAAAAAAGACATTCGTCGTTTGCATTCGTTATTTGTTTGCTTAACAACGACTGAAGCATTTAAGAAGCAATAATTGGCCGAAAGAATTCCTTTAAACGAGTACAGATCGCCACTAAAGAATTACCGTTTTTTCGTTTTTTTAAGTATAAAATCTTTGATTAAGTATAAAATCTTTGATAAAAATGTTTGTTTAGCTTACGGTGATGGGTTCACCACCTGACGCACGCATATGAGAAATTATAAAACAGATATAAAATAACTGATTTCTTACATTTAAGCTAAAATTAGTCATTGAATTAAACGACTTATTACAGATTTTGTTGAAGCATGTGACTCCTTAGTACAGCACCTCTCCACTGTGACAGGATTTTTTTCATTAGAGAAATGAGAAATGAATATTTAATTATACTCAATTTTTGCATAAACTATAAAATATTTATGTGTCATGACAAATTACAAAAACTTGTCAATTTTTTTTTTTAACATTCAATCGCATTAAAAGGTGAAAAATAGTTCTTAATATAGGTATAGAATATACATAATAAACCAAAAATAAAAGCATTATTTTTTTTGTTTTTATAAACTATATTAATAATTGAATGAGTGAATTTTTGTTATTATATTTCCTCTGCACGTCACGTTCCGAAGTCAGGCCGCCGGATCTATGTCTCGGACGACTCCACGATAATGACTCCATTACGCGAAATTATTGATCCTCGACAACATTCTGAGCACATTACCCTAAATTTATTGACTGTTATTTTTACGATTGCCGTGTTTCAAATATCCCCTGCGTACTTTACGAAGTATGAAACTATTGGTGTTCTTTATTTTCCGACGCTCTCAGAATTGGAACAGTTTTTTTTACGTAGAAATCAAATTACTTTCTTATGTTCAAGTGTCATAATATTAAGTTATTATGAAAGTTACTAAAATATAGTAAATAATATGTACAAATTGACAATAAATTAAGACTTTATAGTCTGCTGCTTAAAACATATAAACACTCGAGTTAGTATAAGATATTGAATTTATTAATGATTTTTGATATCCAGATACTTTAAATTATAGCGGGGTAGACAGAGGAAGCGTTATACGCTTTTTACCCAGTTCTTTAAATCCCTACGTATCACGGAAAATTCAGAAAATCAAACTCATACCAGCCGGTTGGTTCAACCACCGATCGCTTGATAGGTCACACCCTAAGCCACTAGAAATTCGTTACAATCTCTGCTATCACTGCTCTAATCCACTCTGTTCAACTCAGTCACACGATAATAAAACACTCTGATCTCTCTTCCGAAATGCCCCAAAAGATTTGATTCCAAATTACATCTGTAACAAATAAAAAAAAAAAACCACTGAATCAAATCAGTGACGGATTATTGAACGCTGCTACAAGATGTCGCTCTTTTTTTTTCTGAAGTCTTCTTCTTCTTCCTAGCTGAATCCGAGCTTGAGACAGGGTTGGCTTTCTTTGATCTTCCATCCATTTTGCTCGGCCTTTGGCATCCTCTTTAGTTAGATTGTTGGAGGTACATTTAGGACGGACGCTTATCCGTGGTCCAGAAATCTCTAGGGACAGACACAAGTTCCCAATTTCAGGCTTCCGAAGTTATAATATCTATACCATGTTCATTGATTTTCCTGCAGATTTTCCGAAATGTCTCGAACACCGAAGTTATTGCGGATGTAGGCGTTCCTTTTGCTTTCCGAAGTATCATAGTTCAATTGTGTCGTTCTAACGCTTACAATCTCCATTTCCTCTAAATTTGTAGTCATGTCAGTCACAAGCATTCTTCTCTGCTATTTCAGGAGTTCCCTTGTACTGTATATATCTTTCGATCCCGAAGTCAATGCAAAAAAAAACAAATTGAAACAGAAAAACATCTAAATTGGTTCATAAATAACGCAGCTATGACTGCACAAAAATTACAAAATTACAAATGAATTGAGACACTCCTTTTTATAGTCGGATTAAAACATAAATAACATACGTTACATACAAATATTTTGATATGCAAGGATCTTGATGGATCAGGAATTATAATCAGGCCATGTTATCACTGCTTGTCATCATGGCAAAACATATTAAACGTCATAAGAAATGATAAATGTGCGTCGATGTCGGAGTAACACGGGTATGGAGGCTCGATCGTAATATATGATTACTGCTGATTGACAGTTTAGAAGACAATCATTATTTTTTCTGCAACTAGTCCGTTCGTCATTTTGATTGTGTTTCCTTTCGTTTACAACAAGCCTTGACCGATGTTCCCTAAATACGACAATGATGTTTATATCTGTCAATCATGTCTATAGTCGTCAATGAATTCAAGTTTTAAATTTGGAGTGTGTAATTAACCAGGAAATGAAGGAAACTCGATTGAAGGCTGATCGAAATAAATGAATTGATTAAAGCATTATGTTTGTAATTATGAGTTTCTTTTTAAAATAATTCTAGTTTCATCGGATTCAAGAGGTGGCAAAGCCCTTACATTAGCTAAGTCTGAACCTCTATTTATTCTCTATTTGGGATTATTGTATTATATTTTTCTCTATTTAGGAGTAACTCGACTCAAGGCATCCTACGGTGAGGGGTAACCTCGGCTTGGACGGTTACGATTTTACGTGTTACCATTTTAGCGCAAAAGACGCCCGAAAGGGCCGGATCATAACTCGAACGGTAGGTTTACCTCGGAAATACTGGAGAGATTCTAAAGATTAAATATAATAACTATCATTCTTGGTAACCATTCTAACTAAGCTTAAGCTTGTGCTATAACTTCACGTCAATAGTTGAAAGGTCGACTCGAACCTACGACCTTCCACAGACCTTATCCTAAGCGATTAGGCTAGCTACACTCTACATACGGACCGGCAGGCCTTTGGTATTGGCCCATCTGAAGTTACAGATTTACTTAACGACAAGGCAGGTCTTGATAAAGTTTTAAAAAAGTGTTCACAGTATCAAAAATCACATTAAAACATAAAAAAAATTCAATAATAAAGTATTTAAATCGTTAACTTAATATTGCGTTTTAATTAAGACCGAAATAACCTTTGCCTGAGGCCCTCGACACCATTATCGAAACATGTTTGTGATCCCTATACAAAGAAGGTTGCATACGGATGCATTAGGCTATCAAAGCTTAAATGAAACCAATATTTGGTTAATAGCAAATATTAACGATGTCTTAATTAGGTGTAAATAAAGTTAAATCTACTAATAAAATAACTACAAATAACGGCTTATTTTACCGAGTATTAACTTAAGGTATTCAAATTATATAATAAACATTATATTATATGCTAAAGTGTAATCTGAAACATGCTGTATACAATGGAATCCGTACCATGTCTATCTCTTCTGTAGCTTTTTCAGCTGATAAAAGAACGTCTCTTATTTTATTAGGATTGATTTTAGGTCAATAGCGGAGAATATTCTAACTTTTATCAGCACTAGCAGACAAGACGCTGACGCAATAATGTCACATTATCTTTGAACGTCCAATCAACCACAATGTTGACAGAATTTAAGACGGATCACTTAGTAACAGCAAGCGTAAATAGTAATAAAATAAAAATCGTCCAAGCTTGACAAAGAAATGTGTGTAGTAAACAGGCATCAAGTTATACTAAATTATTATTTTCTGATTCCTATATAGTAAGACTGTCACGAAGAACTAACTTGTCAGGCATCCAGAATCCAGACTGCGAAACACAAGTTCTAGTGTTTTTTCGTGGGAAATGCTTACGCTTATTGCTTTCTAAATGGACAGATTATGTCGGACTCGCATCGAATAAAACCCCTCGGTGTTCTTCCCGTGTCTTTCGTCGGAACTACGAGAACTCTTTCGCACACAAATGTAGTTCTAACGGCATCAGCTGTTGACAAACCTTGTCTCTCTCCTGAAGCTTGGAGATTCATTTTAGTTAACAAAATTAACAATACATTTCTATTTTATTAGCAATGCATGTGAAATGTGTTAACCATATCATACTATTTGTTAACAATACTTATAGAATTTGTAAACATTATTAACAACAGTCAGAGTAACTTGATGTTATCGTTTAATTTGTCACCAAAGTGATCAAGGTGGGCCGAACTGTCCCTCCTCATTATTTCATTCTACATGCCCAAGTCAAAACATCCCCTTTCCCATCACATTTACGCTTAATATACTTCTTAATTATCTTATTTATTTTATTTATCTAATATAACTATGAATACAGAACCATTTCGTCATGCCATAAGATTCCCAGTAGTTTGTCCAGCCACTGTACATTCGATATAACAAAATCAGTTCTAATTTAAAAGGAAAGAAAAAGTAATATCAATAATAACAAAAAAAAACTCTCTACGGCATTCAAATTATCGTACTCCACTCCACTCTTACTTCTATACAATGGGCACCAGCAAATCATTGTTTTGTCAGGCGTCGTTTGTTTATCGTCAGACATATTCTAGCTAGAACTGGCCACAATTGAGTGCAGAGTTCAATTAATTCTATTTCCTGCAGTCACTATTCGTTATTTATCCCTACTTAATCTACCGGCTTGAATGCAAGGAGCGCCCGTCATGCGCCTGTGATCCAGAAGAAAAAGGAAGCAATGAACATATAATTTTGGAATGTAACATAGATAATAGAGAAGAACATAATTAGAAATAGAATTAGGAACGAAAATTAGCAAAGAAAAAGTTAAGGATAAGGAAAAACAAAAAAGATTTAAACAGCATTGTAAACATGTAGCAAAGAAATAAATAAAGAAGTAAATAATCTAGGTACTACAGACATACCTGTGTATATATCACTTTTTGTTTTTGTTCACGCGGGGAATCTTTTACAGACCATCCTCCGGTACCCTGGGTGGGCCCGGAGGGATGTGTGGGACTCGGCCTGGGCAGCCCCTACCCACTAAACCTTCCGCGAATGCCATCAGCCGTTATGGGCAGGGTGCCCCGGATCTGTCAGCAACAGGACACCCCAACGACCGGCCGGTCCCGGCAAAGACCGGACTTCATCCTCAAAGGGACTTCTCCGGCACTCAGAGAAGTCCCGACGACGCCGAAGCATGCTGGGGCCAGGTACCCATCCTGGCCCCGCTTCGAATTACGGGGTGGCAAGAGGAGGCGTTCATAACGCCTCCTGCGCAACCCCGATACGTCGCCTGTGTGTATATATCACTGGCCTAAAATAAGATAAGTGGAATAATAAAGAACATATAAATTTAAAAGTAGTAGAAATAAGTACAATATAATAGAAATAAGATAGAATAAGAAAAATGAAAATGCAACTAAAAAACAGAAAATATGTACCAATAAATATGACTATAATAATATTTAAGGACCATCGATACTAGTGTAAACAAATGACATACAATTCATCACAGCGTATGGCAGATGAATAACAAGCAATAATAAAACGGATACGTGTGAATACGTCACGATATTTCTTAGTACAATGATCTTGCATGTTGACGAACTTAGAAAGATACTGCGAATTGTTACTTACTTCGTGTATTCACAGCGGGAGAAATATTTGCACGCCGGGAACGATTCAAGTGACGAAGGCGAATTGAAAGTGGAATTGAATGTAAATGAATTTACTTAATACAGTTTTAATTTTGATTAGATTACATTTAAAAGTATAAATATATTTAAAAGTAAAACCAACTTCAAATCGAATGGTTATATACTTTAATTTGTGTAATATTTTTTTTATATTTGTAAATAGCTGTTAGTTCGTTCGGATCGTTTTGTCTGTGGCGATTATATTTTATAATTCTGTTTTAAGTCATTTTTAAAAAATCTTTCATCAGGAGTTCCCTATATCTTCGGAACCCAAAGACCTATGACAGCAAAATTCGTACGGGACCGGTCATAACTGAAACCAAATACTTTGAAACCAAAAAAATCTAAATCAGTTAATAAATGACGAAGATATGAGTGCACAAAAATTGAAGAAATACAAACTAAAGGACCTCCCCCTTATTTGAATTTGTTAAAAGTAGGTAAATTTACTGCCGTGTCTTCTATTGCTGCATTAAAGGATGGTACTATCGAGAATTTTCTGTATGAACTACACCAGATTGGCCTGGAGGCTGGCCTTGACTGCTTCACTGGACTGAGAGATGGCATACCTCTTAGATCGCTTAGCCTGAACCTCTATCGCTAGTAACTCGACACAAGGGTACCCCCGGTGAGGGGAACCTCGGCTTGGACAGTTACTATGTTACGCGTAAGTATTCCGATCCGAGGACGCCCGAGAGGGCCGAACCACGACTCGGTCGGTTGCTATTTCACGGATAATCAAGTTTCTGTTCAGTCAGACCTCTACAGTTTCACCGGGTTTTTGAGAGATGGCACAGCTCTTACGTGCGTTGATTGATGCCCAACTCTTCGTATAAAGGTCGGCAACACACACATATTTGTGTCTTTGAGTTTAGTTGCCGGCGGTCATCAATTAATAGTAGGTGAGATACATGCCCTTTCTTCCATAAATTAATACTTTAAAATGTAAATTTAATCAACGGGTGTCATCTCGCCTCCGCAGATTACTTGCTAGACGTATAATGTACGTATTGTATCTTCGCGTAAGCACTGAATTTGCGATTGGATATTGTCCAAATCGTGGACTTACTGGAAGAACGTAAATTATTGTTGAACAAATAAAGATAAACCCCAAGTTTATTCCACTCCAACCGAGCACTTTAACTTGTACCATACTTTCGATAAAAGTGAATTAACAGACTAGAAAAATTTCAAATCAGAATTCTAAATACGAGTTAGAGAAATAAAATGGTATAAGTTACTTAGTTTATTTATTTCACTGGATATGTTGTATATTAGATGCGTACAGCGGAATGCTAGCAATTGTTTTACCAATTTATATTAACAAATTCTACTCATTTCTTGATTTCGTTGTTGTTGATGAATATTTTATGGCTTGGTAACAAGACCTTTAAGCCAAGTCTTTTTTAAAACACACTTATTTCCTACGTCTAAGATGAAAATGGTGAAATGTAAGTTAGATGATCCCCCCCATGAGTCCTTTGATTTCGTTGTTTTTTAACCCTTATCGTGGCAAGATTGTTTTTTGAAGAACAGTAAACAAAATGTACAGTCAAAAAATATCAAAAAATACATTAAAAAATCGTGATAAAAATACGTATTTTGGAAAACCAAGATGTACTCTATTCTATACACGTTATACACGTACGTTACGTACTAACAAGCCTAAGCTTATTTGGAACGGTTAACAAGAATTTTTAATAATATATTTGAGAAAAAAAAATATTGTTAGCATTCTAAAAAAAGTCCTTATTCCAACTCCATCTCTTTTATAATTATAAATGTCACGACACTGACAATTGTGACATTAAACATTTGAATAATTATTATAAAATACAATTAAGTACATTCAGTAAGTTTATTTCGAACGGTTAATGTTAGTAATATATGTAAAAAAAAATAATTTTGCGTCATTCTTACATAGCTTATTTTGTTTACCTGTTTGCATTCGAACTTCCGATCCGAAACGTCGGATAACTTCTACAGCGAGCACAGCGGCGGCCTGGTGCAGTCCGTGCGCGAGGATCTGGGCTAGAGTGGCCGCTGCGGCGACGCCCCAGCCCCACCCGCCCTCCGGGTAGTAGTGGCGCGTGAGTGTCAAGAGCTGGCGAGGGTCGAGCTTCGTCTGGCGCACGGGAGCACCGCCACTCGCTGCCTCCAGCACCAGGGGAAGCGACCTCGTGCGCAGCAGCGGCGCGCCACCCGACGACCATGACTCTTCCATCAATGCGGCCGCGCATCATGCGCCACGAGCATCACTGCGCGCGAGTACCAACACTCATGTCCTCTCACTCATCGCGGTTAAACTGTCTTTCTGTTTCAATCACCACTGGGGGTTCACCGTACACTGGTCTAAAAGTTTTGTATGTTGTACAACTTCTCTCGAGTCGAGAGTCTCAGATGTGAAACTAAAGACTAATTTTAAACTTAACGTTATAACAACTATAAAAATACTAAATTGGGTGTTGGTCCGGACATATGTTGAGAGAGAAAGAGAAGGATGAGTACCAACACTCATGTCCTCTCATTAATTGCGGGTAATCTGTCTTCCTGTTTCAATCATCACTAGAGGTTCACGGTTAACTGGTTCAAAATGTTAATGTTCTATAACTTCTCTCAAGTCGAGAGTCTCAGAAGTGTAACTTGAAGATAAAGTCAAACTAAAATCTAACAAGAACAAAACTAAATTAAAAGACTTTAAACAACTATTAAAATAATAAAATGAGACAAAGAGAAAGAAAGCCAAGGAAAACGAAAAAAGGCAGCCAATTAAAAAGAAGGGAGAATGACCAAAAAAAAATTGCAGGGCTCTTATAGCCCAGGGACCAGGAAAGCTCACGATAGATACGATCTAGATAAAACATAGGCATTGAAGGACGCCTGTGTCGGAGAATGAGCTGACTAGAAAGAAGAAAGAAAGAAGGCAACAGTAACCGCTCTAATTGATTTGTCATAATTATCACAAAATGTATAATTAGCTATGTGTAAGTAATTAACAGGCGTAATATTTGTTGATACTTATAAGCTCTCTTTTAGTGACGGAATAATCTGCCGTTCCGTAATCCCTTAATCCATCTTTGATTTGATTTGAAGTCGGTTTTTGTTTTTGCACAATTATAATTCGCCGGCTTATCTATTAGAGCGTTTAATACCATTCTAGATCAGTTAATAGGATCGGGTCCGTGTCTGCATCCGCCCACGTTACCATAAAACATGCTTCTGCCACTCGGGTAGTCGGAGATAATAGATACCTACGGAAATAAAGTCCGGATCGACAGTAATTTGACGTATCTACGAGTCGAGATGTAATAACGATATTACGCTTTGTCGCAGATCAAATGACTGGGAGGGGGACACGTCTGGTAGCGAGTATAAATCATGTTCCATATCATTCTTGTATTTTTTTTAAAAGAATGCTACCAAATTTTGTTTTAAAAAAATATCTTTCTTGTTAACTATTTTAAAAAAGCTTAAGCTTGTGCTAGGAGATGGTTCACGACAATAGCAGTTTAGCAGACCGAATACACTAAACCAATAGGCTATTGTCACATAATATACTACTATATTTAAAACAATAATTTTTGGAAACAGGATGGTTTGTGATTAGAATAGAGAAAGCCCTGCTTATATCTGCTTATAAATTATGCCAAAATTAACGTTTTCGAAATCATACGTATGGTAATCTGCTGTTACCATTGTGGTTTCCTGATGACACTCCATTATTGCGTCAATAGGCTAATGGTTTAGGGTATGGTCTTCGAAACGTAAGATTGTAGGTTCGAATCCATTATTCGGCTATTGACATGAATGATCCTAGCACGAATTTATGCTTAGTCGGAATGGTTAACAGGAATGTTAGTAATATTGCTAAAATCTTTGTGTTTTTTAATCTCAGCCATAATGATATATTCCAAATAAGCCATTACAATTTAATGACTATGAAATAATCAAAAATTCAAGTAGACATCAAAAAATTACTATACTAGAAAAGACAAAAAAATGTAACTAGTAGATTACGGTTTTTGGTACGATGGCACTTGAATTGTAGTTGATGAGTTGTCATAGTAAAGTATCAGCGGCAACAGTAGTGGGTCTTAGTTTAGTAATATGCAAAAGTATACGGAACCGACAACCACGTGTGCGAAGACGTATGGATGTGAAGATGAGACAGAACCAAACTAAATGGAAATCTCTAAACATCTGGGCTAAGGACGTGGAAAGTTTTTTTACGAGATTTAATTATTTTATCTCTTCCTAAATAGCAAGAAGTTTCGCTTCAGCCGCAGACTTCGCGCATAATTCTATTATCGTAACTCAATGACTGAATATAAATTTGTTTTCAAAACATTTAAAGATTTATTCCGATGATGGTATACTGAAATGAATTAAAGACAGAGAACCTCATGAATAGTTCAAGTTAGATGAATAATGCGTCACCTGCCCAGCGTTTTCGCTCCTACTTTATTGCGGCGCATAAAGTTGACAACGAAATTGCTGAGATATGGGCACGTAAATTTCACAATGCTTTAATAAGCTATATGAGGGATCAAAAACGGTCCGACATACAGTGTTTTGAACGCGCAATCCCTTTATGCAATGAGCATTATTTTTTGCAAATCCGCGTAGTCGTTTAAATTTAAGCTATCTATACATATAAAAGAGAAAGTATGTGGGTTTGTTCCATATAGGCTCCGAAACGGCTGGACCGATTTCAATGAAACTTTCACGGAATCTTCAGATTGACCTGGCCAGTAAACCTGGTTTGTAAACCTGGGTAAGTTTGGAGACGATCGGAGCACTCCTCTCGAGAAGACCGCCTCGAGAAGAGAATGAATACCGAGATAAATGCATAATTTAATATATTTGAGTTAAATTAAATATTTAATGATGTAAGTTTTTTTTTTAAATAAAATAAAGCAAAATCTAGCCCGGCGAAGCGGGCTAGGTACCAACGCTTTCCGAAGCTTTAGAATGTCCCTTTTTTTTTGTTAAGTCCCTTAGCTAATACGTGAAATAGCCGACCGCGCTGTAGTTCAGCCCTTTCGGGCGCCTTCGGTTCGGAATGCTTACCCATAACATAGTAACCATCCAATTATTTTAATTTACACACACACACACACACATTTATGACATATTTGTTATGATTTGTTATGCTCATATTTTATTGTGCTTTTCAAATAGGAGAAGACACTGACCCCTGAAACACAGGTCCAATAGAACCTAGCTCAGGAGTCAGGGACTTCACGTTTCTTTGTTCAAATATTTTCTATGGTGACTAATAAAGATTTATTATTATATTATCCAAGCCGAGGTTACCCCTCACCGGGGGACGCTTGTATCGAGTCACTAGCTATAGTCAGTTCAGGCTAATTAAGAAATAAACGCAAAATAGTGTAAGTATTACCAGGTTTACAAATCCTAAGGTATGGCTGACTTTTACGATGCACTAGGCGAAAAACAAAACTGTTAGAGAATTCTCGTAAGCACAGAGTCGATGCGTAGGATATAAGTTGATATTAGATTTTGAGCTTGACTTGAGCTTTGAGTTACATTCTATATTTCGTGTTTTTATCCCAGCGCAATATCTAGATTATTTTAAAACTTTTGCTCTGTTTATTTATTCAAGGATTGCATATTTTTGGGATGGATTTTATACTTGAAGGCGAGGCTTCTTAAAGTTTCTACTAGTCATCATTGTTTAAGTGAGTGTTTCGTCTGCTACAGCGACTTTTAGAAGAAACACACAAAACAAATATCATCTAGTAATTAAGGATAAATGGCGGGGTCGATAGAATACGTGCTAGGTGAAGGAAGGGCGACGTCAGAAGTACTTGAAACCATTTTTGCGAAAATGTATGGATCTGCAAGAAGCGAGATAACCAGGTTTGTGAAACTGCTTCCCGAAGTGGCACTCGAAGTTAGTTTAGCTTTAGAGTGTCCCTTAGATTATCCGTGAAATAGCAACCGACCGAGCCGTGGTTCGGCCCTCTCGGGCGCCCTCGGATCGGAATGCTTACGCGTAACATAGTAACCTTCCAAGCCGAGATTACCCCTCAACCCCTTGTGTCGAGATACTAGCAATAGGGGTTCAGGCTAAGTGACCTCTAAATATGCCTCTAGCTATGCTACCTCTAAATCCGGTGAAGGAGTCAAGGCCAGCTTCTCTGGCCAATCTGTATAATTCGTCATAAAAAAAAGTTTCGTGAAAAATGTAAATCTAAATTTCAATTACTTACCCCTAAAAACTTAAGTGCATTTTTTTGAAACGTAACACTGAGTCATAAATAATGTTTTATTTGAGATTGGCATGTGTAGGTGTTTGCATACTCTGCCTCCGTAAATAAAGACGTGGTTCAAAACATGTTTAAAATACAGCAGCGTCTACTATAAAATTCGGAATCTAGGCGAATGATTATTATCTTAAGTAATGTTTGAAGACATAGGAGTGAAATGTGGCTTGGTAAATGGCGTGGAAATTGTGAAAAGATGGTCGACAGGCTCAAGTTGCCGTCGTAACCCGAGCCCCAAGTTGTATTACTTAGACAGGAATGGGGGACGTGTTTGTTATTGATAATTTATTGGTAAACATCTCAGGCAAAAGAAAAAAGTTATTTATGTCCTTTAAATATTCCCTTTTTCCTTTTTTTTTATTTCATTTCAGATTGAGTTTATTTGGTAACAGCATATTTGATCGGTGAACTACTTTATTAGTAAACAACTTTTTCAACTTCTTTTTTTTACCCCTCACCGGGGGACCCTTCTGTTACGTTACTTGAGCAATAGAGGTTCAGGCTAATGGACCTAGGAGCTGTGCCACCTCTCAATCCGGCGGAGCAATCAAGGCCAGCTTCTCTGGCCAATCTGTGTAGTTCGTCAAAAAAAAAACAACTTTTAATGAATTATAAAGAAGGTTGTTAATTTAGTTGTGCGTAGATAGAGAAGAATTTCTTACAATTTGTAGTATATTTAGTTTTATGATTCAAATATGGAGATATTGGTAGAGCATTTTAGTATTAATCTCCCAAGTCCTTTTAGGTTTAGCCGGGTAGACAGAGACAGTAATTGCCGTCCGCTTTTCACCGTCTTATTTAGTCCTATTTGCGCCAATTGCTGTAAATTCATAACTCTCAATTCGGAAACTCATTAATTAAGCTTAGCTGGGATTCGATTTTAAAAGATTTTAAACTCGAAGACTTAATCATTGAGGTATTACGTCGTATATATAATGTTTTCTTTGTTTATTTTAAACATAATATTGAACATATAAGAAACACGAAGTACGCAGAAGAAACACTCCGGAGGTCACTGCCCCAAATATTGTTATAATGCTATTTTTCCAAGCGTACCTTAAAAAGACTTTGACATCCTGCCAAGTAGTAAAAACGCGCTCCTTGAAGGTTATTTTATTGAAGGTCCATCCTAAGTTTTCCTGCTCTACCCCTGCTAATAAGGAAAAGTTAAGACAGAAATAATTTGGTATTTTTATTAACAGATATGTATAGTAAAAAAAGTAAAAGTAATAGCTTTATATATTATATGTCCCACTGTTGGGCGCAGGCCTTCTCTGTAAAGAGAGTATAATTTAATCTATAGAACGCACTGTAATTGTCATTTGACCGGAAGGTAAAACAATTTTTTTTATTGTTAATAAAGCAATGTACACTTAGTTGCCTCGTTCATTTGATTGGAGCTTAACTCTATTTTTCTCGTGGAAATTAATTATATAACCGATTGGGACGTCCATTAATGTCACTTTTATTGCGCACATATCATTCGTTCAATTGTGTAAGACTAACACGGTCGTTTATAGATATGTGTGAAGTGTATATTTCCACACTATTGTAGTACATTGCTCTTACATTATAAGAGCAAAACACAAACACGATGTATAAACCGAAATATAATATAAAAGTTAAAGTTACAGCCTTTATACATGTCCCACTGCTGGGCACAGGCCTTCTCTGTAAAGAGAGTATAAGGGCATAGTCCGCCACGCGGCCCTAATGCGGATTGGCAGACTTCACATGTCGTAGAAAAATTTTCTAAGGCATGTAGGTTTCCTCACGATGTTTTCCTTCACCGCCGAGCGCGTGGTAAATCAGCACATAAAATTGCAACAACAAATTTATTGGTGCCGGCACCGGGGATCGAACTCGGGTTGCTAGCATACTACGCAACTTGAGCCAACCGCACGGACACTGAGCTACCACGGCTCCACTCTCTTATGTTCCGCAGCCATGACTTCTTTCTACGACCAACAATTCTTTTGCCAGCGACTTTGCCCATCAAAATAAGTTGAAGAAGGTCGTATCTCTCGTGCCTAAGAACGTGACCGAGATACGACACTTTTCTTATCTTGATGGTCTGCAATAGTTTGCGCTTCGCGTTGACTCGTCGTAGAACCTCCACATTTGTTAAGTTTGAAGTCCATCCAATACCCAACTTGCGCCTATAAGCCCACATCTCGAACGCTTCAATACGTTTCCCAAGATCGTTCTTTAAAGTCCACGCCTCGCATCCGTAACGAAGGATGGGCCAGATGTAAGATTTTAGAAGACGAACACGGAAACATATTTTAATGTTACGGCAGCAAAAGATTTTGCGCATCTTCTTGAAGGTGTTACGTGCTATATCGATACGCGTCTTGACCTCCGCCTCTTAAAACTTATAATGATATTGATATGACGTACTTACTTAAAAGAGTATGTACTTTTACTGTTTCACCGGATTGAGAGGTGGCATAGCTCATAGGTCCCTTAGCCTGGACCTTTATAGTACACCTGTGCATTCCTTTGGGATCCTGGAGCCCCTCACCATGCACCGCGAATGGCCACCGAAGAAGGGTGGGGAGGGGTTCAGTGAGTATCTCACATAAGCGCCGCCTTCCCCCCTCGAAAATAAAAAAGAGGACCTTTATAGTTGGTAATTCGACACAAAGATGCCCTTGGTGACCTCGGCTTGGGAGGGTATTTTATACGTGGTAGTTTTCCGATTCGAGGGCGTCTGAGAGGCCGAACCACGTCTCGGTCAATTAATTTTCTACAGAATAGCTACTTAGGGAAGCGTTATCACAGGAAGAAGTGGACGAAGAAATTCCAGCAAGACTCCTAATCCCTAACGGGTTGATATGACATAACTACATTAATTTGTGATAGACTGACGTCTATATCAGGATATTAAAATTAAACATTGACATTAAAAAATGATATATTTTAATTTCTAAATTGTTTCATTAATCACTGTGAACACAATTATAGTGCATATGTGCTTCTAACGCCCGAGCTGAGGTTACCTTACCCCCTTGCATGTCGAGTTACTATAGTAGCTTCGGCTAAATAACCTAAGAGCTAGCCACCTTTTAAATCCTGTAAACAGTCGAAGTCAGCTTCTGAATAATTTTTCTTTTTTTTTGTCTGACTAGTCAGTGTAGCTTCCGTCAAACAAATATAACGTAATACCTAAATATAGTCAAAAGATGAAACGATTTTTCTGTAATATTGGTCATCACAAATCGCTTAGGTATATTTATTAAAGTTCCTACAAAGTTAAATCAAAAAGGATACGATATAAATATAATGTTAACTAACAAAGAATACTGTCACCTATTTAATGTCGTAATAAATTAAAGAAAAATAATAAGGCGCCGTTTCAAATTTGTACTTCATTACAGCGACGTTCTGTAACACAGTTCAGTTAATTAATACCACCATTCGACAATCGTAAATGTCACTCCTACAACTCGGCATAACTCTTTCAGTCGCGTTTCCCCGTCGTAAAATACATTTAGGACAGTCTGAGGGATGCCCTCTTTTATCTAGCGCTGCTGAGTTATTTTCTATGCTTATATGACGTATACACATATTAATTCCCGTCGGATAAGTCTAGTCGCGATAAAATTAATCAACGTGCAGCTTTCGGTTGTCTGGAGTTTTTTTTTTCAGCGGTTAAATTCTAAAGAAATGACTAATCTCAAGATAAAGTTCGCTGACTTGAAGGCTTTATGTGATAAAATGAATGTAGTACCAATGCAATTGTGTTTTCAAATTATAAAGACGGCAAATGCTTATTATATTAATTAAAGACGCATAAAAGATGAGATTTTTCATTGTTGATGTTGTATATACAAGTATGTGTTAGCTGGCAACACATGGCAACCAACGATTATTATGTATAATAACTAATTCCAATGATATCTTAGTGATTTACCTGAACCTTATTGTATCTTTAATCCAAGTTAACGTGATGAACAACTACATTAATTAATAATGTAGTTGTTCATCACGTTAACTTGGAATTGTAAACTTTATTAATATAGTTTGTAAAATGACTTTTAATCAATTTTTGTAAAAAGAAAATGGCGAGGACGCGCAGTTGTCACAGCATTCGTAAAAATAATTCCTTGTACAACGTTACGCTGTCTCAATAAAGCGAGTGTACTAGTTATTGGACTATTTTATTAGGACAAAAACTACAATTATAAGATATGTTTATGAGTAAAAACAAAAATCAATTTCAAATCGAATAGGAATATTACGAAATTAAATTAATTAGAACCTATCCAAACTCTCATTAAACTGTATCTGAAGTACATTCTTTCCGATAAAAAAATGAATAATTATTTGAATTTATCATTAGAACACAAAAGAGTTAAATATCTCTTTTGTGTTCTAATGATGTCTACATAATTATAAGTTTAATTTGTGTTTTATTTGTTTGTGTCTCGATGTGGGCGTAAACTAGTGCAACATAGTTCTTTTGTACAAATAAAATTTTATTTATTTATTTATTATTTATCGAAACCGGTTAGTGTGATAATGAGTTATTTGTGCATTTGTCGCGCATATACTTAATGCAATTATTATTAAGACTCATATGGATTTCTCTGGAACTAGACCAAACTGAAATGGGAATAATTTAAAAAATCTTTACAATCGATTCACCGAGTCGATAGAGACGCAACAAACATAAAAGAAAACGTGCAGACGAATTGACGGAGCTACTTTTTTGAAGTCGGTTGATGAAAATACAATACTACATTGTACTGTACTTATTAATACTACACAACTATTAGGCACAAAGTAGTAAATATACATTATAACTTTGGCACATAAATATAACCATTAGGCACTATAGTAGAAAAAGTGATATATTTTTATAAGTTTATGAAACAGGGTCCAGCTTCGAGTTACGGTTTGTGTAGTAATAACTGCTGTGAAGCATAAAGGCGCAGGCTCAGTTTTGTATTTGACATTTTTTTTAATGTAGCAATGTTATTATTACAAAAGTTACTAACAGTCTTGTTAATCATTCCAATTGACCTTAAGCTTGTGCTAGGAGATGGTTCACCACAATAGTCGAATGGTGGATTCAAACCTACGACCTTAAGTTTCATAGATCGTACTCAACCATTAGAGAATTGACGCTTTTATTAACAAGAATACATGGTATTATTAATAATAGTAATAGTTGTTAATATTAGTAATAATAGCGCTCGAAATGTTAGCAATTTAAAATCTAAATAAGTTTAAATTGAACGACATACGAGTATATAAAAATTACGTCACATAATTAAATTCCTTTCAAAATAATTTTCCTTTATTTCACATTTATAGTTTGTCAGTATCGTACAGTAATGTATTAACAGTTTTTCTTTTTTTATAGTTATTTAATGTAGGTATTTAATTTAAAATTAAAGCAGGTTTTTGCACTGTGATCATATTTGTTGTTTATCAGTGATAGTCCAGCGGCTGGGCTTTCGACTTTACGTTCTTAGTCGAGGATTCGAATTTCAGTCACCAGAGATTTTTTAATAATAATAATGACGACATAACCATCCCACACGACGATAACCTCGTGAAAGCTGAAATAGATAAAAGAACTAAATATCTCGACCTGGCGCACGAGGTGACCGACATGTGGGGTGGCATGCCGGCTGAAGTTATCCCAATAGTCATTTCGGCGAATGGGACTCCGGTGTTGCTCGATACCGCGCGTATTGTCCGCCGATTTCTCTCTCATTCTCCCTGACCCTCGGCCGTTTGCTCTCCCCTGCCGAGGGAATCTCGTCTGGTTGGATTTATTTATTTAACCACTATCGTCTAAGAAAAGGATCGGCAACTCGCGGTTCGAGGCCACATACGCCTCTTTGGATGTAAAGCTAGATAGTACTTTGACCGTGTAAATTTATTTGTACAAGACCTATTTATTGTTGGCGAGAAAAAAATGGCTTTTTAAAAAGTTTGAAATATTGCAAATTGTAATTTGTACCCTTCCGACTCAAAAGGTTGCCCCTTGTCTACGCATGACTATAGGCTTACTCATCTCTGTCTACTATGCTTAAAAGGTAACTAGTTTAAAAGACGTAAGACCTTTTTTCTCCTTACTGTAATTTAGTGTTATCATAAAAATAAATATTGGATAGTTTTTGAATATCCGAGTATAGAGCCGTGTGTTTTGGTGAGTCCTAGTACATTTTGTCATCCGCTGTCCGCTTTGACAAAACTTATTATGTCCCGATGTTTTATTTTTAGAAGATATCAGGATTATCGGCGACGGCTGTGCTCGAAATAGAATATAAAAACGTTAAATGTAGAGAACACGATTCGTCTTGTAGTTTCAGTTATATCTTACTTGAGAGAAACTTTTTTCATTTCTGTAGATAGATTTACGAGTGAGATAATTAAACTGTCTTAAATCTTTCGCTACAGAGGAGATTATATTTCGTTTAAGATTAATTAGGCGGACGATTCGCGAGGCCATTAATGTCAAATTAACAAAGTTATACCGTTTAATAATTCTTAGAACAGTGTTGAAAACCTCAAAATAAATTTTAAAATGAAGCGTTAATGCATTGTTAAATTTAGATACGTCGTCCTTTATCTAGATCGGGGAAGATAAAAAATTATGTATACTTATGTAAATAGATTGGAATTTATACTTTTATCGTATTGAATCAAATGCCACTTGAGAAATAGGAGAAAGTTACGTTATCAATAAAAAATATAGTATTTTTTGAGAGTATGACGATATCCAACAAAGTTTTTTTTTTGGAGAACCTATATAGTTTAGGCAGAAAAGCCGCCTTTGACTGTTTCACCGTACTGAGAGATGGCATAGCTTTTAGGTCACTTAGCCTGAATCTCTATAATAACTCGATAATCGATTAGCAGCTAAAGGGCCTAACCACCACTAAGTCGGTGGCTTTTATACTGCTAAGCTAAGACACATTCAAAAGTTTAAATGCCGCTACGGGAAGCGTACGCGCTGGGAAAAGAAGTGGCCGAAGAAACACCAGCAACACGTCTAATATCTAACGGGTGGATTCTAGAATGTGAGTACACATATTTATAGACAAATTAAATTACTTATAAAAATCAATTACGTGTTAAATCAACTTGCGTAACTTTTTCACTCTTTTTCCCATACGCACTAAAAGCAGTACAACATTGAAATATACCCCCATACATCAATCTCTAATGTCAGTTCCAATGGCATGTCATTTACGAGAAAAGAAAAACGCCGTAAAGTCACATGAATTCCTGAGAAATATTTTAAAGTCCACTGCAAGTGCATTGCTATACAAGTTTTAAACGATAAAGCCTTCATATATTTGTGACTAATGATTTTTGTATGTAAAATTAATAAGCATACTCGCGTCGTTAACCTAGAGGGATAGAAATTACCCTTTTTTCATGATGCAACTATCGCTTAAATATGAATACTTCGCAAACAAAATACATAATATAAATACACATAAATGTCGCAGCCGGGATTAAAATCGACGACTGTTAGACCAATCGTCGACTAATCCACTATCACTGTTATTACAAACCATTAAAGAGTAACTGAAAAATTCCATCTTACACTGTTATGTTCGAACACAAACATTACGTAGCTAAGCCACTAAATATTTACAACCCAGTTAGGTACTAATTAACACGGTACTAATATTAAGACGAGGCGGTAAGACCGTATTTAGATCAGCGTTATCGCGCTATTTATATGTTGCCACTTTTAATTTAATTTATTTTTTTATTTCTTAGTGACCATCCTCATCTACTAATTTAGCGTCTCGCCGACTAATTTAATTAATATGACACAGAGTAACGAAGAGAAGTAAATGTGTAGACGTCTATTTTTTCAGCTTTTAGGGAAAATACTATACAGAACGGAGACATAATTGCAGAAGGTTTGAGTTTATTAACATAAGAAGTTAAATACGTAATAATGGTTGTCAAATATCTCCCTTCCGCCTTTTGTGTCATGCGGCACCCAAACATCAAGCTTTTTTTTGTATCCAGCCTTCTGCAGATGGTTTAAAATGGTTTGGTGACTAACTCCCATCTCCTGGGCGATGTCACGAGATGCCACATGCCGGTCTAACTCGATGTAGTCCATGATTTGATCGGTATTTGTCGTCACAGGTCTTCCGCCGGCTGGCTTATCCATGGTGTCGTTTTCACCGGCTCTGAATCGTCGAAACCATTCCTCCGTGGTTCGAAGTGATAGAGTACCATCCCCCAAAACACCATTAATCTCACGGAACGTTTCTCTAGCGGATTTGCCTTTAACGAAGGAAAACTTTAAAATAGCGCGAATTTCGGCGTTAGTGAACTCCATGTTTACACGTCTATAACTGTTGAACGCAATATCCAAACTAATTATGCATAGCGTCGTTTTGTAGGTTATGTCAAGACCTTTCAAATTATGTATAGTATTGCTAGATACGAGCTCTGTAGCGCTTTGTACATAGCCGCGAAATTCAAAAGACAAAAAGGCGGAAGGGAGATATTTGACAACCTATTATTTATGTATATATTATTTTTTTCATTATATCCATACATTTATTATTTAGTTATACCTATATTATATTAATTGTATTTATAGGTTTTGTTTATAGAAAAACTAATACGTGCGCATGAAATCAAGCAGTTCTCGGCACCGCTGAAAATCAGCGCTGTGGCAGCCTTGTGACAGAACATGCTGACACTGTAATTACATGTCCTATTGTCTGTGTTGGTGTCAATAATGAAAATGTCTACGTCTAATAGTCCGTTGATTACTAATCTGAGACCTAAATTAATTTCAATTTTAATTAATAATTTTCTGTTACAAATTTGTTTTTGTAGATTGACATGGAATTCTATTGTTTATTATGTAATATGACACTAGGTAAATTTATTATAAGCCGATAAGTATAAATTAATTCGTCCGGTCCGTGAGATGTCTACAACAAGCGGATGTAAACATCTTTATTATTATCTTGATGTGTGTGATGGACCAAAATGTATATTCTATTAAACATAGATAAACAAGCAAGGTATTATTAACAAGTAAGGTAGTAATATGCTACGGAATTTCTTTAAAGAATCGGAATTGGCACATCGTACGAACATAATACATTATTTTAAGGAAATTTGGCAGTAGGTATAAAAAGTTTTGTCTCAATTGCCTTGGAGAATGTTTACTTAATACCTCAACTTGTCTTGCGATACGCAAGAAAGGTAGGCTATTATGGTACAAAGGAGCATGTGAATCCAATCGAATTATATTGCATCCGTTACTATGAAAATTATGACGAATATTATAAACGACAGTGATTTCATAGCACACATGTCTGAAGTGCGATTACTACGAGTGGCGTGCGTTCAATTGAGATGCTTGTGGATGCATCTGGGTCAGCTGCAGTTTCCTATTACACACGTCGCCATTGTGACCGCCATGAGCTCTGACAGTCTGACAAAACCCATTCCAGCGTGTGACATATTATTATTGAGGCGTCAGTGCAAAGAAATCAATATAAAAACGAATTGAGAGATATTCTGATAACGTTCACACAGCCGTTATTCTTTAAGTATTAAATATCTGGTTTAAGTGACAAGTATTACAACAGAAACCGACTGCTAATTGGTCTGTCCTTTTTTTTTTGTTGACGGGGAGGAAATCTTCAGAAAGATACCCCGCCTTCTGGGGCGGAAGGCGGTGGTTATGTGGGGTTCTTACCCACTAAAACCTCCCCGGTGGCCCTTTCCTCGGCGCATGACGAGGGGCTCCGGGATCTCAACGTGGAACGCACCGGAGCCCCTCTGCACTGTGCTCAAGAAGAGCACGTCCCGGGGGGGAGGTTACTCCCTCCCCCCTGTGCCCTCGCAGTGCAAGGCGACAAGGGCCAGCCGATGACGCCTTCTTCCCGGGTCCACTTTGGTGGACGACTCAGGCCCCCACCCTTGTCGCTCAGTGAACCCAAGGCCCCTTTTAGTCGCCTTGTATGACTTGGTCTGTCCTTTACCAACTAACCTTATGTATATACCGTGATGATCTTGTTTTAGATATATCAACAGCGATTTTCGCGGTGAATTGTTTCAGCAGTACCCCCCTATCTTTGTTAGATTCGATCCCTGTCCGTGTACAAAGCCCGCTATTTTCAGCCGTTTAACATACGCACTTCGACATTGGCGAAATCTATATGAAAGCGTTATCAACAAAAACAATTGAATTGACTGCAAATCAAAATCAGTGACGGGTTACACATTAAACGTATCTCAGATATGCGAAAGCTGTTTTTAACCGACTTTAAAAAAGGAAGATGTTCTCAATTCGTGTGTATTTTATTTATGTTTGTTACCTTGCGACGATGAAGCGATTTTAATGATTCTTTTTTAATTTGAAAGCTGGTGCTTTGCGTGCGATCTATTTGGTGCAGTTCTGACAATTTCCATGAGAAAACCATATAAGTCTTAAATATGCTTTAATTATGTACGCGATAAAGGGACGAATAACTCAATATCACGCCCTCAACCGGGGGACCCTTGTGTGTAGTTACTAGCGGTAGAAGTTCAGGCTAAGCGACCTAAGAGCTATGCTAGGTAGCATAGCTCAATGCGGTGAAGCAATCAAGGCCAGCCTCTCTGGCCAATCTGTGTAATTCGTCATAAAAAAAATCAATACCACGCCAACCGATTTCAATATTCACATTTTTCGTCGGTCGTTGGGGTTTCCTGTCGCAGACCGGCCGGTCCCGGCAAAGACCGGACTTCATCCTCAAAGGGGACTTCTCCGGCACTCAGAGAAGTCCCGACGACGCCGAAGCATGCTGGGGCCAGGTACCCATCCTGGCCCCGCTTCGGATTACGGGGGCGGCAAGAGGAGGCGTTCGTAACGCCTCCTGCGCACCCCGATACGTCGCCTATCTAGGAGTTAAACCTACGTTAAGTTAAATACTTTATTAATTCTCAATTTCTTTATCGAATATCACTCCAATAAAGTTTCAATAAAGTGAAGTAGGCGTTGAAGCGCGTTAATTGCGTGCACTGCTGAGGCTTCATTACGAGCTCAGTCTGCTGAATTCATTGGCCGATTAAGTTTTACGACGCATCACACGAGCCCATCTATCTCTCGGCTCTTAAACGTCCAAACTTTAGGGCAACGATATAATTCACTCCACCGCGCTATTAATACTGTGTTATTACAGACCTTATAAACAATTCCAATATAGATTGTGTAAGTCAAGTTGGTGCGAAAGGCAAAGGCTTTAGGACTTCTTGAGATTATAAAGAAAGCCATTACAGTGCTAAACGTTAATAACTAAATTAGTAACATTCCGGGCATAATACAATTTTGATGTCATGATGCCGGATTCCGAGCCCATGTACTTCTAACATAATAAAATACTGGACATGGTAACATAGGATTCGGGACCAGAGTGTAGACGAAAGCAAAAGATTCCTCACAATGTTTTTTCAAATAATATAGACAAGATGCTATATAATAAGAAATGATGCTTTTGATTTAGTACGGGCCGTAATCTAATTTTTATTTAAATAACAATGTATATGTCTCGCATTATTGGGTACAGTCCTTTTCTGTAAAGAATACTGGCATAGTTCGCCACGCTGCCCTATTGCGGTTTGGCAGACGTCAGGTGTCTAAGAAAAATCAATTAGGGCATGGATAAAACTAGAACTGAATTCCTAGACATTAATCCTAGTGCCTTCTTTTCTTTCCTTAACTGCCTTTAGAAAAGAAAATATCCACCTTTGGGCATTGTATTTAAGATTAAAATTGCATAAAAAGGGTTTTTATAGAACCTTATCTGTGCTACGTGCTGCTACTATATTTCTTGCTTCAAGTAGCACTTTTATCACATTTCTAACTTAATTTTGTTCTGTAACTATAAATATCTTCTTTGCTGCAAGTCCTAAGTCATGTTAGAGACAAGATTACGTCATGAATTTTACGTTAACGGTCAGATCTGTAACTAACAAAGGAAGTTTCATTGCACAAATAAATGTTTGTGATTCGACTTATACCCATCGTATGGACAGTTATAAACCATAAACATTTCTATTTTGTGTAATTTCACTGTATTTTATGGGAAAATGTAATCAATAATTTTCACGCAAATGACAGGTCCCAAATTGAAACGTAAATTTTCCTTTTAAATTGCGTTATTTAAACAGTGTCTACGGCCAGCTATTTAAATAGTTTTAAATGAAATTTAATATAAATAAATACACTTATAACAAGTATATTTACGAGAAAAAAACAAAAACCTAACCAAACTCTCATCAAACTAACTTTTGAATTAAAAAATAAACATCGAATTCGGTTCCCATGATAATGAGTTATTCGTCCATTTGTCGCGCAAATACTTAATGCAAAAATACTTATATGGTTTTGTCATGGATGCCGTTGTCAGAATTGAACCAAATGTGAAATGTGACCTCATGGGATGCAAGTTTTCAAATAAAATCATCAAAATTTCAAAGTTCACCGAGTCGTAAGTTATAAAGTATACATAAACATAAAAAAAAAAGTATACACAGACGAATTCAGAACCCCCTTTTTGAAGCCGTTGAAATAATATTGATACCTTTGACTTTATCAGGTAGAATTAGAAACGTGGTAAATTCGTTAATCTTTATAAAAATCTTGTACCGCGTGGAATTCACCCGCCGCCGGTACGTCGCGGGTTTTTGTACAGTCTCGGACTAGTTACGATCCCCGACGTTACCGACACGCCCTCCGTACGCAAATTTGCTATAAATAATAATGAAAAATAGCCACAACCATCCTCTCACAACAACAGCGCACGATATAACTCTGTTAGCTTTTGTTATATGTCGAAATGTTAACAAATGGTACTCGAATATCGTTCAGTAACAATTTATCATCGGAATGAATTTTATAATGAATACACGCACCTCGTTAACCACTTACGAATGCTATCACGCCTAGAGTGACAGCCCGAGTTAAGTTTCTTTATGTGTTAAGCTTAGTACTCTAAGAGCTTGACCACCTTTTTCTACTTAACACCATTTACTGCAGCCCATACATATTTTCAACCGACTTCGAAAAAGAGGAGGTTCTCAATTCGTCTTTTGTTTGTTACCTCATAACTTTTAACTGGGTGAACCGATTTTGATCATTCTTTGATTATTTGAAAGTTTGTGCCTCCAGTGTGGTCCCATTCCAATTTGACCAAATCTGACAATGGCATAGAGGTTTTCTCATGGGTGCCATTTCGTTTTAAATTTGCATTAAGTATGTGCGCGACAAGAATGTATTTCAAAGGTAGTTTGATGAAAGTTTGGTTTGATTCTGATTAGTTTTATTTCGTTATTCCTACGATAATTTGAAAAAACAATGAGAGCGTCCGCGCGTAGTAGCGTTAAACGTTTGATTCGATTTGAAGTTGGTTTTTGTTTTTACTCGTAAATATACTTGTGTCATCTGCTTACACGTTACGTGCATACTAGGAAGATGTCCAGTTTGTTCAGATAAATTTACATTGCACAAGTTTCTTAAACCAATTTATTGACGGGGCGTCTATCCTACTGGGATCGGAGGCTCGAATTCAACTTGGTTTGTACCAATTACTTGCTTACGTACAAACGTAGTCATCAAAAAGTCAGCACATGTCTTTCCCTCTAAATATTGTGTTATGTAAGTGACGTGGTACATTATCGAAAAGAGAGCCTCTTGGAGAGGCATTTATCGGTCTAGTCATTTAAGCTAGTATGATCAATTTAATATGCGGTATTAAAAAAAATTGTTTGATATCCAATAAAAGAACGAAAAATTAATTAACGAATTAAAAGATCTATATATTGACTACCCTATTTGTGTGAAAAATACGTGAGTGTTTTTTTATATTATACAAAACGGCACATATATGTATACGAAAGAACTTTCTATCTAATTGCTTATAATTTCATGTTATATACTATTTTGTTGTGAAAAAAGTCTCCACAAAATTTATACAAAACAGAGCAATGCACCTAAGTACTGATTCTTGGACAAAGTGTTTAAAACTATTCCATAAACTTCTGCTGCAATCAGAGCTAAAAGTTTACCACGTGCGTAATATTTATGAATAGGCAATTTAAGTATTTCTTATCAAGTCTCGGCCGTTGGGCCGGACCCAAATGACACTATATATAACTTTGATTGGACGGTGTTCATTCGTACGATGCCTTGAAAACTTTAGTGGTACTGAGAATTACATGAGAAATGTTTTAAATGTAAAGAGAAAAAAAAATGTAAGTTAAAATTTTATTAAATACTTTATATAAATATTTACATTCTTTTGGCACTATCGATTTTATTCTCTGACGAACTACACAGATTGGCCAGCTGGTCATGACTGTTTCACTGGATTGAGAGATGGCATAGCTCTTAGGTCGCTTAGCCTGAACCTCTATCGCTAGTAACTCGACACAAGGGTCCCCCCGGTGAGGGGTAACCTTGGCTTGGACGGTTACTATGTTACGTGTAAACATTCCGATCCGAGGGCGTCCGAGAGGGCCAGCGGATTTGAATCCTAGGCGACTTGTTCTAAAAAGACGCATTCTGGATTTTATCTTTTTGTTGCTTCGACTTACAGCAATGGACTGGACTAGTTTGCCCGCGTTTGTCTTTATCTCCGATTTTTTTTTATGTAAAATAAGAGGCAATCGAGCAAGACGGGTCGCCTGATGGTAAGTGATTCACCGCCGCCCACGTCACCAGCGGCGCCAGTGCGTTGCCTACCCTTCAGGTAAGACCCCTCTTTTCTTGAATAACCCGATATCGCAGTTGTTGGGGAAGACCGCTGATGGCAACGAGTTCCAGATTACAATGTATTTGTTTTCACGAGTAGAGTTCAAAGGCATTTACTTTGCTAGTGCGCCGTACCATCCAGGACTACGTATCTACAAATCGTTGTCAAGGACTTGCGTAGAAGATTTAAAACAGAGTTTTCTTTTTTTTTATTTCTTTAATAAAAACTTAAATAAAACGCGAATCTATTTCATAACGAGATTGTATTTAAAAAAAGAATATCGGAGTAGCGCTGTTATCTTTTATAAACATAAAATAAAAAATAAGCTTAAGACTGTTTAGAAGAAGCGTCAATAGCCTAATGGTTTAGAGTACGATCTGCGAATCGTAAGGTCGTGGGTTCGAATCCATCATTGGACTATTGCCGTGAACCATGTCCTAGCACAAGCTTAAGCTTAGTTGGAATGGTTAATAAGATTGTTAGTAATATTTCTGAAAAAAAAGAAATATTGCTAGCTTTCTTTAAAAAAAAAACCCAACATACCCAAAATGCCCTTATAGTCTCGTCGGGGAGAAAGCTTTATCTTTTACTTCACGGACTGTTTCTTTTATTGTAATATCAATTTACGATCCTTGAATAAATAAACAATATCACAGATGACTTAAGTTGTCTGACAACTTCATAAGGATAATACAGTCTTCAGTACTTTAAAAAAAAATCATTCAGTTAAAAGAGTAAAGATGTATAAGGGTTTGATTACAGGCCCCGTTTCTCAAGTAGTAGATAATTATTTTCGACAATATACACAATTCAACATGTAACATGGCGATAAAACTGTTTCCGCATATTTCTTCGAATTGCGAAAAAAAATATATAACTGAAATAATGGTGATTGTTTTTGACCATGGACTTTTTTTATAGAGCTTATTCCGGTTACTTGCGACGTAAAATATTTAAAGCGGCTTGCCTTATGTATTTTAAAATTGTCATGACAGTAAATAATTATTTATTTGTTTAATATTTATTTGAACGAGATAAAAGTGTACAATAACGCGAAATACCAAATGGCGTTGTCTAGAGAATAAATATATTTACGAGTGAAATCAAAATCTGACTTCAAATAGAATGGGAATATAACGAAATGGAATTAATCATAACCTAACCAAATTCTCATCAAACATTTTTTGAAATACATCATTTCCAATAAATAATAAATGAAATGGCGTGAGTTATCTGTTCATTTGTCGCGCACGTACTTAATTCAAATTTAAGACTCGTATGGTTTTCTCATTTTCAATGGAACCACACTGGAAGCTCTATCAAATAAAGTCAAAAGTTATGAGGTAATAAACTTGAAAAAAAAACAACATACAGACGGATTGAGAACCTCCCCCTTTTTTGAAGTCGGTTAAAAAGTAAAGGGTGCAAGCTTAGAGAAAAAAGTCAAAATGAAATAAATATTTAGATTAATATAGGTGTGGGTTTGTTTTTTATGGGCTCCGAAATGGCTGGGCCGATTTCAATGAAATCTTTCTTTGGTGAACATCGGAGCACTCCTCTTTTTGAACTGTCAATCAAGCCATACGGCGTCGTACTTTAATTTCTGACATCAACTTGAGCCCGATATGTTTTTGTGTAAATGATAAGAATGATATTGTATTTACTGATATGTAGGGCGTAGGTATCTTCACCCACTCGAGAATAGAATAGAAGAGAATGAATACGGAGGGAAATTAATAATTTAATATATTGTGAGAGTTAAATTAAAAATTTAATGATGTAAGTTTATTGTTTAAATAAAATAAAGCAAAATCTTGTCCGGTGAAGCGAGCTGATACGCTAGTAACGTATATATAAATACATACATATATAACTATTAATAAATTAAACATATAACCATAAATAGATACATTTAAATAATATATAGATTTATATATAGATGGATATGGACAGAAAAAAGTAAATTCGAAACTATTACTTGTTTATTGTCGGTGTAAATCGCAGTAACAAGGAAATTTAAATTTAAAAAATAACGACATGACACATAACCTCACGTCCTTCGTCCTTGAATACCAAATATATTTTTACCTCGCATTCCTTACTTTACAAGTCTGCGATCGGGTGTGGAGAATCGTAATACGTACGTGTTGCCTAATATCATCACTGTATTCGGATATTTACAAGTTCGCTGAACTGAACAATCTGTTAACTTATCGAGTGCTGCGTGTAACAGGACTGTAAGCAAACTTACATTAAGTTAATTAGTATCAATAGTGATTCATTTTAAGAGAACCGTCAATATTAGAGTGTATTGAGTTATTGGCTTACAAAAACCACATTAACTTTTCAACCACGTCATAGACGTTAAAGAAATAAGGAGAGTTAATTACATTTTGTTTTTTTTTTTTTGACGAACTAACAGTTGGCACAGAGAAGCTGGTCTTTACTGCTTCACCGATTTAGAGGTGGCATAGCTCTTAGATCGCTTAGCCTGAACCTCTATTACGTGGTAACTCGACACAAAGGTCCCCCTGGTAAGGGTAACCTCGGCTTGGACGGTTACCATTAATACGCGTTAGCAGTCCGATGCGAGGGCGCCCGAGAGGGCCGAACCACGACTCGGTCGGTAGCTATTTTAATAACAAAATCTATTGGGACAATCTAACCTTTACATTTTGTATATATATATATAAGCTTTTACGTTATACGCTGCTTTTCATCAGGTATATGAGGTCCTATATGTGGCAGGGAATGTGCCCATCGTTTTAAACACCGTACACACATTTTCAGCATATGATTTGTTGTACTAATAAAAGGCAATTCATTGATCTAAGGCGAATTCGAACTCTCAACCGACAAATCATAAATCGAACCGAAGATATAACAATTGAAAATCAGATAAGAAATGTAAAATGTTTAATTTTTTGTTTAAAATTATCGCATGTTGTGAGTTTTTTTAATAACTAACTGACACAGATTGGCCAGAGAAGCTGGCCTTGACTACTTCACCGGATTGAGATGTGGCATAGCGCTTAGGTCGCTTAGCCTGAACCTCTATTACGTGGTAACTCGACACAAGGGTCCCGGCGGTGAGGAGTAACCTCGGCTTGACGGTTACTATGTTACGCGTAAGCATGCCGATCCGAGGGCGCCCGAGAGGGCCGAACCACGACTCGGTCGGTAGCTATTTTAATAACAAAATCTATTGGGACAATCTAACCTTTACATTTTGTATATATATATATAAGCTTTTACGTTATACGCTGCTTTTCATCAGGTATATGAGGTCCTATATGTGGCAGGGAATGAGCCCATCGTTTTAAAACACCGTACACACATTTTTAGCATATGATTTGTTGTACTAATAAAAGGCAATTCATTGATACAAGGCGAATTCGAACTCTCAACCGACAAATCATAAATCGAACAGAAGATATAACAATTGAAAATCAGAAAAGAAATGTAAAATGTTAAATTTTTGTTTAAAATTATAGCATGTTGTGAGTTTTTAATGACTAACTGACACAAATTGGCCAGAGAAGCTGGCCTTGACTGCTTCACCGGATTGAGAGGTGGCACAGCTCTTAGGTCGCTTAGCCTGAACCTCTATTGCTAGTAACTCGACACAAGGGTCCCGGCGGTGAGGAGTAACCTCGGCTTGGACGGTTACCATTAATACGCGTTAGCAGTCCGATCCGAGGGCGCCCGAGAGGGCCGAACCACGACTCGGCCGGTTGCTATTTCACGGATAATCTAATAGACATTCAAAAGCTAAACTAACTTTGAGTGCCACTTCGGAAAGCGTTGGCGCTGGGAGAAGAAGTGGCCGAAGAAACTCCAGCAACGCTCCTAACATCTAAGGGCGATAGCTCGATGATTTGCGAATCGTAAGGTAGTTCCGGTTCGAATCCACTATTCGATTATTGACGTGAACTATCTCCTAGCATAAGCTTTAGCATAGTTGGAATGGTAAACAAGAATGTTAATAATATTTTTTGTGTTTAATTATGATTTCTGAAAAAGACAAGTTTATTTACAAGCAAAAACAACAATTAGGTTTCACTTCGAATCGAATCAAACGGCAAACGCTATTTACGGACGTCCTGTATTTACGAATTATCGCAGGAATAGAATTTATCGCAACCTAACCAAACGCTTATCAAACTACCCTTGAAGTACATCCATTCCAATAAAAATGGATCATCGAAATATCTTAGCTAGCTTTTAGTTAGACTAGCTTATAGGTTAGCTGCAGCCCTGTAGTTCTGGGTTCTCAAGAATAAGACTACGGTATCCCCTGCCTGTCGTACAAGGCGACTAAAAGGGGCCTCGGGTTCACTGGGCGACAAGGGTGGGGGCCTGCGTCGTCCACCAAAGTGGACCCGGGAAGAAGGCGACATCGGCTGGCCCGTGTCGCCTTCCGCTGCGAGGGCACAGGGGGAGGGAGTAACCTCCCCCCGGGACGTGCTCTCCTTGAGCACAGTGCAGAGGGGCTCCGGTGCGTTCCACGTGAGATCCCGGAGCCCCTTGTCATGCACCGAGGAAAGGGCCACCGGGGAGGTTTTAGTGGGTAAGATCCCCACATAACCGCCGCCTTCCCCCCAGAAGGCGGGGTATCTTTGTGAAGATTTCCTCCCCGTCAAGCTTATAGGTTAGCTATTAAGTTATTTGCCCCTTTGTCGCGTACTTACTTAAAGCATATGCTAAGACTTGGCTTACTCACGGATGCCATTGTCAGAATTGGACATAAGTTTAAATGAAAAATCATCATCAAAGAATCATCAAAATCGGCTCACCGTGTCGAAAGTTATGAGGTAAAAAACATATAGACGAATTGAGAACGTCCTACTTTTTTGATGTTGGTTGATAAAATAAATATTGTTAGCATTCTTTTTAAAAAAAATGTGACTACTTACATTTTAAATACGTTTCCTCTGAATGGAAAAATGATTTACGAACTCTCGTGTTATCCTAAATATTCTCAGTCTCTAATATCTTATATCTAGTATATAGTGTAAATATTTTTGGCAATACCTTTTATGAACACAGCTATTAACACGTAACGGCAAAGGAACGTCCCATGGGCACCGCGATCGCACTTTGTAATGAACAATATGAATTTATAATACCCTAAAAGCGTGGCTTTTGTGGTATTATACACTGAAAAAAGGCTTTCAGCAATCAGTGAAATTACTAGTGAAAACCTTGTAGGAATTGTTCGAAATCATCCCAGCTACCGATTTCCATTACCGCACATCCGCAGATCGGCAGAATTCCAAATCCCACCGCCACCATCTTGATGGTTGGCGTTCAACGACTGTACGTTTTTCGCGTAACTTTCTCCCACGCACTGTCAACTTGTGGAATCAACTGTCGCCAGCGGTGTTTCCGAACGTTTACGATTTAGGACCTTCAAGAAACGAGCCTATTCCTATCTCAAGGTCGGCAACGCACCTACAACTCCTCTGGTGCTGGTGATCACTTAAGATCAGGTGAGCCGTATGCTCGTTTGCCACTTTTCATATAAAAAAGGCTATCGGACCAACTACCGTGCGTTTGAATTCTAGTTAAAATTGGTGATTGATTCCTCCTGACTTACGACCTCGTGGTCGCCAATTCGAACCTCACTCCTACACCTAACCTCAGTACCTTGTACCAATGATAATAAATTACTTGGTAATAATTTGTACCCTAGACATATACAGAAATTTTATTAATGGAATCATAATATCCAAACACATTAGACATACACGTATAGACATTTACGAGCAAAAACAAAACCGATTTCGAATCGAATCAAACGTAAAACGCTTTTAAGCGAGCCCGCCCTCTTTCTACTTTTCTGAATTATAGTAGGAATATTACGAAATAAAATTAATCCAAACCTAGAACATTTTCATCAAATTACTCTATATCCTTTCCAATAAAAATGAATTATCGTAATCGGTTGGCGTCATATTGAGTTATTCGTCTATTTGTGGGGCACATACTTGATGCAAATCTAACACTAATGGTTTTCACATGGATGTCATTATAATAATTTGATTAAAATTCATGGGAAAAAAAAGAAAAATAAACAAAATACAATTAAATGAAGGAGGACCGGACGAATTGGACGTGCTATAGTGGCGATATCCCGACACACCGTCAGCTGTGTCTATTATACAGATGACTGTGACGATGCCACAGGAAGACTGATGACAAAGGCAATGGCCGCATCAAGGGAGAGGATAGTGGACTACAACCTGAAAATGGCCATGAGAAGCAGGGATACAGCGGTCGCGGAGAAGCTATTAGGAATGGGCGTCTGCGACGCGTGAACCGGAGCGATCTCTGGCCACCTCCAAATTCAGGCATTATAAATATAAAAAAAAAGGAAAATAGTAACTGTGGAAGTGGCACTCTTTTAATAAAAGCAGAGTGAACAATTTAAGTGTATTGGAAAAGAGCACGGACACAGGTCTGTGGTTGCGATCTAACAACAATAAAAAAAAAAAAAAATTGGACAAGATGAAAATGTAGGCGACATTGGACAACGTTTCAGCATGTACTGTCGCAAGGTTGCCACAACGCTGATTTCAGCGGAGACCAGGTCTACTCAATGTCGTATCGCGTAATAATGCCTTTCCGTGGCATATATACACAGTCTAATAATCTATATATATAAAAGAGAAAGTGTGTGGGTTTGTTCCGTTTAGGCTCCGAACGGCAAGACAGATTTCAATTAAACTTTCAGTGAAATCTTCAATTTGACCTGGCGAGTAATCCTGCACGTTTTACTATAGTTTGGTGATGATCGGAGCACTCCTCTTTTGAACTGTCAAACATGCCACACGTCGTACTTTTATTTCTGATATTAACTTTGGCCTGATATGTTTTTGTATAAATGATACATGGGTGTAGGTAATGATCTTCACCCGCTCGAGAAGTGAAGGAATACGGCGTCTCCGTATGTAACGTGAGAGTTAAATTAAATATTTAATGATGTAAATTTATTGTTAAAATAAAATAAAGCACAATCTAGACCGACGAAGCGGGATGGGTACGCTAGTAAATATATATTACAATAAATATTATGATACATGTATTATTAGATTAATGTATTTTATTTTTGTACAATTTTAAACTAACTAGGGGAGAAGGGTTTCACTGAAAGGTAAAGGTAAAGGTAACACTTCACTTAACTTGTTTTAACCATTTTATTTAAAATAATCAATGCAGTGATACCATCTTAATGTAAGCACTCAATAGTATGTATTAAAACTGCCCAGCGCCATCTATTGGTGAGCGGTATAGAACAAAACATTATTAACAATTTTATTAATAATATATGTATAATGAAATCTGCCTCTATCTATGCCGTTAAAAGTACGAAAGCATAGTTTAAACTAAACTTAAACATCGATCGGCTTAAATTAAGTAACACAAGTCAGAAAATAAATTCGTACTGCGTCGTCCAAATTCATTTCCCTGTATTTGTCTTCCCTCAAATCCCACGGACTCGTTTAAATTGAATCTCTGAATAAATGTCGACTTAGAATAAATTCTTTTGGTTATACACATTATCCATAATCGTTTTTTTTTATTTAACTTTAATTTGAAAGGATACATCCCAGAGATACTCAAATATATTTTGTAGAAGTGGGTCTATTAATTTTCATCAGAGCTTATTTATTAAACGTTGAAGCCCATCACTACTATAATCTTATATGTACGTACATAATTTTTAACCGAATTCAAAAAAGGAGGTCGTCAATACATTTTATAATGTTTAAGTTGTCTCCGTCTGTTAGACGGTGTCAAAATCGAGACGCCAAAGAAATTGGCATTATGAACTGGAGGACTGTGGCCACAGATAGATCGAAGTACAGGAAGTTTTTTGGCTAAGCCAAGAGAGACAGAGCTATAGAGATAAAGAAGACGACAAACCTTTTTGTCTGTTAAACTTTTAGTTTTTTATGTATTCTATAAGCGATCGCTGCATCGATCTCGAATTACGTTTTAGCTGTTAGCATTCGAAGCAGTTTCGGGAACGTTGTGACAAAAGGTTAAATCGTTAGATCGGTAATTGTATAGCAATATGGGGATTCTTACGACGGTCGAATCGAGTAGTCCGGTTCGCAATTTCGTAGCACGTACGCAACTTGAGTTTGATAACCCAGTTAATTGTTAAATGTGAATTTTAGCACTTTTTTCTACGATTTTTTAACAAACTTCTTCTTAATTAGTTTACATTGCTAATTACATTTTTTCTTTCTATACTACTATAGCATTGATAAGTAGCTAAAAATTCTGAGAACGAGAAATTGTACTATTTTCTTAACAATAATTGTATTGTTTATTATCCAACTTAATACTTGGTAAATTTAGACCCCAAATCTGTCTATTTACCGTTGAATATGCGATCATACATTATGAAACGTTTTAATCTAAGCCTAGCGTCAATAGCCTAATGGTTTAGGATAACGACTACGAAACAAGGTCGTATGTTTGAATCCACCATTGCAGTTGAACTCCTAGCACAAGCTTAAGCTTGGTTCGAATGGTTAATAGGAATGTTACTAAAATCTTTAAAAAATATATCATCAGGGGTATTTCATTAGTAAAATTTGATTTAATGAATTCATTTTTAAACCTATGAATTAATTTTAGATCCTTGGAGATATCGGTAGTAGTATTTATTACTAAAACAAGCATATATCGATCACTATGACGCCAATGAACGTCATTTTGACACAATTGGTAAAGCACTCTCGGGGCCAAGGCGTGAGGTAAATTAAGCCGAAGTGATCTCAAAAGGATCTTTATAAATAAAGTAATATGCTACATAGTATAGACCAAAGTAATAAAATAGCTCAAAGAAAACCTTAAATTTAATAAAAACATTGCGTTTCAATTTTAGCATTTTCTTCATAAGTCTTACAAAAGTTTCGACCACCGTCTGACGCCAGTGTAAAATTGGTCTGTCAAATAAGAGAATAGCTGCGAATTCTATATTATAATACAAAGTTGTTTAATTTATATTAAAACTGCCTAATAATATGTCTTTGACAGATTTAGAACAGACAGAACTACAATAGTAGGTGGTTTAATTAAAAGTTTTATGACTTACAGTTAAAATACCCATATATTTGAGTAATAAATTCTCGCGCATAAGATTAGATTTAGCGCAATGTCACCTTAGTAGTTAAGCGTGTCGACTTCAGCCCTATAGTTCTGGGCTCTCAAGAATACGACTGCGGTATCCCCTGCCTGCCGTAGAAGGCGACTAAAAGGGGCCTCGGGTTCACTGGGCGACAAGGGTGGGGGCCTTTGTCGTCCGCCAAGGTGGACCCGGGAAGAAGGCGACATCGGCTGGCCCGTGTCGCCTTGCACTGCGAGGGCACAGGGGGGCGGGGGGGGGAAGTAACCTCCCCCCGGGAAGTGTTCTCCTTGAGCACAGTGCAGAGGGGCTCCGGTACGTTCCACTGGAGATCCCGGAGCCCCTCACCATCCACCGGGGACGGGCCACCGGGGAGGTTTTAGTGGGTAAAAACTCCACATATCTTTTTGATGATTTCCTCCTCGTTAGCAAAAAAGAAAAAAAAAGCGTGTCGACTAGCGATTTGATTCGCGGGTTCGAATCACTGCTCAGTTTGTACCAATGAATTGCCATTTTTACAGTTTTTTAGATAACAAAATCACTTGGTATATAATTATTATCTGGTGTATGGCGATGGCTTCACCACTTGTAACATTTAAAAGCTAATAAGTTTGAAAAACAAAAAGCGAAAGCTGTCTTTGTCTACCCCACTACGGTTATTTCTGTGTGCTTATTTATCTTATATTATTTGTAGTGAAATAGCAATGATAGCCTATATAAACGGATCGACTAACGATCTGATGATTTCGGGTTCGAATCACGGATATTTACCGTTTTTCGGTTTTTAAGTACAAATTAATTGGTGATGGGCCATCTGCCTGACACATATAGGACCTCATAAACTTGGTCAAAACCGAACAGCAAAAGTTGTCTCTATCCAGCTATGTAGGAAAATGAACTGAGAGCTTATTTATATTGTACTATTTGTAAATAGATATAATGTCCGCTTTCGGCCAGAACGTGAATCATGTTACTATCACTGGTATAAGCTTTTAAATATAACGAAAATAATTCGAATGGACTAGCACTTTTGTTTCGATTGATGCGATATAATAATAACGATCATTTCAAAGCGGCATGTTTCACCATCTAACATTGTCATTAACTAGATAAATCTTATTAAATGTTTTGAACTTTACTAGGATAGTATGTAGTGGATACGATCATAATTTTTCGATCAGATTTTATATAATTTTGATTGGTTTTGTAAAAGGGCGCGAAAAGTGATCGACAAACAAATAAGCAGCTGATACGAAGAGTAAGGTATTTTGTGGAGCTTTTATTAAAAAGGTTTTATTAACATTTAATTAGGTGTCTCGGCTTGGACGGTTACTATGTTACGGGTAAGCATTCCGATACCAGAAGGCCGAACCACAGCTCGGTCGGTTGCTATTTGACGGATAAGCTAAGGGACACTTTAAAGCTAAACTAACTTTGAGAGTCACTTAGGGAAGCGTTGGCGCTGGGAAAATTAGTGGCCAAAGAAACAACAGCAACGCTCCTAACATCTAGTGGGGCCTGCCAATACATTTTTGGTAACACGAAATGATTAGTACGGTACCTAATAAGTTTGTTGAAAAGCGGACAGTAAAAGCTAACATTGTCTACCCCATTGTGGTTAAAACACGTGAGAGATATATTTTTTAAAAAGCGTGTATTTTTTAAACACAACAAATTTCAAATTAAAACCATATTATTAAACATATAACGTGAAGTTTCGGTGTTTTGTGGACCCTACACGTGTTATCGATATAATGTGTAAATGAATGTTACTAAACGTCACCCAGCGCAGCACAGATAAAATTATCTTACTAAATATATCTGTTTTGAACGGGTGCGTACGTAACGTGAACTTAATATGATAAATTGATAGATACTGGTTTGCTCGCGACTGTTATCTTTATGGTACGGCAGCCTCTGGTGGTTCTCTTGTAATGCTTTATTGGGTACGTAATAATTTTCATTGATTTTGCTAATACCTTATCTATTTATAGACTAGATTTGAACTTTTAGACCTTTCGCAATATAACCTAATTTTGGTACATAAAGAATACGTAGGATGTGAGAACTTGTATTATTGTATGTAATATTTTTATGTATCGTATTTAGTATGAATCAATATTTCACCAATTTTATGACATCACCATTAGAGGTATGTGCCCGTTGTCATAAACATGGTTCATTGTTAATAAATGATTCATTGAACATGAGAATTAAATAAATTTATTCGTAAAGAAAAAGCAAGCCGACCGATTCGAACCCAGATCGTACGTTGAACTTTTAACCAACCCTTATTCGTGTATAAGCAACCAATCAAGCTGTGGTTTAGCCCTCGGTCGCCCTCACAACTGAATTTTTTCGCGCCTAGTAACCGTCCAAGCAGAGGTTACCCCTCGCCGGCGGGACCCTTATATCCAGTTACTAGAATGAAGGTTCAGACGAAGCGAAGAGTTATGCCACCTCTCAATCCGGTGAAACAGTCAAAGACAGATTCTCTAACTAATCTATGTAGGTTCGTTACAATAAAAAAGCGTAACCAACAGGCCATTACCTCTACCTATATGGCATAATAATAGTAAAACTTGGTAACAAGTTCAATACATATTAGTTTAGGAACATAAAAAAAACTAAACTCTCACGTCCGATTAATCCTTTTGGGGTAAACAGAGACAGCATTCGCTATGCGCTTTTCAACCGACATCAAAAGGGGAGCCTCTCAATTCGTTTGTAATTTTTTAAATCTTTAACCATTGTGTAATCATATGGCAGTCATTTTAGAACCGACTTAAATGTTTTTGTCTAGGATTTGGTTGGTCATTTTGTTGGTGTAGTATCATAGGTTTTGAAGATATACCAGGGACTCTTAAAAAGGTAGAATGCTTGCTGATTGCAGTATTTTGCAATCACAAAGCATTCTACGATCCCGATAGGTAGGTTTATGACATAACGACTACGAGCACGAATGTTGAATAAGATAATACAGGCGTCAGAGCTTCTTAGTATAGCTCTGATAGTTGCGAAATAAAAAAGAGCGTTCTCGACTTTTTACGCGTAAAAATACTTGTTTATTATATATACACTAGCAAACCCGGCGAACTCCGTTTCGCCACCAGATGGCTTCGTTTTATGTAACATTTCGTTTGGTGATTAAAAGATGAAGAAAAATTTTATTTCATTTCACAACAGTAATGAATTCATTTCGATTACAAAAATGAAGTGTTATTTAGTTGAACTTGTCTAAGTAAATGAAAGTAAATACTGAATCGAAGCGTCATACGTGTCCGCAAATTATCCGTTTCATTGAAGTGCTCTTTGGTAAACCACATTTTTTGTTTTTTGGTCTGACGTTAACACAAACAAAGCGGATGGTTTCCCAACTCGTGAACACGCAACGTATAACTGCCCATGTGAAAAACAATGATTTTCTAAATTTATCCCGCAAACACTAAGCGATTGGCCTTGTGACTTGTTAATTGTCATTGCGAACGCAAGGCGAACTGGAAATTGCAATCGTTTGAATTCAAACGGAAGATCAGTCGGAATCATTGGTATTCGAGGAATACATACATTTTCACCTGCGTACTTTCCGTTAATAATTGTTGCCTCAATCAAATTCGGCATAAGTCTTTTTACCGAAAGTCGAGTACCGTTGCAAAGTCGCGGTGGATTCAAATTACGCAATATCATAATAACTGTACCAACTTTGAGTTGCAAGTTATGTGGTGGAAATCCTGGTAACTCCAGAGAGTTCAAAACTCCGTTGGATAATTTACTACATCATCGGGATTTGTTATGGAATCAACGGATTTGTATGTCACCAAATCGCCAGCAATTTTGATTGAATGGTGAAATTCAGTGCGTGTACATCATTATTCTTTGCGGCAAGAATTGCTCGTTGACTTAACCAAGCATAATTCTGATAATTCTCACTAATGTTTGGGAAAACATTTTCAATAAGAGCTAATTGAGAGTCTACAAATCGGCAAAAGTCGTTGGCAAGAGTAATTAATCCAGACGTCACATCAACTGGGACTTTTCCATTTCAACAGCTAACAATTGTTTGGAAAATTGTGCAGCACTTTGATCATTTTGAAGTTGAACTCTCATATTAGTGGTTAGCGATAATGTTTTACGTTATTCCATAAAGGTGATGCCTTCAGGCAAGCATTCAATTCATCTGCAGGCGTTCCACGGGAATTACTGGCAACGTCTGCCTGAAATCGCCTGCCAAGAATATCATCAAGCCGCCAAAGAGGTTGTTATTTCGCCGAAGATCCTTCAGTGTGAAGTTAAGTGCTTCAAGTGATTTCTTATGTGCCATTGTGCACTCATCCCAAACAATGAGCTTGCATTGCATCAACAATTTTCCCATTGCACTGGATCGGGAAATATTGCATGTTGGAGTATCAATTGTGTTTAAATTGAGTGGCAACTTAAGCGCAGAATGTGCAGTACGACCACCATCTAGAAGAGTCGCCGCAATTCCAGATGATGCTAACGCCAAAGCTATGTCACATCTTGATCGAATAGTGGCCAAAATCAATGAAATGACAAATGTTTTCCCTGTTCCTCCAGGTGCGTCCAGGAAGAATAGACCACCAGTATTATTGTCCACCGCTTGCATTAATGTTTCGTATCCTTTTTTTTGCTGTTCATTCAGCAACGGCACATTATTTCGAACGAATTCCTGCAATGTATCAACATTGTATTGCAGCTCTCTATTTAATTCTTGGTTGAATGCATCGTGCATCGATCGATTAGGCGCAATCATTCCTACTTCAATCAGTAGCTTGTTTGCAATAGTCAAGCATTGATCCTCAATCAGAATCAATCCTTCATTGTAGATTTCATCGGTTATTTGGATGTCAGGATTATTCGTTTGAATACGCAAGCGATGCAAGATATCTTCACATATGTCGTCTTTGTATTTGTTCCTTAACTGAATTGGTTGTGAAGGAAAACATGTGGTGATGATAATTGCGAACAGCGTTCGTATTTGGTACGCATTTGATGAAACAACTGAATCCGCAAGTGTTAAATCCCAATGAGAATCGTTCTCCAGCAAACCCAATAGTTGACATGCTTCTCGATATGTTTGGCATTGGTGGCCATTCACAGTTTTCAAATGCGCAAATGATTTTGGTCCACGTACATTTACCAACAGCAGTCGCAAAAACATTCATCATTTCTAGGATGAACAGTATACATGCGACCTAGTGCATCAGTGGAAAACACCTGTGGCCAATCTGGAACTGGGGTTCCTCGTTTGCGACGTTGGAATTTCTTTGTTGATTGATTCCAAGTGTAATACTTGGGCATTTCAACGTACGTCAGCGTCGCTGCGAATGGATCTGCTTCACACATCGCAAAGAAGCTAGTCAATGTTGTCGATGGTGGTCTCTCAGCTCGTTGTGCCGCATTAGCCTCAGTGAAGTAAACTCTTTGGCCATTTTCCAAATGCACTGCTAAATGTACAACTGTGGGATATCTTTCATGAATTTGAAATGACAATAATCGCCACAGTGCTTCATTAGTACTGACGTATCTGCCCATTTGGAAGTTGCTGATTTCGTCATTCGCATTTTCCGACGCAATACCAAACACAGCCATGTCGCTGCCTTTTGTGACGTACTTGCACAAATATTTGATTGATTTGGCCGAATGACAACTCTCAACGTTTGCATGTGTTTCGAAAATTCGTGATAGCAGCGGGCAATATGGTACAATGAATTCATTTCCGATCTCAATCTCTTGATTTTGAACTTTAACTTTGATAGTTCGACCATTATCTTCTTTTGAACGCCGACGATAAACTGGATATCCATCGTTTCCTGTGACTGTTTCAGCAACTAACGGTCGCGGATATCGTTTTGTGCACTTTCCATCAGCCATGCAAGGCGATAATGGATTTAATGCACCGCACGGTCCATGCACCATCTGTGTCGTCACAATGTCGTGTAGATGGGGATCAGTGACTGGATCAGGAATTTCAGCTGATATGATGTCATCCACTTCATTTGAATGTAATTTGTTCAGCAACCAAATTAGGATATGAGCATGCGGTAGTCCACGCTTCTGCCATTCCACCGAGTACATATAACTACGTGTGTCACCAAAAACTCGATACTTAGCAAGCACATCCATCATGACCTTGAGTTTTGCTGAAATACTCTGGCGATTATGTCATGGCGATCTTGCGGTTTTTGACCCGGTTCCAACTCACGTTCAATTTCCGTCCACTTCGGATTGCATGTGAACGTAATAAATAAATCCGGAGTTCCATAATTTCGCACGTACGTCATAGCGTCTTGAGCGTATTCGTGCATGTGGCGTGGGCTTCCGATATAAGATGATGGGAGAATCGTCAGACGTCCAATATTCTGAACATCACCATCTGAATGAATAGCATCACGCAAGTGTATATAGTCCTCAGATCGTAGCTTTGCCTGATTGAATCGGATGAACGCTAAACGTTCGGTCTCGACTTTGACGTACATGTCGACAGCGAATTGCTGGAATAGCCGACGGCACTTCAGAATGACATTCTTCTCATGTGTACGAATCATCATACGATACGCATAGTAATTCATTGAGCTTAGATTTTTATTCGTTGATATGCCTGAAAATGCAAAATTAAATGAATTGTTAATGGAAACCAATAATAGCAATAATGGCAATAATTAGTGTGTGAATGTTGTACCTGTAATTGGATCGACCATCTTCAACGTGATGTCGTATCCGTCTTGCCCTTGCCAATAAATGATTGGATATTGTAACGCATCGTACAAACGATGTGTCTCGTTTACACGATGCATGATATTGCTTCTTCGCTGAACGACAATGTCTCGCGATTTAGTTGGATCGCCAACAATAATTGCAGCAACATCATTAACGGTGGGTGCATTGAATCTTCGCACATGTTCACCTGTTGGGGTACAATCAGCTCTTATGACAAATTTGTGCGTATCTGATGGCATTCGTTCCAATGCTGTTTTGAACATATTAACCACAGCATTATTAGCGTGAAAAAATGCTTGCAACTGTTCAATAATTCGTCTCTTTAACTGTTGTGTTCCCTGTATATTGCACCGCACATTCAGCTGATCCACCATCGACGAAATGAAATATATTTGCAGAAATTGATGCGGTTCATCTGGTGTTGGCACCATTGAACCATGCAAATGATATATTTGCCCTTGTATCTGTAATTGCAAACAATCATTTGTTAAAGAATACGGTGTAACTTCTGATCCTGTGATGGTGCAGTGTGTGGGGTATATGTAGTTGTTATGTGTTGCAATTCATTGTGTTGGTGTGAGTGATTGGTTATGTGTGTTGTATCTTTTACCTTGCAAGTCGGCATGAAGCCGCCTTCTCGAATGATATTAGCTCCAAAGGAAGTCATGCGAAAGCAGTTATTGTATTCAAGGATGTGTTGAAGAAAATGGCTGGAATCGGGATCACTTCCATCGAACAATGGTTTCAGTGGCTGTGGTGGTGTAAGTAATGGATCCAGTTTGACTTTTCCACTTGCGCAGCACAATCCAGCCGTTTCTCTTTGAACTTTAACGCATTGCAATATCGGCATATAGTCGTCATTGGTCCAATATCTAAATTTTCATCATCACTGTAGTTCGCAGTGGGATCATATAGGAATGCCAAGCGATTGTATGATGCCAATGATCTTCGTGTGCTCACGCGTTGTCTCAATCGGGCATTTTCTCTTATTATATTTTGTCTTTCTTCGCTTAAGTTCTGTGAATACACTTGTTGCTGGCTTGCATGTCTTGTGCGGCGGCCGATGTTCACACGTCGTCCTCTAGGCATTTTGGGCTATAGACAGAGTGGTGAATTTAACCTCAAATGCACGATCCACATAATTTACACAGTTCAACTTACCACCTTAAAGACAAATGCCTGCTGTTGAAATTTAATAAAAATTTGCACAATACACGTGATTGATTTGATGGTAAATGTAAGGAAACGAATAACTATTTTTTTTTACTTTTTTTCACAATTTCACAGTGAACATAATACCGGTTTGTCACATGAAGCTGTCAAACAATGTATCACGCACCGGCGCCATCTAATTAAAATATTGGTTTGTAGTACATGATATGTATCAGAGATGGCGCTGTATGTGAAAAAAGATTTTCCCGCTTTTCTGATGAATTTTTTCCTGAATTTTCCTTATAAACCTGCTATAAACCTCATGGAGCCCGAGACCTTTCCAACGAATGCAAAACCGTGGAAATCGGTTCATGCGTTCTGGAGTTATAGCGTCAGGAAGGAAAACCCGACTTATATTTATATAGTAGATTATATTGATATGTGAAAGGTCTTATTTAACACTACAGTGAAATGGCAATATTTGCGATTTACAGTGTCTGATCTTGTAATGTCGAGGTATGCTAGAATTGAACTGGGCACCGAGTGTATTATCGTCGATTGTTTTCGGAAATTATCTACAAAGACTTATTGGTGACAACAAGAAGAAGGCAATATAAAAATAGGTTCAGGGGTCTTAAGTTGCCACTCTGTTTATTACAGATTTTATTGCAAAGGTTTTAAGTTACCTACGTTCCGAACAGGATAACTGTAGTGTCAGATTTACAATTTAATTATACTATTTTATGTTCTGATCTATGCAGAATGACCTTATCTGAGGTCGCGCATGTCTATGTTTTAAAGGTTAATTTTAATAATTACTAGATCCCAAGCTTGGAGAGCGGCCAGCTAACTAATTTGTAAAAATTAGGATGTTACTCACACGACAAAGCTTTATTGGGAATTAAAGTAATATTTCTGAAAAAAAAAGAAATATTGCTAACTTTTTTTAAAAAAGTTCTATAGCTTGTTGTGTTTTATAAATCTAATGCTATAGAGACGATGGTCTTAAACATGATTGCAGACTGCAGACGTATTAGGTCGGTTCATGTCAGTTATGTGCAAATAAGAAAATTTAGGACATTTCAAATTATAATTAAACCGCGATAAGAACTTTAAGCTTTGTTTTTATTTATTATTAAAAATGACTATGTGTTTTTGAGATCGGTTGTGAGATCGAATTTCTGGACGTTTTTCGGTTTTTTACGTACAAACATTGCTAAAAATAGTGGCAAATGTATGACGATATGCTAGGAGCCTGCCTGTCAGAAATGAGACCTAATATAATTGGTGAAAAATGGACAGCGATCGTAATCTATGTGTACTCGCTAAAAAAGGATCCAGGTGCAAAAAAGTTAAAACGTTTTTTAAAAATATCCACTCGATGCCTTTATTCGGAACTATGGCGTCGTTTAGCACACCTTCGTCGCTCCAATGGCATGGGCCTTTATTAACCTTATCTCCTAGTTGGGGTGAAGCTGGAGCACTTCACCCCTTTTGTTTATAAAGGCGCCAAGCTGTGCCTTCTCGAGGCATGTTTTTCAAAAATATCACTAACATTCTTGTTAACCATTCTAAATAAGCTTAAGCCTGTGCTAGGAGATGGTTTACGTCAATAGTCGAATGGTGGATTTGAACCTACGACCTTACGATTCGTAAACCGTGCCCTAAACCATTAGGATATTGACGCTTCAAAACTGTTACAGTCCACAGACCGTTTTTTTAACTATTTTAAACGTAATGTTCATAACGTTACCATTCACCTTCAATGGTGATGGTGGTCAAGACATGAAGGTTTTTTTTTAATTACTATGACACAAAACGGATGTAAACAAGACGAGATAAATAAGTGATACAGTTGTCTATCGTGATCATAGTCCAAATATTTGAAGCGTCAATAGCCTAATGGTTTAGGGTACGGCCTGCGAATCGTCAGATCGTGGGTTCGAATCCGCCATTGGACTATTGCCGTGAACCATGTCCTAGCACAAGCTTAAGCTTAGTTGGAATGGTTAACAAGATTGTTAGTAATATTTCTGAAAAAAAAAAGAAATATTGCTAGCTTTCTTTTAAAAAAAAAAAATATTGTATGTTAGGAAGAAAAAATCACATCTTAGTTAAATGTCTGTAGAAAGGAAAAATCTCGTTATCTGCACGTCCTATACAAAAGGATGACTGAATGTTATCTTTTTCATGTGAAATGTTTTGTATTTTCTCTAAACAATGCTCTCACGACTATTACATCAAAGGATGCGGGCAGTGATAGGAAACTGTCTCTAACTTACCTTTTTTAGGGTCTTGCTATTTTAAGGATTAACTTCTTAGGTTATATACTGTAAGCCTGAGTAAATTGATTGAGGATGCAGTTTTCTCTTGAAGGTATATACACCAACGTTCCCGAGGGAGACAAGTGAACACAAAATCCGTTAATCAAACGGAACCGGGACTTATCGTAACTGTTAGTACACTTTTGTTTATGAAATAAAAATTTAATTCTAGAGGGGTAGACAGTGATAGTAATCGATTTTCGCTTTTCATCGAGCTTATGGGACAGGAGATGAGCTCATCGTCGAACACCAATTACCGATATCTTAGACCATCGAATTGTAATTCGAACAGATATTCACTGGGTTGCCACTGGCTTAGCATATGACTATTAACCATTATATTTAGAACTCTAGAGAACTTAGGGTACATGAATATCGTTAAGGGATACACGAGAATGCAACGCACGGGATTGAATCTGAACTATTGAACGTAATTATGATCGTTGTAATATCGTTTAGTAATGTTAAATATAATATAAACGCTGTCGTTAAATCACTTCTAAGGTGCCGCGTAGTTGGCAACTAGTTTACTAATAAATAAAAGTGGCCCTTGTAGGAGGCCTTGTAGGGAAGCGGTGACTAATTCAGTTTTGTATAATGCAGTCTCAGATGTAAATCGGTGATGCAAGTGTGAGCCGAAATAAGTGAACGGTGAGCCTCCAGCCGTGGCACACGTGCTTGCCTCCGTCGTGACTCTTCAAACGCGGGTCTAACGTGCGGCTCGGACCTCGGGGCCATATGTTAACTTACACACAAATGGGACACCAACACACTTAGGCGACGCGAAAACAGCGGGCGACGGGTTCGCGTATCGTGTTCGAAAGTTGCGCTAAGTTCGCCAACGGCGCGAAACTCGTGCGGCGCGGAGAGAATACTGCGGCGTCTGGGGAGACACGCGACCGCGACCGCTCAGTGTGGAGCTCACACTGATTTTTTGTAGGAGGCATCGCCGCTGGCCCGCCGCCTGCTCCACATACTACGACCGGTGTATACTCGGTATACCGCGCGACTATTAACCGTCCCGGCGAGAGGTATTCACTTCGAAACCTAGTGCCTAGTAAACACCAAACTCCCGTAACTAGCTGGCTAACCATTTACCTGCCGACCAACGTGTCTGATACAATTACGTACTATTAGGATTTCGCAATGCGCGCACGCCGATCTGTTCGATATTCGATGTCATTAGTTCCGATATTAGTTAAAGTTCTCCATGAAATTAGCTCATCGATATTATTAACTATTATCATTAAACATGTCCCATGTATCTTCTAAACTGAGGTTTCGTATTTCGCACGGTCTTCATCATTCATACATCGACGCGTAAACACTCTTTAATTCCGTATACTCTTATCTTTTTAACTGATTTCAAAAAAGGAGGTTTTATTTAGCGTTTACTTTAAATTAGGTCACATATAATTTTCTGGTATAGGATCGCAGGTTTCGAAGATATACTAAGAAACTCCAAAAATGATTTGGTGTAGAATGCTTGTTGATTGAGATATTGATAGGTATATAACAATCTAACATTAGGTAAGTACTACTTAAGGACATCGAGCACAAATACACAAATGTGGTAGAGATACACATTTGTGTATTATAGAATATAGGCGCCAAAACTTCGTAATACATACTATAGCCGTGAGCAAAATAAAGGGTCGGTTAAGAAAGTTTGAATATCTCGGAAAATAAAGACGCTAGCTAACTGAAATAAATTGTGCATGATAGACAATTAAATATCCCTAAAATAAAATAAATATTGTTATTAATTTATTTATATTTCATATTTATATAAATATATATTTTAAATAATACAATATTTTTCATTAAATTTTATTTTTATTTATATTTTAGTACTTAGTGTTGCCTTCATGAGGCGACTAAATAAGTTTGAATATCTTCCGACATCTTTAAAATTTCTTAACCGTGTCTTTATTTTTGCTCACGAGTGTATAATATTTTGGAAATCCGCATGTTATAGTAGTGTTTAATATTTGATCGATCACGTTCGATTTGAATTGAAGTCAATTTTGTTTATCCCATAAATATTCCCGACATAGTAAGGCCGCCTGCGCTATATGTGGCCATTATATCGGAGACGACTTTCCTGCAGTTTGTCTGTTACGTCGCGGACACCAAGGATGCCCCGGATGTGTTCGTTACTTATACGATCTAATCGACTTATACGACCTGTAATCTTTTACATTTCTAGGAAGCTTATTAAACATTTGTGCACCTTCAAAAAGGATGGTCCTAGCTCCGTAATTAGTCCTTAGTGCATATACATAAATATTATTATCTCGTCTAGATATGCGGGTAGTTAACACTTTTTTGTAAAAGTGATACGCGTATTTATCACGATTTAGTATTTTTCTGACGAATACACAGGTGCTGTATTATGTATACTAGAATAGTTTTCCCGCATCTGTCTTTCTTTCCAATTAGAATGTGGATGTTCTCAAGAGCATTGTGAGTAGTCATTTACTTAACTGGTGTCTTACAATCCCCGATTGCATTTCTACTTAAAATCAGGTGGAATTGGGGTCAAGCATTAGCTTTGAATAAATAAAAGTGGCCCTTGTAGGAAGCGGTGACTAATTCAGTTTTGTATAATGCAGTCTCAGATGTAAATCGGTGATGCAAATTGTGAGCCGAAATAAGTGAACGGTGAGCCTCCAGCCGTGGCACACGTGCTTGCCTCCGTCGTGACTCTTCAAACGCGGGTCTAACGTGCGGCCCGGACTCAGGGCCATATGTTAACTTACACACAAATGGGACACCAACACACTTAGGCGACGCGAAAACAGCGGGCGACGGGTTCGCGTATCGTGTTCGAAAGTTGCGCTAAGTTCGCCAACGGCGCGAAACTCGTGCGGCGCGGAGAGAATACTGCGGCGTCTGGGAGACACGCGATCATGACCGCTCAGTGTGGAGCTCACACTGATTTTTGTAGGAGGCATCGCCGCTGGCCCGCCGCCTGCTCCACATACTACGACCGGTGTATACCGCGCGACTATTAACCGTCCCGGCGAGAGGTATTCACTTCGAAACCTAGTGCCTAGTAAACACCAAACTCCCGTAACTAGCTGGCTAACCATTTACCTGCCGACCAACGTGTCTGATACAATTACGTACTATTAGGATTTCGCAATGCGCGCACGCCGATCTGTTCGATATTCGATGTCATTAGTTCCGATATTAGTTAAAGTTCTCCATGAAATTAGCTCATCGATATTATTAACTATTATCATTAAACATGTCCCATGTATCTTCAAAACTGAGGTTTCGTATTTCGCACGGTCTTCATCATTCATACATCGACGCGTAAACACTCTTTAATTCCGTATACTCTTATCTTTTTAACTGACTTCAAAAAAGGAGGTTTTATTTAGCGTTTACTTTAAATTAGGTCACATATAATTTTTTTGGAATAGAATCACGGGTTTCGAAGATATACTAAGAAACTCCAAAAATTATTTGGTGTAGAATGCTTGTTGATTGAGATATTGATAGGTATATAACAATCTAACATTAGGTAAGTACTACTTAAGGACATCGAGCACAAATACACAAATATGGTAGAGATACACATTTGTGTATTATAGAATATAGGCGCCAAAACTTCGTAATACGTACTATAGCCGTGAGCAAAATAAAGGGTCGGTTAAGAAAGTTTGAATATCTTCCGACATCTTTAAAATTTCTTAACCGTGTCTTTATTTTTGCTCACGAGTGTATAATATTTTGGAAATCCGCATGTTATAGTAGTGTTTAATATTTGATCGATCACGTTCGATTTGAATTGAAGTCAATTTTTGTTTATCCCATAAATATACTTATGAATACGCTTGTACATATTATATTTCAAGGTTTATGCGGTTGCCTGGAAGAGATCGCTTTTAGCGATAAGGCCGCCTATTGTTTATGTATTTTAATTATATTTTCTTTTTTTTTATTTTAGTTCATAAGTGTAAACAATAAAGAGTTTATAATTAAAAATAAAATAAAATAAATACATAAATATTATTACCTCGTCTAGATATGCGGATGGTTAACATCTTTTTGTAAAAGTGATACGCGTATTTATCACGATTTAGTATTTTTCTGACGAATACACAGGTGCTGTATTATGTATACTAGAATAGTTTTCCCGCATCTGTCTTTCTTTCCAATTACAATGTGGATGTTCTCAGGAGCATTGTGAGTAGTCATTTACTTAACTGGTGTCTTACAATCCCCGATTGCATTTCTACTTAAAATCAGGTGGGATTGGGGTCAAGCATTAGCTTTGAATAAATAAAAAAGATACAGACACAGGAGATGATCTTGTTTCCGTTGGACAGAAAAGACAAAATGTTTTATGAGATTGTGAAACCAGAATCCCGTATGAAAGATTCTATCTCATTTAAACGTATGGCCGTGTAGAAGCGATGTCAAACATTCCAGCGGTTTACAAGTCGATTAATTTGTGTACGCTCTGTAACTGTCCGGCGAGGGCGCGGGAACAATTTATTAAATAACACACTACCAGGAAGTCACCTCAAACACTTGTAAGACAATAAGGATACGTATACCGTTTTGGAAATAGGAAATAATTAATAATTTTAAGTCAGCTTGGTTTCGAACCGTCGTTAATCGATCGCCTATCAACTAGACCTTCACTCTTTCATCCCTGTAGTCTTGGTGTTATAGAATTACGCTATGGTATCTGAATAATATGACGATGGGTTCACGGGCGACAAGGGTGGGGGCTCTTGTCGCCGTAAAAGTGGACCCGTCAAGAAGGCAACACGGAGAGGTGCAGTTGCCTTAGCACAGCTAGGATGCTGGGGGAGGAACTCCTCCCCGGGACGTGCTTTCATGGACAGAGGATGGCTATCCTAGAGGTTTTAGTGAGTAGAAATCCTCACATTACCGCCGCTATCCCTTTGACAGCGAGGTCTCTTGTGAAGATTTCCCTCCGTAAAGAAATACCATCACTATTTATTTGGCGTCCATAAACAATCTTTGTTAAGCTTATTGCATCTTTACTGTAACTTATCTCGAACAACGTGACTGCGCATTTCTTTAATAATTCGTTAATACTTTTAATTTCTCCATAAACGTAAATTATGTTAATAAAATTATACGAGTATTCAATTATGTATTCTCCCGCCACAAATTACATGGAACAATGAAAGCTGTTATAAATCACTGCATTAGCGTGAATTAATTTATTTTAGTACTTGCTTTTGCAAAGCGAACGTCAAAAGTACACGGAACCCCCGCTAATAAATTTAACAGAAGTCCGTATTTGATTTGATTTCCGTGTGATATTTAAATGGCATAATTAATTTTTGAAAATAAGACATTATTATATTTTTTATTTTTTCATTTATATATTGAAATTGAAACAGAAATAAGCGACAAGTATATTTACGAGATACTACTAAAATGTTACACTTGGCCCATCAAGATAAGAAGAGTGTCGTATCTCGGTCACGTGCTAAGGCACGAGAGATATGACCTTCTTCAACTTATTTTGATGGGCAAAGTCGCTGGCAAAAGAAGTATTGGTCGTAGAAAGAAGTGCTGCGGAACACAAGAGAACGGACCGGAATTGCGAATGCCGCCCATCTGTTTCGCCTCGCAAGAGACAGAAAGACATATGGTGAACTGACTGCCAACCTTCGCTCGTAGAAAAGGCACTTTAAGGAAAAGATATTTACGAGTAAAAAAGCCGACTTCAAATAAACTCATCGTTAGAAAGGTAAATGTAAACGTTTTAATGTCACTGACAGAATTAAACGCTACTGGACAAGAATGCTCTTTTTCTTGTAGGTATCGTAGTTATAGTTCCGAAGTTCTAGCATCCAAATTTCGTTTATTCTTCTACAATCAACCTCGTTGAAGTACTTACTTAGTTTTGGATTGTCAAACATCTCCCATTATCTCAATCGACAAATATATTTCCCTGGTTAAGGAATTCCTTGATATATCTTCGGAGCCCAAGGTCAAATGCCAAAAAGACCTTGTACTTCATTGAAAGTAAACCCATTGAACAAAAAATAAAAGTGACATACTAATTTCTAGAGCAAACATAAAAAAAACATTCTCTTAACAAACACTGAATAAAAAATACCGACAATTGCGCGACCGTCGGCGGTTGCGAATAATCCTTGCGCGTTACCGCTATTTTATGGGCAGGCCCCACCCCTTAGTTGCTAGGAGAGTTGCTGGAGTTTCTTCGGCCACTTCTTCTCCCAGCGCCAACGCTTCCCGAAGTGGCACTCAAAGTTAGTTTAGCTTTTGAATGTCCCTTGGATTATCCGTGAAATAGCAACCGACCAAGTTGTGGTTCGGCCCTCTCGGGCACCCTCGGATCGGAATGCTTACGCGTAACATAGTAACTGTCCAAGCCGAGGTTACCCTTCACCGGGGGGACCCATGTGTCGAGTTACTAGCAATAGAGGTTCAGGCTAAGCGACCTAAGAGCTGTGCCACCTCTCAATCGTAGTGGGATGGGACAAAAGTAGTGGGATCACTGTGATGGTTTTTAATGAGTGCACTAATGGGTCGGCATGATAAGGGAGTTGAATCACTTAATATTAATAATAAACTATTGTAAGAGATAATACATTACACACTGCTAAGAAAGCCTTGCAATCGTCACTTTTACAAGACAGCTATTAAAAAAAGCCGATTAAACATTAATTCACGTCATTATCGACTTCTAGTTAAGTCCGTTTATAGTCAAAGTATCGCATTGTCATTTCCAATGGGCCATTGTTTTATAGCCTTCGATTGCTTGCAAACATTTTTTTGCAAACGTGAGAACGACTAAAACAAAATGCTGCGTTTTTTTAGAATTTACGCCAGTAAAGAGGGAGAGACGGAAATTTTAACTTTCACGCAATTTTAGAGCGTTGCAGCCAGATTAATCCTCTGTAATAATTGCAGTAATCCTGTCATATTTTTACGTGAGATTATTAGCTTCTGGTCATAAACTGTCACGTCCCTTTAAGCCTTTTATTAATTTAATTTTAATTTATCTCATTTATATAGATTTTCGTATCTCAACATATTTTAACAGTCTTTAATACCGTTTACTAAAAAGTTTGATTAAAAATGGTACCTTCTTTGTAGATAAGAAGGCACGGCATCCAATTATTGTAAGCGTGAGCTTCCAGCAAGATTGCACTAGGAATTAATACGTCAGAAACTTTCTACCGTTCCAGCATTATTTTATGTGTGTTAAATTCACTATTGAATTTAGTTTACTAAGGTATAAAGATGGTTTTACGCGTCCAGAAATGTCTTTAAGAGATAAAATACGCTCTCCGTGTTCGATTCAAAAATTTTATACGCGATTTTATGTGATGATATACCAAGTGCTCTTCGTTCAAGTACAACATTGTGAGGAAACCGGCATGTCGTGTGGCTATCTATGGTCTAATACTCTCAAAAAGAACATTAAGAAGGACAAGAAAAACAATGAAGACACGGCTTCGGCCTTTAAAACTACCAAAATTGTCCTATTCAAGACATGGCTGTAGGGACTAAAGTCTTTAGCCTTTCCCATTAGGGATAAACTAATATCATAATCATTAAGACGGACAATATCTATTGAGCTGTCACTTTACTATCCGATAGTACTAATAATTTTAAGCTTTATAATAGAGTATTCGACAATCCAAAAACAATGTTTGATTTTAGATTTTCTGTTTCATATATACATAAAATAATTGCATAACCTGCGATTACTGTCCCTGTGTACCCCGTTAAAGGTTAAAGGACGCGAAATCTTTCTTTTTTGAATACTAACATTTTTTTAAAAGAAATCTAGCAATTTTTTTTTCAGAAATATTACTAACATTCCTGTTAATCATTGCAACTAAGCTCAAGCTTGTGCTAGAGGGATACGACGTGATAGTGGAATGGTGGATTCGAACTTACGATCTTACGATTCGCAGACCGTACCCTAAACCATTAGGCTATTGATGCAATATTATTATATTATTTTACATTAGACGCTTGTGTCGTAAAATAAGATTCAATAAGACACTTACGGTGGTGACAATTTTTGCTGTACGCTTTTCCCCCAACTTATTCCCATCCCATTCCCATTTGTGACAGGTGTTCAGTGCATCGCCATACACCATTAAATAAAAGCTAAAAAGTTTCCCGCGTTCATGCCCACCACATTGATGCCATATACAAAACGGTATGTATGTAATTGTCGTGTTAAGAAGACACCATATTTGTTTCAGTGTACAACTCATAAGTAAGCTGTCTACAGGAACGCCAGCGACTTCTTTAATTAGAGCCATTATAAACTCTTTATTGTCCCAGTTAATAATCAAAGTGTAATTATCTTGTACTTTAGTGACGTATCGAATGAAGTATTGTGTTGTCGGGCTCGATTACTTTGGCAAGACCTGGGAATTTTAAGGGCTTATCATTTTAAATACTAAAGTATGTTGTTTGTAACACACTCGGGAGACTATCTTGATCGTCATTTTTAATTGAGTTGAAAAAGAAAGAGGTTATCGATTGGTCAGTTTCTGAAAATACATTTATCGTGTCTTAAAGCCATTTTAATTTTCTTATATATTTATAAAAACATAAGAGACAAACGAATCAATTAAAAATTAAATGTTTCATGAGGAATGTATATCCAAATCTCATTGACAAATATGTGGATGCATTATACCCGTCTTTTTAATTCTAGCGAGGTAGACAGAGAAAGGTTTTTCTGTTTACTTATGTTTTGTCTTACTTTTTGTGATTGTTATTAAAAATAATTAGATTTATAGATTTTGTAGATACGTCATATGATAAATGTCAATCATAGTATCCCGTCTGATTCAAATCGAAACCTCTGAGGTTCTACTACTAACTGCTTTCAAAAAATAAGGCGGTATGAAGTTGGCCAGATCTAGCTGAACTACCTATTCTGATAAACAACAAACACAAGAAATCTGCAAGACAAAACAAATCTACAGTGAACGTAAGCTTCTATTAGTATACAATACATTCCTAGCGCAATTTCATTTGCAAGTGAAGGGCGGTCAGGGTAATTGGATGCAATTCTTTCGATCTCAAGCGACGGATAGCTCTTTAATTCGCGTTGTAATGTCACGTTGAGTCTCATGTCGGCTCGAACCAAGCTTTCACACGCGTTATTCTTTCTTTGATTATGATGTCAATTTCCTAAGAAATAACACTTTTTTTTTAAAGGATACTTCTATCTATTATCTGTGTATTGATGTTGTTTTTCAGTAATAACTATTGATTCATCTGCCACAAGCTTAAGCTTAGTTGGAATGGTTAACAAGAATGTTAGTAATATTTTCTGAAAAAAGAAGTATTGCTAGCTTTCTTTAAAAAAAACAGTTATAGGTCACAATTTGTCACATTATTAATTATTCATCAATGAAAAATATATTTTTTGCTAATTTTTCAAGAATATTGTGCATATAGTGATCGTATTGTCCGATAAATTGTGATAAGCGAATGCGGGCCGAAGCTATTTTTCTGGAAGTTGTTTACAAGGGATTTTCACTGTACCTTAATATATCTTTATTATTTCCCTGGTACGTTGATCTAAGTTATGGCCCGAGCGGCAGGTTCAATTTTGTTGATATACAGGTACAAATCTTACTCTTTACTGCATTTGACCTACTCTCAAACATTTATATTATTAACATATGCTTTGCATATCCATACGTTACAAGTAATTCAGAATCGTTTTTTGCGACGAGCCACGGGTGCGCCGTGGTTCGTACGTAATCGCGAGCTCCACGTTAACACAGGGTTACCGACGATAGCCCAATTCTTTAAGCAGGCATCTCGACGGGTTTTCGAGACTGCCACCAAACATTCTAACAACCTTCCTGTAAGTGCCGCCACTTATAAGCCTTCCTATACTAAATTTCGTCGCGTCGCCCGGAGGCCGAGACACGTTCTTGACGATCCGGACGACGCGATAACCATTGCACAGGCTAGATCTTTACAAATCCACAAAGCGTCCATCCGCGACCGTCGGAGGTTGCGAATAATCCTCGCGCGTTACCGCTTTTTTATGGGCAGACCCCACCTCTTAGATGCTAGGACCGTTGCTGGAGTTTCTTCGGCCACTTCTTCTCCCAGCGCCAACGCTTCCCGAAGTGGCACTCAAAGTTAGTTTAGCTTTTCGAATATCCCTTAGATTATACGTGAAATAGCTACCGACCGAGTCGTGGTTCGGCCCTTGCGGGCGCCCTCGGATCGGAATGCTGACGCGTAACATAGTAACCGTCCAAGCCGAGGTTACCCCCCACCGGGGGGGTAACCTCGGCTTGGACGACCGACCCTTGTGTCGAGTTACTAGCGATAGAGGTTTAGTCTAAGCGACCTAAGAGCTATGCCACCTCTCAATCCGGTGAAGCAGTCAAGGCCAGCTTCTCTGGCCAATCTGTGTAGTTCGTCATTTAAAAAAAAACATATTCTTTAGCATGGCTTTCCGTCAAAATATCGCTTTGCATTTTTAAAAGACTTTAAAAAAGGAATAGGTTTTTTCGTCTGTTATTTTAAAAATGCTTCATTGCTGACATTTATGAACCGATTTTGGTAGGTTTATGATAATCTAAGGCCCAGTACGTTATATAATATAGAAGAGGTTGTAGACGCTAGAACTTCGTAATATATAGATACTTCGAAATTAAAAGAGGGTAACTAAAACGTAAACGATGATTACGTTACTCTCATAGACCATGCGTTAATTCATCGTTTACGTTTACGTTCATTTTTAACGTATATTTGATTTGAAGTCAGTTTTTGTTTTTACTATTATATAAACTCTATAAGCGTTAATAGCCTAATGGTTTAGGGTACGGTCTGCGAATCGTTGAATCCACCATTTGATTATTGACGTGAACCATTTCTTAGCACAAGCCTGAGCTTAGTTGGAATGGCTATTTAGAATGTTAGTAATATATTCTAAAAAAAAAAACTAATATAAAAATCTTTAAATTTCTTAATTTTAAATTAAAATAAAAAAATATTGATGACAGTGTTCAAGTGTTTTACCAGATGTAAATAATTAAACGAGTAACAACACTCCATGCAAATGTTTTAGCGTCTTACCACACTGGCCGCATCTCATTTGTTAATGAGCTAAGTGATCTCCCTGTCTTTAAATTTTCATAGGTCATGATATTTCCTTCATGATGCCGCCATTCATGCATGAACAGCTGCTTCAGTGTCACTATCACTATAGCTTTTTAAAAGATCAAAATTTCTTAAACCATTCCAAAACAAGCTAGGAGATGATTCACGTAAAAGCCGAATTATGGGTTTGTAAGTAGGACCTTAAGTTTGACATACCACGTGCCAAACGATTAGGCTATTGACGCCTTAGTTATTTCTACTGTATACGTTTAATTTAAAGCTGTATCTAAGGAGAGTTTTCATCAAACACATTACAAGCGTAGTGCAATTTCATTTGCAAATTAACAGTGCGGTTGGGGGAATTGGATGTCGTCCTTTGTTATAATTCCATACGACGGATAGCTGGTTAAATCGCTCTATTTAGTCGAGTCGGCAGTCTGCATACACCAGCATTCATTTTAATGAATATTTCTTTCCACTGGGGGTGTTAGACATTCGTTGAACGATGGCATTATAGCCCTCGCCGCAGTTGCAATTCGTAAGTCCCAATTGTTATTACATTCTAGAAACATCTGAGCAAGTCATGTTTAAAAACATCAGCCAAACTATTCGTGACTTACGTATGAATTGTACTTTGAAATAGAGATCTACAGATTTATATAACGAAAACCCTAATAATTATTGTTTCTAACTACCGTTGAACAATTTTAAAACGTCAATAGGCTCGGTCAAGGAGAACAAGAGAAAACCGCGAAATATAAGTTCTTGGATCCAAATCTCCGACACTATAAGATCTATTCCTAGGTTGTTTTAGAATAAATAACAAAAAACGACTTCAAATCGAATCAAACGTTAATCGTTTTGTAAGTGCGAACTCCTCTTGGTATTTCCAAACTTATAAAATAAAATAAATCAGACCCAACGTTAACCAAACGTTCATCAAACTACCCTTGGATCCATTCTAATAAAAAATGAATAATCGAAATCAGTTAGCGTGAATCAGTTAGCGTATTGAGTTACTTCCCTTTAAATCATTTTACGCCACTATTTTAAATATGTCTTTTTATAGTTTGTGTTGTCTTTAACTTTTATTATTACCAATAATAGGTTTTTCTTGTTGAGACTGTTTAGTCACCAAATTGATGTGTTCCTATTTGAAGTTACTTCCTTTAAATAATTTTACGCCACTATTTTAAATATGTCTTTTTATAGTTTGTGTTTTTTTACTTTTATTATTACCACAATAGGTTTTTCTTGTTGAGACTGTCTAGGTGACTAATTGACGTGTTCCTTATTTGAAGTAACTTCCTTTAAATAATTTTACGTCACTATTTTATTTATGTCGTATTTTTATAGTTTGTGTTGTCTTTAACTTTTATTATTACCAATAATAGGTTTTTCTTGTTGAGACTGTCTGGGTGACTAATTGACGTGTTCCTTATTTGAAGTAACTTCCTTTAAATAATTTTACGTCACTATTTTATTTATGACTTTTTATATAGATTGTGTTTTTTTTACTTTTATTATGACCAATAATAGGTTTTTCTTGTTGAGACTGTTTAGTCACCAAATTGATGTGTTCCTATTTGAAGTTACTTCCTTTAAATAATTTTACGCCACTATTTTAAATGTGTCTTTTTCATAGTTTTTATTTTTTCAATTTTATTATTACCACAATAGGTTTTTCTTGTTGAGACTGTTTAGTCACCAAATTGATGTGTTCCTATTTGAAGTTACTTCCTTTAAATAATTTTACGTCACTATTTTATTTATGACTTTTTATATAGATTGTGTTTTTTTACTTTTATTATTACCAATAATAGGTTTTTCTTGTTGAGACTGTCTAGGTGACTAATTGACGTGTTCCTTATTTGAAGTTGCTTCCCTTTAAATAATTTTACGTCACCATTTTATTTATGTCTTTTTATAGTTTGTGTTTTTTTACTTTTATTATTACCAATAATAGATTTTTCTTGTTGAGACTGTCTGGGTGACTAATTGACGTGTTCCTTATTTGAAGTAACTTCCTTTAAATCATTTTACGCCACTATTTTAAATGTGTCTTTTTCATAGTTTTTATTTTTTCAATTTTATTATTACCACAATAGGTTTTTCTTGTTGAGACTGTTTAGTCACCAAATTGATGTGTTCCTTATTTGAAGTTACTTCCTTTAAATAATTTTAAGCCACTATTTTATTTATGTCTTTTTATAGTTTGTGTTGTCTTTAACTTTTATTATTACCACAATAGGTTTTTCTTGTTGAGACTGTTTAGTCACCAAATTGATGTGTTCCTTATTTGAAGTAACTTCCTTTAAATAATTTTAAGCCACTATTTTATTTATGTCGTATTTTTATAGTTTGTGTTTTTTTACTTTTATTATTACCACAATAGGTTTTTCTTGTTGAGACTGTTTAGTCACCAAATTGATGTGTTCCTATTTGAAGTTACTTCCTTTAAATAATTTTACGTCACTATTATATTTATGACTTTTTATATAGATTGTGTTTTTTTACTTTTATTATGACCAATAATAGGTTTTTCTTGTTGAGACTGTTTAGTCACCAAATTGATGTGTTCCTTATTTGAAGTAACTTCCTTTAAATAATTTTAAGCCACTATTTTATTTATGACTTTTTATATAGATTGTGTTTTTTTACTTTTATTATGACCAATAATAGGTTTTTCTTGTTGAGACTGTTTAGTCACCAAATTGATGTGTTCCTATTTGAAGTTACTTCCTTTAAATAATTTTAAGCCACTATTTTATTTATGACTTTTTATATAGATTGTGTTTTTTTACTTTTATTATTACCAATAATAGATTTTTCTTGTTGAGACTGTCTGGGTGACTAATTGACGTGTTCCTTATTTGAAGTAACTTCCTTTAAATCATTTTACGCCACTATTTTAAATATGTCTTTTTATAGTTTGTGTTGTCTTTAACTTTTATTATTACCAATAATAGGTTTTTCTGGTTGAGACTGGCTAGGTGACTAATTGATGTGTTCCTTATTTGAAGTAACTTCCTTTAAATAATTTTACGTCACCATTTTATTTATGTCTTTTTATAGTTTGTGTTGTCTTTAACTTTTATTATTACCACAATAGGTTTTTCTTGTTGAGACTGTTTAGTCACCAAATTGATGTGTTCCTTATTTGAAGTAACTTCCTTTAAATAATTTTACGTCACTATTATATTTATGACTTTTTATATAGATTGTGTTTTTTTACTTTTATTATGACCAATAATAGGTTTTTCTGGTTGAGACTGGCTAGGTGACTAATTGATGTGTTCCTATTTGAAGTTACTTCCTTTAAATAATTTTAAGCCACTATTTTATTTATGTCTTTTTATAGTTTGTGTTTTTTTACTTGTATTATTACCAATAATAGATTTTTCTTGTTGAGACTGTTTAGTCACCAAATTGATGTGTTCCTTATTTGAAGTAACTTCCTTTAAATAATTTTACGTCACCATTTTATTTATGACTTTTTATATAGATTGTGTTTTTTACTTTTATTATTACCACAATAGGTTTTTCTTGTTGAGACTGTCTATGTGAGTAATTGATGTGTTCCTTATTTGAAGTTACTTCCCTTTAAATAATTTTACGCCACTATTTTAAATATGTCTTTTTATAGTTTGTGTTTTTTACTTTTATTATTACCACAATAGGTTTTTCTTGTTGAGACTGTTTAGTCACCAAATTGATGTGTTCCTTATTTGAAGTAACTTCCTTTAAATAATTTTACGTCACTATTATATTTATGACTTTTTATATAGATTGTGTTTTTTTACTTTTGTTATGACCAATAATAGGTTTTTCTTGTTGAGACTGTCTAGGTGACTAATTGATGTTCCTTATTTGAGTTACTTCCCTTTAAATCATTTTACGCCACTATTTTAAATATGTCTTTTTATAGTTTGTGTTAATTTTTTACTTGTATTATTACCAATAATAGGTTTTTCTTGTTGAGACTGTCTATGTGAGTAATTGATGTGTTCATATTTGAAGTTACTTCCTTTAAATCATTTTACGCCACTATTTTAAATATGTCTTTTTATAGTTTGTGTTTTTTTTACTTTTGTTATGACCAATAATAGGTTTTTCTTGTTGAGACTGTCTGGGTGACTAATTGATGTTCCTTATTTGAAGTTACTCCCTTTAAATAATTTTAGGTCACTATTTTATTTATGCCTTTATTTTTGGTTTTAAGTTTTTTTTATTACCGATATTAGGATTTTTTTGTTGAGACTGTTTAGTCATCAAATTGACGTGTTCCTTATTTGAAGTAACTTCCCTTTAAATCATTTTACGCCACTATTTTAAATGTGTCTTTTTTTCATAGTTTTTATTTTTTTTCAATTTTATTATTACCAATAATAGGTTTTTCTTGTTGAGACTGTCTAGGTGAGTAGTTGATGTGTTCATTATTTGAAGTTACTTCCCTTTAAATAATTTTAGGTCACTATTTTATTTATGTCTTTTTTTTATGGTTTGTGTTTTCTTTTTTGCTTTTATTATTACCAATAATAGGTTTTTCTTGTTGAGACTGTCTAGGTGACTAATTGATGTGTTCCTTATTTGAAGTTACTTCCCTTTAAATAATTTTACGTCACTATTTTATTTATGTCTTTTTTTATAGTTTGTGTTTTTTTTTACTTTTATTATTACCAATAATAGGTTTTTCTTGTTGAGACTGTCTAGGTGACTAATTGATGTGTTTCTTATTTGAAGTTGCTTCCCTTTAAATAATTTTACGTCACTATTTTATTTATGTCTTTTTTTATAGTTTGTGTTTTTTTACTTTTATTATTACCAATAATAGGTTTTTCTTGTTGAGACTGTCTAGGTGACTAATTGATGTGTTTCTTATTTGAAGTTGCTTCCCTTTAAATAATTTTACGTCACTATTTTATTTATGTCTTTTTTTTATAGTTTGTGTTTTTTTTTTCACTTTTATTATTACCAATAATAGGTTTTTCTTGTTGAGACTGTCTAGGTGAGTAATTGATGTGTTCCTTATTTGAAGTTACGTCCTTTAAATAATTTTACGTCACTATTTTATTTATGTCTTTTTTTTATAGTTTTTGTTTTTTCTCATTTTTGTTACTACCGATAAATAGGTTTTTCTTGTTACTTGCTACAACACAAAAAAATTAATCTTTACTGAATCATAAAGGTATGCGTTGAAACATGGAAGTATCTAAATTATATGTATGTTTAGACTTTGGTAGTGGAGCTACTGTTGCATTAACGTTACGTAAGTCCAATAACGTTACAAATTTGTTTCACGTTTCACGTTAACAATATTGTTACTGTCCATTTGTGTCGCTACTTCCCATCTTCCCATCGAGTGAATAAACGGAATTCATATAAAACACAATTAAAATTTAAATTATACTCTATACACCTTTAAATACGTTTCAAAACGCACTGGCACAAAATAAACGAATGCATTGCATGTAAACACGAATAAATCTCGCGTTGTTATTCTGCACGAAAATAAATAGCAACAGAGCCTTCTTAATAATTTGTTTTCATGCAACTTCGGTATGTCACAGAAGTTACGGGAACTTGCGAGGGAGGAGAGTAATTGATGTGTCCCTTATTTGAAGTTACTTCCCTTTAAATAATTTTAGGTCACTGTTGTATTTATGTCTTTTTATAGTTTGTGTTAATTTTTTACTTGTATTATTACCAATAATAGGTTTTTCTTGTTGAGACTGTCTAGGTGACTAATTGATGTGTTCCTTATTTGAAGTTACTTCCTTTATATAATTTTACGTCACTATTTTATTTATGTCTTTTTATAGTTTGTGTTTTAATTTTTGCTTTTTTTATTACCAATAATAGGTTTTTCTTGTTGAGACTGTCTAGGTGAGTAATTGATGTGTTCCTTATTTGAAGTTACTTCCCTTTAAATAATTTTACGTCACTATTTTATTTATGTCTTTTTATAGTTTGTGTTAATTTTTTACTTTTTTTATTACCAATAATAGGTTTTTCTTGTTGAGACTGTCTAGGTGAGTAATTGATGTGTTCCTTATTTGAAGTTACTTCCCTTTAAATAATTTTACGCCACTATTTTAAATATGTCTTTTTTTATAGTTTGTGTTAATTTTTTACTTGTATTATTACCAATAATAGGTTTTTCTTGTTGAGACTGTCTATGTGAGTAATTGATGTGTCCCTTATTTGAAGTTACTTCCCTTTAAATAATTTTAGGTCACTGTTGTATTTATGTCTTTTTTATAGTTTTGTTTTTTCTCATTTTTGTTATTATAATCTTTACTGAATCATAAAGGTATGCGTTGAAACATGGAAGTATCTAAATTATTTACATTGAAAAGTTTGCACAAAAAAGTATGTGTATGTTTAGACTTTGGTAGTGGAGCTACTGTTGCATTAACGTTACGTAAGTCCAATAACAACATTAAGATATTTCACGTTAACAATATTGTTACTGTCCATTTGTGTCGCTACTTCCCATCTTCCCATCGAGTGAATAAACGGAATTCATATAAAAACACAATTAAAATTTAAATTATACTCTATATACCTTTAAATACGTTTCAAAACGCACTGGCACAAAATAAACGAATGCATTGCATGTAAACACGAATAAATCTCGCGTTGTTATTCTGCACGAAAATAAATAGCAACAGAGCCTTCTTAATAATTTGTTTTCATGCAACTTCGGTATGTCACAGAAGTTACGGGAACTTGCGAGGGGAGGAGAGTAATTGACTACCAGATGCGGTATCGAAGAGTCGTTTTATTATAGTTGTTTATTATGTGAATATAATTGCTCGTGGTTAATTGAAAAAAAGTTACAACCTGTATATATCACATTTTAGGGTATAGGCTTTCTTTTTTATAACTAACTACACAGCTTGGCTAGAGAAACTGGCTTTGACTGCTTCACCGGATTGAGAGATGACATAGCTCCTAGGTCGCTTAGCCTGAACCTCTATCGCTAGTAACTCGACACAAGGGTCCCCCGGTGAGGAGTAATCTCGGCTTGGACGGTTACTATGTTACGCGTAAGCATTCCGATCCGAGGGCGCCCGAGAGGGCCGAACCACGACTCGGTCGGTTGTTTCACTTATAATCTAAGGGACATTAAAAGCTAAACTAACTTTGAGAGCCACTTCGGGAAGCACAGCCTTAGTGCGATTTGTACCACATGCAGGTTTTCTTTCACCGCCCAGAGATACGTCGCGGGTGAGCAAGTGTAGACTGACTTTATTTTATTAAAGCATTAGTTTATATATTATCTTAATAGAATGGTTAATTGCTTACAGTGGGTGTGTTATTAGATATCTTATTTTATTACACTAGAAATGCTGGACAAAGGGGCTTGTATGACCCAACCTGAGGGGTTACGTTACTGATAACCTTATTTATGGAACTCGTTGTGCATATCGGCTTCTTTTTTATGTCGATATAACTAGCATTACCTTATTTTATCCTAATAGAATAGTGTCTTATAATAGTTTACAATGTGTTATTAGATATCTTAATTTATTACACTAAATATGCCGAACAACCCCTTATATCCTGATGAACAATTTGAGGGGTCACGTTACTTATAACCTTATCTCTGGAATTCGATGTGTATATCGGCTTCCTTGTTATGCCGATATAACTCGAGCGCGAGGTAAATTAGATAAGTAAAATTGCAACAAATAATTTCAATTATGCCTGCACCGCTTTCGGATTGCTAGCTAATGCAACTTCAGGTGGCCGCACGGACACTTCCGCCATTGCTCTTATACTGTGTATTTATTAAATAATTATTAATATAAATAGACTAGATATCCTTCCTGTACTTACTTAAAAAACGCACAAATTTTGTCTAGTTGATGGCTTACCGCCACCTTTATGGGTCCTAATAAATTTGGTAAAAAAGGAAAGCGATTGTCATCCACTCTAATTATGTCATCATCAGACATCCACTGTTTGACATAGGCCTTCTTTAACGATTTCCAAGAAAGTGGCTTGCATTATGCTTAGCCCTGCGGCCTTTATTAGGTCGTCAGACCATCTTGTGGGTGAACGTCCTACGCTGCGCTTGTGGTGTCCAATGAAGAACTTTTCCTTGTGCTCCGCCCATTGCCATTTGAAGTTGCAAATCTACGAGTATATATGGTCTCGCAACAAATCCCTAGCATAGCCAATACCATACTTTGTTTATATTGTATTAACGAGTATAATTCTATTATTATTCTTTGTATCTTGATAGAATGTTTTCATTTATCACATAAGTTCATGCTCATATTTTAAACTAATTCCGATAATTCGAATCACACAAACATGTTAAAATGTGTTTGTTCCCTTAGATTAATGGGTTGAGTCCACCCACCCGGGATTTATCTGAAGTAACTTATTTCACTGGTAAGCATTGAAGTTTTAACAGTGCGAAAGGATTTATACTTTAGCGTATGTTTTCGTTTATTTTCAAATACCGATCAGAAATCCTTAAGTAAACAGGTGGTGTTGTACGTTGTGCTGATAATGATGTTATCACAGCTGTTATAAGCTTATTTATTATATTTAAAAATGGGTGTATGAATCTCTTCGCAGGTTTCATTTATGGGAGAAGAGGCAACAAGAATGTGGCTCACCTGACGATAAGTGTTCGTCAAAGTCACACCTGCCAGCAAAATTACAGATGCATTTCCGACCTTTTTAAGAAGAATTACGCCGTTGTCCACCTCACTCACAGAAAGAAAGCCGGAATGGTAGCACACCTTTATTTACTTATACCGTGGACATCTTGTGGAGATGTCCACAAGATTTAAACGCCTTTCGGGGGCTCCGTCCCGGAGAGGACGAGCCTCTGCCACACTACTCCAAACAAGGCGCGCTGGTATATAATACGCGTCTTCCTCTACGACCTTCGTAATCAGGTAACGTATTCCCTCGAGATAATCACCTGGAAGCCTTGAGGACCAGGAACACGGATCTGATGAATGGCTCAGCCACTAACCAGTTTGTCGGTCGTCCATCACGTGCTAGAAACGTGTGCTCGGCAATTGGCTAATAACCTTAGTGATTATCGGCCAGCGAAACCCGTCTCCGTCTACCTCGCTAGAGTTAAAAGGACGTGAGAGCTTTATTACCCTATATTTTAACCTTATTTTTTTGCCTGTATCAATTCTCCACTTTCAATACTTCGATTATTTTGTCCCTTAAGTTACAAAGAGATCCATTCTCTTATACTATGTGGATACTTGAACTTCCGGATAGACAAATTCTTGTGTAATGTTCCAAGTAAGTAGTTGCGAACTTACATATTGGGAGTTGGTACTAACGCCCCGTTTCCTGTCTTGCAAATTTTATTTACCGCTCGAACTATTTTTCAATGCAACTCTAGTTCGAAAATTTAGTATGCAAATAGTTGTAAAGTTCAAGTCCCTTGCTCAGCAATTTCGCGGTATACGAATTTAACCAATGTCAAAACCGTTTACTCAGTTACATTTTTGCAAGTAAGTTACTTGTTCTGTATGCAAAGTTTAGAGTGTAGTCTAGTGTTCTAAACGTTTTATGGCTTAGGTTTGTCTTAATCTTCTTCGTCTACATTTTTAACATTAAATATTTTTTTTTAAAAATTCTTTGTTTCAATACGATTTTGATTTCTTATAATTATTAACGAAAGAAACTTTCTAAAAGGAAGATTAGCTTTACGAAAAATAAGAAGAAAATATATTGACATCTTTTATATACAATTTTTGTCCTTACAACAAATAGCACCTGTAACAGGCTATGACAATTTTTTTCTTTGTTCTATTGGAGTTAAAACATTTAGTTTAGAAATACAAAATATATTCTAAATTATTTAATACTAACTAAAAAGAAAATATTTACAATATAATTGGTACAGTACAAAATATTTACAAAAAATATAACTGTGCCAAACCGTCGTCGTTTTGCAGCGTACCCAGAAAGCTGGTTTTTTTTTTTTTTTTTGACGAACTACACAGATTGGCCAGAGAAGCTGGCCTTGACTGCTTCACCGGATTGAGAGGTGGCAGAGCTCTTAGGTCGCTTAGCCTGAACCTCTATCGCTAGTAACTCGACACAAGGGTCCCCCCGGTGGGGGGTAACCTCGGCTTGGACGGTTACTATGTTACGCGTAAGCATTCCGATCCGAGGGCGCCCGAGAGGGCGGAACCACGACTCGGTCGGTTGCTATTTCACGGATAATCTAAGGGACATTCGAAAGCTAAACTAACTTTGAGTGCCACTTCGGGAAGCGTTGGCGCTGGGAGAAGAAGTGGCCGAAGAAACTCTAGCAACGCTCCTAGCATCTAAGGGGTGAGGCCTGCCCATAAAATAGCGGTAACGCGCGAGGAAAAAAGCTGGTAGCATTGCCACGTTGTATAGCAATGATTATCCTCTGTGCAAGGTATAAGTCAGCCCTCTGGTCACCAGCAAGGAGGTTAAACGACACAGCTTAATATTAATTTCAATTGGTTATATTATTAGTTTTTAAATTCAACAGCAAGATGCGAAGTTTTTCGAAATGTATATCCCCACTGGCAATTTGAATAAAATTGTTAATTATTACAGTGGTTAATTATTTAGTTAAACAATAAACTATTTTCGTCACTGACTTCAAAAAATGAGGAGGTCCTCAATTCGACTTTCTTTTTAAGTTTGTTACTTCAGAACTTTCGACTGAGTGAATCGATCTAAATTATTTTTTTTTTATTTCAAAGCCATTGCTTTCCGTGTGGTGCCATTTGAATTTGGTTTAGTTCTGACAATGACATCTTTGAGAAAACCCTTTAATTTATCTTAAAAGAGATCCTCCGCATCTTTAATGTCAAATCCATCGATGACTTGATTTCATTATCATCAGCCTTCCCAATGCCTTTCACCATATACCTCCGCTTGCCGCATTCAGCCACTTCCGGCTATCCTTATAAGGTCGTCATGATTTGATTAGAAGTCGGTTTTTGTGTTTACACGTAAATATGCCTGTAGTTAAGTAGACTACTGTATTAATTAATAAAGCAGTAATAATTTAGAAATTTAGCGTTTAACTTACGATTGGGGTTCCGAATCCCAACTGGCTGTTACTGATGCACTAATCAAAAAGTTCAAAAATAACGTTTTATACCAACAGCATTACACAAGCATACATTGTTGTAATAATCAAGTGTACAAACTAAGTCCTGTTGTGTATGCCAATTACAGGTGTACACAACATTCGCTATAAAGAAACGTAACGATTTAATAATTAATAGTTACAATTTTTTTTTAATAAATTATAAAGAAATAGAAAAATCAGTAATAAATAAATTAAATTAGGCAAAATTACTGCACAATTTTTAACACTAAGGTGCGGAAGACCTTGCGTGAATTAGAAAAAATGTTAACCGACGAATATTGTCTTCATAACGGCAATGTATTGTCAAACAAGTATTGATTAAAATATAACGGTGTTATAATTTTTGTTGATTTAAGTAAATAAATAAATAAATATTTCTTTTGTTTGATCATCAGTTTTTTTATTATAATGGTTCAAAAACATGAAGTTGTTCAAAACAGGCTTCTTTCAGTGAACGCAGCTTGCAAACGAAATTAAGTTTTAATAAAAAAATATATTACTATTGGAAGATATCAAATAATAATTTAATAAACATCCATGTATATACTAAGTTTTGTGCTGAACAAAGAAAATTACTGTTTTTAAGCTGAGTTTCAAGTTGAATAAGCACTTTTGTTAGTATTTTCAACTATCATAACGCGTCTAAAACTAAATGTTATAGACGTTTTTTATCTTGTTGTAACTCACAACAATGCTGTCAAAACAATTCAATAACATTAACCATTAAGTTAAGTCTCATCTTCAAAATCACATCTTTGGTGATATAAATAAAAATATAATGGCCTGCTTCTACACATCGTGCTCTGGTGTTTTCATACTGCGTAGAACTTTGTCTTTTTTTTATACTTTCTAGTTCAAGACTTGAACTTGACTTTTAAGTTCTTGACTACGATCTCACCTGATGTTAAATGGAAATACAGTCCTGGATAGTAAAGCGCACTAGCTTAGTAAATGCCTATTCACTCTTCTCTTGAAAATACATACAGTAATCGGAAGGAAAGACAGACAGAGAACAATGAAAGACGTAGCAAAGCGCTTCGTTCGGGCTTGAGGAGTGTTCACAACAAAAGGATGAAATCGGGCAAGAAACGACAGAGGTATGTCAACAACTCAACACCGTGACAAATAGAAATTCTTAATCTCTGCCTACTCCCCTGTGTCGTCGACGTGAATGCTTACTTTAATTAATTCTTTGCAATATAACAGAAATTACAAATAGTATAATTTTGCGACAAGTTTACCTCAACACAATTAGACTTAATAAGGTCGGTACTGGAAAACGATTGCTGTTCCTGTCCATGATTAAAAGTGAAAAAAGGAAAAATTACAATTTGTAATTTAAATTAGAAGTTGTAATTCTTTTCAAAAATCTTAATTCAAATATAATATAAGCGTTGAATTTAAACCGCTACATTATCGTTCAATTTTGCCCATAAATCGTTTCACAGTACAAATTATTTACAGAGCGCTATCGTTTACGGAGCAACGTATTATTAAAATAAAAAGCAGCGTGTATTTATGTCTGTGCGAAGTGCATATCGCAGATTTATCTCTCGCACTCAGAAGCTCCACGTTTCATTCAGACACGCCCAAAGGCAAAGCCTCCGACGAAACAATTTGTAATTGACAATTAATACTCCAATCCGCGCAATTTATACCACGTATGTACATTTCACGCGTGAATTTCGTATATATTTTGTTTTAACAAGATTTTAAGTAGAATATAAACTAAATGTATACACATTTTTCAACCGACTTTATAAAAGAGAGGAGTTTCATAATTGGGTGACATTTTACACTTACGGTCATTTATGAGCCGATTTACTAAATTTATATTTTGTTTGAAATGATTCACTTTTCTTTGTCAGCAAAGAAAGCTCAGATTCTGAAGGTATAATAGGAAACACCTAGAAAAACGGCTATACAGATTTTTTTTTTATTCTTATATTGCAACCACAGACCTGTGTCCGTGCTCTTTTCCAATACACTTAAATTGTTTACTCTGCGTTTGTTAAAAAGTGCCACTTCTACAGTTACTAATGCCTGAATTTGGAGGTGGCCAGAGATCGTTGCGGGTTCACGCGTCGCAGACGCCCCGTTGCATTGCTATTAGCTTCTCCGCGACCGCTGTGTCCCTGCTTCTCATGGCCATTTTCAGGTTGTAGTCCACTATCCTCTCCCTTGATGCGGCCATTGCCTTTGTCATCAGTCTTCCTGTGGCGTCGTCACAGTCATCTGTATAATAGACACAGCTGACGGTGTGTCGGGATATCGCCACTACAGCATGTTGGACGCTGTCGTGCAGTTGCAGTTTTTTCGTCACTGTTCTGATGATCAGCACTGATCCATACGTAAGGCCTTGGGCCCTCGTGCACGGTAAGGATGCGCGAACCTGACCCCGATCCGTATCCCTGGTTGGAAAGGGATTCTTTTTCCGTCTGGGTGTATACCAGGTATAGTGTGTCGGGGAGGGTTGGTAATATATATGTTGCTATACAGATTTTGGTAGGTTTATGACAAAACCATCGGTTAGTTACCAAGTCCTATGTAGAGGAAGAAAGCGACTTTTATTTTTTTTTGTCTTTCATTGCTATATTGCTTTTTTGCAAAATCACACATAAAAATATGAAAAATTATATACAAAGAATCGTAAGAGTCACAAACGCTATCACCGGCCATGATGAAAAGCATTAAAAATAAACAAAATGTCACGTTCTTTTTTATCTAGCAAGTTAGACAGAGATAACTTTCACTGTAAGCTTTTCAACAGACTAATTAATAGCAAGAAATTATGCGGCAATGCATTGGTAAACTCGAGTAAGACCGCTTGGATTATGCGCACTTATGGAAACTGTCCTATATTATAAGGAATTTATTTACAATTTAATACAGATTAAGAACTACAACGATTTGGCTACGTCCCACGCATGAGCGCCAATTAAACTGCCATTTTAACTGTGGCCTTTAACTAATGGGCGCCAAAAAGAAAACCTCTGCTTAGGCCGTTAATTTGCCCTCGATGACATTCTGACTCGAGGGTACCCAAGAGATTTATTGAACTGCTTAGACAGAAGGTTTTGGTTGCCGTGGGTATACGTTGACTTATTTGTAGTCAGTATGATCAATATAACTACGATTGCTCCCCCAGTCCGCTTAGACTTAATGAATGAGTGCAATGCGAGTAAACAACATTATCAATCTTATGTTGTTGACTGTACCAAAATATCAGGGTGTGTTCAGAACATAACTGCCTATATCGGAAACTTATTTTTCTTTAATCATCAGCAATTGACATGAAGGAAGTTCTACGATAAGTCAACGAGAAGCGCAAACTATTGTAGACCATCAAGATAAGAAAAGTGTCGTATCTCGGTCTAGGCACGAGACATATCATCTTCAACTTATTTTGATGCGCAAAGTCGCTGGTAAAAGAATATTGGTCGTAGAAAGAAGTCAAAAGAAGATAAATTTTGTTGCATTCAGTCGGTCTTTATCGAAGCTGCCTACAAATGCGTGGAAGGTGTTCAACTCTAATTTTTAAATTTTCTCTAATTTACATACAAGCTGCTTTTTATTTGTTTTAATTTTATATATATTATTTATTTTTATATTACTTATTATATAACTCAACTTAGTTTTTATAACATCAAATCGGTTTATCTGTAACGGTGTTATAATTTTTGGTGTTTTAAATAAATAAATAAATCTCTAGTATCTAAACAATGTCTTCTTTTTTTATCTATTTAGTGTAATTACTACTACGCTAACTATATTACACAAAAAGTAGTTTAGATTTTAATCCCAAGAAGATTCAGTTCAAGAATCACTGCTGGTGTAAAACATGGTTACTTTTTAAAAACGCAGATTTTATTAATCTTTTTTTGTTCAAATTTGGAACATAATTATTCTAGGTCGCCTTAATAGATATATACAATACAAAATAATAATAGTAAATAATATTTTATAGAAATTTGAGCTCAACTCTTGAATACAACAGATAAATATGATCGCGAACAGACTATGTAACAACAGATATAAGTGATGCGGCTAGACAACTCCATGGATTACATTTTGATATCCACAACAATGTTCATATAATTACATTCAGTAATTCTCAATGCCATCATCAAAGTATTCTAATAACATTCAAATAAATAATATAAAAGGCGGGTAATCCATATAATAACATTTCTAGTAATATTAATAAAACTTTATAACCCCCTCACACGTATGGATTGAAAATACGATATAATAGTCTGTCGTTGAACATGTTCACCCAATTCTAGCATTCTAAATGTGTTTGTAAGCTGTCATTGAATTCTGTCAGTGGTTTTTGTAAGCAGTATTTAACTTGAGAAAATTGTCTTTTCCATTATTTATTTACATTTACGTTATTGCTTGTCCTGTATTCAAAATTCGTCTTAGTCTAAAATTAGTTATTAATCTTACGTCGTCATGGAAATGATCTCGTTCTTGTTTAAATTCACCGAACCGCGAATACGTTTATATTAGCGATTGTTCACTGTGTATGTAAATGTATATTTATTTATTTTAATAATATTTTTATTAACGCTATTTTTAGCGGCAACTTAACCTGCTCTTAGCCATAATAGTTAGCTGAAAGTAAATGCTAAATAGCATTAAGTTCACGTTCGTACAAATATTTTGGTACAATATACAATAATATATGATAAGTATTTATCAAACTAAATTGTTATAGAGCCGTGGTAGCTCAGTGTCCGGGCGGTTGGCTCAAGTTGCATAGTACGCTAGCAACCCGAGTTCGATCCCCGGTGCCGGCACCAATAAATTTGTTGTTGCAATTTTATGTGCTGATTCACCACGCGCTCGGCGGTGAAGGAAAACATCGTGAGGAAACCTACATGCCTTAGAAAATTTATCTACGACATGTGAAGTCTGCCAATCCGCATTAGGGCCGCGTGGCGGACTATGCCCTTATACTCTCTTTACAGAGAAGGCCTGCGCCCAACAGTGGGACATGTATACAGGCTGTAACTTTAACTTTAACTTTAAATTGTTATATGTGTATTCACAGAGCCAACCGGAGATGTTAAGAATCAGAATTATTTGTTGATGAATATTTTTTGGCTTGGTAACAAGACCTTTAAGCTAAATCTTTTTTAAAACATTTACACTTATTTCTTACGTCTAAGATGAAAATGAAAATGTAAGTTAGATGATCCGCCCTATGAGTCCCCGCGCCATTTTTTTTTATTTTTTTTTTAGGATCAAAATTATTTATTCGTAGATTATAGATAAATAACATATGTAGTTAAGTAATAATTTGGGTCCAGCTATGTCTTATCCTGCAGTCATACAAAATTAGGAAAGAAAGAATCCTATAAAAAAGTTATGGGATTTCATCATAATGTAACTGTAATAATACATATAATTTTCTATAATCAAACAAGTCTCTATTTTAAATTTCCATTTTCAACATTTAAAAAAAATCATACATGCTTTTTATTAAGTGGACACATCAAGAAACTATCAGTATTCCCTTTTTTTATGACGAACTACACATATTGGCCCAAGAAGCTGGCCTTGATTGCTTTACGGGATTGATGGGGCATAGCTCTTAGGAGGCTTAGCCTGAACCTCTATCGCTAGTAACACAACACAAGAGTCCCCCCTGTGAAGGGTAGCCTCGGCTTGGACGGTTACTTTACTTACGCGTAAGCATTCCGATCCGAGGGCGCCCGAGACGGCTGAACCACGACTCGGTCGGTTGCTATTGTACGGATAATCTGAAGGACATTCAAAACTAAACTAGCTTTGAGTGCCACTTCAGGAAGCGTTATCGCTGGGAGAAGAAGAAACTCCACTAGCGCTCCTATTACGCGTGAGGATTATTCGCAACCTCCGAAGGTCACGAATGGATGCTTTGTGAATTTGTAAAGATCTAGCCTGTGTAATGGTAATCGCGTCGTCCGGATCGTCGAGAACGTGTCTCGGCCTCAGGGCGACTCGGCGGAATTTAGAAGAGAAAGGCGTATATGTGGCGACACTTACAAGAAGTATGTTAGAATGGTTGGTGGCAGGAGTGGTCTCGGTATTCCCCGTCTCCAACCATTGTAAAGCAAATTTAACAGCACTGCATTCATTAAAATATTTTATTTTTATTTAGGGACTTTGCGAAAATATTATTGAGATAATAATATCATCTTATCTTATTTAAACACTTTAAAAGAAGCAATGACAAAAGTGTACATTTAAGCTTATTTTTTAACTTGCAATCGAAGACAATTCACTAATAATAAAACAGACAATAAAGTTTTGGAGGGCGATCTTGAAAATTACATCTTTAAGCTATAATAATAAAAATATATCTGTCTTCTACTCGTACTGAATTTAAAATGCGATTTTGTCTGCGGTGAGCCACTGTTCTCCGGAGTTCATCAATTTTGATATTTCCAATATTATAAATGCTTCTCGGGTGTACTCGTGTTGTGTGGATCTTATAAATAGTTGCTTTTTGATTCCAATCATAGATACAATGTTAATAAGACTACGGAAACGGTAAGCTACTCGAAACTGATATACATATTATGATTTTGCAAAGTGTAATAATTGTTTTAAATATAAGTAGTAATTAAGTTACTTTACTGTACATATCTGTATTGAAAATATTGCCACACCGGAAATGCGAATAAACAACGGAAACATAAATCGAGCCCCTTTCCTCTCGCCTGCCCGGTGTGACGAATTGCTTGTTTTCAGTCAACGAATAACAGATACGCCGTAATGAAGTTTAAATGCAGGTCCGCAATGTTATAACGTATATTGTAACAACGTATTATTGAAAATGGTCGTCAATTTTAACTGTATGTAAATGCAACGAATTTAAAGCTACGTCAATAAATTCTAAAGGCGAGAAAGTGTCGGCCATTTAAGATTGATACGGCGATAATAATAAATTCACGTGCATTAAAAGTGTACAAATGCATTTGCAACTGTATCTCAATGCAAGCCAATGTTTAAAAATTACTCTCAAAAGGATCGTTTATTTCTGTCAGTAATTATTTGGTAATAAATGAAGTAGTGTGAAAATAGAGCGGTCTTCGTTTTATCACCGTCAACCTTCGCCTGACTAATGCAATTTAATCAAAGAATAAATTCATCTACCTTCTATTTTATATTTTTTAATTTAAATAGAAGGCATCTAGAAATAGTACACGAAACGGTTTGATGAAAGTTGGTTACACTGAAACGGAAAATATATTAAAAATTAAATAATTAAACAATATTTTACAAGCACCTTTACGCCCACAAACATACTGTCATACAAAATCACAACCACACATCTACATACTCCGGGCTCACCCAGGGTACCGGAGGATGGTCTATAAAAAGATTCCCCCGCATGAAAAAAAAAAAGGTTGATTACTTGAGACACAGGTCATTCGTTTTATTTCAGTTCCCTTCCTTATGCGGACCGCTAAGGAATGGAACTCCCTGCCGCGTTTAGTCTTTCCTCACGGGTACAATCTGGACACCTTTAAGTCCAATGTGAACAGACTCCTTATAGGCTCACGTGCTCCATCCTAGGCTTTATCTTCGCCTTCCATCAAGCAAGATAGAAGCCACTTGAGCCTATTTACTTTAAAAAAAAAAATTAAGTGTCAATCAATAATAATCTATCTACTATTATGTCTAGTCTCATATGTCTGTGTATTAAATTTTATAATTTACCTTAAGTCACTACTATGGATTATGGCGAGGAATAAATGATTTATTTATTACGCAGTTTATATAGACGAGTATGTAGTTAAGAAATTTACTTTATAAGATTTACTAAAGCGCTTCGGCATACGTTCCCAAACAGCCCAAGGAGTTCATTTTGCAACATAACCCATGTCCTACGTGTGATGTGGATAAGCAAGGAAAGGACGGCCAATTTTTTGGGAATGATATGGTAGATTATTTGCATCAGATTTAGCCGTTCACCAAATGAGATGCAGCTATACAAGACTAGTTACATGAGGCATTTTCATTGTACAAACAATAAGGACGGTAAAATATTTTAAGTACGTGTCATAACTTTCATATTGGCGCCATAACCGTGCCAAGGCCGGGATAAAAGCGTAAATTCTCATCTTTAACAACTTAATTGTTCTCACGTGCGTTAATTCTTACCTGTTTCCATATTTGTTTAAGGTTTCAATTTTCGTGACGCGCTAAGATTGATCGTTTTGTACTGTGAAAGGCTGTACAAGCCCGCTGTGTTTTCTGACATGATGTATTTTTTATAGCTTGTGTCTTTTATTTGCATACTTTCACTGCAACACTGTTGACAGCTCAAGGTAAAACAAATATGATATGATAGCTAAAGTTAAAATTAAGTGCCTTATTACTCTGACGGTGGACTTCAATGCAAACGGGTCACACTTAAATTGATTTTTTTGTGGTTGATTGCTGTTTTTAGCCTGATGTTTAACAATTTCACAGGATTAAATAGTGTCTCAATGCAAGGCAATGTTTCAATGAGACGTAGTTCAGTGTCCGGGCGGTCGCCTCAAGTTGCGAAGTAGGCTAAGAACCCGAGTTCGATCCTTGGTGCCGGCATCAATAAATTTGTTGTTGCAATTTTATGTGCCGATTTACCACGTGCTCGGCGGTAATGGAAAACATCGTGAGGAAACCTACATGTCCTAGAAAAATTCTAAGATATGTGAAGTCTGCCAATCCGCACTAGGGCCTCGTGGCGGACTACGCCTTATACCCTCTTTACAGAGAAGCCCAGCAGTGGGACATATACAAAGGCTGTAACTTTAACTTTTAAGTGTCTAAGTTCTCAAAGCTTGAAGAGTCCCAAGAGGTAATCGCTTCGGTCGATACTCATAGTCGACTGCACAGTGCCCGAGAGGGCAAATCTATGGCTCGATTATGTCAAATTACAGTGACATCAAATAAAAGCACTCACGCGGTCGAACCTAAAGGGTAGGCAGATATTAATAATTACCATTTTTCCTGGCACACTCAGTCGCTTCTTGCTTGTTTTATACACCTTTGAATACTTCTTCGTCGGTTTTGAATACTGTTATCGCTACATTTAAATAGTATGATACCCATTAGGTCGATAGATATTTACTAGATATTTTTTTTATCTGTATTACTCTGCGTTTGAAGTCCCTGGCTTCATTTAGATAACTGAATTATTTTGTGATGATATAATTATTTAACGTTTTTTTGACGAACTACACAGGTTGGCCAGAGAAGCCGGCCTTATCTGCTTCACCGGATTAAGAGGTCGCTTAGCTTGAAATTCTAGTAACTCGCCACAAGGATCCCTCCGGTAATCTAAGGCACTTTGAGTGACACTTCGGGATGGTTTTACGTTTTTTTTATGACGAACTACACAGATTGGCCAGAGAAGCTTGGCCTTGACTGCTTCGCCGGATTGAGAGGTGGCATAGCTCTTAGGTCGCTTAGCCTGAACCTCTATTGCTAGTAACTCGACACAAGTGTCCCCCCGATGTGGGTTTTACGTCTTGGTATCAAAATGTTTGGCGAACGGTTTGAAGACGATTAGAAAAATAAATTTATTAATCACTTATGGTGGATGTATTTTCTTAAAGCGCGGTATTTAAATGTGTTGCTAGTAACATAATTTATGAGCAACACTAAACGTAAGCAAACGAGTTTATTACCTGTTTTGAGTATACGCAATGTAAACATGTACACTTTATACTATTTTAATCTGTGGGTGTTCATCAAAATGATAGGCATTCACCTGTCGCAATTAGTTCTTGTCGCTGGATGAGGGAATGCTTTTTTTTAATTATCAAGAGCGAGATGGCCGCCGCCATTGAGACATTATCATTTCTTATCGACTTAATCTCGACACGTTTTAATTCTCTTAATGTTACGTCTGTTTCACTTGTCGTGGAATTCATTTGAAATATTTATTATTAGATCGATTTATCATTACAATATTGTTTAATGTAAGATGGAAGACGACAAGACTGTCAGGGTGATTTCAGAGACATGTCAAAATTTACTTTAAAAACTTTATACATAGCCAATTTAATCACAAACTGTTCCATCTACGCGTAACTTAAGCTAGTGATAGGAGATAGTTCACGTCAAGAGTCAAATGGTGGATTTGAAGCTAGGACCTTAAGTTTCGCAAACCGTACCCTAAGCCATTTGGCTTTTGACGCTTAATATATTTACGAGTATTATAAATAGCTGCGTCCCACGGTGTTACCCGTGGTTAAAAGCTATTTATTTAAATTTTTCTAAAATTAAAGTATGCCATTTATCAGCTATCTGCCAGTGAAATGTCGTCAAAATCGTTTCACCCTTTCCAGAGATTATCTGCTATCTGGATCAAACAGTCCGACAAACAAAAATTGTTATTATACGGTACATCCGTCTATACATTCATATGCATGTAGAAATTTTTTATTACAACAAACAGACACTCCAACTTTATTTATTTGTCTAGACGATTGTTTTTAAAGAAGTGACAGCCTAATGACTTAGCGGTTTGACTTACGATGATACGCGGGCTCGAATCTTAGACTTGTGACCAATGAATTAAGTACGAAACAAATCAAGGACGTGAGCGGGTATATAAATAATTCCAGAATAAATATACTTTTTTACTTTTTTTTTATTTAAAACATTTTACAAATAAAAATTACACAATAAAGCGCATCCCAAAAACCTATCCCAGGTTTGTCTGGATGATCAGCATTCAGTTCTCGTCCATTTTTACAGTAATAGTGATATAAAAGACAATACCGCAACACCTCGTCACGAGCCGTTGCGAGCATCGTAACCCATCGTAAGCGAAGACGCCTCAATGCGTGTGAGCGTTCGATACAGGCTGTTCTTAATAAATATTTACACACCATACGCAAATGTTATAAAAAATATTTTTTTAAAACATTTTTAATGTTTTTGTTGTTAATGTCTTTTTTTGTTTGTAATGGGAGTTTATTGATTAGTGTCGGTATTAAGTATTGCGATGTTCGCTTACCCTATATGTTAGAATGAGATGGTATTTTCAGTTTTTTATGTGTTATACTTCTTGTATTGGTGGGGTGATCAATGGGTATTTGAATCTCAGTTCGAAAATATTGTTCTGCTAGGAGGTTGACACGAAGCTGCCAAGGTTAGGTATTGATTTAACATCGCTGTATATTCTAGAACAATTTTAATATGATTCAAATAACGCATGTGAATTTAACGAAGTTTATTCTCGACCGTACCTACGTATCCTTACCGAACAAGGAAATGTACGCTAATAAAGTAACAATTGAAGTGCATTCGAGGGCAAAACCAGAAAATTGCATTCCGTTGTGAACAACTCGATTTCGTATACAAACTTTGTAATAAGAAAAGTTATTTTAAAATAAGAAAATCAGATCTCTCCCTCTTGTTACTAAGAATTGATATTTTGTTATGTAACTTTAGTTTTGTTAATATTTTCTTAGGGAGCAAAAGAGCTTGCAGTTTACTTGATCTTAACCTATTTTTATAGGTAACCGTTGTCATGAATAATTACTTCTTAATTTGTCTTTTTGACTTGCGAAGGTTGGCACTCAGATCATCATATTTCCTGTCTGTTTGCTAATGATTATTATTAAAATTTATATTCCGATTTTTTTTTCATTTATTTTCTTTTTTAAAAAAAGAAAGCTGGCAATATTTCTTTTTTTTTTCAAAAAATATTACTTTCTAAAATCTTGTTAACCATTCCAACTAAGCTTAAGCTTGTGCTAGGACATGGTTCACGGCAATAGTCGAATGGTGGATTCGAACCCACGACCTTACGATTCGCAGACCGTACCCTAAACCATTAGGCTATTGACGCTTAAATACATAATTTCGATATAACAAAAAATAAAATAAATACGGAATAATATTTATTTTTTATTTCATATAAAAATTATTATTTTTTAATGAAATAAAAAATAAATTAATAAAAATATTTTATTTTTAGGATATTTAATTATCTATGATGCACAATTTATTTCAGTTAGCTAGCGTCTTTGTCTTCCGAGATATTCAAACTTTCTTAACCAACCCTTTATTTTTGCTCACGGCTAAATTATAACCTGCGGATTCTGTAATAAATAAATAAATAGATAAAATTTCAAATCATTATTTAACTATAAATGACAACTTAACTTATTAATTGAGAAGACTGGGGAAACAGATGTCTCTCTGATGCTATGCAACGTCCTAACAGTGCTTCTCTCAGCAACTTTCCCCAAAAAGATTAATTGAAGGCAGTCATATACCCCGTACATAAGCTCGTGACCCAGGTACGGTACGTTTGTTGACGCTCTGGTATAATTTGCGCTTCCTTGTAGTAGAACTTCCTCATTTGAAAATTTCTGAGTCGACTTAATTAGGTGCCGGCCTTTGAGAAAGGAGTACACGCTTAATTTTGAAGGATGTCGCATCGGTTGGACATGAAAGTAAATATATCAATATTTCATAACACGGAAGTATCTCCTCTAGATCACACCGTTATTTATCAAGGACGTGGTACTTAACTGAATGTAGATCCATCCATGCAAAAGCATTAGCCCAGGTGATATGCGAAATGTGATGAGTCGCCGTATTTTGATTATAATTATTTAAAAAAAAAACACACCTTTTGAGGTATGCCTGGATCGTTTTAAATGGAAAACCGCAACCTTTGTCTACTCCTCTAGATGATGACGTTGTGTTGTGTTTGTAACCTTAACACAGGCTAGTAGTTCCCTGTAGTTCTGGGCTCTCAAGAATAAGACTACGGTATCCCCTGCCTGTCGTATAAGGCGACTAAAAGGGGCCTCGGGTTCACTGGGCGACAAGGGTGGGGCCTTTGTCGTCCGCTAAGGTGGACCCGGGAAGAAGGCGACATCGGCTGGCCCGTGTAGCCTTGCACTATGAGGGCACAGGGGGGGAGGGAGTAACCTCCCCGGGACGTGCTCTCCTTGAGCACAGTGCAGAGGGGCTCTGGTGCGTTCCACTGGAGATCCCGGAGCCCCTTGTCATGCACCGAGGAAAGGGCCACCGGGGAGGTTTTAGTGGGTAAAAACCCCACATAACCGCCGCCTTCCCCCCAGAAGGTGGGGTATCTTTTTGAAGATTTCCTCCCCGTTAACAAAAAAAAGGCAAGAGCCTTGTAGTTCAGCCCTGTAGTTCTGGGCTCTCAAGAATAAGACTACGGTATCCCCTGCCTGTTGTACAAGGCGACTAAAAGGGGCCTCGGGTTCACTGGGCGACAAGGGTGGGGCCTGCGTCGTCCACCAAAGTGGACCCGGGAAGAAGGCGACATCGGGTGGCCCGTGTCGCCTTCGCCGCGAGGGCACAGGGGAGGAGGGAGTAACCTCCCCGGGACGTGCTCTCCTTGAGCACAGTGCAGAGGGGCTCCGGTGCGTTCCACGTGAGATCCCGGAACCCCTCGTCATGCACCGAGGAAAGGGCCACCGGGAAGGTTTTAGTGGGTAAGAACCCCACATAACCGCCGCCTTCCCCCCAGAAGGCGGGGTATCTTTGTGAAGATTTCCTCCCCGTCAACAAAAAAAAAAGACAAGAGCCTTGGGAAACATTGGCGCTTGGAGAAGATATATTTCTTAGTGTGTGTGTGTATATGAATATAAAAATGAACATTTTGACAGTTTTATAAAAAAAAAAAAATATATTCAAATAAATTACTTACCTATAAATGTTCCGTATGAAATATGAATAACTCAATTACTTCCTTGTGCCACAAATGTATTATTGAGTATTTAAAGATGAAAGTTCAAAAATAATAAGTTCATTGACTGACGCATACTATAAGCAAAATGCGTGCAGTGGCAACATGACATGCGAACGTACTTGTGAACGTAGGGTTGGCAGCGGGATTTTACAATCGTAGCCCTAACTATACAAATAAATAAAATTGCAGTATCTGTTTATAATATTAAAATAACATACTACATCCATATGCGGGAGTTTCACTGGCAGCGGGTAACATAGCGGGGCGTATTCTATAATAATTGTGTTTGTAATACATAGAATAAAAAAGTTAAAGTAACAGCGTATATAGAGATAATTATATATAAATATAAATAGAGTCAAGAATAAAGGCTAAATCGCCATTGTGAAGTTCAGGCTAAGCGACCAAGCAATGCTACTGTCAATCCGGTGACCCAGTAAGGTCAACTTCTCAGGCCTATCTGTGTAGTTCGTCACAAAAAATAAATTTGCAGGATCTGTTTATGATATTTAAATAACATGCTACATCCATATGCGGGAGTTTCACTGGCAGCGGGTAACATGGCGGGGCGTATTCTATAATAATTGTGTTTGTAATACATAGAATAAAAAAGTTAAAGTAACAGCGTATATAGAGATAATTATATATAAATATAAATAGGGTCAAGAATAAAGGCTAAGTCGCCATTGTGAAGTTCAGGCTAAGCGACCAAGCAATGCCACTCTCAATCCGATGACCCAGTAAGGTCAGCTTCTCAGGCCTATCTGTGTAGTTCGTCACAAAAAAATGCAATTCGACTCCTCTCAACACAATAATTAATAATAAATAACATACGAGTATAAATCAAAACAGACTTTAAAAGAAATCTACGCTAGTGGCGAATTATATATATTCTCTTTCTTCTTATACTTTCTTGCTCGTTGTCGTCAAGGACACAACTATTACACTTTTAAAAGTCTATCCAGACATTAAGAAGTTGCATAGAAACACTAGCAACCCAATTACCCAATTTTATGTGCTCATTTACCACGCGGTCGGCGGTGAAGGAAAACATCGTGAGGAAACCTACATGTCTTAGAAATAATTTTAATTTTCTAAGACATTTGAAGTCTACCAATCCCAACTAGGGCCGCGTGGTGGACTATGCCCTTATTTTCACTTCACAGGCCTGTGCCCAACAGTAAGACATACGTATATGTATATAAAAGCCGCAACTTTAACTTTACTAATATCTAAAAAAAAAATACTTTTTAAACAGATTTTAAAAGTTCCTTGGTATATTTTCGGAACCGAAGGTCCAATGTCAACAAAATTTAGATGCGGTCTAATTGGGAGCAAATCTTTTTACAAAAAAATAAAATACTAAGAAAAACTCTTTTTTGATGTCGGTTAAAATTAGAGACGAAACGGATATCCGGTAACTATCCGGTATCCGGCCTATCCGGCCTTGTTTTCACTATACGGCCGGATACCGGATAGTAATCCAGTATCCGGCCGGATACCGGATAGTATAATTTAAAAAATCGCATTATCTTACTCAAGGCAAATCAATCATACTCCAATAGGTTATGGACACCGTTTATTTTATTTTTTATAATCGCACATCAAAAATGTTTGTTTTATTAATTATTAGTTTAATACTCAAAATTAACAAGTGGCAAATTGTGGTGAATAAATACCAAATTTTCCGCATTTGTTGGTAAGAGGCGACTCCGCTTACGTGCGATCCGAATGCGCCTGAATATATCCGATCTCGTTTACCGCGTCAATATTCAAATCAAACTGATCGCGTCAACGCAATAATAATAATAATAATAATAAAACTCATTTATTACCATCCTTATCCTTTGAAGAGAAAAAATACATTACATAGAATAAGATTAATTAATCCGGCTGCCGGATATTCGGCAATAAAGGGCCGAATATCCGGCAGCCGGATATCCGGCGCTCCGGCCTAGTAGCTTGCCGAATATCCGGTATCCGGTATCCAGCCACACTACTATCCGTTTCATCTCTAGTTAAAATATGAGTGGCAACCCTATAAGCAAATCATTGGTTGTTGATGCGAGTCCGCGCGGGACTTATTGAACTGTTGTTTTTATTTAATTATTCGAACGGTACATTATCGCTTGCTTTTATTGTATTTGCTCTCTTTATCGCGGGCGTAACTTCTGGTGTAATGGTGGTTATTTAGGAACCAGTGTTGATTTTCCCGTACTACTGGAATGTGAAGCAATTATATTAAACTCAATACAATTTTTTTAAAACGCAAAAGCTCTCACAAAATTTTTTTCGTAGCGAAGTAGACGGACATAGCTATTGCTTTTCTCCAAGCTTATTGTATTACTTCATCTAATGGAGGTGAGGCTCACCTGGTGAGCTCATCGACACATGTACAATACTCCAAAAGTAATCCACAAGGAGATACACATTTACCTTCATTTTAAACTGACAGTCGGTCCAACTAGTTCTTTGTTCAAATCGACTCAAGCGCTAATTGCTCTTTGCTATTACTTGATCTAATGGAGGTGAGCCCATCGACACATGTACAGATTATCACTTTGCAAGTCGAACGCTTGTCAAACGATATACGAGTAAATACATCTAATGATTTTATATAATACTTAGTGATAATTGAAACGTCACGGAATAAATGCGTTTTTTTTTAATATAACATTTAAAACTTTTCAATAATTAATATATAGAATTAGTTGAGAAAGGTTATACAGGTATAAAATTAAATTATGACCCACGATAGCGTATTAGTAAACGAATCAAAAATCGCGAGTGAAATCGTAGGGTATTGCTAGTGTTGTATAATCCGGCAGGCAGACCTACTATGGTGTGCACTGTGTGTGTGACTTCCCACACAGAAAAAACATATCAGATATGATGGTTCCCTATAGATCTTTTTATATCCCCGCATAGAGAACGGAATAAGTCGTCACTTAAACATTTTCAAAAGTGCTTGCACCAAAAATCGCACTAGAGTATTTATAAACAACTTGAGAAGAAGACCGGGAAGAAGGCGACATCGGCTGGCCCGTGTCGCCTTGCGCTGCGAGGGCACAGGAGGGGAGGGAGTAACCTCCCCCCCCCCCCGGGACGTGGTCTCCTTGAGCACAGTGCAGAGGGGCTCCGGTGCGTTCCACGTGAGATCCCGGAGCCCCTCGTCATGCACCGAGGAAAGGGCCACCGGGGAGGTTTTAGTGGGTAAGAACCCCTCATAACCGCCGCCTTCCCCAGGAGGCGGGGTATCTTTCTGAAGATTTCCTCCCCGTTAACAAAAAAAGGTTTTTGAACGTCCCTTAGATTATCGGTGAAATAGCTACCAACCGAGTCGTGGTTGGTGGTCGGATCGGAATGCTTTTGCGTAAAATAGTAACCGTCCAAGCCGAGGTTACCCCCCGCCGGGGGGACCCTTGTGTCGAGTTACTAGCGATAGAGGTTCAAACTAAGCGACCAAAGAACTATGCCACCTCTCAATCCGGTGAAGCAGTCAAGGGTAGCTTCTCTGGCCAATCTGTGTAGTTCGTCATTAAAAAAATCATATTAAACTGACGGTTGGTCTAAATAGTTCTTTGTTCAAATCGACTCAAGCGCAAGTATTTTGAATACATTACTCTTGTATTCGAGATCAGATTACCGCTGTGGGAGTGATCGGGCTTTTAATGCTTTAATTCGATATGTTACAATTGCTATCGTCTGACAAGCGCTTTAAGTGCTTCGACCACACGTACAGCGCTAGCCTATCGGTGTGATATTTACATAAATTATAATATATCCGTATTTAACTTCTTCAAACCTGAAAGAATCGGCTTTGCTTAGTATTTCATTATTCATTACAGCAAAAGAGCCAGTTATTTGTTGAAGGTTTGCCCGCGTCTGGTTTTCTCTCTGATTATAAAGTGGGTGTTTCCAAGAGCACAGAGTCATAAAGGGTAATTAGGCTTATAGAGTAAATACTAACCTAGTGCGCCATCCAGGGCTGCATTTAAATCAAGAATCAGAATCAAGCACTTCCTTAGTCAATTTTAAAAACCGGTCATTAACACGTTAATAATTACTGAGCTTCTTAAAATATTATCTTCCTACGATTACTAGCACTTAATTATTGAAAGCAGATAAATCTTCGTGAACTCGCGCTTACGATTTGTGAACCCCATTTTTTATCCACCGACCTAGATCCCCGGACTTGGACCACTTTGGGGACAAACGGTCTAAATTATAGGATTAGAATATTTGTTAGAAAGGAATTGTGTTTGAAAGAGGATGTAGTAACTAGCACAGGAACACATATATTTAAAAAAAAATGCTAACAATTTTTTTTTTTAATTTAAAATAAATCATTCCTGTGGACCATTCCAAATAAGCTTAAATGGGGATGGTTTATGATTTTTTTTTTATTTTCCAACCAAAAATTCAAACACATACAAACTAGTTCGATAATAGCCGCAGTAGTAAGAACTGTGTCTAGTATAGCGTGTAGTGGGTGTAGCTATTAGCACCCATCTCCAAACAATTAAATACAAATTTAGTAAACTTAAAAAAAAATTGACAGTCGAATGCATACATTTAAATCTGTCGTTGGTTTGAACTCCCTACTGTGGGAGAGGTCCCACGTTTTTTCGTGTTTTTCAGACCTTACCTTACAGCACGAGGCTATTGACGCTTATGGAGATAGGCTTCGCTGATTTTGCTTTTATTTCCAAGAGGTATTTCAACGCTTTTAGGTGTAATATGTTTTATAATACTAACAAATAAAACCTTTAAAATTGAACGTCAGTGCTTACTAAAGTTGAGAACATGTAAACGATAGGATAAAGTGGGACAGATAGTTCAGTGCGCACGTACGCAGAGAATTACCTGCTCTTATTGGAAAGCTTCCGACACTGCTACGGTCACGGAAATTTGAAAATTGAAAGAATTCTTAGTTCAATTTTTTTTATTTCACGTTCGGATTTACACGATCAAGTTAACAGCATAATTACATACTAAAACACAAGTAAATTTTTAACTCTATTAGGCGCGAACGCCCTCATTGTATTAAAACTAAGTATATTACACCCAACTACTTGGATTACGTATTAGTCACGATTAAAACGTTGCTTAGCAACCAATTATTAAGCATTATGAAATACATTAATACGTGTTAACTGTAAAATATCAACGAAGCACTTGTGTAAACAAAATCGTTACGACAAGCGAAACAATAAATGCCATGTCATGGCTGAAGACAAATTAATTAAGAATGTGCATATGCGTTGGTGGTGTAATGGTCAGCATAGTTGCCTTCCAAGCAGTTGATCCGGGTTCGATTCCCGGCCAACGCATATTTTTTTTAAATTTAAATCTGTATGTAATAAATAAATTAAAACACCTGATGTAAAGTTACAAAAAGATAATATCCCCGTGATATCGGTGGCTTGTTGTTTCCAATATTTTCAATATTTCATTATATCATTTAAACTTTATACGTTTAATAATTTATTTAATAATTATCATATTATTTATTTTAGTTTATTTTTGACTCAATAATATATTTATTTAAGAAATTTTTTCATCTATTATTTTATTGTATAAAATAAATTTTAATCTCATAACTGTTTTATTCATGTATCATATTTATTATACTCTTATTGTCTGTATAAATTCCAAATAAAAGTAGTATTGCGCGCGCACGTCTTTAGGTAGTCCCGGCACTGCTGAATCAGCGCTGTCGCATCCTTGCGACAGCATATGCTGAGACGGTGTCCGATTTTGGCATTATATGTTTTGTATTATTTGTCCGTGTAACTTTAACTGTGTTTTGTCTATTTTTCATTCTTTTTAATGTGTGTTATATTCTGTCTGTGATGTGTTTTTGTATTGTGATGCCAATAAATAAATGTCTATGTCTATGTCTAATGTGTATGTATGTAATAAAAGTGTTATTCTTTACCCACTTGAATATTAATTTTCAAAAATTTTGTGTAATGGCAAAGATTGTTCCTTGTCTACTTAAAATCTAACAAATATGACGGAATTTTTCTACTTGATTTTCATCATCCACAAGATGTTTGATTTATCTTTTAATATCCTGTTGTGATGATCCATGATGAATATGATGTCCATCAAAAATACTTAAAAACGAACAATTTACAGAAAAATATCACGAAAATATTTTCATAATCTACCTAATTTATCGATATACATAAACGGAATGTTTTACAAAACACAAATATTGTATTCGTGTGCGCAAATTAACAAAAATTGACAGCACGCCGACGTGACTAATTAAAATATCTTAAAACGGCTACGATCATAAAATTAATGATATAAGAACATACGCCGAACGTCCGAATTAATTCATGTAAACAGGTCCAAAACCTTGTAATACCTCATTTATTTTAAGGAGCGGTCACTGCGATGTCTTCTGCTGTTACATGAATGGGTCGGCACGGCCAGGGAAGTACCACGAAATACCGACATGAACTGGCAATATACGTTTCGCCTAGTATCGGGCAGCGATCGATGTACTAGTATCGGCTACCTCGCTAGGACGTGAGGTCCTTTCATTATTATATTATAACCATCTAATCTGTAATGACTACTTTGTTACGACTACAACACAATACGTCATAGTCGAATGGTGGATTCGAACCCACGACCTTACGATTCGCAGGCCGTACCCTACTATGACTACGATTCCAAAACCTTGTAATACCTCATTTATTTTAAGGAGCGGCCACTGCGATGTCTTCTGCTGTTACATGAATGGGTCGGCACGGCCAGGGAAGTACCACGAAATACCGAACGAATGAATGAATGAACTGGTAATATACGTTTCGCCTAGTATCGGGCAGCGATCGATGTACTAGTATCGGCTACCTCGCTAGGACGTGAGGTCCTTTCATTATTATATTATAACCGTCTAATCTGTAATGACTACTTTGTTACGACTACAATACGTATATACAATAGAGTTAAAATGGTTGAAGATTTTTTTTTTTAAAGAAAGTTAGAAATATTTTTTTTCGTATATATTACTAACATTCTTGCCAACCATTCCAACTAAGCTTAAGCTTGTGCCAGGAGATGGTTCACGTCAATAGTCGAATGGTGGATTCGAAACCACGACCTTACGATTCGTAGACCGTACCCTACTATGACTACGACTATTGACGCTTCTTCTTCATTGTGGAAATAATAAAAAAACAGATATTTTTTTTAAGATTTATCATTATTTAAGGCCAGACTTCTGAGTTATGTAATATATATGAGAATTGGTACTTCCTCCAAACCCGGTCATAACTAAGTTAGGCCATAATTGTTTGTTTTCGTCTTGATGTTCAACGTAACGTTTATTGATGTGCGGTTGTTTTACGACTGAACCACCTATATAATAAATACGCTCCAGTTATGTAGGTCTGCGATTTATTGACTCAGGGACAACAGGACTTCAATGATTTGCCCGCGTCTCTCTTTTCCTTCGATTGCAATGTGAGTGTTTTCAAGATAAGAGTGAATTGACATTTACTACGCTAGTGCCTTGCCATCCAGGATTATATTTCCCCTTAACATCAGATGGGATTGTGGTCAACAAATATACCACCTGTAGAACGCGTTTGAGACTGGACATCATATCGTAAACTTGCATTCAATACGCTAGCAAACTGAATTCCATTGCTTCTGAAGATGTATATTATAGTTGTAGTTATATATTTATTTTATTATTAAATTTATTACTTGATGTTTGGAGTTCGAATCTTAGTCGTCTTGTATCAAAGGCGAAAGACCGACTTCAAAGTACGGAAGAGGTACACATTTTTTTAAACAGATAAAAGGAAGAACAACGTCTAACTAGCCAGCTACTTTATTATTATAGGTCATAACTGTTCATTTAACACGATAACTGTTTGACCGTATATTGCCCAACGATAATACAACTACGATAAAACAAATTCTTATATTTACGCGTTTATTAAACATTGAATAAAAAATATTTTTACCGATTTTGTCGTTGTTTAATATTATTTTTAATTTTCTAGCGTTGCGAACTCCTTGGTCATAATGACAATTCCTTTGTTTCTGAAAGTTTATTATATGCGTTGGTGGTGTAATGGTCAGCATAGTTGCCTTCCAAGCAGTTGATCCGGGTTCGATTCCCGGCCAACGCATTGTTTTTTTATATTATCACAGAAACCACGGTATACTTTATCACAAAGTTTTTTTTAAATTTAATAAAGTTAAATCTTAATAAAGTTTTTTTTTGAAATACTTGTATTTATTGAAGGATAAAAAAACAGTATGCTATAACAAACACTAACTCAACAGCGAGGAGAGTGATTCAGCACTTTTTTCGCTTTACTTACGTTAAAAAATACGTATGCGTTGATTTTTAAATGTAAGTGAAGCGATTTGTGTGTTACTAATAATGTTTACCTTAGCATACATTTTATGAATGATTCTTTCCACATTTATATAGTAAACAATAGAATAAATTGTATTACACAACAATTAATGAGTACGTCACAAAATCAGCGTAATATTAATATAATACAAAATTATTTCACGCCTAATTGGCTGTCCTATCGCTAAGTTCCTATAGACAAACTTTCGATTTACAGAATATTTTTACAACTACTCGTATATAAACAAACATATAAACTATTACAGGCCCTCTCGGGCGCCCTCCGATCGGAATGCATACACGTAACATAGTAACCGTCCAAGCCGAGGTGTCCCCTTACCGGGGGGACCCTTGTGTCGAGTTACTTGCAGAGGTTCAGGCTAAGCGACCTAATGACACTTCTCAATCCGGTGAAGCAGTCAAAGCCAGCTTTTCTGGCCAATCTGTGTAGTTCGTCATAAAAAAAACTATTACAGACATCTACATAATAATGTATGTAGTAGTTATGGGTGTTCATAGCTCAGCCGCCAACTCATTTGCCACGTCTCATTCGAAATGTAATTGTATCAACTGGAAAATTTATATGCGTTGGTGGTGTAATGGTCAGCATAGTTGCCTTCCAAGCAGTTGATCCGGGTTCGATTCCCGGCCAACGCATTGTTTTACCCCCCACCGGGGGGACCCTTGTGTCGAGTTACTAGCGATAGAGGTTCAGGCTAAGCGACCTAAGAGCTCTGCCACCTCTCAATCCGGTGAAGCAGTCAAGGCCAGCTTCTCTGGCCAATTTGTGTAGTTCGTCAAAAAAAAAAAATCAACTGGAAAGATAATACCTTCGTAGAAGTTGGTAAAGATTTTGTTTATCTTACTCGTATACTCTCCGGCCGAATATTTCAAAGGCGGACCATCGACAGAAACAAGTAACTTTTATAATATGCACTTGCATTTTCTGTGTCTATTATTTGTACTTGGTTACCGAAAAATGGAAATTTTTTGTAGTACTTAGCAGGCTGAGATTTGAACTCTCGACCAATAAATCTAGATCATTCTTACCCTTCACTATTATCTTGGCTACTAAATCTAGTATTATATCAAAAGATTCGATATAAACATTGGTAACATATTTTTGCTCCTCAAAATCGAATCCCAAAAAGTTGGTGCGTAGGAACCACATTGCACTCTTGTCACTGAGGGCACGTGTTTAAAGTGAATACACTAAAGTTTCATTAAAGTGCTTGAGTGGCTTTTAAGTAATTTAGATGAGAATAACGTTTTTTTTAAATAATGAACATTCTTACGGTCATTAAGATAATTTGGGACGTTAAGAAATTGTCGTCTTATACATTTAAATTCTTTACGTGAAACCGAGAGTTATTTCATTAAATATCTCAGATAATCGTTAAGCGATTAATTTGGATCAGTTTGTAATAAACATTTTAATTGGTTCGTTCTGTTTTGATTTGATTTTTTAGAGTTAAAATTGAAGAGTCGGCACACTTAGTCCGGTGAATACTAAAACAATTTTCAATAAAATAGTTGATGTATATATATGCATGTATTTAGATAAATATAAATTTATCTTAATTTCTTTCTCTAAGCTTGCACCTGTTATTTTGATAATGTCTTTTGGTATTATGACTGCCTTTCTGTATATTTTTCACGATTAAAAAAATAGTACAACACAGTACTAACATCTAGTACAACACAGTACAAATAAATAAACATGATATTTTTTTTTATAGTTTCTAAGCAAGTGCTTGACTACGATCCCACCTGATGTTAAGTGGAAATGCAGTCCTGGATGGTAAGGCGCACTAGCTTAGTAAATGCCTATTCACTCTACTCTTGAAAATACCCACATTGTATTCGGAAGGAAAGACAGACGCGGGCAAACTATTCCAATCCTTTGCTGTACGAAGAATGATGATGCAAGTGATAATATAATAATAAAGGAATTTCAGCGAAAAATTAAGTAAAAAGTTATTTAATTTAAGCAACTTAATTCCTTGCATCGAGATAAGTGTGGGGTTTAAAATTTAAAGAATACTTATGTGCTAATAAAACTTAGCGGTACAATTTAATTAAAAATAATGTAAATATTTCGTTAATCTGATAATTTGCATACTCCTTAAATGTTCAACCACAACCCTGCGCGTGTTGTCCCTCTGGTAATTTGCATAAATACTGCATATAGTATTAAACTCTTTTTTTTATAAGTGTATAAATACCACAATTTATAATATTTACGCTTTCTGGTGGATTTTTAATATGTTTAAAGCAAATTTGTTTTTATTCTAATCTATAAAAATTCAAAAAATATAAAAAAAGTCTTCAACCAGTGCGTCCTCCCAGCCATGACCTACGGTGCGGAGACTTGGACTCTAACCGTTGGGCTGGTCCACAAGCTGAAAGTCGCGCAACGAGCGATGGAAAGAGCTATGCTCGGCGACTCTAAGGGATAAAATCCGAAACGAAGAAATTCGACGGAGAACAAAGGTGGTCGACATAGCTCTTAAAGTCAGCAAGTTCAAGTGGCAGTGGGCTGGCCACATCTGCCGAGTCAGCGACGGTAGATGGAGGAGGAAAGTCTTGGAATGGAGGCCGCGCATAGGTCGGAGAAGCGTGGGGCGCCCTCCCTCCAGATGGACCGACGACCTTGTTAGGATGGCCGGAAGTGGCTGGATGCGGAAAGCCGAGGATCGCATGTGGTGGAAGGCATTGGGGAAGGCCTATTTCCAGCAGTGGATGGATACAGGCTGATGATGATGATGATAAAAATTAATAAAATTGAAGTGTTTTATAATATTTTTTTTCAATACATACATACATATGAATGTATTTACATTTACAGAAATCATTTTTTAACAATTTCTGTTCGTCTATCTGTCGGTTTTTGTTTTTACGCGTAAATATATTTGTTTAGAATTTTCATCTTTCTTAGTTTTTTTAATAACAATTAAATAGTCTGCTAATATTATTAATCAATTTACATTGTAATAATTTCTTGTTACATTTTCTTTGTTCCATCCATTTTATCGAATTTCATGTAGGAAGCTAGACATATAAGACAGTCATCATGTTTTATAGAGTCATAATTCCAGCCAACGAATATCTTATCTAACACCCACGTTTCTTTTAACAGACTTTAAAAGAGTAAGGTTCTTAATTCGTCTGCATTTTGTAAATGTTTGTGCACTCAAATGTGGTGTTGGCAGAGAATGTTACGTATCAGCCCTGTAGTTTTGGGCTCTCAAGAATAAGACTACGGTATCCCCTGCCTGTCGTTCACAAGGCGACATCGGCTGGCCCGTGTAGCCTTGTACTGCGAGGGCACAGGGGGAGGAAGGGAGTAACCTCCCCCCCGGGACGTGCTCTCCTTGAGCACAGTGCAGAGGGGCTCCGGTGCGTTCCACTGGAGATCCCGGAGCCCCTCGTCATGCACCGAGGAAAGGGCCACCGGGGAGGTTTTAGTGGGTAAAAACCTCACATAACCGCCGCCTTCCCCCCAAAGGCGGGGTATCTTTTTGAAGATTTCCTCCCCGTTAACAAAAAAGAATGTTACGTATACCATGGACATAAAAAAGAACTAACAAGTCCATTCTCCGCCAACATCACCACCAGACTCTCCAATACCTGCTATCGGCGAGTCCTCAGCTACTTTGGTCACATTACCCGAAGGCGACCAGATAATCTGCAGAAAATGGTTGTAGTAGGGAAAATCAAGGGCAAAAGATCACGGGGCCGATCACCTACCCGCTGGTCTGATCAAATACAAAACATAGTGGGACTCGACATTCCGACAGCCATGAGAGAAGCCGAGGACGGAGCGGTGTGTAGGCAGCTCGTTGACGTCTCGCTAAAGGCGCTTCAAGACAAGCGCGACCTTCAGAAATGAAGAATACGAGGAAGTGCACTCAAAGCTCCGACCGATTTTGCATTTTTTGTTTGAAAGAGTATGCTTTCAATTAAGCCTCGTTAGTTTTAAGATAAACTAGTGAACTAGAGATCCTAGGGAAGAATGTGTGTTGATTGGGATTTTAGTAGGTTTATGAAATTGTAAAACTAGTACTACGTACGTGCTAGTAGACTAGGCAAGCACTCCTCAACGACAACGAGCCCTAATGTGGAAGAAGAAAGACAAAATAAGAGCTTCAACTTCAACATAATACTTGGTAATAAAAGGAAGTATCCATGCATAGTGCAATTTTATCTGTGACTAACGGTGAGACGTTTTCATTACATTAAGTTTTCAACTGACTACAAAAAAGGAGGATGTTTTCAATTCTTCTGTATGGTTTTTTTTTAACCTTGGGCTGGGTGAACCGATTTTGACGATTCTTTTTCCATTTTAAAATTTGGTCCACGTCTGGCATCATCAATGGCATCCATGAGAAAACCACATGTCTTAAATTAAACTATGTGCGCGACAAACATACTAAAAACTAAAAATCACACCAACCGATTTATGATTCAATTTTTAATAGAAAGGATGTACTACAAGGGTAATTTTATCAGAGTTTGGTTAGGTTCTATTTCGTATTATACCTACGATAATTCGGAAATATAACGAACAACGTTAGATTTGAAGTCGGTTTTTGTTTTTACTTATAAATAAACTTATTAGCGTCGATTTGATTTGCAGTCAGTTTTTGTTTTAACTCGTAAATATACGTTGTTGTAAATCGATATAAAGGGTCGTTTACACAGATCACAAAAAGTTATTTATTACCATTGTTAGCAAACAGGTTCTCAAGTATAACATAAAATATGAAAGGATACGTTAAGAGGAAATCGCTACTGTGTACAGGGCCGAGCTTGACTGTTCCAAGTATTAATATTTTATGAATTTATTGGCAAAGTGTGGAAGTCAAAGGCGTTACAGCTTTGCTAAGGAAACTATTTCTTTTTGAACATGAAACTATTAATTAATAAATTCTTGGATTTTTAATCTGTACTAAAAAAATGTCTGTCTTCTTCTCAGCTTTTACTGTAACAAGTATATTTACGAACAAAGCAAAAACTGACTTCAAATCGAATCAAACGTTGAACGCTATTATAGATATAGTGAGAAAAGATTTTCCTTTGTAGTTTTTTGGAAAAGTTCGTATTTATCGTGCTCTCTCAAATAGCTCCATATTAATGGATATGAAAAAATATCTAATTAATACGATTACGAAGTAGAATTTAGAACCTAACCAAACTCTCATTATAGTACAATGAAAATCTTTTAAAGTACAATCAAAATGAATCATCGAATTCAGTTGTCGCGATATCAAGTTATCCGTGAATTTGCGAAATTCTTGATGCAAATTTAAGACTAACGGTTTTCTCATGGATGCCATTGTCAGAAGACCATTGGACTAACACAAAAAATCAACAAAATCGGTTCACCTAGTCGAAAGTTGTGAAGTGTTACCTCATAAAAACATCACAATATAAAAAATAACATACAGACGAATTGTGAACCTTCCTCCTTTTTTGAAGTCGGTTAAAAATTAACCAATAGACATAATAGTTATTATATAACGCAGCGTGTTTCGGAAAAGATTAATGCATATAATATAACAACGCGTTCAGGGCTTGCCCCGTTTCTGTAGTGCATCGGGGATGTTCGCGGATGCACAGATGGCATGCTTTTTTGCGACAATGCGCAAGAGGAGCGCAACTCTGGTGCACAGGGTGCGGACCAGCTCCAACAGCATCCTGAGCATGATCGCTCAAAGGCTTGACTGTGTTTATGTAAACAGATGCTGCGCCGTCTCACATGGAGTAAGGTATATATAGTCAAGCCTTTAGTATAATATTTTATTTTATATTATAATCAAATAATTATAATAATAATTTTATATTATAATCTTATAATTTAGTCTAAGGTTGTTATTTAATAGTTATTTAAAATAATGATGAGTCTTAGTTACTTATTTGAATAAATGAAAAATAATAAAAATATTTCTGATATTTGTTGGGAACCTACATTGTTTTTATTTAAAAATAATTATTTTATCTGACTTGGTTGACTCGTTTGATATTTTATTGTTTAATTCTAATAATATAGCCGTGAGCAAAAATAAAGTGTCGGAATAAAGGGTCGGTTAAGAAAGTTTGAACACATGTGGCGACACTAAGTACTAAAATTTAAATAAAAATATTGTATTATCAAAGTTTACGTAAGATATCCTTTTTGTTCATGTTTTTTAATAAAATATAAATAAATTAATAAAAAAATATTTTAAAGAATCATGCACAATTTATTTCAGTTAGCTTGCGTGTTTATCTTCCGAGATATTCAAACTTTCTTAACCGACCCCTTATTTTTGCTGACGAGTGTAGTTTGCGCGTTAATCAATTTGACAGTTAGTAAATCATAGTATTATTATTTACATTTCTTTATTAGTATTTAATAAAATATAGTGAAGAAGATAAATGAAGATGCTGCGCTGAATGTGTGGCGTTACGCGATTAAATCGTATAAGTAACGAACACATCCGGGGCAGCCTTGGAGTCCGCGACGTAGCAGACAAACTGCAGGAAAGTCGTCACCGATGGTATGGCCACATGCACCGCAGGCCGTCTGACTATGTCGGAAATAGATGCCTAGCCCTCAATACAAGGCCCAAGACCCCGTGGCACGCCCAAGAAACGCTGGCTGGACGTTGTTAAAACGGACATGTTAGTGAACCACCTAAAAAACGAGGATGCCGAAGACCGGGCAAAGTGGAGGAGACTAAGTAGGAAAGCGGACCCTGGCTGTAGAAGAAGAAGAAGAAGAGAAACTAATAAACACTCGTATGTATGAACCTTTATTTGCGTAAAATGTGCAGGTTTGGCGAACATCCCACCTCAGTAATCCGATTAAATCTTATAAATACGTCGGCGCGCGTACGAGCTAATTGGTCTGGGGAAGAGCTTTTAATGATGTCACCGGTGTCTTTGTAAGATTTTATTTAATTAACATAATTCAGATATAAAATAAGTAATTTTTTGTGTACCATTTCATGGATGTGTAAATTCAATGATTTTATAGTCTGTATTTTTATTTAAAATTTCAATTTCACTTTGTGTTCACACAAAGTTACATTTTCAATTGACATTTTTAAATTATTTATACATTAATCTGTGTGCAAATACAAAAATTCAGAGATCACTCATTACGATTCAGACATATCTTATTCTTATATACATCTGCACATACGTAACCGTTAGTTAAGGGTATTTCTTATCTATCCCTTTTATTCAATCAATCTCTTCGATGTACCTCTCTCTAGGATGCCGTTTACCACCCCCATTCACTACCGCGGTATAATTTTTCCTTGTAACTCTTTTCTCATTCATCTTCTCTATATGTCCGCAAACTGAAACATACCTTTACTCATTCTAGTAACCTTTTTCTGGTTCACGTGAGTAGTCGAATGGTGGATTATCAGGATTATTAGGGACCTACATAGGTTAGTTAAAGATACGTACGAGAACTTGAGGGTCTACACAAGTCCAGTCTCATTTTATTCAGATAGCGTTATACGAGGAGCTATTTTGACGAATACCGTCACAATAGCGCATCCTCACAAGCTTTACACAAGATGTATTAGAGGACAGATTGAGAACTAATAAAGTTAAATAAATTGTTTACAACGCCAAATTACTAAACTACATTATTAATTTTGATTTAAAGATATAGTAAGGTAGAGATAAATCACTTAGATATCATTGTACGTCATAACCGGTGCCATGTGTTGCTAGCTAACGTTTGCTTCTAGAAATTCCATAAAAAATTGTTTAATCCTATCTTCTTTGGTACAGATAGATAAGGTTGTTACTAGAACAGTCCTGTAGTTCTGGGCTCTCAAGAATAAGACTACGGTATCCCCTGCCTGTCGTAGAAGGCGACTAAAAGGGGCCTCGGGTTCACTGGGAGACAAGGGTGGGGGCCTGAGTCGTCCACCAATGTGGACCCGGGAAGAAGGCGACATCGGCGGGCCCGTGTCGCCTTACACTGCGAGGGACACGAGGGGAGGGAGTAACCTCCCCCCGCCTAAGGAGGGGCTGCCGGGGAGGTTTTAGTGGGTAAAAACCCCACATAACCCCCGCCTTCCCCCTAGAAAAAATCATAAGCATCCTTTTTTTTTAAAAGGTGGTTTTTATTTTATAAAATACGTGTTGGCAGATAAAATACGTTTGTATCATATTTTAATACAAATACAAGGTCATATGTTATTTATGAAACAGATTACGTCTGGCGAATTTTGTAATGGAATGCAGAGTATCTCAATCAGACTTTCTGTATAATGAAATTTGACCACGTCCCTTTGTTGGACTTTTATAAATCATACCTCCGCGGAGACAAACATCCCTCGCTGCATTCATACATTATTCATGATTGTTTGGAATCAACTACATTTGTCAGTAACTATTTTCACTGGGGACCAAGTTAAAATAAATTAATACAAGAGTGTTGGCCGACACCTTTGTATAGACCAGTGGTGGGCAAACTTGTTGGTTGGTGGGCCACAAATTGTAAAAAACAAATTTAAACGAGCCAAAATTTTATCGCTAATTTTTTTTAATTTATTAAATTTATTTAACAAAAAAAATGGCTAATTTAGCAAATTACACAAATTGCTGGGGGCAATTTATTTTGTCTTTTTACGTAAAAATTTACGACGTTATAAGCACTTTTTAAACAAACCAAAAATGTTAAAAAGTTGTAAACGTTATAAACACTGATATAAATAAAAACAGAACAAATTTTACAATACCGACTCCAACACATCAAAAATATTAACTCAAAAAGCACTTTTGGCGGGCCGGATGAAACGCTTTAACTGGCCAGTTTTGCCCGCGGGCCGTAGTTTGCCCACCACTGGTATAGGCCTCTATTTGTTCGACATAAAATTCTAACATTGCCCTCTTTAGTAATATACCAGATGGCGCTGTTCACGAGGCATAACCTCATCGATTTTAAAACTCGAAAAGAATTGGGCGGTTCATACAAAGCGAACACCCGCGGGGCTAATAAACTAGCTCTTGTTACTCATCGTCTCGCGAAATCGGACAAGATGAGACACGTCACAGGCCCCGCGATCTACAATCGACTCCCTAAGCATGTAACTGAAGCTCCCAGTCTAGCAATGTTTAAAAATAGGTTGAAGTCATGGCTGGTTGAGAGGGCATTTTAAAGTGACAAATCAAATTTCAAATTAATAGCATTTTATTTCTTCGATGTACTTTTTTTCTGTTCAATTATCTAATTCAATTTGTAAAAATCGACTTGTAATTTATTATAATTACCAATAAAAATCTGAATCTGAATCGGAATCTAGAAAAAAGATTCAGAGATTTTTTTATGTATTTTTAACTCCATTAATAAACATAAAGTAAAATTATAACTATGGTGGGAGGCTAGTGTATAGTCTGACAGGTTGCCCTAGTATAGATACCAGTCCAGCCCTGTAGTTCTGGGCTCTCAAGAATAAGACTACGGTATCCCCTGCCTGTCGTAGAAGGCGACTAAAAGGGGCCTCGAGTTCACTGGGCGACAAGGGTGGGGGCCTGAGTCGTCCACCAAAGTGGACCCGGGAAGAAGGCGACATCGGCGGGCCCGTGTCGCCTTACACTGCGAGGGACACGAGGGGAGGGAGTAACCTCCCCCCGCCTAAGGAGGGGCTGCCGGGGAGGTTTTAGTGGGTAAAAACCCCACATAACCCCCGCCTTCCCCCTAGAAAAAATCATAAGCATCCTTTTTTTTTAAAAGGTGGTTTTTATTTTATAAAATACGTGTTGGCAGATAAAATACGTTTGTATCATATTTTAATACAAATACAAGGTCATATGTTATTTATGAAACAGATTACGTCTGGCGAATTTTGTAATGGAATGCAGAGTATCTCAATCAGACTTTCTGTATAATGAAATTTGACCACGTCCCTTTGTTGGACTTTTATAAATCATACCTCCGCGGAGACAAACATCCCTCGCTGCAATCATACATTATTCATGATTGTTTGGAATCAACTACATTTGTCAGTAACTATTTTCACTGGGGACCAAGTTAAAATAAATTAATACAAGAGTGTTGGCCGACACCTTTGTATAGACCAGTGGTGGGCAAACTTTTTGGTTGGTGGGCCACAAATTGTAAAAAACAAATTTAAACAAGCCAAAATTTTATCGCTAATTTTTTTTAATTTATTAAATTCATTTAACAAAAAAAATGGCTAATTTAGCAATTTTACACAAATTGCTGGGGGCAATTTATTTTGTCTTTTTACGTAAAAATTTACGACGTTATAAGCACTTTTTAAACAAACCAAAAATGTTAAAAAGTTGTAAACGTTATAAACACTGATATAAATAAAAACAGAACAAATTTTACAATACCGACTCCAACACACCAAAAATATTAACTCAAAAAGCACTTGGCGGGCCGGATGAAACGCTTTAACGGGCCAGTTTTTGCCCGCGGGCCGTAGTTTGCCCACCACTGGTATAGACCTTTATTTGTTCGACATAAAATTCTAACATTGCTCTCTTTAGTAATATACCAGATGGCGCTGTTCACGAGGCATAATCTCATCGATTTTAAAACTCGAAAAGAATTGGGCGGTTCATACAAAGCGAACACCCCCGGGGCTAATTAACTAGCTCTTGTTACTCATCGTCTCGCGAAATCGGACAAAATGACACACGTCACAGGCCCCGCGATCTACAATCGACTCCCTAAGCTTGTAACTGAAGCTCCCAGTCTAGCAATGTTTAAAAATAGGTTGAAGTCATGGCTGGTTGAGAGGGCATTTTAAAGTGACAAATCAAATTTCAAATTAATAGCATTTTATTTCTTCGATGTAATTTTTTTCTGTTCAATTATCTAATTCAATTTGTAAAATCGACTTGTAATTTATTATAATTACCAATAAAAATCTGAATCTGAATCGGAATCTAGAAAAAAGATTCAGAGATTTTTTTATGTATTTTTTTAACTCCATTAATAAACATAAAGTTAAATTATAACTATGGTGGGAGGCTAGTGTATAGTCTGACAGGTTGCCCTAGTATAGATACCAGTCCAGCCCTGTAGTTCTAGGCTCTGAAGAATAAGACTACGGTATCCCCTGCCTGTCGTAGAAGGCGACTAAAAGGGGCCTCGGGTTCACTGGGCGACAAGGGTGGGGGCCTGAGTCGTCCACCAAAGTGGACCCGGGAAGAAGGCGACATCGGCTGGCCCGTGTCGCCTTGCGCTGCGAGGGCACAGGGGGGGAGGGAGTAACCTCCCCCCCGGGACGTGCTCTCCTTGAGCACAGTGCAGAGGGGCTCCGGTGCGTTCCACTGGAGATCCCGGAGCCCCTCGTCATAGCGGGGTATCTTTCTGAAGATTTCCTCCACGTCAAAAAAAAAGTATAGATACCAGTCATTTACGAATCTGTATGAATAAAAATGAACGTTGCGAAAGCGACTCGAGAATGACTCGACGAATTTGGCTAATTGTTTTTTCGTATATTCCTTAAGGCACAATGAAGGTTTTAATTATAATAAAAAATAAATGTAATTGAATGGACAATATTAAAAACAACAATTTCCACATAAAAAGTAGTTGTTACAAAGGCCATTTACCACCTACCGTCTATCGTCGTTTATTGTTGAGATATAAATAACGTGATTAATCGGAAAACGTTTTATTTATTTTATTTGTACGTTATTTGACAGAGCGAGAGTCTGTTCGAGCTGCTATTTGTATTCTGCATAAAACTGTACAATAGGTTTAATAATTCTAATATCTTTTATTTTATGATCCATTTATGTATTAATATTGTATCATATAATAATTATAATTTGTGTGTATAAGTAAGTGGTATAATTTTAATAATAATTTTGACTTAATGGTGCCTAGATTTTTTGTGGAAGTTATCTCCTATCCAAAGGAGGACGCTAAGCTAGCTAAGCTAAGCTTTTTTTTTTTTTTTTTTTTTGACGAACTATCACAGTTGGCACAGAGAAGCTGGCCTTTACTGCTTCACCGGATTTTAGAGGTGGCACAGCTCTTAGATCGCTTAGCCTGAACCTCTGCTAAGCTAAGCTTTATATTGCAATTGTTTTATTCGAAAGGATTGTGTATACTTTGTTAGGGAAATAAATAGTATCTGAAGGATGTAAAGTAAACACAATTGGCGGTGGCCCTTTTAAACTTTACACCGCTATAATTTCGAAAGCCATTTAATTTCACCGATGCGTCGATAATCGATACACACAACATACATTTTAAAAGGGCACAGGCAGGGCCGATGTAACACTATTTATAGGGTCAATCTTTATCACTACTGCAAAATGTTCTTTAATGTTTATTCGTCGAACTTGATCGTAACTTTGACAGATAAAGCTATACAAAGGTTAAGTGTACTTTGATAATTTGATAAGGGCTCCTTATATTCAATAAGATTTTTAAGGACTTTGCGCTTTTCATTTCATATTTTACTTTATTTTTAGCTCGCTCATAGCATAATCGTTAAGATGGTACTCGAGACGACCTCCCGTATTTTAAAAATTAAACAAGTATATTTTCAAGTAACAATAAAAACAGACTCGAAATCGACATCAAATATTTATTAAACGTGACTGATCAAAGACAATCGTTAAGTCCTGACGCCATTATTTACTTTTTTCGACAAATTCGAGCTGGTTGTAGTTGTTGGTAGTAGAGCTGGTTAATTTTATCTCCTTGGATTCTTTCTCCATTCTTTGAGTCCTAAACCCTCCAAAATCTCAATTAACAAGCGTCCTTTCATACGATTTTAGGAGTTGCCCTGCTATATCTTCTGAACCCAAGGTCCTTTGCCAACAAAATTATTATGGGACCTAATAGAAACCAAACCTTTTAAGACAAAAATATCGTTTCGTGAATGAAATGACAGACAAACAACAAAAATATAGACGAATTGAGAACCTTCTCCTTTTTTGAAGTCGGTTAATTAAATACAGATATAATATGTTTTTGTTATTTTATTTTCCTTTTTTTTATTAACCACGAGTGTTAAGGAATTGTTCGGAACTATCCCAGCTACCGATTTCCATTATTGCACATCTCGGCGGAATTATAAATTCCATCGACATAATGTTGATGGTTGGCGTACCACGACCGTAAGTTTCTCGCGTTACTTTCTTCCACACACTGGCAACCTATATAATAAATAGTTTTTATATGTAATTTTAAAACTGGCTAAAAACATTTCACATGTTTTATACTCATATGCTAATTTAGAGTTAAACCACAACATAAATATAGCGTCACATGGCACTGATATAATGACACCAAAATGAAATGCGACATTTGGCGTAACGCGTATAAAATGACGCGCTAACAAATTATACTGGAAGGAGAGGCATTTCTTCCGAGTAGCTCGTTATCTTGCTGACGATACAAAAAGTCGGGAGGAATGTGTTCAAAAAACGGCCCTACGACAACGATGCCGCCTCGATTATTTAATAAATAACCACAGGGGATATAAATCATTGTACAGGATGTAGTCGAGTATCCGACCGATTCGGGATGTGTCTGAGATCTGGCCGAGGGTTGAACATCGGTGTCGCGCCAGGAAGCACTAATGGTTGTCGCTTCTTTATAGCTTTTGTTTCCTTGTTTGTGCGTTGGCGGTGGTGGTTGGGAGGTTTGTACATTTGTCTGTTGCTTCTGGAGCTATTTGTATTACGTTAAACTTCAGTTTGTGGACCAACAAAGTAGAGATGTCAGAAATGGAATAAAGTATCGATATATATCGTATCGACATTGATGTTTTTATTCAAAAATATCGCAATATTTGTGTGTGTTTTTTAGCCTTATCTACTTCAATTATCTTACACCACTTATTTTCCGTGAAATAATAAAATAGCAACCGACCGAGTCGTGGTTCCGCCTCGGATTACTCCTTACCGGGGGGATCCTTGTTTCGAGTTACTAGCTATAGCGGTTCGGGCCAAGCGACCTAAGAGCTATGCCAACTCTCTATACGGTGAAGAAGTCAAGGCCAGCTTCTCTGGCCAATCTGTGTAGTTCGTGATTAAAAAAAAAATCTTACACTACTAGATAAATTCTAATCAGTAGACATTATTTTAATAAAAAACAATCTAACATATAAATATTTATAGGTGTGAAAAAGTATCGATTTTTAAACATTTTCGATTCTTGGAATTTTATATCGATATATCCAAATATTAAGTATCGCTCAAAAATATCGATACATTGAAAAAATAAATAATATCGATAATTCTTAAACAAGCCTACAACGAGCCCGTTATTCAAATTCGTGAGCTTGCGCAAAAATGTTCTTTTTGTATTTTATGTGTGTGATTTACTTGTTCTCTTTTTAAAGTATTTGCTTACGTAGATGACTGCTTAAGTCAACTTTGTTTCTTATCGTATATATTTTGTTGGTCTAGAAAATCTGTATTTTTATTTAGCCTACTAGGGTACCCAGCCCGGGCCAGGCTAGATTTTAGTTTATTTTATTTAAACAATAAACTTACATCATTAAATATTTAATTTAACGCACACAATATATTAAATTATTCATTTCTACTGTAAATTGAACTAATGTATTTAAATCGTGGGTATCTGAATACTTTCTACTAAAACAGTAAAAATGGCAAAGTGATATATATATTATCGTTTATTTATTCCATGTATATGTGAAAGTCAAAGTTACAGCCTTTATATATATAATATATACGTCCCACTGCTGGGCACAGGCCTTCTCTGTAAAGAGAGTATAAAGGCACAGTCCGCCACGCGGCCCTAGTGCGGATTGGCAGACTTCACATGCCTTAGAAATTTTTTCTAAGACATGTAGGTTTCCTCACGATGTTTTCCTTCACCGCCGAGCGCGTGGTTAATCAGCACATAAAATTGCAACAGCGGAGCCGGCGCCGGGAATCGAACTCGGGTTGCTAGACGTACCCCGGACACTGAGCTACCACGGCTCTTATAAAAAGAATAATATACATATTATGTATATGTATATTATTCTATTTATATAGACGTTATCTTTGTATGTATATTTATTTATATATAAAGGATTCTTATAACGCTATACTTAGGGTACTGCCCTTAACCTGCTCTTAACCATTAAAGGTTAGCTGGAAGAAAATGGTAAATACCATTAAGTTCACCTTTGTGCATGCATTTTGGTGCAATAAAGAATTTATATATCTAGGAGACGGTTCACATCAAAAGTGGAATGGTCCAAATTTCGCAACGTTTCGCAAAACTTGAAATTGTGAACACACCAAATTAATTGGTAAAAACTGGCTAGTATTGGAACCCACTACCGCCAGTTTAAGTAATAATAACTTGAACACTTATCCGATAAACTATATCTAGTACTTAAGTACGTAAACATAACAAGGACATTATTAGGATATAATCACTAAACAACGTTATCTATTGACATCTCGCGTGAGTGATGGCATTAGTTGTGATTAATGCGCGCACTGATAAACTGACTCACTAAACGATTGGGGGACTTCCCCATTTATCTTAGACTTTTATCTTAAGTTCAGACTTTTCCCGACCCAATAAGAAAAGTTGCGATACAATTACTTCTGGCAACTTGTTTGGCGAGTAAACGAATTGAAACATTGTATTAGTTTGTAAATTTCAGTAGAAATCTAGAACTTTTAATGTCCTTTCAATTTTAGTGGGATAGGCAGATAAAGCCATCGTTATTTATACGCGATCAAGGCGACTTTACCGTTTACCAAACTTATTGCACGGGGCACAAGTTATTTTCTTGTACATAGGATAAAGAAAGACTCATTGTTACAACCCTCTCACTATTCTATGCGACTATGCTTGGAAAAAACCTATTTACTGTATTAGGTTTATAATATTCCCTTCTGTAATTTCGAGTGGGTTGATATTAACTGAAAGCGCATGGCAATAAAGAAATAAGATGTAGCGTGTCTTTTTTTTCAGCCAGTGGTGCCAAAGAGTGTCCGAATCTCACGGACTAAAACCCCCCTTCTACAGTTACATCAATGTTTCCTTGCGGCCTACCATTCATGTTTTGTTTTGGTTTACGTACCCTTATTTTATTCTCTTTCTTGTCTCTCTCTCTCTCTGTTCTTTATTTTCGTATTTTGCTTTCTGTTCGACAATTTCCATAAACGTATTGATTATTGTCCAGTTCTTCTTGCTTCTTATCATTACGTCTACTATGCTGTCCACATGTAGCGCATCTAACGCATTGATAACGTACAGGGCGGTAAGTAACACGTCAGACTTTCAATCATCCGGGGAAGTCGTAAAAAAAGTTAAATTTGCAGTTAGCCACTCATGTTTTAGAAAATTTACTAATACATGTAGGTTTTACGCAATGTTTTCTTTTCGCTGGGCGCGTGGTAAATCAGAACTTAAAATAGCAACAAACGATTTCATTGGTGACGACACCGAGGATCGAAGTCAGGTTGCACTCTAGGGAGTCCTTGGGTCGGAATGCTAATGCACATCCCAAGAGGTTCCGTCGCGGAGACCTTGTGCTGAGTTACTCAAAATGGAGATTGAGGCGGCGCGATCTGGCATCTCTCATACCGGTAAAGTTGTAGAAACCACCACGCTACTAAAGAAAAATCCATCCAAAAAAATAACATAACCATAACATATTAACTCCCAGAACACCCAGTCCTATATATACTTCTAATTTTATCAAAAAAGATTTTTAAATCTCTTTTTCCTAATTTTCTTTAATGCCTAAAGGTGTAATTTACTCCGGTAGTAACAATAATTTACCCATGATAATGTTGCTAAAGGTATTGGTAATATTGCCATCTATACGTGGTAATACACTTTCCATCCATATTAAGTTTGTTTTGTTTTAGAACGACTCGCGGTTATTTTGGCGCTAGTTACTAAAGTTATAGAATATAAGACATAGATGGCAGTAAAACTAAAATTCAGATTATGTATTATATTAGTAGTAGTATTCACTGCTTTATGTATAGTATATAATTGTATATTTAATAATAAAAAAGGAACATTATATTATAATTTGTTTATATTACATTAATGTTTTAAGTTCTCGCAAAGTTTTAGCTTTAATGCAATAGATGGCGTTGTTTGTATATTTATAATTTGTTCTCATTGGAATAACATAACACAATCATAACTAATAATAAAAAGTGATAGCCTATCGTTCTTGTGGCTGAAACCTTGGATCCCAGCCGGCTTGTACCAATGAGTTCATTTTTCATCCGACTTCAAAAAGAGGAGGTTCTCGAATTATATTTTTTTAAAATATCAGTACACTTTTAGCGCCGTCAGTACTGCGTCGATGATTTATATTTTAAAATATAATTTATATTTTACAATTCACATAAACCACAAAATAGCGTTCTATAACGTTGTAAAACCCACAAATGCTAGTCGTATTGAATTATTTTTCTTTAAGTTACGATATAGTTTATTTTTTTTCACATAAAACGCAAAAGCGAGTGTCCATTGATGCGAACATGTGTACACAAGCTTCACAACGTAACTCGTAGACATCTTTTGTTACATTTTAGTGACTTTTTATTACAAATTTATAAAGAAAATCTAAGAGTAGTAAAAGTGTATTGTGTAAATAAATTGTTATATGTAATAAAAATGACATGAAAATATGTGACTTTCTGCCCAATGAATATGTTTAGACGGGTTGACAAACTACACACAAAATTAATTGTGCTCAATATTTTTTTTAAACGCTTTAGTGTCGTCTTTAAAATATAAAACATTTTTTTATTGACCAACTACACAGATTGGCCAGAGAAGCTTGCCTTGACTGCTTCACCGGATTGAGAGGTGGCATAGCTCTTAGGTCGCTTAGCCTGAACCTCTATCGCCAGTAACTCGTCACAAGGATCCGGTGATGAGTAACCTCGGCTTGGACGGTTAATATAAAACATTTGTTAAGGGTATTGGCATTGTTAGCTGGCAATACATGGCACCCAGCGATTGTTATGTATAATAACCACTTCCAATGATATCTTAGTGATTTACCTAAACCTTATTATATCTTGAATGCATAATTAATAATTGATCGTCACATTAACTTGGCATTGTAAACAATAATTTAACTATATTAGTTCGTAATCTGACTTTTAATTAATTTTGTATAAAGATTGTGAGAACGTGCAGTTGTGACGGTATTCGTTAAAATAATTCTGTGCACAACGTTACACTGTCTCAATAAAGCGAGTGTACTAGTGTGAGCTAGCTTTTTTGTTGACGGGGAGGAAATCTTCACAAAGATACCCTTCTGGGGGGAAGGCGGCGGTTATGTGGGGTTCTTACCCACTAAAACCTCCCCGGTGGCCCTTTCCTCAGTGCATGACGAGGGGCTCCGGGATCTCCAGTGGAACGCACCGGAGCCCCTCTGCATTGTGCTCAAGGAGAGCGTGTCCCGGGAAGGGAGGTTACTCCCTCCTCCCATGTGCCCTCGCAGCGCAAGGCGACACGGGCCAGCCGATGTCGCCTTCTTCCCGGGTCCACTTTGGTGGACGACTCAGGCCCCCACCCTTGTCGCCCAGTGAACCCGAGGCCCCTTTTAGTCGCCTTGTACGACAGGCAGGGGATACCGTAGTCTTAGTCTTGAGAGCCCAGAACTACAGGGCTGACGTACTATGTAACTTGAGTCAACCGTCCGGACACTGAGCTACCACGGCTCTTGAGAAAACCATATGTCTTAAATTTGCATCAAGTATGTGCGCCAGAAATGGACGAATAATTCAACATCACGCCAACCGATTTCGATGATTTATTTTTTATTGGAAAGGATGTTCTTCAAGAGTAGTTTGATGACACTTTGTTTAGGTTCTGATTAATTCTATTTCGCAATATTTCTACGATAATTTGGAAATACAAAGAGGTCGTCCGCACGCAATAGCGTTTCACGTTTGATCGATTTGAAGTCGTATTTTTGTTTTGTCCGTAAATATACTTGTTAAGGCTGGTTTTAGAGTCACGCTGACTGTGCTGACTGTGCTGAGCGCTGACAGCCAAAATGTATGAATTTCTAGGAAGCGTTTTAAAATAACGCGTAGCTATCGGCGCGTACGTTGGTCAGCGCTGACCTGTCAGCGGGCGTACGCGTCGCTCGTCGGCGCCGCGTAGCCGTCGGCGCTTACCGCCGCCCGCGCGCCTCTGTCTTCAGTGAGCGTTCTAGTGTCGAGCCGAGTGGACGCCGTCAGCGTGAACAGTCATGGCGAATCGCGATGTGGACACTAGTCGAGTGATCGACGAAGTACGCTTAAGAAAGCAATTATGGGATGCATCCGATCCACTGTATAAAAAGGAAGACGCCAGAAACAAATCCTGGGACGATATTGTTTTCGCACTATTCGACATTCGAAAGTAATTAAAGAACTTTGTTTCGTCAGCCCTCAAAGTGTTGTATAACATAACAAATTCTCCTGCGAAGGCTCTCTGCTCTCTGTGTTATCTTTCTTTTTTTTATTAGGTAATATAAAGCAGCAATTATTAGTGCCTTTTGCATTTTTGTGCGTCTGTACTCCAAAGCGATCAGCACGATACTGAAACGTCTCGCGCTGAACGTCAGCGCTCACAAACAACGCGCTGAGCTATGAGCGCTGACGGTGAGCGTGAGACTAAAACCAGCCTAAGTGTTTGTACTAATAGGGTCGTTATTTATGAACCTATTTTGAATTTATTTTCGTTTGGAGTTAACTAAAGAATACGTACAGAATCAACGTAAATATACTTCACTTAGCAGAGCTGGTTTGCTTTCTTGCTACACCAAGTTACAACCACGAAGTATGATTAACTTTAGTCAAGTTACGTGTAATCTACTTGAATCAACTCGATCGTTCATCTATCTAGCTTCTCGGTTACCTTAACGGCTACGACCGTGAGGCGATTAGCGTAACTAATGTTATGGGTCCATTCTATACGGAAATTAACGAGAACCGGCAAACTAGTTAACCTATGGTGATGAGATGAGTCAAGAGGTTGCTTAGAAATAAAAATTAAAAACAAAAAACGAAAAGGAGTGGAATAAGTTGCCGGCCTCAGTTTTTCCGTCCAAGTACGACGTGGGAGCCTTCAAGAGTACAGTGAATAGGCACTTACTAAACTAGCGCGTACCATCTTTCGACTATATCACCACTTAACACCAGGTGGGATCATGGTCAAGCGCTAGTTTAAAGGCATAAAAAAAGGTGTTTTAAATTAATTTTAAATACATTTACTGATTCACTGTCTCTTATGGGCGGCGGCAAGTTATTCCAACACTTAGTGGTCAGGTATCTGAAACTGCCACGGAACGCAACAAAGTAAAACACAATTTTTAGCTCTGGTTTTTAAACAGCTAGTAGTAATTCATGCTACACTTGCTTCTCGATACCAATACACCTTTGTATAATATACATGTCCGCTATGGACCGCCACTATCCTGAAAGACGACGTAGTTCACTAATATGGGTGTATAAATATAATATCATTTTCATAATTCGTCACCCAATTTTTCGGCCATGGCGACTGTGTCACTAGACAAGCATTTTAATTACTACGATTTAAGTAGTAATTACGATGTATACAGAAATTACCTATCCATCAAAGGTAATAGGTAAAGGTATAAAGACTCCCTTTTTAGTTATATATATAATAGTAGAGGTATTATTAATTATCATAAAAAATAATAAAATTGGTTTACACCTGACAACGCGGGTATAGTTGGAATGAACGCGAAGAAAAGCGATATGTTGTAACTGTTGTAAAATCGTTTCCAGCTCGGAATGAGGCAGGTAATGGCCACTGAAGCTAACCAGCCGCCCGCAAATTGGCTATTTTGCAGAGCTATAGTTTCAAGTACCGATATTGCGTAGATATTTACCCCCGCCACCGACGTTTTAGGGCTTTGAACACTGTATATTTAACAAAACTTTTTTTTCTATAACTCGATAATCGTTTTTTTTTTTAAAAGAAAGCTAGCAATATTTCTCTTTTTTTTTATTTCAGAAATATTACTAACAGCCTTGTTAACCAGTCCAACTAAGTTTAAGCTTGTGCTAGGTCATGGTTCACGGCAATAGTCTAATGGTGGATTCGAACCCACGATCCTACGATTCGCAGGCCGTACCCTAAACCATTAGAATGACGAATGACACTTTACGGATCAGAGATTAAGCGACAATTTCAGTTGGAAATTATATTTTTCTTCTCATAATGGCAGTGAGCCCAACAAATTTATCTTTCTCTTGTGCCTCTGCTTCACTCTCTGTTGATTCTCCACCTTGATTTTGTCCTACATCTGAGAAACTGATATTTTCTGTGTCGTAAGACATGACCAAGGCTTTTCTCCATTTGACGGTCTACGATTCGATTTTCTTTCCGATGCTGTAAATCATAGTTGAAACAAAACAACAACGAGCCTGTTATTCAGATAATGTTTCAAACAATAACGTGTAGTAGCCGTCCTTTTTTTTAAGTGCTTTAAAAGCTATTTCCAATCTTGAATAACTTAACATATATTTCAGTGCGGTCCCTTTACTTGATGGATGTAATCACGAAAGTGCACTCAGACCCACTTAAAAATCAATTAAGATTGTAGAAGAGCATCGACCGCATGTCTAAATGGCAACCTTCAGGTCTAGGTGACAACGCGTCATTAGACTAATAGTTTAGGACTATACATTCTGGCCTTTGTCGTCCATTAAGGTGGACGCAGGCCCCCACCCTTGTCGACAAGTGAACCCGAGGCCCCTTTTAGTTTTTCGGCTGGGGCTTCGGTGCACGGTTGACAAGCCCCTCAACCATGCATCCCGTCGCGCTGTGTTCACCACTTGGGATTGGGGAGTTTTTATAGAGGTTCCTCGCGGCCCGGCCAATTAAGGCAAGACCCCCGCTCCGGGCGGAGCCGCTAGACATGATCAATGACTCTCCGCCCGGTTTACGGTCTTCGGGCGGAGGTGGTGCGTAGTCACACCATCTGCCCGGTGACAGGGTTAGTGAACACCGGGCCCGCCCTCCGTCCCTCTGGCGTGCCTTCTGCTCATCAGAGGGACGCCCAGAAAAACCCTCGGTGAGGCCGAAGCCTATCACTAATATTTGTTGCTCGTTTATCACTACCTGGGGGGCACGTGTAGGGTGTCATGGTTCAAGTATCCGCGTGCAACTCCACCCCCATCGAAGTAACTACCTTTTTGTTTACGGGGAGGAAATCTTCAAAAAGATACCCCGCCTTCTGGGGGGAAGGCGGCGGTTATGTGGGGTTCTTACCCACTAAAACCTCCCCGGTGGCCCTTTCCTCGGTGCATGACGAGGGGCTCCGGGATCTCCAGTGGAACGCACCGGAGCCCCTCTGCGCAATAACTCAAGAGCACGTCCCGGGGGGGAGGTTACTCCCTCCCCTGTGCCCTCGCAGCGCAAGGCGACACGGGCCAGCCGGTGTCGCCTTCTTCCCGGAATCCCACTTTGGTGGACGACTCAGGCCCCCACCCTTGTCGCCCAGTGAACCCGAGGCCCCTTTTAGTCGCCTCCTACGACAGGCAGGGGATACCGTAGTCTTATTCTTGAGAGCCCAGAACTACAGGGCTGCGGGCCGGTCTCCCACCGGCCCGCCTGCGCCATCTCCGAACGGGATCGGCCTCTCCCGATCCGTTCTGCGGTCTCCTTCTGGCCATTACTGACTCGCAGAAGGAGACCAGCGCCTTCCATTTAGATCTCCCCGCCAGCGCAGCCGCTGCTACCGCCGGCGAGGAGGTCTTACCCGATATGCTGGACCAGGATCCGCCGCTCCGCCTCCCACGCGGAGCACACGGCTAGCGTGTGCTGCGCGGAATCCCGGTCACAGCCACAATGGTGGCATTGCGCGGTCGGTTCGCGCCCTATCCTGTTCAGGTACTCACCGAAGCACCCGTGCCCGGTGAGTACCTGTGTCAGGCGGTATGTGACGTGCGCGTCATTCCTCCTTTAAGCCAGGCTTCGAAGTTCGGCAGGAAGGCACAGACGATGCGTTGGCGCGAGCAACGACGCTCCGAGCCGCTCGCGCCAGACCTCCATCGCCCGCCTGTGCTCCTGCCGACGCCTCCCGCATCCAGGGGCGGCCCGGCCCGCCGTCGACAGCCCGGACGCGCGTGTACACACGCGCGTCCAGCTCCGCCAAAATGTCGAGCGGCGGGAACCGAGCCAGGATAGTGGCCGCCTCGTATGATACCGTACGGTATCCTCGTGCGATCCGAATGGCCATCTTGCGCTGCAGGCTAAGTAGCTTAGCTCTGCAGCGCCGGACGCCCGTGAAGCGGTTACACCACACGGGCGCCCCGTAGAGGGCCATGGATCGCACGAGACCTCCGTAGAGGCGGCGGACTCCTCCTGGGGCCCCAAGATTAGGCAGCAGTCTGCAGGGCACCCACTGCCTTATCGATCTTGGGGACCAAGCGGTCGAAGTGCACTTCGAAGCCCCAGCGACTGTCCAGGGTGAGGCCGAGATATTTCATCTCCGACCCCACCCGGACCAGCACGTCACCTACGCGAACCGACCGGCTGGGCGGTTCCTTAGCTCTTAAGGGCTTGTGGAACCATAGCGCCTCAGTCTTGTGAGGCGCTACCCGTGAACCCAGCTCGTGGATTTTGTCCACGACGCATGCCACCCCAAGCTCGGCGAGCCGGATGGTGCTATCGAAATCCTCCCCGTCGGACATGATTAGCGTGTCGTCTGCATAGCAGACGACACTCACGCCGGCGGGGAGACCGACAGGACCGCGTCATGCGAGGTTCCATAGCAGGGCCCCAACACAGACCCCTGCGGAACCCCGCAATTCACCTCCCTCCGATGGAACTCGTCCCGACCCATGTACTGGATGCACCTGCCATGCAGGTACGCCCCGACGATGCGTTGCAGGTAGGAGGCACGTGGTGAAACACCAATGCCTCCTAATCGCTCCCCAGGGCAGCGTGTTAAATGCGTTGACTACGTCAAGATTGACGGCCAACGCCACGCCACCCCGGGTCACTACCTGCCCCGACCGTTGACGGACCCGGAGGATCGCGTCAACGGTCGACCGCGCCTGCCGGAAGCCATATTGGCATTCCGACAGGTCGGGGCCTACCGCAGGTGCGAGTTGAGGCGGGCGGCAATTATTCTTTCGGAATAATTTGCCCGCCTCATCCAGCAGACATATGGGTCGGTACGCGGAGGGAGACTCCGCGGTCCTACCGTCCTTCTTTATCAGCACCATCCTAGCCTCCTTCCAGCCCGAAGGGAAGACTCCGACTTCGAGACAGCTGGTGAACAGCCGTCTAAGTCTCCCCCTCAGGCCGGCGGCGAGAGCCAGCACCCAAGCCCTTCCGGGAATCCCGTCTGGGCTGGTGCTGTATTGCGGGCCCTGAGGCGCCCCGTGGCTCGATCCAACTCCTCGGCAGTCACCCCAGCTCGTCGGACCAGATGGTACGGTCCGACGGCATCGCTGAGGGGTGCAGAACAGATCCCTGGATCCTTGGGAAGAGTGTGTCTACCACACTCTCCACGAATGTAGGATCCAGGGTTTCCGTCACCGGAGGGACCCACGGTCTGAGCTTGCCCAGTACAATCTTGTACGGGCGCCCCCATGGGTCCCTCTCCAGCCCCTCGAGGAGTTCACTCCAGGATCGAGCCTTCGCTTCCCTGATCGCGCTTTGAAGCGCGATCGTGGCGCCTCTATACCTCGCATAAGCTCGCCGTTTCGTCGGCTGTGGCTTAATAACTCTACGGGCTCTGGTGTACCGGCGTCGGGCCCGTGAGCAGTCCTCGCAAAGCTGCTCTATGGCCTCCGACCACCAGTACACCGCCCGGAGCTTGGGGGACCCGGCCCGGGGCATCGCGACGTCGCAAATCGACGTCATTGTGCTCCGGAACCAGGTCGCCTCTTGTTCGGGATCGGGCAAGACCCCTTCTGTCCATGCCGCGACGATGGCAGCGGCCTCGAGCATATCAGCATCGAGCCGCTTGAGCGAAGTAACTACCTAAGCCGAGGTTACAATACAGGTTCAAGCTAAGCGACCTTAAGAGCGATGCCACCACTCAATCCGGCGAAATAGTTATGTTCGTGAAAAAAAAAACACATTATTGCTAAGGTTCATACTCCATTTTTTAAATTTTCACTGAGACACTGTGACTTGTTACAGTGATGCGCGATCTTTAAATTTCGCTCTCATAATTTTCTCATAACGCGCCTAAAAAAAAATAACTTCAGAAAAATCCTCAATAATTTGTATTAAGCAGTTTACTTGATTAGAAAAAACGAATGAAGCAGGCACGTTCGAGCTAAAAGTGCTTTATAGATGGAAAGAAAACAATTTGACCTGACCGGAACATACTCCCGTACAATAACAACGTGAAATAATACCCCGGTATGTGCTCAGTCGGATAGATACATATATCTCCCAGGAATAGACAGATATTGGTGAAACTATCCACTTGTCTTCAGGTGAATAACTGTTCTAAAGTAATATATATATATATAAAAGAGAATATGTGTGGGTTTGTTCCTTATAGGCTCCGAAACGGCTGGACCGATGTCAGTGAAATTTTCAGGGAATCTTCAGAATGACCTGACGAGTAATGGTGTAAAGTTTGATGACGATCGGAGCACTTCTATTTTTGAACTGTCAAATACAGCTTTTATTTACTATGATACTTCTACTACTACAGGTATGATATTGTATTTACTGATATGTACATTGGTGTCGGTAATGATCTTGAGAAGAGAATGAATACGGAGAGAAATGAATAATTTAATTTATTTACTGTGAGAGTTAAATTAAATATTTAATGATGTAAGTTTATTGTTTAAATAAAATAAAGCAAAATCCAGCCCGGCGAAGCGGGCTGGGTACGCTAGTTAAAGTATAATAATTTTAATATGTCGACAACTTCTTTGATAAATATAATACCACATCGTGAGAAATATGGGTTTAAAACTTTAGTTACGATAAAAATCACACTAAAGAAAATGCCGAAGTGATATTAAATTAAGCTTGTGCTAGGTCATGGTTCACGGCAATAGTTTAATGGTGGATTCGAACCCACGACCTTACGATTCGCAGGCCGTACCCTAAACCATTAGAATGACGAGTGACACTTTACGGATCAGAGATTAAGCGACAATTTCAGTTGGAAATTATATTTTTCTTCTCATAATGGCAGTGAGCCCAACAAATTTATCTTTCTCTTGTGCCTCTGCTTCACTCTCTGTTGATTCTCCACCTTGATTTTGTCCTACATCTGAGAAACTGATATTTTCTGTGTCGTAAGACATGACCAAGGCTTTTCTCCATTTGACGGTCTACAATTCGATTTTCTTCCGATGCTGTAAATCATAGTTGAAACAAAACAACAACGAGCCTGTTATTCAGATAATGTTTCAAACAATAACGTGTAGTAGCCGTCCTTTTTTTTAAGTGCTTTAAAAGCTATTTCCAATCTTGAATAACTTAACATATATTTCAGTGCGGTCCCTTTACTTGATGGATGTACGAAAGTGCACTCAGACCCACTTAAAAATCAATTAAGATTGTAGAAGAGCATCGACCGCATGTCTAAATGGCAACCTTCAGGTCTAGATGACAACGCCGTCATTAGACTAATAGTTTAGGACTATACATTCTGGCCTTTGTCGTCCGTCAAGGTGGACGCAGGCCCCCACCCTTGTCGCCCAGTGAACCCGAGGCCCTTTTAGTTTTTCGGCTGGGGCTTCGGTGCACGGTTGACAAGCTCAACCATGCATCCCGTCGCGCTGTGTTCACCACTTGGGATTGGGGAGTTTTTATAGAGGTTCTTCGCGGCCCGGCCAATTAAGGCAAGACCCCCGCTCCGGGCGGAGCCGCTAGACATGATCAATGACTCTCCGCCCGGTTTACGGTCTTCGGGCGGAGGTGGTGCGTAGTCACACCATCTGCCCGGTGACAGGGTTAGTGAACACCGGGCCCGCCCTCCGTCCCTCTGGCGTGCCTTCTGCTCATCAGAGGGACGCCCAGAAAAACCCTCGGTGAGGCCGAAGCCTATCACTATTATTTGTTGCTCGTTTATCACTACCTGGGGGGCACGTGTAGGGTGTCATGGTTCAAGTATCTCCTACGGACGCGTGCAACTCCACCCCCCATCGAAGTAACTACCTAAGCCGAGGTTACAATACAGGTTCAAGCTAAGCGACCTTAAGAGCGATGCCACCACTCAATCCGGCGAAATAGTTATGTTCGTGAAAAAAAAAACACATTATTGCTAAGGTTCATACTCCATTTTTTAAATTTTCACTGAGACACTGTGACTTGTTACAGTGATGCGCGATCTTTAAATTTCGCTCTCATAATTTTCTCATAACGCGCCTAAAAAAAAATAACTTCAGAAAAATCCTCAATAATTTGTATTAAGCAGTTTACTTGATTAGAAAAAACGAATGAAGCAGGCACGTTCGAGCTAAAAGTGCTTTATAGATGGAAAGAAAACAATTTGACCTGACCGGAACATACTCCCGTACAATAACAACGTGAAATAATACCCCGGTATGTGCTCAGTCGGATAGATACATATATCTCCCAGGAATAGACAGATATTGGTGAAACTATCCACTTGTCTTCAGGTGAATAACTGTTCTAAAGTAATATATATATATATAAAAGAGAATATGTGTGGGTTTGTTCCTTATAGGCTCCGAAACGGCTGGACCGATGTCAGTGAAATTTTCAGGGAATCTTCAGAATGACCTGACGAGTAATGGTGTAAAGTTTGATGACGATCGAGCTCTCCTCTTTTGAACTGTCAAATACAGCTTTTATTTACTGTGATACTACTACTACTACAGGTATGATATTGTATTTACTGATATGTACATGGGTGTCGGCAATGATCTTCACCCGCTTGAGAAGAGAATGAATACGGAGAGAAATGAATAAAGTAATATATTTATTGTAAGAGTTAAATTAAATATTTAATGATGTAAGTTTATTGTTTAAATAAAATAAAGCAAAATCCAGCCCGGCGAAGCGGGCTGGGTACGCTAGTTAAAGTATAATAATTTTAATATGTCGACAACTTCTTTGATAAATATAATACCACATCGTGAGAAATATGGGTTTAAAACTTTAGTTACGATAAAAATCACACTAAAGAAAATGCCGAAGTGATATTAAATTATTCGTCCATTTGCCGCGCACATACTACAAAGTGATTTACACACTAACACTTAAGACATGGGTTTCTCATGGTTGCCAATGTCAGAATTGGACCAAATTGGAATGGGATCACACGAAATACACTTCCAAATAAAAAAAGAATTATCAAAATCGGTTCACCCAGTCGATAGACATGAGGTAACGAAGATAAAAAAAACATACAGACGAAATGAGCCTCCTCCTTTTATAAAGTCTGTTGAAAATCTAAAGAACTGTGTAAAAACGATCTAATAGGTTGGGGAATAAGTCTTTTCGCATTATAGTATGTATGAATTTGTAATAAAATCTCTTTGGCTATACAATTTGTATCTGGCTGGTTTTGGTATCATTTAAAATTTAAAGAACATAACGTTTGTGATTCTTATTTCATCATAATGAAACCGAACCATTTTTCAAGAAGCTAAGATGATAACTGGTGATGAAAAGTGGATCACGTACGACAAGAACGTACGAAAAAGGTCGTGGTCAGGCTTCACAGACTGTGGGGAAACCCGGGTTAACTCGCAACAAGGGGATGCTGTATGTGTGGTGGGATTGGAAGGGCATTATACATTATGAGCTATTACCACCAGGCAGGACCATCGATTCTGAATTCTACTACGAACAACAGATGAGATTAAAGCAAGAAGTTGAGAGAAAGCGGCCGGAATTAATCAACAGAACGGGTGTGGTTTTTCATCATGATAACGGACCTGACACATCTTTAGCCACTCACCATAAATTAAGAGTTTGGCTGAGAGGTGTTAATGCATCCGCCGTGCAGTCCTGACCTTGCACCTTCAGATTTCTACCTGTTACGGTCTCTTCAGATATCTTTAGGCAGTGTCAGGTTAACATCACGAGAGGACTGCCAAAATCACTTGTCGCGGTATTTTGATCAGAATTCCCAAAATTTCTATAGCAACGGGATCATACCTACAAGATGGCAAAAAGTTATTATATATTATATTATAACTAAATGGTACCTACATATTTTAGTTAAATATAAATAAGCTATATTAAAATATATTTTGAATTTTTTTTTTAAGTGCGAAGGAACTTTTTCCCCGACCTAATAATAATAACTACATCAAAAGGCTTAATTGTTTTCCCCGTTCCATGTAACCTTTGTTATGTTCGACATTGACTTAATCACGTTACAATAATAGCCTATTGGTAAATTCTTTCTAACAAGAAAACGCGGCTTTCGGTGGGCGTTGAATGACTGGTCTGGATTGATTAATGGATTAGATCACGATTATCGTGTAATATAAGTAATGACACGTGATGCGGCAAATATAGATGAATACAATGAAATAAGCTCAAATTTTTCTCACCGAGTGGCGTTACTGGAACTGTATTAAATGATGACTATTCTTGGCATAGTGTTCGAATAAATTTAGAGTAAGATAATGGAGATGTAATAATAAACTTATCTGTATCGCTAATTTAATGCATTGATGTAAAACTTATTTTACCGTAGTTTTTGATTCTAAAAAAAGTTTTTTTTTTTACTTTCTAAGCAAGTGATTGACTACGATCCCACCTGTTGTTAAGTGGAAATGCTGTCCTGGATAGTAAGGCGCACTAGCTTAGTAAATGCCTGTTCACTCTTCTCTTGAAAATACCCACATTGTAATCGGAGGGAAAGACAGACGCGCGCAAATTATTCCAGTCCAGTAATAATGAAAGACGATGCAAAGCGCTTCGGTCGGGTTTGAGGGATGTTCACAACAAAAGGATTAAAACTTGCAGTGCGTCTAGAAGTCTGATGGTGGAACGGGGATGAGGGAATTAGATCATGTAGTTCCTGAGCACACTCTCCAAAATGCAATCTGTAGAAAACCGGACACTCAAGAAGGCAGACAAATCTCGTATTGACGCATTTGGGATGTGTTGCTGATGAAAATGATACGAGTACCTTGGACAGCCCCCTGCACAAATGTGTTAATTTTCCAAGAAGTGGGAGTCACCGTCAGTCAATGGTCTGTCTCCGTAGAGTTTTCGAATTCTTCGGTTACATTGCCAGGAAACACGATAAACTGGAGATACTCCTGGTAGACAGGGAAGACGACCAAGCGGGAGAAGCCGTCTAAGCCTTGGTTACCCCTCACCGGAGGGACCCTTGTGTCGAGTTACTAGCGATAGAGGCTCAGGCAAAGCGACCTAAGAGCTATGCCACCTCTCAATCCAGTGAAGCAGTTAAGGCCGGCTGTGTCATAAGTCGTAGTGTAAAACCGACAAGTCAAGTCGAACTCTAATGGTCGAGAATGTAATAACAAACTAGGCTTAAAAATATTTTAAGCGTTTGATTGCAGCTTTTAGACCATAGTGAAATCATTTAGTTAATATGTACCCGAGTACTTCGTTTATTAGTCTTTGCGTCCTAAATTACCCCCATTAACTGACTTTGATTTGTAAAAGTATCTCGTTTGTTGAAGAGTTTGTTAATATTTATTTGTTCTTCCTATACCTTGTTTTTTTATCATATAAATGAAAGCTGTTAGAACTTACGTCGACGACCGTAAACTCCATTCCATAAATTTACAATAATGGTTTATTTTATGAGCATGATGTAAGTTTTCCATTGTTGTATGACTTTTACTGTCATAAACAATTATTTTTCTTGTATTACTCAACTCTGTTCTTTTTATACATCTGTTGATAGCTTATTTAAAGACTTATAAATACTTAATTTTGGTTTCATAATAACTTTAAATAACTGTTAAATTCCAATATTTTTTTTTCAATCTAGATTTTAGATTGTCCTGAGATTAAATGTAATGTGTAATATGATTCTTCTTCTAGTCATATACTAGTATTGGTGAGTGCCGGAACAAACTTTTGTCGGAAAGCGCGACTTTATTCGGACGTAGGCACTTTGCTAAACAAAGTCTCGACGTGGATCGGGGTGGAATAAATTAAATTAAACCCCAAAAACACATAAGCTTCCGCTTTGCTATGAACAAGACACTCTTTGTTGGCACTTCTCATTGTTAATTGAGTATTCATTTAGTCTTATATAGTGTAAAAACATTAGAATTCTTTTCCCGGATATATCAAATTTTGTTATCCTATAACAAAATTCTAAATTTCTAAAAAAAAAATTAGGATATTACTATTTTGATTTTGCCAATACTGCGACGTATTTAAACGTAAACAACAAAATGGCCGCACTACTCTGCCGTCATACAGTTATTGGAACTAGTACGGAGGGTAGTTAATTATCTGATATTGCTAAACTAGCCAAACATTAATAAAACACCTTCAAAATAATTTTAATAGATATAAGTTATAACAGATATTTGCGTAGATATAAGAGATTTGTACATTTAGGCTCTATTATTGATGAAATTCAGCCCTGTAGTTCTGGGCTCTCAAGAATAAGACTACGGTATCCCCTGCCTGTCATAGAAGGCGACTAAAAGGGGCTTCGGGTTCACTGGGCGACAAGGGTGGGGGCCTTTGTAGCCGGGAGCATTCTTTAACGAGGAGCCAGTCAAAGCCTCCTTCTACACCCAGTAGTTAGTAACAACCATTTTATTATAACACAATCCTGAGTGGAATTTTTCTCGTTTAGAGTTTTCAATTGTTTGTAGGTTTTAATTCTGTTTTGACTTCGTAGGAAGCCAAACTGGTTGCTTCTCATGAGAGGATCTTACCCCCTTCTGTTCTCGTTCTACTTCCGTAGATATAATTTGTTGTCTCAATTGATATATCTGTATTTGTATGAAAGGAATGAAATGGTTTATTTTTATTATACCTGATTAGCATCATGATATAAAAGGTTTCTATCTGAAAGGTCTCTTTGTATACAATACACTTCCACCGTATTTACATAATTTGTTTAACGCCCCAGTTATGTGTACACGTACAAGAAGGCTTTGTGTTTTGATAAGTAACATAGCCGCATAATGCCACTGACAATAAGCGGTAATCTCATTAAATACTTCGCGTTGAGATTTACTTTTAATTGTAATGATTTCCTTTGTTATATAAGGTGTAAAATTAATGGACTTTCGTGACGCAGATTGAGTTTATTTTAAGGTTAACCTGCCATTGTTAATCTTAATAGATTAACAATGGCAGGTAATGTATAAAAATATTGCAGATCCTATTTTTAAAATGTAAATTGATTGTTTACTTGATGTTAAGTGATGATTTTAGGCAGATCGCGGGAAATATCAGCTCTACAAGAACTTATCTATTCATGGGGCAAGTTATACCTAATTACAGTTTTGTTATATATTAAAGATTGTGAAATCTTTGAGAGCATATGTTAGTAAACGACCTCACAGAGTACCGACATGAAGTAGAGCTGAGCTGAGCCTCTCCAGCATCCTCAGAATGCTAATGCATAACATAGTAAACATTAAAGCTAAGGTTAACTTAACTACTCACCGGGGACCTTTTTGTCGAGTTGCTAGCTATAGAGGTTCATGCTAAGCGACCTATATATAGCAATGCCACAATTAACTATTAGTAGTCACAAAAAAACTACTAACTAAAAAAGTTACTTCTGTAGAAAAAAAACTTTAAGTTGCTACAGATACATTCACCTTTGTCTCTATTAAGGTAATACGTTTGTATCAGATCATTTTACGTGTGTTATTCGTTCCTATTCCGTTTCAAATAAGCATAACGTTCGCAGACAAAACATCTATTTGTGAAATAAGAATACCTTTTTCGGGAATAAGCCGATGATTTAAGCCCCTCTCACCTTACCTTAGCTGTAGCTGATATCGCAAACGTTCATATCAAATAGGTCAGACGACAATAAAACATTACATTAATTTTTTATGGCACATATGTGGAAAATGGAACAAATATGAAAAAAAAGCAGAGCATGAGTTACTAACTGTTCGACTCCGGCCTCGCCTGACTGGATTTCAATATTGCACGTTGGGATGAATTTATGTTATGAAAGACACGACATCAAATTTGTTAGAATAGCTTGTTTATAGGAGATAGATATGTGGTTCCGCGGACTTCTTTTTAACCGACTTCAAAAGGAGATGGCTCTCAATTCGACTTCTAATACTAGTATACTATAGAGCTAGCATGAAACAATTCAGTAGGTCCAATATTCATTTTTTTTCGCACTAGATCTTAGATAGCAGAGAATAACCTAAAACTCCATAGAAAAATGTTTATTGATTCTACCTGAATCTGGTTTATGATAATATTGGCGGGCCGGTGGCAGAGCGGCCCGCAGCCCTGTATTTCTGGTCTCTCAAGAATAAGCCTACGGTATCCCCTGTCGTAGAAGGCGACTAAAAGGGGCCTCGGGTTCACGGGGCGATAAGGGTGGGGGCCTTTGTCGTCTGCCAAGGTGGACCCGGGAAGAAGGCGACACCGGCTGGCCCGTGTCGTCTTGCACTGCGAGGGCACAGGACGGGAGGGAGTAATCTCCGAGGAAGGGCCGCCGGGGAGGTTTTAGTGGGTCAAACCGCACATAACCGCCACCTTCCGGTATCTTTTTGAAGATTTCCTCTCCATTAAAAAAAAGGTATATGACAATATAAGATTTTATAAGTACTCCTTAATGACAACGAGCATGAATGTGGAAGCAGAAAGAGATTGTAGGCGCCGGAACTTCGTAAAATAATTTTGATATTTGGGAAGAGAGCGTCGGGCGGAACACAAATATTTTCATTTAAGATATATAGCTATCCAAGTGTTAATAAAACCCTAGAATTATAATTACTAAAAATAAATAAATATCACAAGAAAATACTGTAATGTAATGTACTTATGATTGTATGTATAGATACCATTTTATGCTTTCATTAAAAAAGTTAAAGTTACAGCCTTTATATATATAATATATATGTCCCACTGTTGGGCAGAGGCCTTCTCTGTAAAGAGAGTATAAGGGCATAGTCCGCCACGCGGCCCTAATGCGGATTGGCAGACTTCACATGTCAAAGAAAAATTTTCTAACACATGTAGGTTTCTCACGATGTTTTCCTTCACCGCCGAGCGCGTAGTTAATCAGCTCATAAAATTGCAACAACAAATTTATTGGTGCCGGCACCGGGATCGAACTCGGGTTGCTAGCGTACTATGCAACTTGAGCCAACCGCCCGACACTGAGCTACCACGGCTCATACTTTAATTAAATGAAGGAAAATAAGTAAGATTTAGACATAAACACGGAAATGATTTATGAATCATACATTACATGATTCACTCGTAACACTTCCTACCCTAATAAATTCTGACATATTCTGGAGACTAAAAAAATATATTGCCTGTCAGTTATGTTAGTTAAAACAATAAATATATAAGGCCTATCAAGATATGTATATCTATGGGCCTCATAAGCAAGCTCAAAGTCGCACAACGAGCTATGGAGAGGACGCGATGCTCGGAGTATCTCTACGAGATCACATCAGGAATGAGGAGATCCGTAGACGAACGGAAGTAACCGACATAGCTCGCCGGATAAGCAAGTTGAAGTGGCAATGGGCAGGGCACATAGCGCGGAGAACAGATGGCCGATGGGGCCGAAAAGTTCTCGATTGGAGACCACGGACCAGCAAGGGCAGTGTGGGACGTCCACCCGCAAGGTGCTGGATGCGGGCCGCTTACAACCGGTCCCTTTGGAAATCGTTGGGGAAGCCTATGTCCAGCAGTGGATGTTTTACGGCTGAAATGAGAGATCAAGATATGTAGAAGTACTACGTGACGAGTAAGTGAAAACTATTATCAAATCACTATCTAGAAGGCACTATAGCGTATCTCAGACCTTAGTAGAAGGTAGATGTGTTTTAATTTTAAAAATACAAGAACATAATAAATAAAAAAGTTTGTATTGAATTTGTAAGGGATTGAATCTTGGATGCTAATGGGTCTAGTTGCAAATGTATGAAGCCTTAAAACAATATAATACAAGCACTCACGCCTGTTACCCAGAGGGGTAGGCAGACGTTACGGATTTCTACTTCCACTATCCTGGCACACCTCTTGCGCCTTATATTATTCTATTGTATCTATATATCTAAAAGAGAAAGTGTGTGGGTATGTTCCATAAAGGCTCCGAAACGGCTGGACCGATTTCAATGAAACTTTCAGGCAATCTTTAGATTGACCTGGCGAGTAATCCTGTAAAGTTTGGTGACGATCGGAGCACTCCTCTTATTGAACTGTCAAATACAGCTTTTATTTACTATGCTGATATTCTATTGTTTTATAACACACATTTGTATTGACATATGCGTTGTGTATATTTATGTCATTATAAACCATATTGAAGTACAATGGAGTATATTGGAGGGAATGATCTTCACCCGCTCGAGAAGAAAATAGAAGAGAGTGAAGTGGGTTGGGTACGCTAGTAATAGTAGACTTTCCTTTCGATTACACTCTACAGGAAAATAAAACAAATTTTACAGTTTTTATATATTGTATTTAAGTAGTGCCCCTATTATGGCAGTAGGCTTACCACCTATCACATATACCTATTAAGCTTAGTAAAAAGCGGACAGTGAAAAGTTCCTGTCTACCCCGCTAGAATTAGAAGAACGTGAGATCTTAATATTGCAGTTTATATATATATCCCACTGTTGGGCACAGGCCTTCTCTGTAAAGAGAGTATAAGGGCATAGTCATAGACATGTAGATTTTGATGTTTTTGGTCGCCTCCGAGCGTGTGATAAATCAGCCACATACAATTGCAACAACAAATTTATTGGTGCTGGCACCAGGGATCGAACTCGGATTCCTAGTGCACTATACAACTTGAGCCAACTGCTCGGAAACTGAGCCACCACGGCTCTTAAATTTCAGTAATGTAATTTAAATACTTTTATATACAATTTCTAAAAATAAAATTAGGCCGTATTATTTTTACAGCAGTATTGAACAACTCTAAGTCAACTCAGTATTGAACGTTGTTCGCAAATCTTGACAGACTTGAAAAATTTCTCTACTCTCTCTCGTCTAGAAAACTACTGTAGAAGTACAAGTTATAGTCGTTTCCAATAAAATATGACGCATTGAAAATGGTTGGTGTGATACTGAGTTATTCGTATATTTTATCGGACATACTTGATGCCTATTTAAGACTTATATGGTTTTCTCATAGATGCAATTTTTTTTTAGAATTGCGATTATTTTGTAGCTGCCTTTTATATTGCCCCTGCTATCGGTATACAAGGGTCGCATATAATAGCAAGCTTTTGGATTTGGTAGATATTTATTATAATATTATTGGTAAAGTATATTATTTTTACAGCAGTATTGAACAACTCTAAGTCAACTCAGTATTGAACGTTGTTCGCAAATCTTGACAGAAAAATTTCTACTCTCTCTCGTCTAGAAAACTACTGTAGAAGTACAAGTTATAGTCGTTTCCAATAAAATATGACGCATTGAAAATGGTTGGTGTGATACTGAGTTATTCGTATATTTTATCGGACATACTTGATGCCTATTTAAGACTTATATGGTTTTCTCATAGATGCAATTTTTTTTTAGAATTGCGATTATTTTGTAGCTGCCTTTTATATTGCCCCTGCTATCGGTATACAAGGGTCGCATATAATAGCAAGCTTTTGGATTTGGTAGATATTTATTATAATATTATTGGTAAAGTATATTATTTTTACAGCAGTATTGAACAACTCTAAGTCAACTCAGTATTGAACGTTGTTCGCAAATCTTGACAGAAAAATTTCTACTCTCTCTCGTCTAGAAAACTACTGTAGAAGTACAAGTTATAGTCGTTTCCAATAAAATATGACGCATTGAAAATGGTTGGTGTGATACTGAGTTATTCGTATATTTTATCGGACATACTTGATGCCTATTTAAGACTTATATGGTTTTCTCATAGATGCAATTTTTTTTTAGAATTGCGATTATTTTGTAGCTGCCTTTTATATTGCCCCTGCTATCGGTATACAAGGGTCGCATATAATAGCAAGCTTTTGGATTTGGTAGATATTTATTATAATATTATTGGTAAAGTATATTATTTTTACAGCAGTATTGAACAACTCTAAGTCAACTCAGTATTGAACGTTGTTCGCAAATCTTGACAGAAAAATTTCTACTCTCTCTCGTCTAGAAAACTACTGTAGAAGTACAAGTTATAGTCGTTTCCAATAAAATATGACGCATTGAAAATGGTTGGTGTGATACTGAGTTATTCGTATATTTTATCGGACATACTTGATGCCTATTTAAGACTTATATGGTTTTCTCATAGATGCAATTTTTTTTTAGAATTGCGATTATTTTGTAGCTGCCTTTTATATTGCCCCTGCTATCGGTATACAAGGGTCGCATATAATAGCAAGCTTTTGGATTTGGTAGATATTTATTATAATATTATTGGTAAAGTATATTATTTTTACAGCAGTATTGAACAACTCTAAGTCAACTCAGTATTGAACGTTGTTCGCAAATCTTGACAGACTTGAAAAATTTCTCTACTCTCTCTCGTCTAGAAAACTATTCTAGAAGTACAAGTTATAGTCCTTTCCAATAAGACTCATTGAAATTGGTTGGTTTGATACTGAGTTATTCGTAAATTTTTATCGGACATACTTGATGCCTATTTAAGACATATGGTTTTCTCATAGATGCCATTTTTTTTTTTTTTAGAATTGCGAGTATTTTGTAGATGCCTTTTTATATTGCCCCTGCTATCGGTATACAAGGATCGCATATAATAGCAAGCTTTTGGATTTGGTAGATATTTATTATAATATTATTGGTAAAGTATATTATTTTTACAGCAGTATTGAACAACTCTAAGTCAACTCAGTATTGAACGTTGTTCGCAAATCTTGACAGAAAAATTTCTACTCTCTCTCGTCTAGAAAACTACTGTAGAAGTACAAGTTATAGTCGTTTCCAATAAAATATGACGCATTGAAAATGGTTGGTGTGATACTGAGTTATTCGTATATTTTATCGGACATACTTGATGCCTATTTAAGACTTATATGGTTTTCTCATAGATGCAATTTTTTTTTGAGATTTTTGATTTATATTCTTTGATCCTTAGTAATAATCTCTTGAAGCGTAAATAATGGTTAAGGGTACAATCTATGAAACTTTCAAATCAACAAAGCGTCCATTCGCGACCGTCGGAGGTTGCGAATAATCCTCGCGCGTTACCGCTATTTTATGGTCAGGCCCCACCCTTCCCAACGCTTCCCGAAGTGGCACACAAAGTTAGTTTATCTTTTGGAATGTCCCTTAGATTATCCGTGAAATAGCTACCGACCGAGTCATGGTTCGGCCCTTTCAGGCGCCCTCGGATCGGAATGCTTACGCGTAACATAGTAACCGTCCGCTGGGTTACCACCGGGGACCCTTGTGTCGAGTTATTAGCGATAGAGGTTCAGGCTAAGCGACCTAAGAGCTATGCCACCTCTAAATTCGGTGAAGCAGTCAAGGCCAGCTTTTCTGGCCAATCTGTGTAGTTCGTCATTAAAAAAGTATAAAATATTGAGAACTTAATTAAACCAAAACTTCAAAGTGGATATATAAATTACTTATAACTTAACCGTTCACCATCAGACTAACTTAATATACTTAGTAATTTAATCGAACCGTATAAAAACGAACGCGGCGCTGTTACGGTGACGGCTTAATTAAAATAAAGAGGCATATTGTTGAATTTTCACTGACGTAAATTGAATTCATTAATTGAATTTTAATGCAAATAAAGTGAAGCTTATACTTCGCTGCTAATGTTTAAGCTGTTTTATTGCTATTAGTAAGAATTGAGGTAATTTTACCGGGGACCCTTGTGTCGAGTTATTAGCGATAGAGGTTCAGGCTAAGCGACCTAAGAGCTATGCCACCTCTAAATTCGGTGAAGCAGTCAAGGCCAGCTTTTCTGGCCAATCTGTGTAGTTCGTCAATAAAAAGTATAAAATGTCCATATCCATAGGTTACAGGTAATTCAGAATCGTTTTTTGCGACGAGCCACTGGTGCGCCGTGGTTCGTACGTAATCGCGAGCTCCACACAGGGTTACCGACAATAGCCCAATTCTTTAAGCAGCAGACTAGCACTAAACGTTCCAACAAACTTCATGTAAGTGCCGCCACTTATAAGCCTTCCTATACTAAATTCCGTCGCGTCGCTCGGAGGCCGAGACACGTTCTTGACGATACGGACGACGCGATTACCATTACACAGGCTAGATCTTTACAAATCCACAAAGCGTCCATTCGCGACCGTCGGAGGTTGCGAATAATCCTCGCGCGTTACCGCTATTTTATGGTCAGGCCCCACCCCTTAGATGTTAGGAGCGTTGCTGGAGTTTCTTCGGCCACTTCTTCTCCCAGCGCCAACGCTTCCCGAAGTGGCACACAAAGTTAGTTTATCTTTGGAATGTCCCTTAGATTATCCGTGAAATAGCTACCGACCGAGTCATGGTTCGGCCCTTTCAGGCGCCCTCGGATCGGAATGCTTACGCGTAACATAGTAACCGTCCGCTGGGTTACCACCGGGGACCCTTGTGTCGAGTTACTAGCGATAGAGGTTTAGGCTAAGCGACCTAAGAGCTATGCCACCTCTCAATTCGGTGCAGTCAAGGCCAGCTTCTCTGGCCAATCTGTGTAGTTCGTCAATAAAAAAAAAAGTATAAAATATTGAGAACTTAATTAAACCAAAACTTCAAAGTGGATATATAAATTACTTATAACTTAACCGTTCACCATCAGACTAACTTAATATACTTAGTAATTTAATCGAACCGTATAAAAACGAACGCGGCGCTGTTACGGTGACGGCTTAATTAAAATAAAGAGGCATATTGTTGAATTTTCGTTGACGTAAATTGAATTCATTAATTGAATTTTAATGCAAATAAAGTGAAGCTTATACTTCGCTGCTAATGTTTAAGCTGTTTTTATTGCTATTAGTAAGAATTGAGCTACTTTATATATATTTCATGTGAGTTTATTACTTACCGTCAATAGCCTAATGGTTTTGGGTACGACCTGCGAATCGTAAGGTCGTGGGTTCGAATCCACCATTGGACTATTGCCGTGAACCATGTCCTAGCACAAGCTTAAGCTTAGTTGGAATGGTTAACAAGATTGTTAGTAATCTTTTCTGAAAAAAAAAAAGAAATATTGCTAGCTTTCTTTAAAAAAATAATAAAATACAAGAAAACAGTCGGTTTTTTGTATTTTAAATCGACGAAGTATCCTGGTACAAATACGGAATCTAAGGTTTAAAACAGTTAAACCAAAACGAGACCTTCTTAGAAACGCAAAAAGCCAGAAAAAGAAGTAAACACAAGCTTTTTTTTTTAGTAACCCTTGTGGTTTAGACAGACCAAGTACTAACTTAAACTATAAAATCAGTTATAATAAATGTTGTAAGTTGTTACTTTGTGGTTTTTTTCTTTCCGTCTATTGTTATCTTATGTATATTATAATGAATAATTTGCATTTATCATAGACAAATGATGTAATGAATGATGAATAATGTACTAAATTTGCATGGAACATGTGGGCTTGCTTGTATAGTACCATGACCTACTTATTTTTGAAGTAGTGAAAAATTACCAGGGAAGGGCCAGTACATCGGATTCTATTGTTGCAGGAATGTGTCGGCACGATCAAGAAGAGTTCCATCTCACGAAATACCAGTGTATTCAGGCATACTATACTTTGAGTCTTACCCGGTGTGACAAGCGCCCGCTTCCTAACACTTGCAATCCTTTTAGTAGGAGTGAATGTTCACCCAACTTTAGGTAGAAATAAAAGAACTGCTTAAAGGCAAAAAACCTCAAGTTAGATTAAATAAATAAATAAAATTAAATCCAATAATAAATATATTATAATATAGAAACGATTTTTTATAAAATTGTAAGTAGTAGACGTGTTAAAGTCAATAAAATACGTTTACCTCTAAATTTTCTTAAACTGTTTTCCAATTTTGTATCGTAAAATAAATGATAAAGTGGCAGTAAGCTGGTGATATATATTGCCCTTAATCTCGTAAATCAGGCGATTCTCGATAAATTTTGATCAAAATGGGTTGAGAAAAAAAAGCTTTGGTTTAAGCCGACCATTTTATTTATACGTTACTAGCTGAACCAAACTTCATACCGCTTTATTTTTTAATAGTACTGAGTAGTCGAACCTCAATCAGGCTACGATTTGAACCGGACGGGATTCTATGAATGACATTTATAATAGGAGATATTATCTGTTTAAAGTTTTCATTCTGTGGCTGAACAACTCAACGTCATTCCTTCCATCCTATTCCCGAAGTGGCACTCAAAATTAGTTTAGCTTTTCGAATGTCCCTTAGATTATCCGTGAAATAGCTACCGACCGAGTCGTCGTTCGGCCCTCTCGGGCGCCCTCGGATCGGAATGCTTACGCGTAACATAGTAACCGTCCAAGCCGAGGTTACCCCCCACCGGGGGGACCGTTGTCTCGAGTTACTAGCGATAGAGGTTCAGGCTAAGCGACCTAGGAGCTATGCCACCTCTCAATCCGGTGAAGCAGTCAAGGCCAGCTTCTCTGGCCAATCTGTGTAGTTTTCTATTCTACTCATATACAGTAATGATTCACATTAACTAGCTAGGAGGTCGTTCGCCCGTTACTAACTTTCCTAATCGGAACTTATGCCTACTTAATGAGCTTATCATCTATATCATGTGTCGTGTAATAACATCAAAAAACGTCATGATTAAATAACATATAAGAAGTTTCCCACGTTCTCATCTATACATAAAACTAGCTGCGCCTCGCGGTGTTACCCGAGATTAAAAAGGAAAGTCACCTAAGTTACTCCTTATTACATCAGCTGTCTGCCAGTGAAAATCCGTTAAAATCGATATAGCCTTTCCAGAGATTAGCCGGAACAAACAGTCAGACACAAAATGTACAAATGTAAAATACGTACTTACATTCATATTCATATTATAGAAAGCGTTTATTTTAATATTACAAGCAGACACACCAATTGTATTTATTTGTATAGTATTATATAGTAAGAATGATTGATTGACAGAATATTTGAGTATAGTGACCCTATGGAATTTGAGAAATTTACTATTTTGGTCTATCATGCACAGTTTATTTCAGTTAGCTAGTCGTCGTTATCTTCCGAGATCTTCAACCTTAACCGACCCTTTATTTTTGCTCACAAATATATTACAGATTATAATATTTATTTGGGATTTAAAACTAAATTAGCATTTAGTAGACCTAACTGTTGCTAAAAATACACAAAGGAGTTTTTCTTTTCAATTTCTGAGTTGAAAGTATTTAGAAAAACGGGATCTTCAGTTATATTATTAGAGGTCTACTATTACAAATAGAAGCTGTATTAAAAAAGTTCGTACATAATGCAGTTTTAAATATTAAGATAACAATGTTGCATCACATTGGATGTTAGATCCTTTTACGTGCCTCGTTATAAATTCAAAGCGCGGTGGTCGCAGATAATGTTGTTCATGAGATACGCTTTTATGCATTTCATGTGGTGAGAAATCTCTTTTACTCACCGTGTCTGCATAACGGAAGCTAAAGTTTACAACCGACTTCGAAAATGGGGGAGGTTCTCTATTCGTCTGTACGGTTCTTTTATGTTTGTCACCTCATAACTTTCGACTGGGTGAACCGATTTTGATGATTCTAATATTTAAATTTAGTGCAATTGTGACAATGGAATCCATGAGAAAACCATTAGTGTTTTAAATTTGCATCAGGAATATACGCCACAAATGTACGAATTAATAGATAGTTTAAAACTGAGGCAGTCACATGTGGGTGCTTGCTTAATGCTGTTTGACCCGACGTAAGAGGGAGCGAGGAAGCAGGTGGCTATGGCCGTACAACATTGATGACTTTCTTTTGGCTTCAAGGGAACGATGTGTGTTGGTTAGGGTATGTTGGGGCTTCCCCCGGGACGTGTTCCCCTTAAGCACAGTGCAGAGGATCTCCGGTGCGTTCCACGTGAGATCCCAGAGCCCCTCGTCATGCACCGAGGAAAGGGCCACCGGGGAGGTTTTAGTGGGTAAGATTCCCACATAACCGCCGCCTTCCCCCCAGAAGGCGGGTGGTTATCTTTGTGAAGATTTCAGCACCGTCAAAAAAAAATGATGGGGCTGACAAGCCCAAAATGGCAAAAGTTCCCAATAAATAAAGAAAGAGAACAGTACGAATAACTGAATATCACGCTAACCGATTTCGATTATTCATTTTTTATTGGAAAGTACGTATGTTCTTCAAGAGTAGTTTGATGAGAGTTTGTCTAGGTTTAGATTGATTCTATTTCGTAATATTTCTACGGTTGGAAATACAAGGAGGGCGTCCGCGGGTAATCGCATTAAACGTTTGATTCGACTTGAAGACGGTTTTTGATTATTTTTTAAAAAAGAAAGCTAGAAATATTTCTTTTTATTTTCAAAAATATTACTGACAATCTTGTTGACCATTCCAACTAAGCATAAGCTTGTGCTAGGACATGGTGCACGGCAATAGTCGAACGGTGGATTCGAACACACGACCTTACGATTCGCAGGCCGTACCCTGGGCCATTAGGCTATTGACGATTCTATTGCTCGTAATAATTGCTTTTTCTCCTACTTATTTGTATGTTAGTTAGACAGACAGACCTCTTCTACGTACCACGTACAAGTATACTTACGAGTTAAAACATAAACCTTCTTCATTCGAAATCTAAAAATCAATTATGGTCCTCATGTGTCATTCTGTCAGAATTGAGTGATTCCTTACACTGAACTAAACGTCAACGGACAGTTGCTGTGTCATTTATCGTTAGCTATTATGAGTTAGTGGGCTGTATGTGAGCATCATCTATCAAAATGGCTTCGCCCGTTTGTACATGAATTAGAGCGTGCCTCACTCGTGCTGCTCTATAGGGACCCATCGTTAGGTTGGATAAACTAAGAAATTGGTCAATTTGAACCTATTACACTAAGACTAGCGTACCGTCACAGTTTTTGCAGTTTAGTTTTTGAATATCTGTTAGATTATCCGTGAAACAGCGACCGACCGAGTCGTGGTTCGGCTCTCAGGCGCCCTCGGATCATAGTAACCGTCCAACCCTTGTGTCGAGTTACTAGCGATAGAGGTACAGGCTAACCGACCTAAGAGCTATGCCACCTCTCAATCCGGTAAAGCAGTCAAGGCCAGCTTCTCTGGCCAATCTGTGTAGTTCGTCATTAAAAAAAAACAGCTTTTTTTTCTGTTCCCGAGCGAAACGTGCGTTTTTGTCTACTTGTCCAATTCGCCAGATGTGCCTTTAGGCACAGACGTCTAAGATTTAATCCTGCGAACCAGGAATACACAGAGCTGTAACATGGAGTTACATCAGCAAATACTATTAGAGGTCTCTGGCAACACTCTCCTTGACACAAGCGGCGGTCTCAAAAATCGTGAAAATTAATTGAGCGAAAATGTTCACTTATTGAATTCATTACAAAAACACGCCGCAGTAATAGAAACAAATGAAAATCTCGCGAATTAATAAGTAACATATTTTCAGGGCGTTCCATTTTTTAATTCTGAAATTGCTTTTAAAATATATTTCTTTTATTTTAAGTGGACAGTTTTAGAAAGACCTACGTATTCTTTTGTTATTGCTATACGCCAGAAGTAGAAGTGTACAATGGATAAAATATCGATATATGGACGCGATATAACCCTTCAATCCGATATAATCGAATAATCTAAAATCGATATTTATATCGATATATTTTATCCGATATACAAAATATCGTTAGAAATTAAATAAAAAAGCATTCCATTCTTTCGCTGCCATCACGAAGAGTGTTGTGTAGTATGTTACTACACTCCTACTCTTTACGATGGCACTTCTAGCGGAATCAAATCAAATCAAATAGTCTGGACTGGTATCCGAAGCGAGAACCTCTCAGTTACGCGACGAGTACTCTATTTTACTTTTTAACTTTTCAAATATTTAATATAAAGCTTTAATTAATTATAAACAAATTTCGATATAAAAAATATCGATATATTTGTACAATATATCGCGTAGTATAGATATAACCTCACAATAAATTATATCGAAAAATATATCGATATATTTTGACATGAACATCCTTAGAAGTTTATGAGTCTAGATTAAATAATATTAAATAAATGTGTATATAATTATGAAACGAAAAATGACACTCTTACAATATAAAAAAATATCTAACGAACCGAGTAATATTACATTTTACGGCACTATTCAGTGGGCAGATTGTAAAAGAAATGGCACGTGTCTGAGTAGAATCGTATATAAACAGATGTGTTTGTTTATCCGAACGAGTTATTTTTAGCTCAAGAACAATATTTTCGTGAGGTTCTCTGACCTGTAATCACTATTTGCTTTTTTATTCGTAAAAGTTCACGATTTGGTCATTATTTATCGCTTAAAAACAGCTGATGATAGAAATTTAAAAAAATAATTATCGTGAAATTTGAACAACCCTGTTTTATGTCCGCATGTAAATACTGCTAAATAATAAAAGACACTTATATTCACGTTAGGACATTATTAAATAAAAATAAAGATCAAATGATCCTTTGCTTATATTATACTTATCTTAACAAGCCCTCCTCGAGTATAACACCAGAATGAAGTGTTAGACAAATTATGTTAATAAGGTATTACAGTGAATTATGCAAAGAGTACCTTTCTGGAGGAAGCCTTTAAAAGCTCTCCGGTAAAATTATGTAGACCAGACAAAATATTTGTAACGTAATAATTTCTAATTATTCACTTAAGCAGTTTTTGATGTTCAAATCAAAGCTACCCTAATGATATAGTTCACGAAAGTTAATGGTGTAGGCTTGACTTCGTCTTTCGAACCTTATTGTAAAGGGGCCTTTTAATAAAAAGAAAAATGCATTCGTAAATTACCTATTCTATATCCTCTACAAGACAGCAGTATTATTTAAGTTAAAGTAACAGCGTATATACGAGTATCTTTATACAAAGTAAAAGTTGTCCCGGTTTGAAGTACCGCCGTACCTTTGATAGGATTTGAAGCACAGATCCGGCCATGTGTGGAGTACTGTTGTCATATCTGGGCAGGTGCAGCCAAATACCAACTCGCGGCACTGGATTCCATGGAGAGGCGGGCCAACGTTTAGACACTCGGCGGGTCTCCACCCTTTTATAGTCGATGTTCCGCGCGTCCGAACGAAGCGATTTGAGCCATTGTACATCGTGCGTACAGCAAAGGAGTGGAATAAGTTGCCGGCCTCAGTCTTTCCGTCCAAGTACGACGTGGGAGCCTTCAAGAGTAGAGTGAATAGGCACTTACTAAACTAGCGCGTACCATCTTTCGACTATATCACCACTTAACACCAGGTGGGATCATGGTCAAACGCTAGTTTACACGTATAAAAAAAAAATCTTCCATTGTTAGGCACAGGTCATCTCTAAAAAGAGTATAAATGTATAGTCCGCGACGCTAGTGCGAATAGGCGGACTTCACATATGTCGGATTTTTTTAAACATGTACGTTTGTTCACAGTGTTTTCCTTCACCGCCGGGAGCATGGTAAATCATCACCTAAAATTGCAACAAACAAATTTATTGGTGCCGGCACCAGGGATTGAGCTCGCAATTACGCGCAGAATGTATTTCCGAATTATCGTAGGAATATTATAAAATAGAATCAGAACCTAAACAAAGTCTCATCATACGGCTCTTAAAGTACGTCCTTTCCAATAAAAATGAATCATGGAAATCGGTTGGCGTGATATTGAGTTATTGAGTTTACGCATGCTTGATGCAAATTTAAGACATTTGGTTTACCCTATGGATAGATAGATAGATAGATATAACTTTATTGTACACCAAAATCAAACAAAAGGCATTACATAAGTAAGGTTTTACAGTTCGTTGTACAATGGGCGACCTTATCGCTGAGAGCGATCTCTTCCAGGCAACCTGTGTATGGACAGGAAACATATGAACAAAACAGGACGATGGCGTTAGAAATACAAATAAGATAACAAATCTATACATATAATTGACAACCTACACTAAATATACCTACATAAATAATTTATCATTAAATATACTAATACATAAAAATATTCATATATCATAGTTCCGACGAAATCGATTGATAATGTTGCGCTAGCAAATATACCAGAGTATATTTGCTAGAGAATATTTAATAGAGAATATAACAGATACCATTATGAGAATTGAAATGGGACCAACTGGGAAGCACCGGCCTTCAAATAATAAAACAATCATCAAAATTGGTTCACCCAGTCGAAAGTTATGAAGTAATAAACATAAAAAGAACCATATAGACGAATTGAGAATCTCTTTCAAAAAAGGATTTTGAAGTCGGTTGAAAAATAGTGATATTTCCTGCTTGTAAAAAAGCGGTGCTGCGCAGGATTTTAAATAAAAATCTTGTAAGTCTAACATATTAATTTATGTGTTTATTAAAAGACCACCCTATATATTTAATTACTAAATGAACGCAGTTGTTCTCTCTCAGGAATCTCGTTAATCCCATGGGATTGCAATGGTTACATTATAAAAATAATTAAAATAAAAAAGCCTTTTATTTCTTGTTTTTTTTACATGTTAAACTAAAATATTTTTACTTATATATTATTTTTAATCAAGAACCCCTCCGCGGGTGAACCCCTCCTCTAAAGAAATCAATTCAATTATCAAGGGCTACTTTTCTCCAATTTGTACCAGCCGTCCGTATTATATCATCCGCCCATTTCGTGAGAGATTTTCCTCTGCGGCGTTTTCCAGTTGGATCACTCCACGAGGTCACTCTACCAGCGTTCGTCTCACAGTGTTAATGGTTACATTACCCTCTATATTAAAAAATCCAAGAGTATAAGAGAGTCGATTGAAGGATGGATCACCAAAATTTCACACTAATCTATTCAGTCGTCTATTTAGAGAACAAATAAAGATAATGTCAATACTTTTCTAATCAATTTGTACGACAGTAACTTTGTACAAGGGCGATCAGAAGTTTGTCAGTTTTACTTTATGGATCAACGGACCCTCTAAAATTGATCGATTGTCAAACTCAAAAGTTGCTGACTTCAGACTAGATGCTTCAAAAACATGAACAATAACAGATGACTCACGAATAAAAGTTGCAAGTGATAATTTACAACAACTTTATGTGTTTTCATCGTCACATTCTACCATTACATCTGGCAAGAAATATATATGATGCTTCTTTTATAGCCACAATACCACAAGGTATTGTGTACTGCTTTTGTACTACGCGATAACAAATGCTTTTGTATCAACAACACAGCTAAATTCACTCTGCGTGTATAATTAAAAAAAAAAATGCTAACAATATTTATTTTTTATTTTGTCACAAGTATTACTAAAATTCTTGTTCAACATTCCATTTTTTTTTAATTCTTTAAATAATATTTTTTTATTATTTCAAAAAAAATATTGTTAGAGTGTAGTTTTTAACTATTTTTTTGTCATAAGTATTACTAATATTCTTATTCAACATTCCAACTAAGATTAAACCTTGTGCTATGAGAAGGTTCGTAGTGCAAGATTTTTAAAGACGATTAGAGACAGTTACAGCCTTTATATATGTCCCACTGTTGGGCGCGGGCCTCCTCTGTAAAGAGAGTATAAGGGCATAGTCCGCCACGCGGCCCTAATGCGGATTGGCAGACTTCACATGCCGTAGAAAAATTTTCTAAAACATGTAGGTTTCCTCACGATGTTTTCCTTCACCGCCGAGCGCGTGGTAAATCAGCACATAAAATTGCAACAATAAATTTATTGGTACCGGCACCGGGGATCGAACTCGGGTTGCTAGCGTACTACGGCTCAGAGACAGAGTGAAGTGGAAAGCGAGGAAGAGAGAGAGCAAGTTATTCGAATGATATGCATTAATATAATTATTATTTCTTAAGCTAATAATAAATAGATTAATCATCAATACATGGTACACTTAAATCTTCTCCGATACACATTGCAACGTAGTACAAATATCATGTCTATCCTTTCTGTACCTTTTGCAGAAAAAGTAAATTAAACGCAAGTTCGATAATAGATAAAAAGAGCTGTGTTAGCTCAGTGTCCGGGCGGTTGGCTCAAATTGCACAGTACGCTAGCAACCCGAGTTCGATCCCCGGTGCTGGCACCAATAAATTTGCTGTTGAAATTTTATGTGCTTATTTACCACGCGGTGAAAGAAAACATCGTGAGGAAACCTACATGTCTTAGAAAATTTTTCTTAGACATGTGAAGTCTGCCAATCCGCACTAGGGCCACATGGCGGATTTTTATATAGATTTTTAGTTTTTTTTTATTATTAAATAACAGACGATGCCCTTATACTCCCCGTAGGGAAAAGGCCTGCGCCCAGCATTGGGACAAAAATATTATTTATATAAAGGTGTAACTTTAACATTTAACTATAAGTTCGATAATAAATTCTGTCGAATAAAAAAATGACTATACCATATATAACAGACACCATTATGATTTGAAATACTAATTTTCAAAGTCATCAGTATAAACCGGATTTAATTCAAGCCCTAAATCTTAATCGCTAGGCCTAAGTTGTGACAGCTGTTTCTCAAATCTAAAGTTTATATCTACCCGACGCCTTCTCCATACGAACCTGAAGTTAGCACAGAACAACAACAAAGTTTTTCGCTAACGCGATAAGACTTAAAGATTTTTCTTTTAACTTTTTGATATAATCGTTACAGTTCATATTTGTTCACGTATTTGAAAAAATAACATGAAGAATGTTATGGTCATTAAAATGTTTATTCCGTCATTCGAGAATTAGTGACTGCGAGTACGACATTGTCTGTTTTTATAGATATAATAATATAACTGGGTATATACATACGTGTAAGAAAAATAAAGATAGAACCACGTATATATTTTTTAATAACGATAATAATCTCGATACATGATGTTATTACAAGCTCGGGAAAGTTAATATTTAGGCAAACACTCGCGAACTAGATAAAAATCTACTTAAATAACATAGATTTATTTGTTATATTTTTTATCCAAAATAAACACGGATGTAGCTTCATTTTGTGTATATCTATATACTCGTATATAAAAGAGAAAGTGTGTGGGTTTGTTCCATATAGGCTCCGAAACGGCTGGACCGATTTCAATGAAACTTTCAGGGAATCTACAGATTGACCTGGCAAGTAAACCTGTACGGTTTGATGACGATCGAAACACTCCTCTTTTTGAACTGTCAAACAAGCCATACGTCGTACTTTTATTTCTGACATTAACTTGGGCCCGATATGTATTTGTATAAATGATAACAATGATATTGTATTAACTGATTTGTACATGGCTGTAAGTAATGATCTTCACCCGCTCGAGAAGAGAATGAATAATTTAATATATTGTGGGAGTTAAATTAAATATTTAACGATGTAAGTTTATTGTTTAAATAAAATAAAGCAAAATCTAGCCCGGCTACATTATAAATTTATAATATTTTACGTATTATATAAAATATATTCCACGTATTCTGCTTCGTAAAATACTGGTTTTCGAGTCTGCTATTTGACAGTGATTTTTCACTATGAAACCAATCTATTACAGTCAATCAATTAACATTCTATCATTACCAAATACATCAAATATTAAAACACATACAGCTGGCGTGCCAGTCATACGCCATCAGTAAACCATAGCTGCACCAATGAGTGAATGACCACTAAAACGGGCATATTTCGACCGACTACGATGCCAATGAACGTTCATTTTGTACACAATTGGTTTAGCAGACTCGGTGCTCTGGTGGTTTGTTGACCATTTCATTGAGAAATAAAATATTGTCATACCAAATTGGCTAAAACGGCAATGTGTGCAAATTCCATACAAATATTAACTAAAGTAAATATAGTATACCTAACGATTTTTAAACGATATTGTCTGAAGAGAGAAGTGAAATTTCGCATGACTAAAATTCAAAGGCGAAGAAATGAATACACATCAATACTTGTGTAAATTTACGTTACAAATAATTTGTATTATTAAATTGATTTTTCAGTATGTAGTCTGTGCTAAAATATGTTATAAAAAATAAAGACAAACATCTGTTCTTAAAAAACTCTGTTCAAGAAAACACTTGGCAATTGCCAGATTACAAATATAAATAAAAAGTCTATTATAACCATCATTCGCAGGAATAAACAAAAAATGTTTTTCTGCTTACTAACTGGCAACATTTGCTTATAAATCGTCGTTTATCGGGATGGAATACTTCACTTAAATGTACGAACTTACATTTGTAGACAAAATGGTTGCAAACAATCTTACCTGGAACAAGAAAATATATGATTAAGTATATAATACAAATGTTATAAATAGATTTTATTTTTATACTAAATAGGCTCACGTTTGGCCTCTATCTCGCCGTGAGCCTATAAGATGTCTGACATTGGACTTAAGGGTGTTAAGATTGTACCCGTATGGAAAATTAACAACCTATATCCTATCCCTCCGTTGACCATAAGCAATAGAGGTTCAGGCTAAGCGACCTAAGAGCTATGCCTCTCAATCCTCACCGGATCAGCAGTCAAGGCCAGCTTCTCTGGCCAATCTGTGTAGTTCGTCATTAAAAAAAAAAAAAAAAGCTTTAATGAGTTAAAGTTATAAGAGTATCAGAACATAGAAAGCCCACGAACTCTTAGTGCGGATTGACATGCCTTAGAAAATTTCCTAAGACATGTAGTTTTTCCTCGGGAAATTTTTCTTCTCCTCTTAGCATATGTTACATTAAATTAATAATAAGTATGTGCACATAAAATTGTAGCATATCTATGCATACCTATTTCTGACGAATTTGAACATTAATTTGTCTGATGTGGTGTAATAGCATTATTGCCTTTCCACAGTCGGATGACCCCAAAATGTTATAGCGTGTGGTCAGTGTGTCTGAATCGTAAATTAATCTACTTATATTAATTTTTCTTTAATTATTTTGTTATGTATCAGTGTATCGTAACGTATAGCAAAATGTAAAGTTTCTGATGAAGATGATATGATCAATCCAACTATAATCACACCGGGGCTCGAACTCGGGTTGTTAGCGCACTAACTAGAGTCGACCATGGCACGTAATAACAAAAAGTACAAACTTAGAAATTAAAATGACCATATATGAACATTTTGCGAAGAGTTTATTATGGAATGCCGGCATACAAATTAATTTATTAACCCAGATCTTTTATTGAAGCAGGTGTACCTGGGGCGACATGACATACTTGTAGCTTGACGATCAAGCAACATTTACAACTATCCCTTACCTAAAATGGGAAAATACAGCGTCGTTGATATCGTTAACGTGTAAGAAATGAACATAGTATTTGTATGTCGTGTCACATTTGCTTTAACTATGCCATTAAGGTACGTTCAACATACGATAACATACGTTCTTGGAAATTCCGACGGATTTTTGCTAGCCGTTTAAAGATTATAAAATAAAAAAAATCATTTAATGGCATCGTAAATTTAATATCAAAAAACTATTTTGATAAAAATGCAACCACTGATATTAAGCGTTATATATCTCAATGAACAAGCAATATCAATTATATTTATTAGGATTTTCATTAAATATAGATATATTTGCAATCCACGATTTTATGTCGACAAAATTAATATGGAACCTAATCTATATATATATAAAAGAGAAAGTGTGTGGGTATGTTCCATATAGGCCCCGAAACTGCTGGACTGATTTTAATGAAACTTTCAGGGAATCTTCAGATTGACATGGCGAGTAATCCTATAAAGTTTGGTGACGATCGGAGCACTCCTCCTTCGAGAGAAAGAATATTGAAAAGTAAGCGGTGCGCCATTAGTGGTACAATTTAACTAGCAGAATATCAAAACAAAAAAAACCACGCAAGGCGCTCGGACATCGGAATCCTAGAAAAATGAGCGCTTGGCAAAAATATCTTTTGAAACACATTCATAATTGTGAAAAAAATAAACCCAGTGAAAAACATTATTTTGAAGTCAAAAGAAAAAAAGATAAAACCGCGATCATATCCGTAAAAGTAGTCTTGTTAAATTCACACATGAAAAATATAAAATGAAGTAAACTGAGCGAATATTACACGGAGGCTATCACGTATTAGGTAGAAAGGTCACGTTAGATGATTGCTCTAAATTGATAGATGTTCTGTATAGAGGCAAGTGACGGAGCACATCTAGGCTGGTGCTACTTCAGGTGGAGACTATGTGTTCAGTACTCCCACGATACTGCGTCAAAAGATGACTATAAATATTTTTATAGAAGGCGTTTTATCTTTAAAGGGTATACAGTAAAACTTGACGTTTACCTTCGTTGTGCTTTCATGTTGGTTCTTTCCGAACCGACTTCTTAAAATGAGAAGGTTTGTGTTTTAGTTTTTTAATGTTAATGCAATAATACTTCCGACATTTTTAAACAGATTTCCAAGTTATGTTTCAAAGGGGTTTCTTTCATGTCCCATGTTTATTTAAATGGTATTGTACCTTAATTCCCTTCCTCTTCTGATGATACTCACTCGTGAGCAAAAATAAGTTTGAATATCTCGGAAGATAAAGACACCAGCTAACTGAAATAAATTGTGTATAGACAATTAAATATCCTTAGAATAAAATGAGTTATTTTTATTAATTTATTTATATTTTATAAAAAAATATAAACTTAAACGAAAAGGAAAAAGATAATACAGTATTTCTCATTAAATTTTATTTGGATTTTATCATATCGCCACATGGAGGCAACACTAAGTACTAAATTTTAATAAAAATAAAATTTAATGAAAAATACTGTATTATCCAAGTTTGCGTAAGATATCCTTTTTCGTTTAAGTTTATGTTTTTTAATGAAATATAAATAAATTAATAAAAATATTTTATTTTAGGGATATTTAATTGTCTATGATGCACAATTTATTTCAATTAGCTAGCGTCTTTGTCTGCCGAGATATTCAAACTTTCTTAACCGACCCTTTATTTTTGGGGAACTCATACAAAATATTATAGAAAAATGTTTGGACATTCCGCCACTGATAGTATATTTAAATTTACGTTAATTTGTAGCGTAGATTTGAATGCAACAGACATGAAATGAAATGAATATGAAAGAGAATAAAAAATCTGTCATTATTTTTTAATTAATATTAAGGTTTTAATATATCTGCAAAATTAAAATTGCGCCTAGTAATTTAGGTGATTCGTTTTAGCAGCTGTTACAGCAGCGCGGCTCATAACGATGCAAGTTAAGTACCACATTGTACAGTCGCGTGCAACACGTTACGGTTACAACTTTTCTGCTAACTATATGAGGTCACAATTTCATTTATATACATTTGCGCACGAGTTTCATTACCATGTCAAATGTAACTGAATTCACGGATATATGCAGAATTAAATATGTAATGATAGTTTGTTTTAAATAATACAACCGTTTCTCTTTTAAATTATTTGTCAATAGAATGGAAAAAAATCGTAATAGAAATTTATTATATTTTTAAAAAAAATATAAGGTTCCGGGTGATTAAGTTAGTTGTCGAGTCGGAAGAGGGCGCCGTAGAAAGAACTTTATCGAACAAATAGGCCACATATAAAAAGGGCCGGGTAACGCGCATATGCGTGGGTAAATAATGTACTAAGTGGAAATCAGTGATCTCTGCCTATCTCTCTGAGTGTTAGTAATTTTTAATAATATTTTTTTTGAAATAATATTTAATTCTAATGAATGTAGTCAGTATGTCAAGTATAGTATGGCAAAATACATGTGTTTTTTTACTAAAAATCTATCAAATTATCGTTCTTTGATCAATTTTATCAACGAATAACTTTGTATAAAAATTATTCTCTGATGTCTGGACAATAACCAATAATATGCTTATAATTATTTGTAATTTATTTTTTGTTTTTAGTCCTTAAAAAATAAAAAAATCAAACATTTCAAATCAAGATAGGGGGTCAATCATGTCACTAGTTGCATTGTTTCCGCCCGCGTTCCGCTTCTTCATTATTTATACTCGTAACGTTTAATGTGAATACAAACAACTGAACTGTTGTTATAACACTGATCCTGATACAAAATCCCTTATGCTTCGCGATACCCCAATGAAGTAAAGCGCTGAACAAATTATGTAAATAGGCTGTAAGTATGAATTATTCAAAGAGCACCTTTCAGCCTGAAGCCCTTTTAAAGCTTCGATTATATAAGATAATCTATTGTACTAAGTAAAATATTTTACTATTATAGGAATAGGGATAGGGCTGATTCTGAGACGGTAGCTAATAAAGACTTCTGTGGTATCAGAGTGTGTGCCAGTAGCCTGGAAGGCTGGTTGTTTGCTCTCACATGTTTGTGGAAGGATCACGGAGGAATTGTACTATGTTTTCCCCTCCCCCGTATGTGTGTGTTTTTTTTAAAGCTAGCAATATTTCTTTTTTTTTCCTGAAATATTGCTAACAATCTTGTTAACCATTCCAACTAAGCTTAAGCTTGTGCTAGGACATGGTTCACGACAATAGTCGAATGGTGGATTCGAACCCACGACCTTACGATTCGCAGGCCGTACCTAAACCATTAGGCTATTGACGCTTCAAATTAATTATTATGCACAGAAGTCAACTGGCTTTAGATAACAATTGCTAAAACAATTGCTAGCTGTGAAGTTGTGTGCGTGTTGAAGATAATATATATAAAAGAGAAAGTGTGTGGGTATGTTCCATATAGGCTCTGAAACGGCTGGACAGATATCAATTAAACTTTCAGGGAATCTTCAGATTGACCTGACAAGTATTCGAGTAAAGTTTTGTGACGATAGGAGCACTCCTCTTTTTTAACTTTCAAACAAGCCATACGTCGTAATTTTATTTCTGACATTAACTTGAGCCCGATATGTTTTTGTATAAATGATAAGAATGATATTGTATTTACTGATATGTACATGAGTGTAGGTAACGATCTTCACCCGCTCGAGAAGATAATAGAAGAGAATGAATACGAAGAGAATTAATGAAATGATTAATTTAATATATTGTGAGAGTTAAATTAAATATTTAATGATGTAAGTTTATTGTTTAAATAAAATAAAGCAAAATCTGTCCCGGCGAAGCGGGCTGGGTACGCTAGTTATGAATAAATTAAAACCGATTTTAGAAAGAATTTCCTCATCACTAATATTCATTCTATTTTTACGGGAGCACTTTAAGGAAAAACACTTTAAGGAAAATATATTTATATGAAATATACTGAAATAAATTAAGAGCCTTCTTTTTGATAATTGAGTAGTAAAAATAGGACACGGAAAAAATATTAAAAGCAATATTAATCAAGCAATTGCAATAAATGAAAATTTGATTTTGAATTTTACAGATTATAAATAATTATAAATTAAAATAATAATGATAAATTTTAACCGGTTATTTTTAAAAATCGGTAAATTTTGAAAAGTATGGTAATTGTAAAGACTGTTAAAAGCGATAATATTGCGCGTCCAATCTGAATTTCTGATTTTTAAAATTGAACAAATAATAAATGTTCACATTTGCTACAACTCTCTGACCTCTTTATTTTGTTTTTGATACCATGAGAAAGATTCTTTGTTATTTAAATTTTACATAATTAACGTATGAACTGAACCATCCAATGGCGATGGGGGATGTGCCAAACATGAAGTGGAAAGAAAGTCGTTAATAGTCTAAAACTGAGGGAGCAACATGTGGGTGTTTTCTTAATCTTGCTGTCTGACCCGACCTCAGAGGGAGCGAGGAAGCTGGTGGCTTTGACCATACAACATTGATAACTTTCTTTCTCGCTTCATGCGAACGATGTGTGTGAGGTATGATGGGGCTGACAAGCCCAAAAGGGCAAAAGTTCCCAATAAATAAAAAAAAATCCAATGAGGATAAAAGACCATAGGGCACCGAAGACCGTATGTCTTGGGTGCCTGTGTTTGATTGCGTGCAATAAGCATGTAGAAGCCGCAACAAAAAGACCAAGAGCAAGACCGAAACTGAAATGATGCGACAAAAGATTAAATCACACGCTATCAGGCAAAATGTAAGTGAAAGCGGCAACAAAAAAGACCAAATTGAAGCTGATACGCGATAGCATCGATGAGCATCCTGAGATCTTCCCTCAGGCTATGGGAAAATTGACCACCTAGCGAAGGAAAGCCAAGAACCATATCGAATGGAAATACTTTAATGAGGTGGCCAAGACAAATAAGAAGCAAGTTATCACAACATTCTTGTTCCATCCCTTAATATCAACATAATGCATATCACAGCATCAAAAAGTACGTGACAACGCGTTATAAGCGATATTGTTTTCGATTTAAAATGGTAGACAATATTAATAATTTGTCACGTGCTTCATATGAAGGCAAGTGTTGCAACATCTTGATTTTATGTGCAATATGAAATGGTTATCTGATTTAAATGTTCGCCATATTATAATATAATCTTATTAGCTTTTAAACTTTATTTAAAATGCTCATAATTTTGTAAAATAAGTCACGTAAATTCTATATGCTGCATTTATATTTGTAGTTATGTAAATGATTCTACAATTTATGGATGTGAAATGAGGGAGATAGATTTTTTAATTCGTTCTTAAATACAATTTCGTGATTACTAAATAGCAGGTCTGAGCGCGAATTTAGCTGTACCGCTATGCTCATAAGAGAGAAACATAACTCCAAATCTTCACAAAATGACTATTGTTAGCTGGCTGTTACTTAGTTATTTACCTTATTTGTATCTTTAATTCATAATAATTAATTTAGTTGATCGTCACATTAACTTGTAAACAATAATTTAACTTTATTAGTTCGTAATCTGACTTTTAATTAATTTTGTATAAAGATTGTGAGGTGGCGCAGTTGTGGCGGTATTCGTTAAAATAATTTTTGTACAACGTTACGCTGTCTGAATAAAGTGTATTAATTGTTGGACTATTTTATTCCACAAGACTGTAGGTCTTATACAATTATATTAAACTATATTATATACTAATATAAAGATGATATACCATAACATTCTGCCACGTTAGATTTTTTTTTATGACGAACTACACAGATTGGCCAGAGAAGCTGGCCTTGACTGCTTCACCGGATTGAGAGGTGGCATAGCTCTTCCCCACTTTAGATTGACTATAAATGAGTAATGAGACCCTAATTCCATTGATTTAGTGGTAAGTGGAAAGCGTTCCACGACTACGCGTTTTTCTCGTAACTTTTTGCCACGCACTGTCAACCTGTGGAATCAATTGTCACTTACGATTTTACAACCCTCGAGAAACGAGCTTACTCCTTTCTCCAAAGGCCGGTAATGCACCTGCAGCTCTGGAGTTAAGTTAAGTAAGATCTGATGAGCTGTAGGCTCCTTTGAACTTTTTCAATATTTTTTTTAAATTAATTTTTAAATAATAAGTAGGATTTCGATAGCCGAGTATAGAAAGTTCAGAAGTCTTAATTACTTGGATTACCACTTGTCCCTTTGGTCAAAAGCTCAGACGAGTCGTTTATCTACCACCGATCACCTCGTTAAAGTTACTAGGTCGCGTAAGCTTTATTACATTAATCATTAAATTTATATAATTAAACAATAAGTGAAAGTTTTAATTGCTTTATCTGTCTCTAATTATTAATTAAAAAGTTGATTTACCACAAAAGTCGTTTTTCCTGCTTCAATAACTGTTGTTGTTCAAATAATTAGGAGCAATTTTACTGGTGCCAGTTTTAATATTATAACTTTTTTCGACTCGCACCAAAACCCGTCTGGATGAACGGTGAAATAAATTAAATACAAAAATTATGAAGGTAATTTCGTGTCAAGCATTCGGTATTTAATTTCCACTCAATAAATACCGCTTTTTGGGAATATCAAAAAGTTATTCGTCGAGGCCATTAAATTCAAAGTGTCTAGTTCTATTTCAGTAGCGTTCAAGTAAATAATTCACTAACGTCCATGCCTAGACACACACAGTAAATCCTTTAATAAAGCTTCAAATTTATGTTTCGTGATTCGCTGGAGAAGAAATAATGTCGGGGTTTATTACTACTTGTCTACCATGTGGAAAATAAATGAAAGTCTAAAACGTTTAGTTGTAACATCAAAATATTTATTAGAGTAACGCAAAGGCCACACTATGCTTGATCGTCGCACCGAGTCCAATTTTACACAGAAACTTTTTTTTCTACGAACATATATTCTATATATTTTAATACTAGAAACACGCTCCGGCTTCACACGGGTGAGACATTGTATCTAATAAATATATAGCAGTGAGCAAAAATAAAGGGTCGGTAAAGAAAGTTTGAATATCTCGGGAGATAAAGACGCTAGCTAACTGAAATAAATTGTGCATTATAGACAATTAAATATCCTAGAACTAAAATAAAATATTTTTATTAATATATTTATATTTCATTAAAAACATAAACTTACACGAAAAGGATATCTTACGTAAACTTAGTACTTTTCATTAAATTTCATTTTATTTAAAATTTTGTTGCTTCCATTTAATAATCTTTCTTAACCGACCCTTTATTTTTGCTCACGGCTATATTATAAATAATTTGTTGATATCAATAAATAAATGTGTATGTCTAATACTAAATTGTTATATTATGCGAAATAGGAAGTTTGGAACATCTTTAACACCTAAATCTAAGCTTCCTGTCCAATTTAATGAATCTTTTAAATAAGAGAAAATTTCGAGATTAAGAACAATTTACATAATTTTCGCGAAGTTCATTCGGTTGTAAAGTTATTTTGTATTTGTTAAAGTTTGTTATCTAGTTAATTAAAACACAATATTCATTGTGAGACAGTTCTGAATACTTATGTCGCAAATTTTAATTAGGCTTGCGGGTCCGGGCGTATTGTTTTTGTCCTGTCTTCTGACATTTAATATGTATCTTTCTCTTACCGTAATGAACTTTGTATATGGCGGTGCGCTCGTAATTCGAATATTTATTGCTCAAAAATTATGCTCACCCGTACACTTCCTGAGCCATTTAGGACCTAATTAAAACCAAATCTTTTGAAAAAACTTCTACAAGCACACAAACAATAAAAAAAAGACAGTTATAAAATGTTCTCGTTAAATGTATTGTTCCCAAATTCTATAAACATATATTTTGATTTTAGTTTTAGAATTATAAAATCTTTTACTTCTGGGAACATTTTTATAAAATTTTCATTGCTTTTCATTTCAACCGCCTTGGACTATTGGCAGACTTAGAAAAATTTTTAAGACATATAGGTTTCCTTACGATGATTTCCTTCACCGCCGAGCGCGTGGTAAATCAGCACATAAAGTTGCTACAAACAAATTTATCGGTGCCGGCACCGGGGATCGAACTCGGATTGCTAGCGTACTATGCAACTTGAGCCAACCGCGTGGACACTGAGCTACCACGGCACGAGTTTGGTTAGGTTTTGTTTATACTTTCTCCTCCTGCGAGTCCGTAATGGCCCAGAAGGAGACCGCAGAACGGGATCGGGGGAGGGCCGACATCGGCTGGCCCGTGTCGCCTTGCGTTGCGAGGGCACAGTGCAGAGGGGCTCCGGTGCATTTCACGTTGAGATCCCGGAGCCCCTCGTCATGCACAGAGGAAAGGGCCACCGGGGAGGTTTTAGTGGATAACAACCCCACATAACCGCCGCCTTCCCCAGAAGTCGGGGTATTTTTCTGAAGATTTCCTCCCCGTCAACAAAAAAAACAGGTTTTGTGTATACTATTTCGTAATATTCGTACGATAGTTAGGAAATACAAAGAGAGCGTCCGCGCGTAATAATTTAAATTTGAAGTTGGTTTTACTGGTTAATATACTTGTGTTACAAATTAAATGATACTTGTACAATTTGAATTTACGTCACACGTAAACTATAGCGTTAGTTTTCCACGTTAAGTTTAACAAATGCTAAATTAATTATACGTTATTGCTGTCTACCCTCTATGATTTAAAAAGAAGCTCATTATTTGAATGTTTTTTTTTATACTTTCTAAGCAAGTGCTTGACTACGATCCCACCTGATGTTAAGTTGAAATGCAGTCCTGGATGGTAAGGCGCACTAGCTTAGTAAATGCCTGTTCACTCTACTCTTGAAAATACCCACATTGTAATCGGAGGGAAAGACAGACGCGGGCAAACTATTCCAGTCCTTTGGCGAACGAATAATGAAAGACGAAGCAAAGCGCTTCGTTCGGGTTTGAGGGATGTTTACAACAAAAGGATGAAACCCTGCTGTGCGTCTTGAAGTCCGATGGTGGAACGGGGATTAAATAATTTAGTATTTTCTAAGAAAATTTAGCGCTGAAAGGAAATTTGTTTAAAATCAAATTACTACTTTTCTTTATTTTCACACCTTCAAATAATATATTTTCAAGAGCTGATCTTCAAAGCTCTTGTTTTACAAACAAATTAAAGTAATAAAGCCTTAACCTCTTTAATCATTGAAGCCCTTAAATAGAAAATTAATGACCTCTTTTCTTCAGTTTATTACCTCAAAGTACCAAAAAAATATTGTAAGCTTGGAATCTTTAGAAACAAAAATTTCGTATGTTTTCCATCGGCTGCTTGTAATCGTCGTTGTTAGCATAAACGTACATTCTAATTTTTTTTGGTATTTGGTTTGTTTTTTGTTTGAATACCTTCCAGATTGTACCAAAATGTTTCCGTTAATTCTTAAGCATGTACAAAAAAATCGTATATACGATTATGTATACGATATAATAGGTTGTCAAATATCTCCCTTCCGCCTTTTTGTCTTTTGAATTTCGCGGCTATGTACAAAGCGCTACAGAGCTCGTATCTAGCAATACTATACATAATTTGAAAGGTCTTGACATAACCCACAAAACGACGCTATGCATAATTAGTTTGGATATTGCGTTCAACAGTTATAGACGTGTAAACATGGAGTTCACTAACGCCGAAATTCGCGCTATTTTAAAGTTTTCCTTCGTTAAAGGCAAATCCGCGAGAGAAACGTTCCGTTTCCGTTTGAGATTAATGGTGTTTTGGGGATGGTACTCTATCACTTCGAACCACGGAGGAATGGTTTCGACGATTCAGAGCCGGTGAAAACGACACCATGGTCTTCCGCCGACATGGATAAGCCAGCCGGCGGAAGACCTGTGACGACAAATACCGATCAAATCATGGACTACATCGAGTTAGACCGGCATGTGGCATCTCGTGACATCGCCCAGGAGATGGGAGTTAGTCACCAAACTATTTTAAACCATCTGCAGAAGGCTGGATACAAAAAAAAGCTTGATGTTTGGGTGCCGCATGACACAAAAGGCGGAAGGGAGATATTTGACAACCTATATAACTTTGTCACATAAGGGACCTAATAAATTTTGAAAGATATATGAAATATGTAATTTAGCGATCACAGACAATTTAAATTAAATTCCCTTGTGTGCATATTAAATGTGTGTCTAATCGTCAATTTTTAAAAATTCCAATTTCGTACGGGCACGCTGACGAAAAAATAATAGTCCGACATTTTTGATGGAACTTTGTTGTATACTTTTTACGAAATAATCTAAAGGCTTCATTCGATTTTGGGCTTGTTAATAAAATAAAAACAACCATGGCCATTTTTTTATTTATCGAATACAAAACTCGAGTTATAAGGCGACATGTTTTTAGAAATTGGAATTATATAGAAGAATATTTGTTTATTGAGATATTGGTAGGTTTATATGACAGACTATACCTGTTCCTATTAACGGCACAGCAATTTTTTTTAAAAAAATAATGGTAGCAATATTTTTTTCACAAATATTCCTAACATTCTTGTTAACTACTGCGGATATTATCGAACTTGTTTGTACATAAATTTTGGGTTTGAAATAAAAATTATTTATTATTATTGCTATTCTAGTTAACTTTTTTTTTGTTAACGGGGAGGAAATCTTCAAATTTCTTGTTAATTATTCCAACTAAACTTAAGCTTGTGTTAGGAGATGGTTCACTCAGCCCTGTAGTTCTGTCCTTGTAGAATAAGACTACGGTATCCCATCTTTGTCGTAGAAGGCGACTAAAAGGGGCGGGCCTTTGTCATCCACTGAAGTGGACCCGGGAAGAAGACATCGGCTGGCCCGTGTCGCCTTGCAATGCGTGTGGCACAGGGGGACGGAGAGATTACCCTCTCGCCCGGGACGTGCTCTTGAGAGCATAGTTCAGAGGGTCTCCGGTGCATTCCTCTGGAAATCCCTGAGCTCCTTTGTTTTGTTGTTTGTGATGTCACTTTAGGGACAAATCAGTGGCGAAGTATATTTACCAACTGGCAATAGAGCTCAAGTTTTTTTTTTAAATCTCCATTTGGTAGTCTTATTTTAAATAGTTCATTCGCCTTTTATATTTATGAAAATAATTTAATCTTTTTGTTTTGTACAGGTGTATGAATTGTAACAACAAATTACACTATTAAAGGGCAGGCACGTTCCTTTATAGCCATTGTCTAAAACATACAACTCGTTCATTATATGAAAATTATATCAACTCAATATAAACTCGTCTTCAGAATAAAAGATATAATTTGCTATATGTTCTTGTACGTTCTTTTAATGTCTAAGGGAGCTCAAATATTACTTTTCGGTATATCAGAGCAGGGTAGCCTAGTATTTGGATATCTGAGCATAAACTTTAGCATTTTTGTATACCTAAGAAAGGTGTACAAGGTGCTCACCTATTGGGTTTCATGGGACTTAATAGTGTCGATAAACGGAACTCCATTCCCTCTGTCTACCCTTTTGGGTTAAACACGCGTGGACATAAGTATATCCAATAATAAAGAATAAAGTAAATTGTACTATCTATTTATTAAATTAGATGATTTTACCAGCTAGGAAACCTTCGCAACCGACGGCATAAGATACAAAAGTTTCACCTCAATTATATAAGAAGCCATACGGAACGAAAAAATAAATACTCACGGATATTCCATATCTTAGGAATAACGGAGGAGAATTGATCAAAACCTAACCAAAATCTCTTCAAAATACCCTTGTGTTATAATATGTAGGTTTCGTGGAATAAAATAGTCCAACAACTAATACACTCGCTTTGTTGAGACATCGTAACGTTGTACAAAGAATTATTTATAACGAATACCGTCACAACTGCGCGTCCTCACAATCTTTATACATAATTAATTAGAAGTCAGATTAGGAACTAATAAAGTTAAACTATTGTTTACAATGCCAAGTTCATGTGACGATCAACTAAATTATTAATTATGAATTAAAGATACAATAAGGTTCAGGTAAATCACTAAGATATCATTGGAAATAGTTATAATGCATAACAATCGCTGGGTGTCATGTGTTGCCAGCTAACACTTGATAGTACATCCTTTCGAATAAAAAATAATTATCGAAATCGGTTGGCGTGATATTGAGTTATTCGTCCATTTGTGACGCACAAATTTGAAGCATTTTTAAGACTTTTACGTTTTTCTCATGAATGCCATTGACAGAATGGGACTACACTAGAAGGACCAGCTATCAAATTAAAAAAAAAACATCAAAATCGGTTCATCCAGTTCAAAGTTATGAAGTAATAAACAGAAAAACATTCCGATGAATTCAGAACCTTGTTTGAACTCGGTTTAAAATGATTTCTAATTTTAGTACCGGATGAAAATTTTTGCTTGATCATTTGACATTACAGGCAGGATTCTATCCGAGATCATCCATCAAGGCATCCATTTACCTCACAATGTTGCTGAATTTTCTTTAAATAAGAAAATATCAGATTTCAATGTCGGCTGTAGCATCCATCTTAATTGAACGTAAAGCTATTTAAGTAACATAGTTGTTAAATAATGTGTATTGTTGTCGTTTTAAATAAATATATAAATATTATCTTAAACTTATCTTAATGATATCGTGTGGTTGTCTCAAAAAATATTCTCATTTCTATTTACATATGTATTTCACACGATATTGCTCCCAGTGTGGGCTAGAAACACATTTCGTTCCGCATGAATGGCCGTAATTGCTTATTGCTCCAGTCAACAGCGGTGCCACACAGTATGCATTTTTCATTCGATTTAACAATGCTCCACATGTAGCCGTGAATCCAGTTAAGCTTTTCGTAGACAAACAAAAATTTGTCGCCATCAAATCTGACACATCTTGTGAAATTGTATGGAAAAAACAAAATAAAAACGGATACGATATTACAGCACAGTATAAAAATAAATGGGTTTTACGTAAATCCAATCTATCTATATAAATAAAATGAATGATCCGCATGAGATCAAGGTTTTTGGTTTAAACCAAAAAGGTTTTTTTTTAAATAGGACAGGTAAGGAATTCTCTGTACCGTTGGGCTGGTCCACAAGCTGAAAGTCGCACAACGAGCGATGGAAAGAGCTATGCTAGGCATTTCTCTAAGGGATAGAATTCGAAACGAAGAAATTCGATGGAGAACAAAGGTAGTCGACATAGCTCTTAAAGTCAGCTAGTTGAAGTGGCGGTGGGCAGGCCACATTTGCCGAGTCAGCGACGGTAGATGGGGGAGGAGAGTCTTGAAATGGAAGCCGCGCATGGGTCGGAGAAGCTGGACCGACGACCTTGTAAGGATAGCCGGAAGTGGCTGGATGCGGAAAGCTGACGATCATATGTGGTAGAAGGCATTGAGGAAGGCCTATTACCAGCAGTGGACAGACACAGGCTGATGATGATGAAGGAATTCTCTTAACTGACCATTATAGATACGACGACGATGTAGATACGACCATATAGATGTGCGGGTGTTTAAATGAATGAAAGGAAAGGTAGTGCTTCTAAATAGACTAACAAAAGAATTTAATCGAAATATAATGATATCGATTTCTTTCTTCAAAGCATTTGTAAGTAAAAGACGCAGCGGGAAGAAGGCGATATCGGCTGGCCCGTGTTGCACTGCGAGGGCACAGGGGGGGAGGGAGTAACCTCCCCCGGGAAGTGCTCTCTATGAGCACAGTGCAGAGGGGCTCCGGTGCGTTCCACTGGAGATCCCGGAGCCCCTCACCATGCACCGAGGAAGGGCCACCGGGGAGGTTTTAGTGGGTAAAAACCCCACATGACCGCCGCCTTCCCCCCAGAAGGCGGGGTATCTTTCTGAAGATTTCCTCCTCGTAAACAAAAAAAAAATAAAAGTTTAAAAAGTCATTACCCTTTTTATATTAATTATTTTTGAGCTTTTAATTTTCGGATTTCGGCTTTTCGAATCTTTATTTCTCATAAGAATAACAATTTACATACATGAGAAAGTTACAATCTCAAAAACAATCATACATATTTCGGGCGTCTACAAACAACATAACAATAATACAACCGACTAGACCAAAAAGTATTTCTTATTTTAAAATATACATTACATGCCGTATAGTTATGATGGAACAAACATTAAACAAATACAGACGAATTGAGAACCTTCTCTTTTTTTGAAGTCGGTTGAAAATAACAATTATTTATATATATATATATATACATATAAAAGAGAAAGTGTGTGGGTTTTATCTGTATAGGTTCTTTCAGGGAATATTCAGATTGACCCGGCGAGTAATCGTGTAAAGTTGACGATTGGAGCACTCCTCTTTTTGAACTGTCAAACAAGCCATACATCGTACTTTTAATTCTGACATTAACTTGAGCCCGATATGTTTTTGTATAAGTGATAAGAATGATATTGTATTTACTGATTTGTACATGGGTGTAGGTAATGATCTGCACCTGCTCGAGAAGAGAATGAATACGAAGAGAATTGAATAATTTAATATATTATGAGTGTTAAATTAAATATTTAATTATGTAAGTTTATTGTTTAAATAAAATGAAGCAAAACCTACTTACTACGGTACGCTAGTGGCTTATAAAACTTTTGAAAAAAACATCAATTAATTTTCAATTATTTTTGATGGTAAAACAACGGTTGTATAAATTTAGAAAGTAAATTAAATGAACAACTATTAGGTGACACAACATTTTATGTGCACTAAGTAACATAAAAGTTTGTAGCAGCAACAATTTAAGCAAAAATTCATTTGCTACATAATTGGTTTGTTGTTGTGATACACCAATTCAAACTTTAAATTTGATATGCATTTTTTTCAACTGCGTTTTCGAGAAAGCGGAGTAATAAAACTAGAGCTGACTAGTGTTCGTAATGCTGAAAGGGTACAAGAGAAAATCAGCACTTGTTGGAACTTCAGTAATTATTTATACAGAAACCAACAGCATTACATACAGCTTCCTGTAACACTGTTACTCCCAACGCCATACAATCTGATAAGATAGTGTACACACTTAATGCAAATTTAAAACTTTGGTTTTCTCATGGATGCCAATGTCAGAATTGGTTATATACATATAAATTATCTACTTATGTTGTGAATAGTGATTTACGGAAAAATAAATACAAACCAATTAATACAGAGAGAGAAAAATAAATAAAACAAAGAAAAAGATAAATATTATACACTTATATATATATATATACTTAGAATTTAGAAATTATCAAGAAGAAAATCATTAAGATAAGATTAACCTACCAGTTTGAACAATCTCTGACCCCCACAAGTCAGAGAAACAAATAGAATTTCCTGGAAAGGGCAAAAACATGTCCTTTCCGGTGAAAACCCTTAAAAAAAACAAGTGTCAGAATTGCATCAAAATGGGACCGCATGGGAAGCACGTTTTCAAATAAAAAAAGTATTATCAAAATCGCTTTGGTTGATAGCTAGGAGGTAACGAACAAAAAAAAAACCAGACGAATTGAAAACCTCCACATTTTTTGAAGTCGTTTGAAAATCAAAAACCTTGTCGGCTGTTAAATCCGATTCCGAAATTACGCAAAAATGTACAGTACATTTCTTGAAATGCTAATTATCAAAATCATCCTATTCACAGCCATATTTCATGAATACCAGTTGGAATTAAGCTATATAGGCTTATTAAGGCACATACCTTCTCCGTAAAGGGAAGACTCCGTCTCACATGGAATACTGTTCGAATCTCTGGGCCGGGGCTCCCCAATACCAACTTCTTCCGTTTGACCGTGTACAACGTAGAGCTGCTCGAATAGTCGACGATCAGGGTTTTTCCGATCGACTCGACCCTCTGAGTCTGCGAAGAGATGTCGGTTCTCTTTGCATCCTGTATCGCATTTATCATGGGAAGTGTTCTGAGGAATTGCTCGGAATCATACCAGCTACCGATTTCCATTACCGCACATCTCGGCAGAATTCCAAATTCCACCGCCACCATCTTGATGGTTGGCGTTCAACGACTGTACGTTTTTCGCGTAACTTTCTCCCACGCACTGTCAACTTGTGGAATCAACTGTCGCCAGCGGTGTTTCCGAACGTTTACGATTTAGGGACCTTCAAGAAACGAGCCTATTCCTATCTCAAAGGTCGGCAACGCACCTACAGCTCCTCTGGTGCTGTGGATGTTCATGGGCGACGGTGATCACTTAAGATCAGGTGAGCCGTATGCTCGTTTGCCACTTTTCATATAAAAAAAAAAAAACAATAAGGACAAAGTCTGCCACGCAACCTTAATGCGGGATCAGACTACACGTGCCTTACAAAAATAATTCAGGTTTCCCATGATGTTTTCCTTGACAGCAGAGCACGGGCAGCAAGCACAATTTTAGGTACGTAAATCAGTACCTAAAATTTGGGGTAATCTAACTAAACAAAATTAGCAATAGGTGCCCGCAGTTATGAACAAACTCGTATATATACAAACAGTAAGCGCTACTGGATATGGCACGAGAACAATACTCAAAGTTTTTCTTTCGTTCAATTTTAATGTTATTTAGTACAGACTATAATTTTTTAATTTGTATAAAATTTCACAAAACAATTTCTTTAGTGCCGGCATCGGGAATTCGGCTCGCTAGCGTACTTTACTATTTTAGACGACCGTCCGCACACTGAGTTACCGCTCTTTACAAAATAATGCCTAACTATATAGCTATGGCTATATATATAGCTATGAACCTACGTACCAAAAATTGAAAGCGTCACGACTAGTACACGGCGGTACTTGAAACATTGACAATAGACCAAAATTAGGTTTCAGCGTTGCTCCGCTACTCGTCCATCATCTCCATTATGTCGTCGCAGTTCGCTGTAATTTTATCTTTAGCAATATGTTGTTCACTAAGGGATACAGTTGCCTGGTGATTAATTATGCATGATCTATTTTCAGAGATTAAACCGAATTTGACAGATAGATCAATCTCACTAAAACCAAGATTGATCCGGTGAGATCTCTAGTGTTCCCAATTTTCACATACGGAGCGGAAACTTGGACCCTCAAGAAGGCAGATAGAGCTCGTATTGACGCATTTGAGATGTGGTGCTGGAGGAGAATGTTGCGAGTACCTTGACAGCCCACCGCACAAATGCGTCAATCCTCCGGGAAGTGGGTGTCACTGTCAAATTATCAATGGTCTGTCTCCGTAGGGTTTTCGAATTCTTTGGTCACATAGCCAGGAAAACCGATACCTTGGAAACACTCCTGGTCAGCACCAACACCAGCAGGAGAGTCCACGAGGCATTTCACACCGCCAAAGACCGCAACAGGTGGAAAGCGATCGTCCGCCACATAATTCGTGGAGGTCACGACCCGCAGCAATGAGAAAAACGACGCAAGGAGGAGGAGGATTTTCAGAGAACCTCTAGCTGCTAAATGGTACGACAAACGATCTAATGGTCGTAAGTTCGAAAAATCGGCTAGTAATAATGTTTTTTTGATGACGAACTGCACAGTTGGCCCGAGCCGCCGGCCTTCACTGCTTAACTAGACTAAGAAGTAGCATAGCTCTTAGGTCGCCTAGCCTTAAACTCTATTACTAATTAATTGCCGTTTTTAGGTTTTCAAGTACAAAAAAATCACTTGCTAAAAATTTGTGTGTTAAAAAAGATACAAAAACAATGACGTAATTCTCAGGTTTTCACCACCCTAATACAGCCTCCTATTTCGCTAGCTATAATGACAGTTATTTCCGATGAATTTAGTTCAAAACAAGTAGGAGTAAAAACAAAAACGGGGCTTAAATCGAATCAGACGGTAAACGTTATTACTTTCGGACGCCCTCTTTGTATGTCCGAATTATCGTAGGATTATTACGAAATAAAATAGATCAGAATCTAACCACTCTCTCATAAAACTACCCTTGAAGTACATTCATTCCAATAATAAATGAATCATTGTAATCGGCTGGCGTGATATTGTGATAGTCGTTCATTTGTCCCACACTTAATGCAAATTTGAGACATAAAAAACGGTAACAAGCATTTTACGCATTTGGGTTCATTGTCCTTAAAGAGTACTTACACAATCTTAGGTTGTAATATAGGACTTTCCTGGTATATCTACGGAATCACATAATAAAATTAAAATAGGACCTAATTGAAATCAAACGTAAAATCGGTTCTTTAAAAAACTAAAATTAAATTATGTAAAAATATAAGCACTTGCATCCTTTTAACACTAGTGGGGTAGATTAATTAGCACAAATCATAAATATGGGTATATTGTAAAGAGTAAACAATTAGCTTTTAGTATATATATATATGTTGGCATATAATAAATCCCAACATGGCAGTTTTGCGTATATTTGACGAGACACATTATCCAATGTGGATTTCTATTCCGGGAATTGCAGTACATTTCGGCTAATTTTGAGTTTAAAATTGCAGTCGGAAATGTTTCAGGTACTTTATAATCATTCTGTATTGAACGTTTGACCAATTGCAGCAGATAAGGTACAGTAATAATTTACTTAGAATACCAGATCGTAAAGTAACGGGTTTTGATTGTAACTCTAGTCAACAATTATAGTGTCTTTATTATTCCAGAATGTATGTTGTATTAGGAGTTTATTATGACATATTACTGTGTCTCCTTTTTTATTCGAAAATGGGGTAAACGGCTCAGTTGATCTTCACCAGTGATCCCGCCACCCTCACAACTACTAAAGGTATGCATTGCCAACTATTATAAAGACTTGATTCACCTGACGAAACCCACAAGTATAATATAACTCCACTTCATATCGGTATTCTTAGTCGGGATATTTCCCCGATCATGCGCCATGCAATATTAAAAGCCGTTGAAGCCTACCTGACCATAGCAGCTGAAAAAAGAAGTGAGGTGAATTCTATTGCTTTGGCAGGGTTTACCCTTAAACATAATTATTTCCTACCTAATTCTGTTGGACTTGCTGAGTCTCTACTAGCTTTTAAAATCGTGTTAACGCATTATGAATATAATAAATTTATCAAAAAACATTTAGCAATAGTAAATTATAATGTCCTATGCGTGATGATCTATTATTGGCTGTCAATTTCTTTTCGTCATTTATACCTATGTTTTAAAATTTACAGTTGATCTTCCTTACCAATAAATAAATTATCAATCATTATCATCTAAACTAATTATGATATATGTATATTTTATGGATTAGTTTATTTATTGAATACATATTTATGTAGGTATATTTAGTGTAGATTATGTATAGTTTCAGCCCTGTAGTTCTGGGCTCTCAAGAATAAGACTACGGTATCCCCTGCCTGTCGTACAAGGCGACTAAAAGGGGCCTCGGGTTCACTGGGCGACAAGGGTGAGGGCCTTGTCGTCCGCCAAGGTGGACCCGGGAAGAAGGCGATATTGGCTGGCCCGTGTCGCCTTGCACTGCGAGGGCACAGGGGGGGGGGGGAGGAAGTAACCTCCCCCCCCCGGGAAGTGCTCTCCTTGAGCACAGTGCAGAGGGGCTCCGGTGCGTTCCTCTGGAGATCCCGGAGCCCCTCACCATGCCTCGAGGAAGGGTCACCGGGGAGGTTTTAGTGGGTAAAAACCCCACATAACCGCCGCCTTCCCCCCAGAAGGCGGGGTATCTTTTGAAGATTTCCTCCTCGTTACCAAAAAAAAAAGATTATGTATAGTTTAGTTACAATATACATACTTAATAGGAATAGATACAGTATTCCTATTTAGTTCATATATTTTCTGTGTATACAAAGAGAGACTAGGCATAGATAGACTCTTAGCGTTAAGGTACGTTAGATTTTTTTCTAGCATTTCTTATTTAGCAAATTTTTTTTTATAACAAAGCTAGCAATATTTCTTTTTTTTTTCAATATAATTTATGTTAAACTGATATTCAATGTGAAATTAAAGTATCGTATTGGGCAATAAATAAATATCAACGATAAAAATGGCAATAAATTGCGGAGAATTTATGAAAATCCCATCAAATTACATTACGGTATCGAAAGATCTTTGCCCAAGATTGTTTGTAATTTCCAAAAGTCCACTTGACGGATATTCTTATCAAAACCTTTCAAATAGGCATTATTATGATTACTTTTGATAATTAAGAGGCATAGGGCGTAGGTAGCTCATATCAGGCGGTCGGCGTTGACTTGCATAGTACGCCAGCAACCCGAGTTCGATCCCCGGCGCCGGCATCAATTAATTTGTTTGTTGCTATCTTAAGGATTGATTTACTACGTGCTCGGGGGTAAAGGAAAACATCGTTAAGAAATCTGCATGTGTTAGAAAATTTTCTGTCTTAATAAATTATTTCTTAGCATGTCAAGTCCGCCAATCTCTGAATATATAATCAAAATAAAATCTTTATTTGTCTCATTCCCACATTACATAATACAGTTTTAATACAATTACATGACACAATAGATGGATGTGGAAGTGAGGAGCTCAAACTAAGTGAACTTGTGTTATGAGTCTCCTGGCTGATTGTCATAACAAAATAGTTTGTTTATCTGTCTTTGTAATTGTAAGAATTTTAAAATCTTATAGTCTCTTTACATAGAAGGCCTTTGCCTAACTGTGATTCAAATATGGACTGTTTGATTATCTTTGATGTGAAATCAATCAAAATCCTTTTAACCGGCTTAAAAAGGAGGGACTTCTCGATTCGATTGTATTTTTTTTCATGTGTGTTACTTCAGACCTTCCGACTGGGTGAACAGATTTCGATGATTCATTTTTATTTCACAGCTGGTGATCCCCGTGGTCCCATTTCAATTTGGTCGAGTTCTGACAATGGTCTCCAAGATAAATTATATAAGTCTGAATTAAATCCGTCAATAGCCTAATGGCTTAGGGTACGGTCTGCGTTGTATGCGGTAATGTTAAGGTCTCGATTCGAATCCACCATTCGACTATTGAAGTGAACCATATCCTTTTCTTTCTTTTTTTTTGTTAACAGGGAGGAAAAAAAGATACCCCGCCTTCTGGTGGGAAGGCGGCGGTTATGTGGGATTTTTACCCACTAAAACCTACCCAGTGGCCCTTCCTCGGTGCATGGTGAGGGGCTCCGGGATCTCCAGAGGAACGCACCGGAGCCCCGTCTGCACTGTGCTCAAGGAGAGCACTTCTCGGGAGGGGAGGTTACCAGAGGTTACCCTCCCCCCCTGTGCCCTCGCAGTGATGTCGCCTTCTCCCAGGCGGTTCTGTCGGTCCACCTTGGCGGACGACAAATGCTCCCTCCCTTGTCGCCCAGTGAACTCGAGGCCCCTTTTAGTCGCCTTCTACGACAGGTAGGGGATACCGTAGTCTTATTCTTGAGAGCCCAGAACTACAGGGCTAAACCATATCCTCGCATAAGCTTAAGCATAGTTGGAATGGTTAACAAGAATATTAGTAATATTTTTAAAAAAATAAGGAATATTGCATATATATTTCAAATAAAAAAGCGGTCGGCAGTCGGAAGTCTTTTGTGTTTACACGTACGTTGTTGTTTTACATTTTGTTAAATTTTATTTAATTAAAAAATATATTATATTATATGAAATCAACGTAATAAGTACGGGCTTTTAGTAAACGACCGCTGATCTACAAAGCTAGATGTCCATTAATATTTGCTGCATCATGTGTCACTAACAATTCTGTCCGGCTGAGCTAGGTCATCTATCAATGTAGCCTCGGCCGTCGGTCCGTTCATTACAATTGTCTGAATCCCTTGTTACTTCGTAAGCGACGCACTGTCAAAAACGTTATGTAACAAGATTGAATTAGAACACATTTTATTGAAATTAATTAAACAATAGAATTACATTGGTTAGAAAATCAAAGTTACTACCAACTTTAAATCAAATCAGTGACAAATTAAACATTAAACACTTCAACGTACAGACGAAATATTTTATTTCCGTAGTATCATAGTGGTATTAGGAAGTTCTAGTGTTTATATTCTCCTTCTTTCCATCATTCATGCTCGTTTTCGGGAAGGAGTCACTTAGTCTAAAACTTGGATTGTGATAAAACTCTCAATATCTTAATCAAGAAGCATTTATCCATAAGAATTTCTATGCCAAATTATTTAAAAGATTGACACTGAACCCTTTCAAACAACGGCGCATGCCGCTATGGCACTCGTAGGCATGAATATAATATCTGATCATTTAAGAATGTCCCACTCACTGTCTGGTGGTCCGCAGATAAGGCGCCGGTCGCATATTTCACACCATGCAATAGCACGTTCCCGAAGTGGCATATAAGTTAGTTTAGCAAATACCCAATAGATTTTTGTAAAAAAAAATAAGGCTAAGCGATCTAAGAGCTATGCCACCTCTCAATCCGGTGAAGCAGTAAAGCCAGCTTCTCTGGCCAACTGTGTTAGTTCGTCCAACAAAAAAAAAAATCGCAATAGCGCCGAGGGTATCTCGGATCGCTTGTTGTCCGCCTATGACCGCTCTCAATGGAGGCGTAATACGTGGTCACGATCCTCAGTAGTGCGGGAACGAAAAAGAAGAAGAAAGAATGCCCCCATTTTCTAATTCGGTTAAAAATAAACTGTCTAGTTGTCTACCATATCTACTTATTCAAAGCCTGACAATAACGTGTCGGTGACGTCACCGCGGTGAAAATCCAATATGAGTTTAATATTATATTAACAGTAGAATTTAAGTTAAATAATTGTTCATATTCATAATTGTAAAAATCATCCATTGTTAAGCAACTTTATCCGCGCATCGATACAAGGGAAGTTTCAAGTTTACCTCAACAAAGATATGGAACGATTTACCCCCACTGTTGCGTATGCCTGTATCAGACCCTATTTTTAAAACAACGTACAAAAAATTCCTACTGTCGAAACAGCAGAATGAGTGTGGACTACCAGCCAACAGGAAATAAAATTTACTCTCCGATCACAATACCTATAACACCTTGCTGCAGGCTGCGGGCCTGTTCTGACGCGGCGCGCGAGCACTGAAAGGGTAGGCTGAAAACCAGCATGCCATTCCTTATAACAGTATTATAAGGAATTGCATGGATTTTTTTTATTTTATTCTTTGTTTTTTTTTCTCTCACTTTATAATTATTTGTTTCTTATCATTCTATGTTATGTATTTTTTTTGCTAAGGCTCTTATAAAAAAATCAATTTATTCACAAAACCGTACATTTATATGGTTTGAGAGAATTTTATTTCCTTAATAAGAATTACAAAAAATTCACTTACTTAAGGAAAATACACAAATAGACAATTTTAGACTATGCGTTACAGTTCTAGTAATATGTTTATAAAGTAATAATAACAATATCAACATTTTGTTTTGAATAGTGGGTTATTGGACATTGCAAGGTGATTAAGACTAACTACATTTTGTAAATAAATATTATAAAGACGGTGTTCGTGTTTATCACCAAAGATTTAGAGAATAGGTGCGCTGCGTATACTAGATGTGTCATACGATGAGCGTTTTAATTATTATTTATGACATGCTTTTTAATATTTTCTTAAAAGTATATATAGTCTTAATATTTTTATGTCGTTGGGAAGTTTATTATAGATATTTACACCTTCACATTCAATTGTTTTTGCCATAATTTGTTCTCGGAATATAGACATTAAATTATTAGCATTTCTTAGTTTAATTTTCTGTTCATGATGTTTTTTGAAAATGTTATTTTGTATTAATGTCTTTGTTGATGATTTTGAGTATGAGCATACATGTATAATATTTATATGTTTGTTTAATGTTCAATATTTTAGTGTCTTTATATAATTTATTTGTTGAAGTTTGATAATGTAGATTCAATAATGTTTTATAATTAATAATAAATACTGTAATTACTAGAGATGAAACGGATAGTACTGTGGCCGGATACCGGATACCGGATATTCGGCAAGCTACTAGGCCGGAGCGCCAGATATCCGGCTGCCGGATATTCGGCCCTTTATTGCGTTGACGCGATCAGTTTGATTTGAATATTGGCGCGTTAAACGAGATCGGATATATTGAGGCGCATTCGGATCGCACGTAAGCGGAGTCGCCTCTTACCAACAAATGCGGAAAATTTGGTATTTATTCACCACAATTTGCCACTTGTTAATTTTGAGTATTAAACTAATAATTAATAAAACAAACATTTTTGATGTGCGATTATAAAAATTAAAAATAAATGGTGTTTTAATAAACTCAAGGCAAATCAATCAATAGGAGTATGATTGATTTGCCTTGAGTAAAATAATGAGATTTTTTAAAATTATACTATCCGGTATCCGGCCGGATACTGGATTACTATCCGGTATCCGGCCAGATAGTGAAAACAAGGCCGGATAGGCCGAATACCGGATAGTTACCGGATATCCGTTTCATCTCTAGTAATTACGCTAAACGTTATGTCATTATTCATGAGTCGTTTGAGTATCTATGGCTTATTAAATCTGAAATGAGTTATATGAAACACAACTGAAGCGTTATAACATAGATGTTTTAAATCAACTACGGGTACTACAATCAGACTACATCAGCGTAATCTACGTGGTGCACACGATGTACTACAAACATTAACCGCTTAAGCTGTGCTGCAAGACATGCAATTACTTGCTTTAATGGTACAACTTAACTATTTGTAGTTAGTCAAGATGAATATGGTGTTACCGTGTTGCAAGTATAAGGTTCATATTTGGCCTACGCAAATATGATCATGTATCTCATTTTCGCCTGAAGCTCAAGTGGTTGCCAATTCGCCTTCGCCGGAATGCTCACATTCTTTTTCTTCTACACAATGTGTTGTTCAATCCATCCTACCCTTCCTATCTTAAGAAACGTTTTATGTTTCTACACGACTCACATTCACAATCTTTAAGATCATCGGAGAAAATGACACTCAAAATGCCAGAGCATGCTACAAAATTTTTGAACAAATCTTTCTCAGTGGAAGCAGTCCGACTTTGGAATGCTCTGCCACAAAGCATAAGATGCACAGAATCCTTGACAGCTTTTAAGAATCTAGTACATAGACACCATCTATCTATATATATTTATATAGTATTTGTATGAATATATATTTATATATATATATATATATGTATATTGTTGGTTTGTATTAAAATACATATCATCACAGACCCACTAAAATATTTTTAGACGAAAGTTTCTGTCCATACAAAGGTTGTCTGGAAGAGATCGCTCTTAGCGACAAGACCGCCCATTGCGCATGCAATGACCTTGTCTAATGTGAAAATTGTATTTACTATTTCTGTGATGTATTTTGTTTTTAATTGTTGCGCAATAAAGAATATTCATTCATTCATTCATTCAAGTATATCCTCTGTGAAGTCACATTTTCATGTACAGTAGTAATCATTGACAAAATTCACGGATAATCAATGTTAGACTCTAGCATAAAGTCGCTTTGACTTTTTATCACGCTTATTTTTTTTTAATTTGCTATAATTTTTTTTACAAATATTGCTAATATTTACCTAAGTATAAAAATAATACCTACTATAATAATACCTATTTCCAACTAAGCTTAGGCTAGGAGATGGACAGGTCTGCCACCACTGTGCCTGCGACGAGGACACAGCAGAGCATACATTAGAACATTGTCCGTTTTGGTTAAAACTGCGCCGAAACCTAGTCGCAGTAGCAGGGGACGATCTCTCGCTCACTGCTCTAATTAAGGCCATGGTCGCTAGCGAGAGTTCATGGAGCGCTGGTGTTGCCTTCTGCGAAGAGGTAATGTCGCAGAAGGAGGCTGTGGAAAGAGAGAGGGATAGAACCTACGATCTCAGGTCTCGCAGCCGGAGAGCAGAACGCAGGAGAAGAGCGTACTGTGATCTCCTCCTACCCACTTAACTGAGGTTTGGACAGCGGTCATGGGGGAGTTCGCTGTCCAGTAGTGTAATGGCCTCGGAAAGGTGCATGTAGTGGCGCTGATCTCCAGCTCTAAGAGAGGATATATTACGTGTAAGCATTCCGATTCTAGGGCGCCCGAGAGGGCCGAACCACGAATCGGTCGGTTGCTATTTCACGGATAATGTAAGGGACATTCAAAAGCTAAACTAACTTAGAATGTCACTTCGGGATGCGTTGGCGCTGGTAGAAGAAGTGGCCGAAGAAACTCCATCTTCCTTAAGTTTTTCTACAGTGCCAGTATTGCCTGTATAAACCTAATGTTACACGAATAATATTGTTACCTAACAGTAAAAATGTCTTATAAAACCACATCAACAACAGTACAACACCAAAAGTGTAAAAGAGATGTATAATGGCAGTCAAACTGGCGTATCGCCAATTTGGTACTTGTAGAAAATTTTCTTCTCACCAGGCCTACGTAGAAAATACTAAATAATGATGACACACAAATTACCCGCGGCTGGTCTAACAGGTTAACATTAAATGAAGATTAACGAATCAACTTTACATTGTTGTATACTTTATGTGGTTTCTCTGCCCATTAACACAAATGGACGGTCAATTAAACCTATATAAGGTGTACATTTTTTAGCAGAACGAACGCTAAGAATTTTAATTTAAGTGAATACTTATGAAAGCTTAGGTCCGACATTGGGTGACACTTCAAAATTCTTTGCGAAGTTTTAATGGAAGTAGAAAATTAATTACAGACTTACTATTAATTTAAGGTGATTAATAATACGTAAAATAAAGTGTATTTATTAGTAAAAACGAAATACTTATTACACGTAACTATATTAATAATAACGAACGTAAAATTAAGCGTCTTTCAATAACGGATTAAACGCTACGCACGGACACTCGCTTTTATATCCGAAGTGACATAGTTAGAAAGAGAAAAGATAAAAAGAAAAGATAATTATTTAGAAGTTTTATTAAGTCCTAGATTAACATAATAAATAAGTAATTTAAAAAGAAAGAATGATAAAGACATTTATTCAGAATCTAACCAAACTATCCTTCTTTTTTAATCATCGAAATCGGTTGGCGTGATATAAAGTTATCTGTCCATTTGTGGTGGACATACTTGATAAAAATTTAAGACATATGGTTTCTCTCTTGGACCCCATTATCACAATTGGACCAAAATTTGGAATGGGACCACACACGGGAAGCACCAACATCGGTACGCGCCGCTTTATTCTCGCACTCTGAATGAAAAACCAACACCTCCCGAACTATTGCAAAAGCCTACTCTTACCCTCAAAGAGGGAGGCCTGCACCCAACTGTAAGACTGTAACTTATTGCAATACCGGAAGAACCCGTGTGTCGAGTTATAGAGATATAGAGGTTCAGGCCTAGCGACCTAAGAGCTATGCCACCTCTCAATCCGTTGAAGCAGTCCAGGCCAGCTTTTCCAATCTGTGTAGTTCGTCATTAAAAAAGCCCGTGAGCTCTCAAATACCACGGCTCTGTAACCATTATATAACTTTTAATACAATGGATTATTTAACGATGATTAAATCAATTACTTGGTATGTAAGTAATTAAAATCTCAGAGCCATAAAATGAAGATTAAGGAGTCAAGTTAACATTGTTGTTTATGTTATAGGTTCCCTTAATCCATAAACATTAACAGAAGTTCGTTTAATTGACTCTAAATAAGGTTTTATGTCACAAATAATTTATGCACGTAGGGTTCTGTCCAATTTGAATAACGATGTCTGTCAATCTGACGATCTGTTGAAATTTAAATTTATCTTATTATTCCAAAAGTGGATTTTATTGATGTGGATGTGTCACCATTTTAGGTCCTAAATATAGCAGTGATAGGACATTAATGGCGCCTGGTGTTGCATCAATGAATGAGAACGATTTTGGTGAAACTTTCAGGCAATCATATTCTGTCAGGGCAGTGATACGATCTTATAATCGATGTTTATGGTCCGTACCCCATTACAAATGAGATTCCGTGTTTCGGTTCCATACGAACAAAAAATCCCTTGCTGATATTTGAACCTGTGGGAGGCCTCCACTCTTGTTGATAATTGCGGGAAGAATAACACTCGGAGTCCAGATTTGTAATGTCCTGTTTATTTTCTAATTTCTTAGCTATTTATACAATCTTATGTGCTACGTCCTTACTGGTACTAACTAGAAACTAAGTTTGTCGACCAATCTGGAAGGGACACTAATTAATAGTTATTTACAATGAGAGTGAGCGAGAGGTGATTTTCTCTGTCACACATCTTGCGCGTTCCGCACAGAGATAGCGATATGCTGTTTAAGACCCCCGATATGAGAGCGATGGGCCGGAATACCTGTTCCTACTTCATAAGTGATGAGTAATATTAAGGTGGGTGAATTGCGAGATTGATCTGTCTACCCCATTAATAAAAGGACGTAAGCGTTTTTTTTATGCAATCGGCGGTTTGGTCGTGTGAACTTTGATGGGATCATAACATTTTTTTGGATTTGTACCCACTATTTATAATAATTAGTGATTTATATATTTATATTAGACTCCGAGGCGTGTTTTAAATAAAAGCTCTAACTTTTTACAGTAACGATATCAATAACTTTAAAGTTCAAATCATCTTTGTATACTATTAAAATGTTGCTAACTAACTCACGGCATTAAATGTTATTTGAATGCATAGCTTAATGGCGTGAACGTTTAGCCGTACAGAGATTAGTGCTGTATATGTTCACTTTGTGCAATAGTAGTCGAAAGTTTATCTGTCCATGACTTGTAACACACAGGCATAATGTCTCTCAAGTATGACGGAGAAAAAATTTGCCTTGACAATCGTGAACAAAAAATGTATTTCATATCCATAAGTCGTCATCGAAAAAGTGATTGAAGTAGACAAAAAATGAAAAAAAAGTAGAAAAAAATATTTCCTCAGTAAAGACTTATTTTTTGAAGAAAAAAAGATGGGAAGGCGATCTGCCCAAAGTTTGGAGAAGGACATCTATGAACAATATTTCAGCCTTGTAGTTCTGGGCTCTCAAGAATATGATTACGGTATTCCCTGCCTGTCGTACAAGGCGACTAAAAGGGGCCTCGGGTTCACTGGGCGACAAGGGTAGGGGCCTGCGTCGTCCACCAAAGTGGATCCGGGAAGAAGGCGACATCGGCTGGCCCGTGTCGCCTTGCGCTGCGAGGGCACAAGGGGAGGGAGTAACCTTCCCCGGGACGTGCTCTCCTTGAGCACAATGCAGAGGGGCTCCGGTGCGTTCCACTTGAGATCCCGGAGCCCCTCGTCATGCACCGAGGAAAGGGCCAGATATTCAATGTTAAGTTTTATACATACCGAAAAAAATATAGAATTAAGTACATTTAGTATAGTTTTATGTTATTATTATAAGGTCAAAGGAAATAAAGGCTATTTTTATTTCTTTATTTTATTTAAAAAAAAAACTTTTAGCAGAAAAGATTAGAAGGTGGAGATGCTGTTGGTGTATCAGATTTTGGTTCACCAACGACTATTTTGATAATTCTTTTTTATTTGAAAGCTGGAGCTTCCCGTTAATCCTTTCTATTTTTTTTGGAAGAATGTATTTCAAAATTAGTTTGATGAGAGTTTGGTTAGGTAAGACTATTCGTAAATACAAAGAGGGCGTCCGCGTTAAAACGTTTAACGTACACCATTCCCACGCACACTATTCTTTCCACAAACACAATTAATCACATGAATGAAAACGGGAGTTAGGTACAATATCTCCCTAATACAGGCTAAAGATTGGTCTAGCTTAATATTTATGTAACAAATATGTGTAAATGTATGTGTGCGTGTGTGTGTAAAAAATAAATATTTCATTTCATTTCAATACTTCGCAATAGTTATCCTAACTAAACTTTAACTAAAACTACAAAATGAAAATATAAAGTAATTTTTAATGCATCGATAATAACTTAATATTCCCGATGTGATATTTGATTTACAATCGTCTACAAGTAAAACTTCACCGACTGTAACTTAATATACCCTTGTTGTAACCTACCGAAATTTATACGATTATTAGGGACCATGCAAATTATGACTTCCGGCGTTATTCAGAATAAAATTCTTCTTTAGTATAAAATAACTTAGTCTAACGGGGCTCTTTGTCTGTAATATATTGGATATATTTGACACTATTTGTCGGATCTAGAGAATACATTGCTTTTTTTAATGATCACATTAGCGTTCCCTCGGATCGGAATGCTTACGTGTAACATAGTAACCGTACAAGCCGAGTTTACCCCTCACTTTTGAGTCGAGTTACTAGCGTTAGAGGTTTAGGCTTAGCGACCTAAGAGCTATGCCACCTCTCAATCCGTTGAAGCAGTTAAGGCCGGCTTCTCTGTCTTGTGTAGTTCATAAAAAAAAATTAATGACCATAATCAATACTTTTTAAGTTAATAAAATAATTTATTATAATTATTAGCTTATTAAAATTATTAGAGTTAATTAATAATTTAATTGAGACTAGTAGCGGCGCACCTAGTTTAATTGAAGCCTATTCACCCTACTTTTGAAAGGAACATTTGTAATCGGATGGAAATACAGACAGGCACAACGCTCGCATCATAAGAAAAAAATTATACGATTTTTATTTTATGACGAACTACACAGATTGGCCAGAGAAGCTGGCCTTGACTGCTTCACCGGATTGAGAGGTGGCATAGCTCTTGGGTCGCTTAGCCTGAACCTCTATTGCTAGTAACGCGACACAAGGGTCCCCCCGGTGAGGGGTAACCTCGGCTTGGACGGTTACTATGTTACGCGTAAGCATTCCGATCCGAGGGCGCCCGAGAGGGCCGCACCACAACTCGGTCGGTTGCTATTTCACGGATAATCTAAGAGACATTCAAAAGCTAAACTAACTTTGAGTGCCACTTCGGGAAGCGTTGGCTCTGGGAGAAGAAGTGGCCGAAGAAACTCCAGCAACGCTCCTAACATCTAAGGGGTAGGGAATATTATACGAGTACAACCTAAAAAGGGCCAAGAGAAACAAGGACGCAGCGGTCGCGGAGAAACTAATAACAATGCAACGAGGCGTCTAAGACGCGTGAACCAGCACATTCTCCAACACCACCTTCCAAAATTAGGCATATAAAAAAATTGTAGTAAATGTAGAGGTAGCACTCGTATTAACAACACCAAAGTAAACAATTAAAGTACATCAGAAAAGAGCTTTACTGAAAAAATTTAAGATGTACTCGTAGTTTTTCTTCACAAAGTCATCAATGGCGAAATAAAAAGTAGACTGATACTTGAAAACATTCCCATTAGAGTGCCATTCAAATATCCAAGGAGTCGTTGTTGTAGGATTTTTTGATGTGCCGCATTCTAAAACCAACCTACTGTGACACTCGCACTTGCCAAGGATTACCGCTACATATAACCTCCTTAACACTAAGTCCACGTCGGTTGACATTTTTTCTAATTCACGCAAGGTCTTCCGCACCGTAGTGTTAAAAATTGTGCAGTAATTTTGGCTAATCTAATTAATTTATTACTGAGTTTTCTATTTCTTTATAATTTAATGAAATATTTTTGTAACTATTAATTATTAAATCGTTTATAGCGAATGTTGTGTACACCTGTAATTGGCATACACAACAGGACTTTAGTTTGTAAACTTGATTATTACAACAATGTATGCTTGTGTAATGCTGTTGGTGTATCTTATTAAATAAATAAAAAAAAATACAGACGCGTGAAACTATTCTAGTCCTTTGCTGTGGGAATAATAGAAGGCAATGCAAGCGCTTCGTTCGATATACGCGCAGATGTATTGATGTAAATGAAATAAGACAGGTGTGCCAGGATCGTAGTACATGGAAGTCTGTGATCTCCATCTATCCTATCCGTCCGGATGACGAGCGTGGATATTTGTATTGTGTATTGTAGAATAAAAAGCTTATCAAGTAAAAATATGCTTGTATACGGCCGCCATCTTGAAATTTAGGTGTATGTGCTAAATACTTTACGTTTCCAATTCCCTAGGGTGTTCGGTATAGTAAAACTGCATTTAAATTTTATGTAAGTTATATTTTTTTAATCTTGATAATGCTGAGTCATAACATAAATGCATTATGTCTATGTTTATAAAATAGAACCATATTATAAGTCATATACTTTTCAACTGTGGTTAAAAGGCTTACTCTCGGAGCTGTGGACAGGAACGGGAACTTGCCATTCAAGGAGATATAATCAAAATAGCGATTGCCGCTCGAGGGGTTATATAAGATTCCAAAACTTATCTTTTATTACTAAATTAAACTACACTACTACTAAAATAAATTTTAGTACTTAGTGTTGTCTAAATTTAATTGTCTATCATGCACAATTTATTTCAGTTAGCTAGCGTCTTTATCTTACGAGATATTCAAACTTTCTTAACCGATTCTTTACTCACGAGTCTCTATTCGTCTTCATTTTTTTTGTATATGCGCAACAAATGGACGATAACACAATACGTTTTCGACGATTCATTTTTTATTGGAAAGGACGTACTTTAAGTGTAGTTTGATGAGAGTTTGGTTAGGTTCCGATTAATTTTATTTCGTAATATTCCTATAATAATTCGGAAATACAAAGAGTGCATCCGCGCGTAATAACATTTACCTTTGATTTGATTTGAAGTCCGTTTTTATTTTTACTCGTAAATATACTTTTTTACTTTTTACTTAAGCCTTAAAGCCTCAAGGGGTGTTTTGTATAGCGTTTTTTTTTTTTTTTGTTGACGGGGAGGAAATCTTCACAAAGATACCCCGCCTTCTGGGGGGAAGGCGGCGGTTATGTGGGGATCTTACCCACTAAAACCTCCCCGGTGGCCCTTTCCCCGGTGCATGACGAGGGGCTCCGGGATCTCACGTGGAACGCACCGGAGCCCCTCTGCACTGTGCTCAAGGAGAGCACGTCCCGGGGGGAGGTTACTCCCTCCTCCCCTGTGCCCTCGCAGCGAAAGGCGACACGGGCCAGCCGATGTCGCCTTCTTCCCGGGTCCACTTTGGTGGACGACGCAGGCCCCCACCTTTGTCGCCCAGTGAACCCGAGGCCCCTTTTAGTCGCCTTGTACGACAGGCAGGGGATACCGTAGTCTTATTCTTGAGAGCCCAGAACTACAGGGCTGCATAGCGTATAGCGTATACTAGCATGTATAGCGTATACTAACTTACTTGTCAAGTCAATAGTAGATAATCCGGGTTTCGATGCCTAATATTTTTGTTGTTTGACCGGAATCACGAAAGTTAATATCACCTTAATTCATATTAATTTATTCAAGTAATTTGTAGACCTCTACGTTCCTTACATTATTTAAAGTTCTTCGTAGCAGTGAATACCATTTGCCAAATGTTCTTTTCAAGTTCGTAATGTCCAAAATATTCCTTATCATTCATGATTTATTACGGCGGCTTAATATTTGCGTTGTGTGGCTTTGCACATTTTTTATGTATTCCTCGGTATAAATTAGAATGTTGCGATATTGTATAAATATTAAATTGTTCGGATTAGAACTATTGTAATGTCTAACAACACTTCATATAATTTGCAATATCCCCTCAAAAGAAACTGCATTGGTTCTTGTGCCCGAGGTATGGAGATGGGTTCATTACCTTTTTAGCGTACATCGATTGAGTCTAACTTGTTAGGGCTTATAGAACGTGAGAGTTTCTTTTTGAAAAAAAAAAAACAAAAGAAACAGTCTACCGAAATTCATCGAGAATCCAAACCCTAATATCGTAAAGGCGATTATTCTAGTATATTATTCATTCGGTCACCCAGATGAAAGTTAAGAAAATAAAAAAAACTTAAAACTTTAAACGAATTGAGAACATCCTCCTTTTTTGAAGTCAGTTGAAAATACAGATGGAATTTATATAAGTTTTTTTTATACGTAACGTGAATTACTAATGCGACAATCATTTATAATAAATTTCGTTTTTCATTTCATTAGAAGAGTAGTGGTAGCTCAGTGTCCGTGCGGTTGGCTCAAGTTGCGTAGTACGCTAGCAACCCGAGTTCGATCCCCGGTGCCGGTACTAATAAATTTGTTGTTGCAATTTTGTGTGCTGATTTACCACGCGCTCGGAGGTGAAGGAAAACATCGTGAGGAAAAAAGGTTATCCGTTAAAAATAGCTAAGTGGCAATTGAAGCTAATTATTCATTCTAAACGGAGGTGGGTCATAATAGTGAGGTTATAATTTACGTTATAAAGATACTCTGGTACAGTTTGTAATACGGTACACAGAAAGAAGGAAAAAGCTTACCGTAACTGTAAAGCGGCGGGACACGGTACTTCACTGCAGCAGTACAGGCCACGGCTCCACTGCCACCGCCGAGTTGCAATCCGTGTGAGATTATCTGGACCAGCGTACCGACGACTGTGATCGTCCACCCCATCCACCCTCGGGGTAGTAGCGGCGGGCAAGCGTGAGGGCTGCACGCGCGCGCAACGCCGCGGCTGTCTCCACCCCCACCGTAGCACCAGCGCTAGCACACCTAGCACCACACACACACACAAATAAATAACCTACGAAGTAATTTATCAGCCAGTTGCATTAGTATGCACCAAACAACCAGCTGGTAATTCACTTCATAACAACCACAAAATATCCAAGCACATCACTAACCGACGGAACTGAGTCACTTCACGTGCTGCTTCATACCCTACACTCTTAGAGCGACCTCGCTCTGCGTAGTTGTTCTGTTTCTTTATAATGTTAGCGCGAGAAACACCGCATGTGCATAGCAAATCTTCTGGAGTCAGTCTCGGCGGTGGTCGCTTCGGTGTGAACTTCTCGCGACAATTGCACTCTGGTGTCCGCCAGGAGAGAAGGCGTTCCAGTAAAGTTCTTCTGCGCGCTTTACTCGAACCACGTTCCGTTGAATTTTCAGCCACATCAGCGGGAAAGTTACATGGATTTGATTGTTTTGGGTACATAGCCGTGGAAACGTTATTGAAAACCAGTTTTCTTCGCTTCTCATTTTTAACGCATCCCGTTTCTGATACAAAATTATGGGTAACAATTTCTCTCTTTTCAGTTTTATAACTACTAGATTCATTTTTATATGGGAAGCCATTTTTAATTTTTTCAACATCAGTGTGAAGGGCTTTCCAAGTTGCTATAACGTCATCTAATTTTGGAGGGTCGTTGAAATTAGGAACAGTACATGAATCTGGTATTTGTTTGGGTATTTGTTGATCAGGTTCGGAGTCAAGCGTAGCGGACGTTTCTCTTAGCCGCGTAGGCAGGCTATCACAGCGACGCAACGTCATTATCCTGTATTGTAGTCGCTATCATTTTTAGAATCGACAGATCGGAGAGAAGAATCCAAGTTTCAATTCTATGCGTCGTCGACCTGAGCAACCTGCAAAGAAACATAAATATATACTCAGATTGCAAAAGGTATAAATTTATTTATTTATTCTTTATTTGCAAACAATAAAAAGGTACAAATAGTAGGACTTATGCCAAAAGACATTCTCTGCCAGTCTACCTTGGGGTTGTGTAGAGATAACGGGTGCAAACTATATAAGAAAAATAATAAATAAAACAAAACCATAAAAACATAAATGAATGCAAATGTTATGCGCATACCTACGTACAAATCAATATATAAACATCATAATTATATATAATAATAAATTGTTACATATATAAATACATATGTAGATGGATAGGAACAGCATTTGTCAAACTTGTTTAGGTAAAGCTTCCAAAGTAACTATTTGAAAGTAAATTTAGTTACAGCTGTACGTACATAGATAAGCTCTTGCGTCCGCTCAAATCTAGCGTGACAAATATCCATCGCATACCATTCTTATTAGCTTCTATATGTAAAAGGGCTGAATGCATCGCCATTTATTGAGCATACCTTTTAACAACTAAATATTACGTCTGATCGTAAATCGAACCGCATAGGCTATCAATGAAATTACTATTTATTCCATCTCTAAAACGAACGTCAGTATTTGAATGTCGATCTTCTTCTTAAAGTACCTCTCCGACCAGCGAGGGTTGATAATAAATTTACCATATTTCTTGTCTTTGTCATCCGCTTACGAGATATGACCTTTTTTGTTTTCGGGGAGGAAATCTTCAACAAGATACCCCGCCTTCTGGGGGGAAGACAAAGTTATGTGGGGTTTTTACCCACTAAAACCTCCCCGGCAGCCCTTTCTCGGTGCATGGTGAGGGTCTCCGGGATCTCCAGAGGAATGCACCGGAGCCTCTCGGCACTGTGCTCTTAGCAGAGCACGTCCCGGGGGGAGGTTACTCCCTCCCCCCTGTGCCTTTGCAGTGCAAGGCGACACGGGCCTGCCGATGTCGACTTCTTCCCGGATTCCTTGGCGGACGACAAAGGCCCCCACCATTGTCGCCATATGAACCCGAGGCTCCTCTTAGTCGCCTTTTACAATAGGCAGGGGATACCGTAGTCTTATTCTTGAGAGCCCAGAACTACAGGGCTGACGAGAAATGACCTCCTTCAACTTATCTTGATAGGTAAAGTCGCATTCAAAATAAGCGTTGAATGTAGAAGGAAATCATAGCTGCGTAACATTAGAGTACCAGAATTGCGAGTGCCGCCCATGTTTTACCTCGCAAGAGACAGAGGGAAATATGAACTGACTCCCAACCTTCGCTACTCGGAGAGGCACTTTAAGAAGAAGATGATAAATTTAAGATAATTTAGCCTGAATATAAAAAAAACATACAATAATATCTATTTTAACAATAAAATAATATTTTGATCGTATTAATTATATACGATACCATTTTCAAATAGTAATTTCCCACCGTTTTTGCCACCGTTAAATTGTCTCTGCTCAAGGGCTTACGAAGGCGGAATTAATGGATCTCGACATTAAATCCTAATTTTTGTTTTAAAATAAATAGAATTTTCTCAAATCTTATTTGCTACGTTTTCTCGTTCATAAATCTGTAGTTAGATTAGTAAAGATAAAGAGACAAACATATATACGAATCAAGTTTGTTAATCGCTTAGTTTGATAACGATTGCTAAATGTTAAGGTTTAAAAATACGTGAGAACGTTGAACTGAAAAGCATTGTTAAAAACATTTTTTTCTCTCGAAAGCATGCCATAAAATAAAGGATAAGTTAAGATAGAAGCAGTTTTTTTCCTGATGATCTAAGTCAGGACGTTACGACAAAGTGCGCTATGTGCCCTGCCCATTGCCTCTTCAACTTGCTTATACGGCGAACTATGTCGGTTACCTTCGTTCGTCTATGGACCTCCTCATTCGAGATACGATCCAGCATAGCCCTTTCCATAGCTCGTTGTGTGACGTTGAGTTTGCTTACATTTTACAAACAGATTCATTCGTGCCAGCATCGGGTACACCACAAATTTTAAGACTCGTCCATATTCAAGACCTTTTTAGCCAACAGCTGCACAAACTTAGGTAAACGGTAGTTTCATTTTCTAAAGAAGCACAATTCTAATTACAAACTTTCAAGCTAACTACATAAAAACTGGTTCGATAAACTTTCAACTTGCAAGTTAACTTAGGCTAGCATATTCTAAGCAATTCTCAAGTTGTAAAGACGTCAATTTCAAACAGATATATATTCAGTCCGTCAAGAACGCGATTAAGAATCTTCAAGTTATATCTTAAAGTTGAAATAAAAGATTGCAAGCTTGAAGTAGTAAGGCTAGGTAATGAATACTTAGATATTTACAATAAAACGAACGGAGCGTGCTAAACTTTTCAGACAACGTTCCATTTTGTCAGCCATTCATATTCCGTAATTGCATGTGCTGATTTCTTTGTTGCCCCATTGGTTCAGCAGACAATTTTAAATTAATTCTTTAATCTTATACCCAGATAATCTCCGAACGTTTATCCGTGGCGTATACAAATTTATTTTAATTTAATGATAAACCAAGCCAATTTTATTGAATAGAATCGTTTAAAAATCTTTCTGTAAAAGAAAATACGATTAGAATAGAAAAGTGATAACCAAATGGGATTTGTGCTTGTAAAAGTTAATTATAATTATTTCGTTTCTTAAGTAAGAATGAAAATTAATTCTCATCATTCAATTGTATTATTGATTGATCAAATGTTTTGGCATATTCAGAAGATGTGATTACATAAAGATCTTGGTCCTTTACGAGGCAGGCTGGGATAGCAGTCTACTAAGCCCTGTAGTTCTGGGCTCTCTAGAATAAGACTACGGTATCCCTGCCTGTCGTAGAAGGCGACTAAAAGGCGCCTCGGGTTCACTGGGCGACAAGGGTGGGGGCCTGAGCCGTCCACCAAAGTGGACCCGGGAAGAAGGCGACATCGGCTGGCCCGTGTCGCCTTGCGCTGCGAGGGCACAGGGGGGGAGGGAGTAACCTCCCCCCGGGACGTGCTCTCCTTGAGCACAGTGCAGAGGGGCTCCGGTGCGTTCCACTGGAGATCCCGGACCCCTCGTCATGCACCGAGGAAAGGGCCACTGGGAGGTTTTAGTGGGTAAAACCCCACATAACCGCCGCCTTCCCCAGAAGGCGGGGTATCTTTCGAAGATTTCCTCCCCGTTAACAAAAAAAAGGAACTAATAAAGTTAAACTATTGTTTACAATGCCAAGTTCATGTGACGATCAACTAAATTATTAATTATGAATTAAAGATGCAATAAGGTTCAGGTAAATCATTAAGATATCATTGGAAGTACTTATTATGCATAACAATTGTCATGTGTTGCCAGCTAACACTACACATCTACATAGTCATATACACACGCACGCACACACACAAAGTTACATACGCACACTACAAAACTTTCATATATTCCTTCACATGTTTATATACATATCTAAAGTAATACTTCACCAAGACTAGCTATAATTAGCTTAAAATTGTGTTTTAATTATCTATGTACACTACTTTTGATAATGTCATGGGGTGGAGGGTTGATTACTTGAGACACAGGATCCGTCCTAGTTCAAGTGTCAATCCACCATAATCTTCCTGTTATTATGTCTCTTGTTCCAAATGTGTATATGTTTTTAATTATATAATTATCTTAAGTAACTACTGTGGATTATGGTGAGGAATAAATGATTAATATTATTATTCGTCCATTTATGGCACGATATAATTGATGCAAATTTAAGAAATACATGTTTATGTCATCAATTGAGGACATTAGGAAATCAGCACTACACAGAAAGCGCCAGCTTTCGCTGTTCAATTCAAAAAAAGAATCATCAAAATCGAAACATTCGAAAGTTATGATACAAGTCATAAAAAACAGACAAATTGAGAACATTCTTCTTTTGTTTGAAGTCAGTTGAAAACTATCAAAAATCGACAACTGTGATGTCACTGAACGTTCATTTTTATGTAATTAATTTAGTAGACTGCTATCCTAGCCTACGTCGTAAAGGACCAAGATCTTTAAACGACCTGAGAGGTTTATTTCTATATATAATATTACTTTTAAATAGGACATCCGCTGTGTATACTATATGTTAATTTCACAATACGCGCCATTCGAAGTACAAATCTTCTTGTTATATTATTATAGATGTGTAGCGTAATTAATCATTAATTCAGTGGAGCGAAAAAATGTATAATGTTAATGAAATCGCAGCTAATTCTTCCAGAGGTTGTTGGAGAAAAGTGGAGTCATTTGTTATAATGACGGCACGTTGTTTTCGCAGTGACATTTGGGCTTTGATTAATTTTTCTATTCAAATTGTATAAAAGGGAACAATGGAATCTGTGTAAGTTTTTCCACTCTTATAAATAGTTCGGTTTATTTTTAAACATCTTCGTAAAAAATACGTTTTAAACTGTTTTGAAATGCTAACTATTTAAACGAATTAATGCATAATTTAAACACGTATATCCGAGAAATACCACTCACTGGCTGATTGACTGATTGATTGACAAACTCATTGCTATATCTCCAAAACAATGCGCTCAATTAACTTGGAATTTAGCATAACAAACCACTAAGAACTGATTTTGCGCAAACCTTGACCAAGATAGATTTTTAATCCACCATCTCTATAGATAGGTAAATCCTTTATTGCACCAAAAGATATGTACAAAGGGGAATTTAATGTTATTTAGCATTTTCTTCCAGCTCAGTAGTTAACAGAAGGCTAAGTGCCGCAAATAATACCGTTTTAAAAATTTTATATAGATAAAAAAATATATATTTACATATACATATATACATACGCAATAACGCACTGGGATAGTAGATTTTAAGATAATTTGTAGTTTTCTAGTTATCTTTGAAAATTTGATAGTTGGCGTTCCACCATGGTACCTATGCCATTTGGGAACCTTCAGCAACGAGCCTACTAAAGGACTCAAAGGCGGGCAAAAAACTCAGGTCCTCCGGTGTTGTGTGGATATTCATGGGCGACGGTAATCACTTAAGAGAAGGTGACCCGTAAGTTCGTTTGTCTTTTTTTCCCATTAAAAACAAAGTTATTATTCGTTACAAATATTTTTTTATTACGAAACTACGTTTAAAGGCTAAACAAAATACAAAAACCTTTTATAAGTTAATCTCTCTTATTTATAATTTATAATAATCTATTTTTATAATAATATTTATAACAATCTATATATATATATATATATATATATATATATATATATATAAAGAGAAAGTGTGTGGGTTTGTTCCTTATAGGCTCCGAAACGGCTGAACTGAATTCAATGAAACTTTCAGAGAATCTTCAGATTGACCTGGCGAGTAATCTTGAGGAGCACTCCTCTTTTGAACTGTCAAACAAGCCATTCGTCGTACTTTTATTTCTGACATTAACTTGAGCCCGATATGTTTTTGTATAAATGATAAGAATGATATTGTATTTACTGATATGTACATGTAGGTAATGATCTTCACCCGCTCGAGAAGAGGATGAATACGGAGAGAAATGAATAATTTAATTTATTGTGATAGTTAAATTAAATATTTAATGATGTAAGTTTATTGTTGAAATAAAATAAAGCAAAATCTAATCTATTTATTAGGTACGCTAGTATACAATAAATACTCCTTGTTAAAGCAAATTTAATTTGTATGTTGCCAGTAGGTTAAAAGATAATACTTCTATATATTTTCTAATAAAATGTTTGTGGTACTGGTAATTTTATTTTTGTGGTAAGCTACAGCGTGCTAATTAGTTGGTGGAGAGCCAATAGTAGATAGTACTTCGTATTATTTACTTAGAATTTTCGTTGAGCCTAGAGACCTAATATTATATTGTATTTATTTTCTAGGCCACAACGCTCTAACAATAATTATATTTCAAAGCAATTTAATTACGGATAATATAGTACATGGTGGAAAAAACGCGAGGAAATACACTCGTGAGCAAAAATAAAGGGTCAGTTGAGAAAGTATACTTAGTACTTCAATAAAAAGAAAAATAAAATTAAATGGAAAATACTGTATTATCCAAGCTTTCCTTTTTTTTCTAACCTTTTTTGTTTAAGTTTATGTTAAATACATAAACATATAAAATAATTATAATAATAATATTTTATTTTAAGGATATTTAATTGTCTATCATGCACAATTTATTTCAGTTAGCTAGCGTGTTTATCTTCCGAGATATTCAAACTTTCTTAACCGACTCTTTATTTTTGCTCACGGCTATAGTTGGCATCAATAACTCTAGCGCCGAGCGAAACGTGGAAGGGATAGCTGCGTATGTGTACAGTCGCGCACGATTTTATTAATTTCGAATAAAGTTTTTGTTCGTACTTCTTATATTGGCATATTCACTATAAAAAATCACAAATAAATATTAAGTAAATATACAACACAATAATACAATTAAAACAAACCAAAACAGTCAAAAAAAATATACTCAAAATTAACAGAAAACAAAAGTTTTTTTTTGGACGAACTACACAGATTGGCCAGAGCTGGCATTGACTGCTTCACCGGATTAAGAGATGGCATAGCTCTTAGATCGATTAGCCTGAACCTCTATCGCTAGTCCCCCTTGTGTCTAGTTACAAAAGACACTTAACATAAAATTACGAAAGCAATTGTACACTACGGGCGAGCGGGGTGTTGTATTGGTACGCGGGACAGAGAACGACAAAAGAGCCAACCAGTGCTTACGCATATCCGCCCGCACTCCCTTCATTCTCCTATAATACCTTATTTTCGATTTTTGTGGATTAACGGTCAGCTCTAGAGTTGTTTGCCGCCTAGTATACCTACTATATCTCTTAGAATATTTCTAAGACAATTATCTAAAATATTATATAAATCTGCCAATACGCAGTAGGGCTATATATATATATATATATAGGCTGTTAACTTTAATGGATTTATCTATATATCTATTATAGATCTGGGATTAACGTGGTTGGCAATATCTCGAGTCGGAGACATCGGAATAAGTTCAAGGGTAACGTAGACAGGACAATTTATGTTGTACTCTCGCCTTCTATTATACTCATAAATAACGTACACTAAGTTCTAGCAACAAGAAGAAAATACATTTTATTGCACGTTGTTTAAAAGCCGTATTTGTAAATAACCCTCGGGAGACTTGCAGTTGCTAAATAAATAAACTTTCATTGTATATTATACCAAACGTTGTTGACAGCGGCAGCAATGTTACACCCAGATATTACAAAGATGTATATAGTTTTATTGCATCAGATAGAAAGATTACAATACAACTTTTACCTTGTAGTAAATTTTTACAAATTATGCACACCGTTCTTCATATTTTTTGAAACGAAGTTCCTTACGGCAGGCGTGAAGGAGATAGGGTTTTCCTAAGGGAAGTCCTATAGTCGTAAACACAACGGCCGATAGCGTGACTATTAAGCATATAGTTCAACTCTCTGATCACAGGTGGCGCTTTAACAAATTATTAATAAGCTTTAATTTACTGTTTATGTAATTTTATACTATGCGTAAAAAATCACGAGGTATGTTTTTTTTCATTCGAATTAGAATTTTTTGTTTTATTTAATAATAATAATGTAAAATACTAAATTTTCTAAATACTTTTATGCACTTAAATAAAACCTCTCTTCTATAAAAATATTATAAAACGAACAATTCTTCACAAACATAATGAACTGAAGTTTTTCCCGTGGGTCTAAGGGAATTACAATCACGGACCTTTTAATTCTGGATTACGAGAAATTTTCATTCAGCGGGAACACGCCGTCGTGCCTGATTTATCAATGTCAGACCCCGACGTCTATCGCGGGTTCGATATTGGGGTCAATGTCACAGATTTACTAAATCTTTTCTTTGATATATTTCTCACTTAGCTCGCTACTGCGCGTTAGTACACTGCAAACCATTTTTTCTTACCACTAGTGTATTTACAAGACAAAACAAAAACCGACTATCAAATCAAATCTACGTTAAAAAGGAACAATACCGACTTGAAATCGAATCGAACGTTAAAAGCATATTACACGAGGTCGCCTTCTTTGTATTTCCAAATTATCGTAAGTATATTACGAAATAGAACTAATTAGAACCTAACCTTAGTACTCTTAAAGCTTTCCAATACAAAATGAAATCCATTGATGTCATATTGAGTTATACGTCCATTACATACTTGATGCAAGTTAAAGACTTATATGGTTTTCTCATGGATCCCAATGTCAAAATTGGATCAAATTTGAAAGGACCACGCGGGAAGGACCAGCTTTCAAATAAAAAAGTATCATCAAAATCGGTTGACCCAGTCCAAAGTTATGCGATAAGAATCAAAAACCAAAATTGAAAACCTCCTCATATTGAAGTCGGTTGAAAAGATTCTCAAAATCGTTTTTTTTTTAAAAAGACAGCTAGCAATATTTCTTTTTTTTAGAAATATTACTAACAATCTTATTAACCATTCTAACTAAGTTTAAACTTGTGCTAGGACATGGTTCACGGCAATAGTCGAATGGTGGATTCGAACCCACGACCTTACGATTCGCAGGCCGTACCCTAAACTAAGGCTATTGACGCTTATTCATTATTCATATCATAATTCATAAACGACAAGCATTATTTGTCATTTATAAACCATTTTTGACACCTTTTTTGAAGTCGGTTCACTGTTCTATTTAGTATGCTAACGACCTTTCGATTCCCGGTACCGGGGCTTAAGAAAGTAATGGTTATCGATTTATATAATATTTAAAGAATGCTTATCGAACTTAAAATAACATCGTCTATGATGATTTTAAAGTTTTAAAGAACTACTGTAAAAAGTCTAAACATAGCAACCTATGACTCCATTAAGTTGTAAATAGAACTAAAACTAATCTAGAGCAGTGTTCAGAGACGAACTACAGAGATTGGCCAGAGAAGCTGGCCTTGACTGCTTCACCGGATTGAGAGGTGGCGTAGCTCTTAGTCTGAACCTCTATCGCTAGAAACTCGACACAAGGGTCCCCACGGTGAGGGGTAACCTCGGCTTGCGACAGTTACTAAGAGCAGTGTGTTTGCAGTCAATGAAACACGCATAACAATAATTTGCAACGAAATAAAATGTGTCATACTCGTAAAAATATTCCAGTATGAATTTAGTAGAGTTAGAAAACTTTTACAGTATATAATACAAGGTTTAGCTTGAATAAAACGATCACTCATAAAATATGATGAATTTGAATCGAATTCTTTATTTTTAACATAACTTCCAAAGACAAAATTCTAAATCTACTAGTTTTTCGATAAAAATTGTTTTCGATCGACATAAAAACCAGGTTCTAAATTCGCAGATCGTGAATGCATGCTTCTTTTCCAATACACTTTTTATAAATTGTTATTTTAAATATTATTTAAGTTGAAATTTAAAAATAAATTTAATTTTGTTACTTTAGGTATAAAATTGATTATAACATCGCGTGTAAGATTTCTTATTATTTACAATAATTTCCTCGAGTTTTCCCAGTAAGCGCCAATGCGTGAGCACACGGAGTATGTCAATAAAATTTTGAGCGGAAGTGGTGAATTCGGTTCAAGGCTACGAGAAACGAGACTAAGCAATTTATGTCCCTTCGCACCTTATACAAAATTCATAAGTAATTTATGAATTATAAAAAAAGTTATAATACTATTGCTTCGTGCACTATTACTAGTTTAGAGTCATCTTAGATTACCATTCAATAAATATCCCAATGGTTACGGTCCGCGAAACGTAAGGATTGAATCCACAAATCGACTATTGACGTGAACCGTCTTCTAGCACAAGATTAAGTTTAGTTAGAATGGTTAATAAAGTTAAAGTTAAAGTTACAGCCTTTATATATATAATATATATGTCCCACTGCTGGGCACAGGCCTTCTCTGTAAAGAGAGTATAAGGGCATAGTCCACCACGCGGCCCTAGTGCGGATTGATAGACTTCACATGCCTTAGAAATTTTTCTAAGACATGTAGGTTTCCTCACGACGTTTTCCTTCACCGCCGAGCGCGTGGTTAATCGGCACATAAAATTGCTACAGCAAATTTATTGGTGCCGGCACCGGGGATCGAACTCGGGTTGCTAGCGTACTATGCAACACGAGCCAACCGCCTGGACACTGAGCTACCACGGCTCTAATGGTTAATAGGAATATTATTAATATTTGTAATAAAATATTGTTAGCAATTGTTTAAAAAAAATTACGATCGTGTGTTCAATTGCAATGATTTTAATAATTGTTTCTTTAATACAAAATATCACTTGGTAAAATTAATAATAAATTTAATATTAATAATTATTATTTTATTACTTCTTACATGTAACAATTAGGATTTAATAAAAAAAATAGAACTATAATCGAATTACATAACGATTTATATAAATATAGTTTAGTTGTAGTAGTATAATAAAGGCTTTTTTATTTTTATTTTTTACATGTAACAAAATAATAATTATCTGTGAATAATGATTTATTGAATAATAAGTTATTGATTTTGCGAAATGTGACCAATGCTTTTATAATATCTTTCTATTTCTAATAAACATGTAAAGGATCTCACGTCGTTTATACTCTAGTGGGGTAGACAGGAAAAGCTTACGTTGCATCGCTAATAAGCTTGTTCTTAGGTTCCCATATATGACAGGTGAGACATACACCGGGTTCCAATTTTTTTTAGCGAGTGATATTTTTTATTCGAATAGGAAAAAAAGTAAATAGACAACATTGAATGACTTAAAAAAGTTCTATGCAACCAAGTTTTGTTTGTTCGTTTGTCGAAGTTGATTGCATGTTGTTTATTTTATAAGCAAGGCATCTGAGGGGTAGAGGCGTGCCTCAAGTTTCCTCGGACGATTGGTTATGCAATGTTGCCAGTCTATTATTGATATGATGGATATTTTATATTTATGAATAGAAACAAGAGCAAACGTGACGGTCTTTCATTTCATTTCAGCATTTTTAGCAACTTTAAGCGTCAATAGCTTAATGGTTTAGGGTACGGTCTGCGAATCGTAAGATCGTGGGTTCGAATCCACCATTCGACTATTGCCGTGAACCATCTCCTAGCACAAGCTTAAGCTTAGTTGGAATGGTTAACAAGATTGTTATTAATGTTTCTGAAAAAAAAAGAAATATTGCTAGCTTTCTTTAAAAAAAAATCATGCGATTTTTAGCAGTTCCTAGTACATCTTCAGAAGTCATGCCCACAAAATTAATATGAGGCCTAATTGAAACCAAATCCTTTCAGAAAACAAAAAAAAATCAAAATCGAACAAAGAAATAGAAAAAAGACAAAAAGACTTGGAATGCACAAACGTTCAAAAATACACATGAATTGAGAAAATCCATTTTTTTATTTCAAATCAAGCAATTTTTATTTTTTACCTTTTCTACATTAATTTGAGATATAAGAAATTTCACACAATTTTATATTTAATTCGTTTAATTAATCTTTTGCTCGTGTTTTGGGTACAGTGATAAAATTCTATATATACATATTTCTGGCTTTAAAAGCGAATTTGGAATAGGCATTCCGAGCCGACGCATAATATATTTTCGAGGCCATGTCCGACATTAAAAGGCTTAATAATGAAGGACAAAGAAAGATTGCCTGTCCTTTATGCGCATTTTATAAATCGGACAAATTCAATTTCTTATTACCACATTATAATTTTTTTTATGTTCATCATTTCGTTTTAAATACAAGATAATATTGAATAGAAATTCATTGGAATTAAGAAATTATTTTTAAACTAAACTGTTAGCTCCTGGACTATCACTGCTACTTAAAATAATATTGTAACGTATTTTTATAGACTAGTGAACTAGTAGCAGTTTTTGAAGCTGAGACACTAAGTGTAAGTAGTACATATTATACTTTTTTTTTGTTTACGGGGAGGAAATCTTCAGAAAGATACCCCGCCTTCTGGGGGGAAGGCGGCGGTTATGTGGGGTTCTTACCTACTAAAACCTCCCCGGTGGCCCTTTCCTCGGTGCATGACGAGGGGCTCCGGGATCTCACGTGGAACGCACCGGAGCCCCTCTGCACTGTGCTCAAGGAGAGCACGTCCCGGGGGAGGTTACTCCCTCCCCTGTGCCCTCGCAGCGCAAGGCGACACGGGCCAGCCGCCTTCTTCCCAGGTCCACTTTGGTGGACGACTCCAGGCCCCCACCCTTGTCGCCCATTGAACCCGAGGCCCCTTTTAGTCGCCTTGTACGACAGGCAGGGGATCATCATCATCATCATCATCAGCCTGTATCTATCCACTGCTGGAAATAGGCCTTCCCAATGCCTTCCACCACATGCGATCCTCAGCTTTCCGCATCCAGCCACTTCCGGCTATCCTAAAAGGTCGTCGGTCCATCTGGAGGAGGGCGCCCCACGCTTCTCCGACCTATGCGCGGCCTCCATTCCAAGACTTTCCTCCCCATCTACCGTCGCTGACTCGGCAGATGTGGCCAGCCCACTGCCACTTCAACTTGCTGACTTTAAGAGCTATATCGACTACCTTCGTTCTCCGTCAAATTTCTTCGTTTCGGATTCTATCCCTTAGAGAAATGCCGAGCATAGCTCTTTCCATCGCTCGTTGTGCGACTTTCAGCTTGTGGACCAGCCCAACGGTCAGAGTCCAAGTCTCCGCACCGTAGGTCATGGCTGGGAGGACGCACTGGTTGAAGACTTTTGCCTTCAGGCATTGAGGTATTTGCGAAGTGAGGATGGTGCGGAGTCTTCCGAATGCCGCCCAACCCAGCCGAATGCGTCTATCGATCTCTTTGTTGAAGTTACCCGGGCCAAGCTGTATAACCTTTTTTTTTTTTTTTTTTTTTTGTTCACGGGGAGGAAATCTTCAAGAAGATACCCCGCCTTCTGGGGGGAAGGCGGCGGTTATGTGGGGTTCTTACCCACTAAAACCTCCCCGGTGGCCCTTTCCTCGGTGCATGACGAGGGGCTCCGGGATCTCCAGTGGAACGCACCGGAGCCCCTCTGCACTGTGCTCAAGGAGAGCACGTCCCGGGGGGGGAGGTTACTCCCTCCCCCCCTGTGCCCTCGCAGCGCAAGGCGACACGGGCCAGCCGGTGTCGCCTTCTTCCCGGGTCCACTTTGGTGGACGACTCAGGCCCCCACCCTTGTCGCCCAGTGAACCCGAGGCCCCTTTTAGTCGCCTCCTACGACAGGCAGGGGATACCGTAGTCTTATTCTTGAGAGCCCAGAACTACAGGGCTGCGGGCCGGTCTCCCACCGGCCCGCCTGCGCCATCTCCGAACGGGATCGGCCCTCTCCCGATCCCGTTCTGCGGTCTCCTTCTGGGTCATTACTGACTCGCAGAAGGAGACCAGCGCCTTCCATTTAGATCTCCCCGCCAGCGCAGCCGCTACTGCCGCCGGCGGGGAGAGGTCTTGCCCGATATGCTGGACCAGGATCCGCCGCTCCGCCTCCCACGCGGAGCACACGGCTAGCGTGTGCTGCGCGGAATCCCGGTCACAGCCACAATGGTGGCATTGCGCGGTCGGTTCGCGCCCTATCCTGTTCAGGTACTCACCGAAGCACCCGTGCCCGGTGAGTACCTGTGTCAGGCGGTATGTGACGTGCGCGTCATTCCTCCTTTAAGCCAGGCTTCGAAGTTCGGCAGGAAGGCACAGACGATGCGTTGGCGCGAGCAACGACGCTCCGAGAGCCGCTCGCGCCAGACCTCCATCGCCCGCCTGTGCTCCTGCCGACGCACCTCTCCCGCATCCAGGGGCGGCCCGGCCCCGCCGTCGACGGCCCGGACGCGCGTGTACACACGCGCGTCCAGCTCCGCCAAAATGTCGAGCGGCGGGAACCGAGCCAGGATAGTGGCCGCCTCGTATGATACCGTACGGTATCCTCGTGCGATCCGAATGGCCATCTTGCGCTGCAGGCTAAGTAGCTTAGCTCTGCAGCGCCGGACGCCCGTGAAGCGGTTACACCACACGGGCGCCCCGTAGAGGGCCATGGATCGCACGAGACCTCCGTAGAGGCGGCGGACTCCCTCCTGGGGCCCCAAGATTAGGCAGCAGTCTGTGCAGGGCACCCACTGCCTTATCGATCTTGGGGACCAAGCGGTCGAAGTGCACTTCGAAGCCCCAGCGACTGTCCAGGGTGAGGCCGAGATATTTCATCTCCGACCCCACCCGGACCAGCACGTCACCTACGCGAATCGACCGGCTGGGCGGTTCCTTAGCTCTTGGGAGCTTGTGGAACCATAGCGCCTCAGTCTTGTGAGGCGCTACCCGTAGACCCAGCTCGTGGATTTTGTCCACGACGCATGCCACCCCAAGCTCGGCGAGCCGGATGGTGCTATCGAAATCCTCCCCGTCGGACATGACTAGCGTGTCGTCTGCATAGCAGACGACACTCACGCCGGCGGGGAGACCGACCCTAAGGACCGCGTCATATGCGAGGTTCCATAGCAGGGGCCCCAACACAGACCCCTGCGGAACCCGCAATTCACCTCCCTCCGATGGAACTCGTCCCGACCCATGTACTGGATGCACCTGCCATGCAGGTACGCCCCGACGATGCGCTGCAGGTAGGGAGGCACGTGGTGAAACACCAATGCCTCCTAATCGCTCCCCAGGGCAGCGTGTTAAATGCGTTGACTACGTCAAGATTGACGGCCAACGCCACGCCACCCCGGGTCACTACCTGCCCCGACCGTTGACGGACCCGGAGGATCGCGTCAACGGTCGACCGCGCCTGCCGGAAGCCATATTGGCATTCCGACAGGTCGGGGCCTACCTGCCGCAGGTGCGAGTTGAGGCGGGCGGCAATTATTCTCTCGAATAATTTGCCCGCCTCATCCAGCAGACATCTGGGTCGGTACGCGGAGGGAGACTCCGCGGTCCTACCGTCCTTCTTTATCAGCACCATCCTAGCCTCCTTCCAGCCCGAAGGGAAGACTCCGACTTCCAGACAGCTGGTGAACAGCCGTCTAAGTCTCCCCTCAGGCCGGCGGCGAGGCCAGCACCCAAGCCCTTCCGGGAATCCCGTCTGGGCCGGGTGCTGTATTGCGGGCCCTGAGGCGCCCGTGGCTCGATCCAACTCCTCGGCAGTCACCCCAGCTCGTCGGACCAGATGGTACGGTCCGACGGCATCGCTGGGGGTGCAGGGCTGGGTCCCTGGATCCTTGGGAAGAGTGTGTCTACCACACTCTCCACGAATGTAGGATCCAGGGTTTCCGTCACCGGAGGGACCCACGGTCTGAGCTTGCCCAGTACAATCTTGTACGGGCGCCCCCATGGGTCCCTCTCCAGCCCCTCGAGGAGTTCACTCCAGGATCGAGCCTTCGCTTCCCTGATCGCGCTTTGAAGCGCGATCGTGGCGCCTCTATACCCGCATAAGCTCTCGCCGTTTCGTCGGCTGTGGCTCGCCTTCTTCTACGGGCTCTGGTGTACCGGCGTCGGGCCCGTGAGCAGTCCTCGCAAAGCTGCTCTATGGCCTCCGACCACCAGTACACCGCCCGGAGCTTGGGGGACCCGGCCCGGGGCATCGCGACGTCGCAAATCGACGTCATTGTGCTCCGGAACCAGGTCGCCTCTTGTTCGGGATCGGGCAAGACCCTTCTGTCCATGCCGCGACGATGGCAGCGGCCTCGAGCATATCAGCATCGAGCCGCTTGAGGGACCATCGCCGCGGTCGGCTGCTACCGTGCCGGCGGGCAGCACCTGCGGGAGGACGGAGGGCCACATCGAACATGATGTGGAGGTGGTCAGATAGTGTGACCACCTCCTCCGCCACCCTCCATCCCGACACCATGCGTACGGCAGAGGAAGTCGCCCACGACAAGTCGACGACCGACTCCCCTGCCAACGCACGGAGGTGCTGACGGACCCCGGTTTAAAAGCCGGAGGTCCAGTCCCGCCGCCCACTCTTGCACGGTCTCTCCCGCGCGCTGTCCTGGCACACCCCACGCTCTGGAATGAGCGTTGAAGTCACCAGGACAAGCACTGGACGCGGCGAGCATCTGCGAACGCAGTCGCCCACCGCATCCATGTACGCCTCGTAAGCGGCGAGGGTACAGCTGGGAGAGACGTAGCAGCCCACAACTGCCAGGGGACCCCATTGCACCGCAATGTAGCCCTGTCCCTTAACGAGTAAGGAACAGGGCGGGTCCCCTGCGCCACCACCCCAGTAAATGGCGACAGAGCCTCCGTCGTCACCGAACCAGCGAGGATGGTCCGGGACTCGGTAAGGCTCTGCCACCACGGCCAGAGACACTGACCACTGCGCGAGGGTCTGCATCAGCAGGTCCTGCGACCCTCGGCAGTGGTTCAGATTGCCCTGGAGGATCCTCACCTTCACCCCGAAGGTGAGGCCTCCATGGCCTCCGGCACACTGGGTGTGGCCTTGGGAGGGGGAGCCTGCCTACTCCCCCTCCCTTTTTTCCCTCTCTTCGGTGCGCAGCCCTTGGTCCCCAACCTATGGTTGGCCGGGCGACCAAGGTCTGCGCACAGCGGGCACTTTAGGGCGGCTGCCGTGCACTGCCGGGCCTTATGGCCGGGCTCGCCGCAAGCGTAGCACCGCGTGCTCCGGTCCTGTTCGCAGGTGCACGTGCTACGCACGTGCCCCTGCTCCAGGCACCGGAAACACTGCAGTGGTCTCGCGGCGAGCACCACCAGCCTCGCGGCCGTCCACCCGATGCGAATGCGATTCGCTGTCGCCAGCTTACGCACCGCACCGAGCGGACACCGCACCCACAGCGACCCCAGACGCAAAGGTGAGCGATGTATCTCGCCCACCTTCACGTCTGAGGCCTGGCAGCCGCCCTGCTCGGCCACCGCTGCGACCACCTCAGCTGGAGTGATGGACTCGTCTAAGTCCATCACTCTCAGCTCGCCGGTCTTCACTGGACGTGCAATATGCACGTCCAGGTCGACCAGCCGCTCCCTCATGGTGGCCGCCAGCGTGTCAGCCTTGGCCGAGCAGTCAGCGCCCGCTACCTCCAGGATTAGGGCCCCTGTCACGGCCCTCCGCGTGCGAACGGTCTCTATGCCGCAGTCTGCCAGTTTGATCCGCTGTTTAGCGGCTGACATGACTGCGGCATAGGTCGCGTCGCTGTGCTCCGGCACGGTGACCGTGATGGCCGCCGTGCCCGGGAGCCTTGCCGGCTTCGCCGCCTTTGGCTTTGGCTTTGCCGCTGCCTTCGGGGGGGCCGCCTTCTTTGGCTGGGGCTTCGGTGCTGGGGCCGCCTTTTTGGCGGCCTTGCCCGCAGCCCTCTTCGCCTTCCGGCCGACGACCACGGCCCAGGTCTCCCCTGCGGGTGACGGCTGGGCCTCAACCTGTTGCGCCGAAGGCACACTGGCCTTCGGCTGCGGTCGTCGGGCCGGTGCCGCTTGAGCGGCCCCTCCTGCCGGCAGCCGCTGGTGCGGGCGCCATGTATTCGGAGAGTTTCCGGTCGATAAGAGCGCTGATGCGCTCCATCAACCGGCTCTCCGAAGACGCCCGCTCTACCAGCGCCGGCGGCAGCGGCTTTAAAGACCGCTGGCTTAGCACCAGCGGCCTTACTCGGCCCCGCTTCCTGGGACCCACTGGTACCCCAGCCCGGCTCGGGCCCGCGACTGGCGGAGGGTGAGACGCCTCGCGATTACGCAAGGCGCTCAGCTCCTGCGTCAGCCGCTCGACCCTCGCCGTCAGGTCGGAGAGCTGCGAACGTAGCTGCGCGTTTTCACGCTGCAGCGCGTCCGCAGCCGGAGGCTGCGACACCCTCCGAGCGAGCTCAGAGCTCGCCGCCTCCGCCTCGAGGGCCGCCACGCGCAAATGTTGCACGTACGTGCCCTTGAGGTTCCCCGACCTGTCGGAGATCTTCTCCACGGCCAACATGGAGGCCCTTATGCGACTGCATAGGTCCTCCGTTGGCCGCTCAGCCATCTCCCTAGCTAGATCTTCCGACCTAGGGAGATTGGCTTTCGATCTCCGCTTGGCTGGGGCCACCGTCGGGTCCCAGATCTCCGCCTCATCATCCTCCTCAGCAGAGGCAGGCGGTGGAGATTTCTGCTTCCTCCGCTTTTTGGCCGCCCTGGAGGTCGAAGACCTCTCCGAGGCGACCGACATAGCGGAGGAGTCAGTATCCCCCCCGCTTTCCCTCCCTGTCGCGACTGAGCGCGCAACAAAACGGCCGGATTTGGGGTCGCGCTGCGACACCCCAGCTCCGGCTCCCTCCACTACGCCGGTTCTGGGGTCGCTCTGCGACACCCCAAGACCGGCACCCTCGACTCCGCCCTCACGGGCCTCCTCCCTCCTAGCTCCCTCTATTAGATTTAAATTAAAATTCATAATATGTCCCACGAGAATGGAGGAAATAAATGTCCACCGGGGCAGAGACTCCTGTACCCACGGTAAGCCTTGGTATACCTCTCGGTATACCTACACACGGGTGTCGGCAGGTGCCCGCGGTCATTACAGTAACGGCTGACAAGCCCTCAACCATGCATCCCATCGCGCTGTTTTCTCCGCTTAGGATTGGGGAGTTTTATAGAGGTACTCTCCTCGCGGCCCGGCCAATTAAGGCAAGACCCCGCTCCGGGCAGAGCCGCTAGACATGATCAACGACACTCCACCCGGTTTACGGTCTTTGGGCGGTGGCAGTGCAACTGGGTAGTCACACCGCCTGCCCGGTGACAGGGTTAGTGAACACCGGGCCCGCCCTCCGTCCCTCTGGCGCGCCCTCTGCAATCAGAGGGACGCCCAGAAAAACCTTCGATAAGGCCGAAGCCTACCGGCAATTGTTGCTCGTTTAGCACTACCCGGGGGGCACGTGTAGGGTGTCATGGTTCAAGTATCTCCTACGGACGCGAGCAACTCCACCCCCCAAGCTGTATAACCTGTCCCAGGTAGACATAGTCTTTAACTATTTCAATTACTGCATTATCGATGGAAACGGGACTTGGAACGATGAGATCATTGAACATGACTTTCGTCTTGTCAAGATTCATCTTCAGTCCCACGCTTCGAAGCAGTATTGAGATCGTTGAGCATCCGACTGAGATCCTCAGCGATTCCGCCATCAAAACCACATCGTCAGCAAACCGAAGGTGTGAAATATACTCGCCGTTGACGTTGACGCCTCGCGATCTCCAGTCCAGCGTCTTAAATATATCCTCTAGTGCAGCTGTGAACAGTTTCGGGGAAATTACATCCCCCTGTCTCACACCCCGCTGCATCTGGATAGGGTTGGACTGCTGGTTCTGGATGCGAACAGTCATCGTCGAAGCGTCGTATATGTTCTTCAGCACCTCGATATATCGTTGGTCTACTTGGCATCGCTGTAAGGATTCCAGAACTGACCAGGTCTCGATGGAGTCGAAGGCTTTCTCATAGTCCACAAAGCCATACACAAAGGCAGATTATACTCTGTAGTTTTTTGGATAACCTGCCGAAGTGTATGGATGTGGTCCACGGTGCTGTAGCCTTTTCGAAACCCAGCCTGCTCTGGTGGTTGGCAATCATCAAGCCTTCGGGTGAGACGGTTCGTGATAACCCTTGAAAAGACCTTATAGATGTGGCTCAGAAGTGAGATCGGCCTATAGTTCTTCAATAAGGTGTTGTCACCTTTTTTGAAGAACAGGACGACCAAACTTCTGGTCCACACCAACGGGACGCTACCACTGTGGAGGACGGAATTATACAGATGCTGTAGTTCCTTCAGGACCGGGGTCCCTCCGGCTTTCAGCAATTCTGTGGTAATTCCGTCCTCGCCGGGTGTTCTACCATTCTTAAGCTGTTCAAGGGCTATACTAATCTCTCCTAGGCTGACGTCTGGAAGATCTTCCGTGTGGTGTCGGGTAAGCGGTGCACGGCTATCACTTTCGCGAGTGGCAGGTGTGGGAGCAAGTGTGTGTGCGGCGTAGAGGTTTCCATAAAAACTCTCTATCTCAGCAAAGATCTCTGGCTTCGAGGTGACGACTCGACCATTCTCACACTTGAGCCTCGACAGATGGGCACTGCCGGATGGCTGGGCAAAGATTTTCAGGCCCATATTACGCTCTACCGCATCTTCAATGCGTTTGGTGTTGAAGTTGCGGTAGTCACGCCTTATTAGCTTCGGACTTTTTGTTTAGTGACGCATACTCTGCCGAAGCTCTAGCAGAGGCCGGTGTCTCCCGTCGTGTCCTCATAAGAGCCAGAGTCTCGCTAGACAATTTGTCTTCACGGATCCCACGCCGCGACCCAAAATATTTCTTGCCTACATCGCTTAGTGTTGCCGCTATATTTCCGGAAGTCTCGCCCACGTCCGCAGTAGTTTCCAGCAGACTAAAACGATTTTGAAGTTCTAATTGAAACTTTTCTGAAGCCAGAATAGTTTGGGGTCGAGTTGGACGTAGAGTCGACTTCATCATTCGGGATCTCTCAAGCCTGTAATCGATATTTAAGGTGCCTCTAATAAGTCGGTGGTCACTACCGGTGCTTAACCTGTTGACCACAGAGACATCCTTAAATATATGCTTCTTATCTGTCAAGATGAAATCGATCTCGTTCCTAGTCACTTTATCGGGACTTTGCCATGTCCATCTCCTTTGGGGCTTCTTTTTGAAGAACGAGTTCATCAAAAAGAGCCCCTCCTTATGAAGGAAATTGACAAGCATTTGTCCCCGGTGATTTCTAGAACCCAGACCAAACTGTCCCGTCATCGTTTCGTTGCTTTCTTGTACTCCTACTTTGGCGTTGAAGTCCCCAACAACAACAGTGAAGTTGGTCTTGGTGGTGGTGTGGATGGCCTTGGATATGTCGTCGTACATGGCCTCGACCTCATCGTCCGAGTGCGCCGAAGTTGGGGCATACACTTGCACCACCTTCAGCGAGTATCTCGCTGTCAGCTTAAGCACAAGGTACGCCACCCTCGACGAGACACTGGAGATCTCCACAATGTTGTTTGTGAGGGCTTTGTGAACGAAACCCGACACCGCCTTGGGAGAGCCGGTCGCCTTCGCGGTAGTAGAAGAGGTTGCCAGATTCCAGGGTCACGATCTCCTCGCCCTTTCTTCGGATTTCCGATAATCCCAAAATCTGCCATTTTAGTGACCTCAATTCCTCTTCCAGCTCTCCCACATCCTCATCTCGCCTCAGAGTCCGGGTGTTGAAAGTGCCAATGGTCAGTTTTTGGTGGTGGCCTGCCGACCGGAGATTCTTAGCACCCCTGCCCTACCGTTACCGTAACCGCCACCTTGGCCAGGAATAGCAAGGCTGCCGGGTACTGGGGGCCGTATTATGAGGTGTCTTGTCATTGGGAAGATTTGGATTGAAGGCAGGGGATACCGTAGTCTTATTCTTGAGAGCCCAGAACTACACGGCTGAATACATATTATACTAGCGTAACCAGCCGGCTTCGGGGGGCTAAATTTTGATTTATTTTATTTAAACAATAAACTAGTATAATTAAGTATTTAATTTAACTCACAAAGAATAAATTATTCATTCCTCTCCGTATTCATTCACTTCTCGAGCGGGTGAAGATCATTACATTTCAGTACTATTATTACCCATGTACATATCAGTAAATACAATATAATTCTTATCATGTAGGGATTTATTATACTTCATTATACTTGAATATGATTCATAATGACATAAATATGCACAAAGCTTGACACATACAAATTCGGGTTATAAAACAATAGAATATCATCATTATAAATAAAAGCTGTATTTGACAGTTCATTACAAAACTTTACAGGATTACTCGCCAGGTCAATCTGAAGATTCCCTGAAAGTATAATTGACTTGACATTGAATCTGTCCAGCCGTTTTGGAGCCTATATGGAACAAACCCACACACTTTCTCTTTTACACATGCAGATAGATTTAGATAATAGAAAAAATCTATTTTAGATGGGATTCGCATATAATCCTTTGATAAAACTAGTATTTACTATCCTTGCGCGTTACCGCTATTTTATGGGCAGGCCCCACACCTTAGATGTTAGGAGCGTTGCTGGAGTTTCTTCGGCCACTTCTTCTCCCAGCGCCAACGCTTCCCGAAGTGGCACTCAAAGTTAGTTTAGCTTTTGAATGTCTCTTAGATTATCCGTGAAATAGCAACCGACCGAGTCGTGGTTCGGCCCTCTCGGGCGCTCTCGGATCGGAATGCTTACACGTAACATAGTAACCGTCCAAGCCGAGGTTACCCCCTCACCGGGGGGACACTTGTGTCGAGATACTAGCAATAGAGGTTCAGGCTAAGGGACCTAAGAGCTATGCCACCTCTCAATCCGGTGAAGCAGTCAAGGCCAGCTTCTCTGGCAAATCTGTGTAGTTCGTCATTAAAGAAAATATATATACTCGTATAGTATTTACTAAAGTAATCGAAAAAGTAGGACAATATTAATACCTCAAATAAATATTCAGATAAGATAAATTGTGCTAAATTATTTATTAAAAAAAACCACTTTTAAAGGGGAAATTGTCGTGTTATGTCCATTTATTGCAAAATATTTTTCTTAAGCTGGAATGGAAACCATTCGAAGCGGGCTGTGGCGATGAACAAATAGAGCACTCGGCTCTAATGAAGAAACGGTTAAACAGTGACGCAATTTTATAGCGCTTCAAATGCCACGTAAATTTATGATCTTTTATATTTAATTATTAGAATTCAACGTACCAATAAAAAGGTTTTGTTATTGATCTTTTCTTTTCTTTTGAAAATTAATTTTAAATTTTGTTATTCTAAATCTAATAATATTATTCTAATATTGCTGCGTTAATGATTATAAAATATATTAAGTTACGCAGGTAAATTAGCCGTACAATAATTTTACAAGAATATTTTTTACCTTTGAATTTAAAGTAATGAGTATTACTTAAAGAATTAATAAACAGAATTATGAAATATGATTAATTTATAATAATTTTAGAAACATTCCGACTTTAATATGGATTAGCATACTTGATGTATTAAAACATTTTCTGACACATGTAGATTTACTGATATTTTCCTTCACCGTCGATCGCGTGGTAGTTCAGCACTTCAAGTTGCAACAAATAAATTCATTGGTGCCGGTTTTGGAACTCGGGACTATGCAACTTGAGGCAACTACCCGGACACAGCTGCCACGGCTCTTAGCATGTTATAATTTGTAGGTCTCGTAGAATAAAATAGTCCAACAACTAATACACTCGCTTTATTGAGACAGCGTAACGTTGTACAAAGAATTATTTAAAACGAATACCGTCACAACTGCGCATCCTCACAATCTTTATACAAAATTAAATCAGATTAGGTGACGATCAACTAAATTTTTAATTATGAATTAAAGATACAATAAGGTTCAGGTAAATCACGAAGATATCATTGGAAGTAGTTATTATGCATAACAATCGCCGGGTGTCATGTGTTGCCAGCTAACACATAATAGCGTGTGATTTTCCTCAAGTGAATTTTGGATGCAGTGAACTATTTTTATTATTAATTAATATTAACTTTTTTATTTCTATTATACACACTTACACACATACACTCACACACTGTAACGAAGGTAATGCAAATTTTATTTCCTCCTAATTTGATTAATTCTTTTTTTATTGTTTTATAATGCGACATCATACACATACATCCTTAGTTAACACTGAAAAAAAATCTTTTAAATAATGTAAATCTATATCGGCTTAGATCTTGAATATGTGACCGAAATATTTATTATAATTCATAAGCTGTTGATTTTGTAAATTAATAAATAAATTATTAATTTCTCAAACCTCAATTCAAAACAGTTCGAATGCTGTACATATTTTCTTTAAGCAACTCGATATTACGGCAAAGTTTATACAATTGTTAAGACATTGGTAACCCTAGCCAGGAAAATTCATATGGCATCTTTTGTTTACCGTTACATTAGCTGAAGTTAGTTAAAATTGAAATACGATGTTGGTACGCCTTAAATCTTTTCAACGAAGTTTTCCACGAGACCATCCATTGTTCGAGTGGCTGTTGAAAATTTTGTGAACACTTCTGTAGTTTTCAACAAAGTTTCCATTTTAATCCCATTTGTGGAATACAAACAATGGTACGAATAGACGCCGTTGAACTATGATTGGTTTGTTTTTGTTGCGGAAGGGTAATATCTGCTTTATTTTCATGTTGATGATAAGCAATTTGTAAGATATGACTTAGTGCTAGGTGAAATAAACAATTTCTGTTCATATAACATATTTTTCAAATCATATACCGAGGCAGTGTAGTAAACACTAGCGCGTTATGTGTAGAATTACTATTGGTAAAATAAATTGCCGATGTCCTTAGTAACCGTCCAAGCCGTGGGGGGACCCTTGTGTCGAGTTAATAGCGATAGAGGTTCATGCTAAGCGACCTAAGAGCTATGTAGAAAGTAGAGTTAGAAATTGTAAAAATGTGTAATAATGAAATAGAGTAGGAAACTGTAAGAGTGTAAGTAAGTGTAGGAAAGTGTAAGAGAGGTGAGTGGAAGAGAGTAGTGTGTGGGAGGAAGTACGGAAAGGGGAATGCAAGGAAGAAGAAGAAGCAAGGACCCTAAGGTACCAAACGTTGGGGGAACGATGAAAAAAAAAGAGCTATGCCTTTCCTTTTTCCTTTCAATCCGGTGAAGCAGTCAAGGCCTTCTCTCGCCAATCTGTGTAGTTCGTCCAAAAAGAAACCGAAATCGTAACTCGTATATATTATTTAACATTGCCAACAATTTCTTTCGAAACTATAGAAGTTTAGAAAGCTATGGGAATGTTTGTCCTTCCCGGAATGAAATTGCAGTTAGGGATGTCCCTGCAGATGGGAAATAGTGTGGTTTAAGTCGTTACCATTCCGAAATAACTTTTATTATGAATCGACTTCAAGGAAGTGGGAGGTACCGAAAACTTTGAAATTTTTTTTAATATCTGTACACTGATAGCGCCGTCGTGAATCAATGTTTGGAAAGGTTTATTTTTTCAATTGGGCCCAATATTTATTATGGCCTAGGATTTAACATCTTGACTTAACATAGCTTTCAAATTAGTAGAATTATAACATTCCAATGATGTCACCACATAATGGGAGAATGTGCCAAACATGAAGTGAAAAGAAAGTAATTAATAGATAGTCGAAAACTGAGGGAGCAACATGTGGGTGCTTTCTTAATGCTGCTGTCTGACCCGACCTCAGAGGGAGCGAGGAATCTGGTGACTATGGCCATGCAACATTGATGACTTTCATTCTCGCTTCATACGACCGATGTGTGTGTACGTAGGTTAGGGTATGAAGGTAATAAAAAAAATAACATTCCAAGAACTACTACGTAACTACTCCTTTGCGACAACAAGCGTTGATATGTTTTTTTTTTTTAATATGAAAAGTGGCAAACGAGCATACGGCTCACCTGATCTTAAGTGATCACCGTCGCCCATGAACATTCACAGCACCAGAAGAGCTGTAGGTGCGTTGCCGAACTTTGAGATAGGAATAGGCTCGTTTCTTGAAGGTCCCTAAATCGTAAACGTTCGGAAACACCGCTGGTGACAGTTGATTCCACAAGTTGGCAGTGCGTGGGAGAAAGTTACGCGAAAAACTTACAGTCGTTGAACGCCAACCATCAAGATGGTGGCGGTGGAATTTGGAATTCTGCCGAGATGTGCGATATATGGAAGAAAGATATTCATAAGCCTATGTATACATAAATAACTATGATATTTCAGAGCAGTGTCCGCACGAAGAAGCGTTTAATTTTTGATCCGCCATGTTTGATTTAAAGTCAGCATTTTGTTAACCGACTTCAATATAATATATATTTGTTTTTGTTTGTAACTGGCTGGTGTTCCCATTAAAATTTGGTCCTTTTCTGACAGTGGTATCCATGAGAATACCATTTAAGTCTTAAATTTACATGAAGCATGTGCGCGACAAATTGACGAATATCACGCCAACTGATTTCGATAATTCATTGTTATTGGAAAGGACTTCAAGGGTAGTTTATTGAAGTTTGGTGGAGGCCTCTGCTGGAAATAGGCCTTCCCCAATGCCTTCCACCAAATACAATCCTCCGCTTTCCGCATCCAGCCACTAACGGCTATCCTTATAAGGTCGTCGGTTCATCTGGAAGGCACATCTGGTGGAGGTTGGTCAGGTTTAAAAGTTAAAGTTACAGTCTTTATATATGTCCCACTGTTGGGCGCAGGCCTTCTCTGTAAAGGCCATAAGGACAAAGTCCGCCACGCGGCCCTAGTGCGTATTGGCAGATTTCATATGCCTTAGAATTTTTTTCTAAAACATGAAGGTTTCTTCACTATGTTTTCCTTCACCGCCGAGCGCGTGGTAAAACAGCCCATAAAATTGCTACAACAAATTTATTGGTGCCGGCACCGGGGATCAAACTCGGGTTGCTAGCGTGCGCAACTTGAGCCAACCGCCCGGACACGGCTCTTAGTTTTAATCTTGGTCAGTTTAATTCTATTTCGTAATATTTCTACGATAATTCGGTAATAGAAAGAAGGCATTTGATTCTACGAGTATTTGAAGTCGTGTGTTGTGAAATTGTGTAAATATTCGACATAATGCTATTGCTATTCTTATGACCAGGCAGTGAATCACTTGGTGACAGAAAACACAAGTGCGCAGGTTATCGGAAAGTAATAATTTCGGTCACGTCACCTGGCCAATGTCTCGGCACGTCGTGGGGCCAGCTAGCGGTGCCGTACCCGCCGGAATGTGGTGCCGAGTGTCGTGCGTCAAGCCGGCAAACAAGACCGCCAATTAAACAATTGACATTTCAAAAGTGTAGCAATCGTTACGCGCACGTTTTTTATTTTAATTCAATATCGATTCGTTTACGTAAATCTTAATACAAATTTATAGTGCCGCGCGATTTTTGTATTACGAAAGCTCTATATGTAAGAATAGTTGCGCCCGCGGTGTTACACGTGATTAATCATTTTTTGAATATAAAAGTTAAATAACTTATTATATCAGCTACTTGTGAAAGTCCCGTCAAAATCGGTCCACCCGTTACATATATTAGCCGGAACAAGCAGAGAGACAGACAAGAATAGTAAAAAAAATTAATGTCATTTTATATACATATTATTAATATGTTACGCATACGGTGCATATGCCAAATTCATCGTATGTACATTCATATGCATGTAGTAACAAGTATATTTACGAGCAAAAATAAAAACCGACTTCAAATCGAATCAAACGTTAAGCGCGCGGACGCCCTCTATGTATTTCCGAATTGTAGTAATATTACGTAAAAGAATTAATCCGAACTACACTTGAAGTGCATCCTTTCCAATAAAAAATTAATCACCGAAATCGGTTGACGTGAGAACTCAAAATTTAGCGGCAGTACCCTTTTTTTTTTCTTAACGAGGAGGAAATCTTCAAAAAGATCCCCGTAGAAGAACCATCTAGGGGGAAGGCGGCGGTTATGTGGGGTTTCAACCCGCTAAAACCTCCCCGGTGGCTCTCCCTCAGTGCATGGGCTCCGGGATCTCCAGTGGAACGCACCGGAGCGCCTCTGCACTGTGCTCAAGGTGAAATTAATAAATAAAAGAAAACTATAATAAATGCATGCATATATAATATACATACCTACTTACAAATAAACTAAATATATAAACATAATAATTATATATAATAATAAATAGGTGCATAAATATATATATAAAATTATAGATGGATAGGGACAGCAATTGTCAAACTATTCCTTGCTTAGGTAAAGCTTCCATAGTAAATGTTTGAAAGTAGATTTAGTTCCAGCTGTACGTACATTTGTTGACAGCGCATTCCAGAGTCCTATTGCGTTAAAGGTAAAAGATTTATGCATAAAATCAATATGACAGGAAGAAATATGGAGAAAATTACTATCAGTGAAACGAAGACAACGGTCTTGTGATTCACCCTGATACTGAAATTTACATTTACAAGCAATATCAAACTGGTTATATCGTTTCAAATACTGTTTCAAAAAAAATACAAAATAATTAACAATTCCAGTCTTAATCACAATTGGAAATCCTATAGACATAAAGCGGTACCTATTATAAATTCCCGTCAAACATTATAAATAAAACATGTTGGTAGATTGATGCTAAATTATTAATTTATTAAATTATTATTATAAATATAACTATTAAATGATTCCTCACATTTGCTGATAATCTAAAATCCAATTTCATTACAAGAAGCAAATATTCAAAAATATAACAATTTTAAAATAATGAAAGTTGTCGTGTCAATGTCGAAAACATTAAGGCGACTTCATTAGGCTAAAACAATGTTCTAGGAATTAATGACGTAATAAATGAGCCAAAAAACAATTGAAGAGGACTTCTTAAACTTTCGCCTTTATTATAATACTGCAGAATGCTAGACAAGAGAATTGGGTGCCTGAGAATAATGGGGAAAGTTTGACGATTGCCAATTTATTTTGTCAATCAAGTTGTCCGTACGTCTAATTAGTCAATGCTTTTAAACGTGTCACTTATTTCGATCATTCAAAGAAAAAAAATTCAATTTAAATTATTTATTAGTTATTGAATTGTGTAAAATGACCACTGTAAAAATGTCCAAACACCGTAAATTAAAAAAAAAACATTAAAACCGTAAAAAAAGTAATTTTATTGCTAATTGGCAATATTCCCGTAAATATGACAAGAAAACAAATATAAGAAAAATATTTTTTCCTTTACCCTTCAATAAAAATAATTTAAAAAAAAACCTATTTTAAATTAACAAATAATAAATTAAGGAAATAAACGGGAAATGTATTTTAAAGAACAATATAAATAACATTGAGTATTTTTTATTTAAATTTGTATGTTTATTGAAAAATTTTGAGTTAAGGTGATAAAATAATTTAGAAACATTTTTATTTTGATAAATTATTAATTAAAAAGGTCAGCACCATTTCAAAATAAGAATATGATATATTAAAAACTTACCGTTTATTTTTAAAAAGTTAACTGAACACGATCGCGATATTCTAGAACAGCACACGCGCGGAGCCGACACCGCGTTCGTCCCATGGCGGCGGCTAGCCGACACTGTCTGATAAACGCCGCTGATATCAGACCGGCCCTTCAGCTTTGTAAACGTACATTTATATTGAATGAACCGAGTTAATTTCAACATTTTTTTATAAATAAACAGTTATATATAATTTAATTGCCATTTTATAGAACGACACATTTTCTCTGCGACGATAGACTCTAGTGTGCGATAACAAATTCAATTATGACGTTTCGGCAACGCATTAAAAAAGCTCAAATGAAACGATTTTCAATTGTGTCTTCCATAATTAAATTTTGTATATTTTATAATTTTTTGTACAATATTTCTGTGTATATGTATGTATGTGATAATATTATATTATTTTTGAGCAGCTATAGGTTTCAGATTAAAAGGTTCTTAGAAATAAAAGGTCGTAAATTCAAATTCTCCTAATTAGACGAATTTTCACGTGAAAATATCGTTCGGATTGGTTAATGTTTTAGATCGTTTTTTTTTACATTTTGGAAAAAAAATGAAGGAGTGTGTGAGCAACATCGCACACAACATATTTTATATTTTATCATATTATTAACAGCAATACATCAAGAGCCTTAGAGGTAATTAATTAAAGACTTACTTTGTTTCAGAGGTTCACTTTTAAAGGGCTTTTCCTCCAGCATAACTCACTTGTTCTAAACTGTACAGTTATTGTCTACAGAGAGAGTCCTCTCCTTTTTATCCTAAATTTCTAGTATATGCATCTCTTTCAAAGACAGAAGCGGAAAAGGCCTTGGTTGCCGACAACCGATAAAAGTACTTTAGTTGACTAAACTAAAGTACTTTTAAATTAGTCAGTCCATCAACTTTATAGATTATAATATTTAAAACTAAATCGGCATTCAGTAAGACCAACTGCCGCTAACAATAATATTTAAAACTAAATTGGTATTCAGTAGGACCAACTGTCGTTAACAAGTGATATGACTACTCCAATGGCTTTTGCTGTTCCAAGAATAGACCGGCAGGATATGTGAAATAAAATAGCGGATTATCAGAATGAATAAGAGTTGTGAATTGAAAATGTAAAAATCAATACCTTTGTAAAACAAATTGTCCAAATTATTTTAAAAGTTTTTATAACGTCGGTACATTGAGTTATTGTTTTCGTGACCTTAATTTATATAGATTTGTGCAGTGGTAATTTTTAAATAATAGTTCTTAGACATGTATATATGTTTGTTTAAGGACATAATATTATGTTATTAAAATAGCTTTTGCTAAGTCGGAATGGTTAACAAGAATGTTACTAATATTTGGGAAAAAATTGTAAGCAAGCATTTTATTTAAGAAAAGTTAACTTTATCTGGTCTTATTTTTATACTAGCTGACTTTGCAAATTTCTCCTTTATTTATATAATATATGTGTCCCACTGTTGGGCGCAGGCCTTCTCTGTAAAGAGAGTATAATGGTATAGTCCGTCACGCGGGCCTGGTGCGAATTGGCAGACTTCACTTGTCTTCCATGACATGTAGGTTTCCTCACGATGCCTTTCTTCACCGCGGAGCGCGTGATAAGTCAGCACATAAAATTGCAACAGTAAATTTATTGGTGCCGGCACCGGGGATCGAACTCGGCTTGCTAGCATACTGCGCAACTTGAGCCAACCGCCCGGACACTGAGCTATCACGGCTCACACTGAGCTACCAAGGCTATTTCAAATAAAAAGTATCATCTAAATCAGTTGACCCAGTCCACAGTTATGCAATAAGAATCAAAAACCCGAATTGAATATCTCCTCATATTGATGTCGGTTGAAAAAATTCTCAAAATAGTTTTTTTTTTTTAAAAAAGACAGCTAGCAATATTTCTTTTTTTTCATGGTACGGCTTAAGAGCGTGTTGGCCATTTATATAAAATTTAAATTTATTTTTAAGGCATTTCTAATATCTTGATGTTCCATTTTCAATTATAAATTAATTTTGTTGTATTACTCATTTCATTACTTTAATATTATAAGGTAAATTATATTGAAAATTATTGTTTGACCTACTTTCCTAGAGTGCGTATATTCGGCAGATATTAAATAAGTTTTAATTATATTGATCCTGTCATAACTATTCATAATTAAATGTTATTAGAATGACATTTTGCGTCCCATGTGTGGAGGATTGACCTCCACTCGATGTTGTTCATTGCACTGTCTACCCTACTTCAGATTAGCCTATGGATAAAGGCATAGCTGAAACTATAGACGAAGCATCAGTGTTGCCATTAAGCTTAATGTTTTCAAATAAATATTACTACTTAATTTACCATTTTAAATAAGCTTCGGCACGTTATACTCGGATGGTGGGTTTGAATCTACGACCTTATGTTTTGTTGCCCGTACACTAAACTATTGGGCTATTGTCGTTTCATTAGTATACTCGCTGTATTTCTCAATGTATATATTCGGGAATATATACGTGAATATTCAACGTGCAGTAAGGGCGAACATTCAAGATGGAATTTAATTACTGCGTCTCATAGACAATGCGTCTCACAGAATAGATGTTAGTGCGTTACGTATATAGGCTAAAATGCATCCCCTAGGATAATTAGTCTTCCCAAAACAAGCAAAAGACCTCGCCCCGAAAGTTATTTATTTTTTGAAATATATATTTATTGTTTTCTACCCACTCTTGCGGCAGTCGCCATTATTTCTACTTGGGAGGCAAGCTGCCATTCCTGCCCGTCAAAACAAAGAGCGCGTTTGGCATAGTCCCGCTCCGGGAAGAAGCTTTTTTGACAACAAATAAAAAGTGTATGACTTTGAATATTGTTCTATTATATAAACATAGACATAAATTATTTATGTTATTATATATATATATATATTCATTTTTATCATCATTTTTAACATTATAAAAATATAACTTAAATATAACATTTTCAATACAAAAAATATAAAAACTGCAGTTTTACTCAATAATGAACATCCTAGGGAATTGGCAACGAAAAGTATTTGCCACATACACCAAAATTTCAAAATGGCGGCCGTCATACAAGCATAGATATTTTTTTTCCCCGAGCGGGATTTTGTCACTTCGAGGGTTAAAGACGCGACGCGCTGATGATCAGCCGTAAGCTCGATTTCCCCATTTCCTATATAATTCAGTACGCTATACAGTTATGATGTATAATGGATGGTGTTTGGCTCAATAAGCTCAACGGCTGTCATAAAAACTGTCTCTGTTTACCCGGCTAGGGCTAATAGAGGTCGCGAGAGCTTATATTAGAATTTTGCAGCGTTGGACTCAGTGGAAAGGCGGGGTAAGAGGCTATTTGGCGACGCAGCTGAAACTAATCTGCTCAGCCTTTCGGTTTTCTACAGATTGCATTTTGGAGAGTGTCCTCAGGAACTACATGATCTAATTCCCGTTCCACCATCGGACTTCTAGACGCACTGCACGATTTCATCCTTTTGTTGTGAATATCCCTCAAACCGAACGAAGCGCTTTGCTTCGTCTTTCATTATTCGTAAAGCAAAGGACTGGAATAGTTTACCCGCGTCTGTCTTTCCCTCCGATTACAATGTGGGTATTTTCAAGAGTAGATTGAACAGGCATTTACTTAGTGTGTCTTACCATCCAGGACTGCATTTCCATTTAACAAGCGGTGGGATCGTAATCAAGCACTATCTTAGAAAGTATTAAAAAAATACTATTCTCTTGAAAATCACAGGATGTCTCGCATAGACAGATGTTGCGTAGGATGATCAAAAGAAAGAAGAAACAATGAATTCTATAAATTTTCCAGTACAAATATTCAACATACCGCGTCTAGCTGAAGATCATATAAACATAGATGATCTACAATAGATCTTAATCAACAATACAAACGTATCATCCTAATAAATCGGAGTTGAGAGGTAAACAGTACTGAATGATGTTCTATTTTCGCGGTTATTCGTAACGATTTCTAAATATAAAATCACAAATACTGCTATCTAAATATCTGTTACTGCGCTGTTACTGTAGGGATTATGAAGATGTGTGTAGAATATTAGACGACTCAAGTCAAATTTAATCAATTACAAAATAGAATTAATATACTAAATATTACAAAATAGAAGTCAATAGCCTGATGGTTTAGGGTGTGGTCTGCGAATCGTAATCTCGTTGTAATCCACCATTCGACTATTGACGTGAACCATCTTCTAGCACAAGCTGAAGCTTGGTTGGTATGGTTTATAAGATTGTTCAGCCCTGTAGTTCTGGGCTCTCAAGAATAAGACTACGGTATCCCCTGCCTGTCGTATAAGGCGACTAAAAGGGGCCTCAAGTTCACTGGGCGACAAGGATGGGGCCTTTGTCGTCCGCTAAGGTGGACCCGGGAAGAAGGCGACATCGGCTGGCCCGTGTAGCCTTGCACTATGAGGGCACAGGGGAGGAGAATCCTCCCCGGGACGTGCTCTCCTTGAGCACAGTGCAGAGGGGCTCCGGTGCGTTCCACTGGAGATCCTGAGCCCCTCGTCATGCACCGAGGAAAGGGCCACCGGGGAGGTTTTAGTGGGTAAAACCCCACATAACCGCCGCCTTCCCCAGAAGGCGGGGTATCTTTGAAGATTTCCTGCCCGTTAACAAAAAAAAAAAAAAAAAAAAAAAAAAAAAAAAAAAAAAAAAAAAAGGGATTATTTAGATGTGTGTAGAATATTAGACAACTCAAGTCAAATTTAATCAAAGGTGAAAACGCTATGACGTGAACCATTCAACACAAGTTTAAGCTTGGTTGGTATGGTTTATAAGATTGTTCAGCCCTGTAGTTCTGGGCTCTCAAGAATAAGACTACGGTATCCCCTGCCTGTCGTATAAGGCGACTAAAAGGCCTTGGTTCACTGGGCGACAAGGATGGGGCCTTTGTCGTCCGCTAAGGTGGACCCGGGAAGAAGGCGACATCGGCTGGCCCGTGTAGCCTTGCACTATGAGGGCACAGGGGAGGGAGAATCCTCCCCCGGGACGTGCTCTCCTTGAGCACAGTGCAGAGGGGCTCCGGTGCGTTCCACTGGAGATCCTGAGCCCCTCGTCATGCACCGAGGAAAGGGCCACCGGGGAGGTTTTAGTGGGTAAAACCCCACATAACCGCCGCCTTCCCCAGAAGGCGGGGTATCTTTTGAAGATTTCCTGCCCGTTAACAAAAAAAAAAAAAGGGATTATTTAGATGTGTGTAGAATATTAGACAACTCAAGTCAAATTTAATCAAAGGTGAAAACGCTATGACGTGAACCATTCAACACAAGTTTAAGCTTGGTTGGTATGGTTTATAAGATTGTTCAGCCCTGTAGTTCTGGGCTCTCAAGAATAAGACTACGGTATCCCCTGCCTGTCGTATAAGGCGACTAAAAGGCCTCGGGTTCACTGGGCGACAAGGATGGGGCCTTTGTCGTCCGCTAAGGTGGACCCGGGAAGAAGGCGACATCGGCTGGCCCGTGTAGCCTTGCACTATGAGGGCACAGGGGGGGAGGGAGAATCCTCCCCCCCCGGGACGTGCTCTCCTTGAGCACAGTGCAGAGGGGCTCCGGTGCGTTCCACTGGAGATGAGCCCCTCGTCATGCACCGAGGAAAGGGCCACCGGGGAGGTTTTAGTGGGTAAAACCCCACATAACCGCCGCCTTCCCCCCAGAAGGCGGGGTATCTTTTTTAAGATTTCCTGCCCGTTAACAAAAAAAAAAAAAAAAAAAAAAAAAAAAAAAAAAAAAAAAAAAAAAAAAAAAGGGATTATTTAGATGTGTGTAGAATATTAGACAACTCAAGTCAAATTTAATCAAAGGTGAAAACGCTATGACGCGTGAACCCTTTCTTTGTTTTTCCGAATTACCGTAGGGATATTACAGAATAGAATTAATATACTAAATATTACAAAATAGAAGTCAATAGCCTGATGGTTTAGGGTGTGGAATGTTAGTAATATTTCTGAAAAAAAAAATGCTAGCTTTCTTTTTTTTTTTAAAATCAGAACTTAACCAAACTTTCATAATACTACACTGGAAGTACATTATTTCCAATAAAAATCGTCGAAATTGGCGTGATATTAAGTTATTCGTTTGTCGCACACATATTTAATGCAAATTTAAGACATATATGGCTTTCTCAATGATGCTAATGGGAAGTACTAGCTTTAAACTATACGTACGAATCGAGAACCTCCATTGTTGAAGTCGGTTAAAACACACGACTACGATATACATAGGTTAGGTAGAGAATAACTGTTTTCCCGCATTAAGAGGTGGCATAGCTCTTAAGTCGCTTAGCCTGAACGCTATAGCCAAGAATTCGATATAGGGTTACCTTATCTTGAGCGGTTTCTTTTACGAGATTTTATTTTGGACAACCCTCGCTATTACATTAGCTTTGATAAAACGATTATAGATCCTTGCACACGTTTCCTACTAAGTATGATTCGTAATAAGCTGATATGCTGATATTTATTTAATATCAACAGTATCACGTATCATAAAAGAAATTAAAGCTCTCACGTAAGTGTAGTGAGCAAACTTATTAGGTTCCATGTCCGTCGCCATATAGGTAGGGTATATTAGCAAGTGATTTATGGACTCAAAAAACCATACAACAGCAATTTATTTCCTAAGCCGAACCGCTTAGCCACTTTTTTTTTGTTGATTGGGGAAGAAGATACTCCGCCTTCTGGGGGAAGGCGAAGGGAGGGGGAAGGAAGGAATGTAGGATTTTTACCCACTAAGGGTGCATGGCGAGGGGCTGATGTCGCCTTCTTCCCGGGTCCACTTTGGCGGACGACAAAGGCCTCCACCCTTATCGACTAGTGAACCCGAGGCCCCTTTTAGTCGCCTTCTACGACGGGCAGGCGATACCGTAGTCTTATTCTACGAGCCCAGAACTATTAGGCTAACACAACTATAAATTCTATTCTAATAACCACAAATTCGTGCTATTTGATTGACATGCAAATCTATCTTTTATTATTAAATTTGACACTCAGTAAATCAATTATAAGGTGTAATAAGCCGAAGCGATCTTTAAAACAATATTTCACTAACGAGATATAGCTTTACAATTTCCAATAAACTTCGGTAAAACAAGACGACAATCGATTTTGTCCAAACGTCATTACGTTCTGTTCAAACACCTTACGTTCGAGTTTGGAAGTTATAGACGAATACTTTATTAAATGGAATTAAACGTGCCCTGACTTGGACATGGCAAAACCATAAACACACACAAAAGAACATTATAATTGAGTTAAGACTGTTGCTAGTGTTTCTTCTACCACTTCTTCTCCCAGCACGCTTCCCGAAGTGGCATTTTAAGTAAATGCGGCTTTTGAATGACCCTGACCAGAAAAAGCTTTCCTTGGTTCGGGCGCTCACGGAATGTTTCAGCGTAATTTTAGGTTCAACAAGCAAAATCAACCAACTATAAATCTAGTTAAACTTTACGGATACAAAGATAAACGCTACTATCTCGGAAGCTTTTATTAATTTCTAAAGTATCAAATTTATATGACGTCATCCCTGTAGTCCTTGCAGAACATATAGTGTATAATATACGCTAATTCCATAAAACCTTTTTTGTTGACAGGGAGGAATTCTTCACAAAGATACCCCGCCTTCTGGGGAAAGCGGCAGTTATGTGGGGTTCTTACCCACTAAAACCTCCCCGGTGGCCCTTTCCTCGGTGCATGGCGAGGGGCTCTGGGATCTGCAGTGGAACGCCCCGGAGCCCCTCTGCACTGTGCTCAAGGAGAGCACGTCCCGAGGGGAGGTCACTCCCTCACCCCTGTGCCGTCGCAGCGCGAGGCGGCACGGGCCAGCCGATGTCGCCTTCTTCCCGGATCCACTTTGGTGGACGACGCAGGCCCCACCCTTGTCGCACAGTGAACCCTAGGCCCCTTTTAGTCGCCTAGTACGACAGGCAGGGGATACCGTAGTCTTATTCTTGAGAGCCCAGAACTACAGGGCAGAAATTCTATAAAATCTATCACAACGGGCAACTAAAAGGGTAACCAAGCCGAAGTACCTCTCACCTAGAGGACTTTAGCGTTTAGGGGTTCAGACTAAGCGACCTAAGAGCTATGCCACCTCTCATTCCGGTAAAACAGTCAAAATCAGCTTTAATGGCTAATTTGTAGGGTTGTTAAAAAAAACGATCGATTCTGTTATAAACTTTACACGTCCGCCGATGGAAAGTTATAGACTAATTTACAACAAAACAACACCATAATTGATAATATATTATTAACTTTCTATAATTAGTGACAATTAAGTATTAATAAAATTTTAATAAGCACCTTTTACACTTCTCAAGTATTTACACGTGTGAATACCACGTTAATGATCTGAAATTGGCAAGCGTCACTCGTTAATGATACGGTAAACCAGAAACATCATAAGACCTAACTAAGGACGGGAAGTCTTGTGACATCAAACAAATGGTGAAGCGAGGGCCAGCAATGACAGAGATTGATGGGGCAAAGGCCCAACTATCAATAGATTCCCCGGAACAAACCTCAATCCCTGTTCACTCTATAGTTCCAATGTCCAAATCAAGTCGGGCTTAGTAGACCTTAAGAAATTTAGACTTGCTAATTGGTTTATTGGAGACAAACAGAAACAAAAAATATCATATTTTAACAATTACGGCATACAAAAATTATAACAAATGCTTCCTTCAAGTTGTCTTCCGAGAGCAAATTTGTTTTTTGAAAATTATCCATACAGCACAGCAGGAGCATCGTGTTAGCATAAGCGGGATAACTATTATAAATGATTAAATAAAAAGTAAATTATATAAATCATCATCATCAGCCTGTGTCTACCCACTGCTGGATAAAGGCCTTCCCAATGCCTTCCACCATATACGATCCTCCGCTTTACGCATCCAGCCACTTCCGGCTATCCTTACAAGGTCGTCGGTCCATCTGGAGGGAGGGCGCCCTACACTTCTCCGACCGATGCGCGGCCTCCATTCCAAGACTTTCCTCCCCCATCTACCATCACTGACTCGGCAGATGTGGCCGGCCCACTGCCACTTCAACTTGCTTATTCTAAGAGCTATGTCGACTACCTTTGTTCTCCGTCGAATTTCTTCGTTTCGGATTCTATCCCTTAGAGAAATGCCGAGCATAGCTCTTTCCATCGCTCGTTGTGCGACTTTCAATTTGTGGACCAGCCCAGCGGTTAGAGTCCAAGTCTCTGAACCATATTAAATGATATAAAGAAAAATAAACAAAACAAAAAAAAGCAAATAAATAAAAATAAATTATAGCCGTGAGCAAAAATAAAGGGGCGGAAGAAAGTTTGAATATCTCGGAAGATAAAGACGCAGGCTAACTGAAATAAATTGTGCATGATAGACAATTAAATATCCCTAAAATGAAATAAAATGTTTTTAATAATTTATTTATATTTCATTAAAAAACATAAGCGAAAAAATCTTACTTAAACTTGGATAATACAGTATTTTTCATACATTATTTATAATATAGCCGTGAGCAAAAATAAAGGGTTGGTTAAGAAAGTTTGAATATCTCGGAAGATAAAGACGCTAGCTAACTGAAATAAATTGTGCATGATAGACAATTAAATATCCCTAAAATAAAATAAATTGTTTTTATTAATTTATTTATATTTCATTAAAAAACATAAACGAAAAAATCTTACTTAAACTTGGATAAAACAATATTTTTCATTAAATTATATTTTTATTTAAATTTTAATATTTAATTAATAATATAAATTTATGTGGCTTAAAATGTTAATGAAAATAAAATTAAACTTTTTTTTATCTCTTTCCCAATTATCGTAGGAGTGTTAAGTAATCCTAATATTAATAATAATTAATGAAGTATATGCTTTGCAAAATAAATTGAATCAACGAAATCGGTTGGCGTGATATTGAGTTATTCATTCATATTTAATGCAAATTTAAAATTTACTCGTATTTTTATTTAAGAAAGCTAGCAATATTTCTTTTTTTTTTTGAAAATATTTCTAATATTCTTGTTAATCATTCCAACTAAGCTTAGGCTTGTGCTAGGAGATGGTTCACGTCAATAGTCGAATAGTGGATTCGAATCTTACGATTCGCAGACCGTACCCTAAACCATTAGGCAATCGACGCTTCAAATGTATAATAATTCAAATATGGTTTTCTCATCGATCGTAATTGGACCACATTGGTCGTGAAAAAAATGGAAAGCACCAGTTTTCAAACGAAAAAAAAAACCATCGGTTCACTCCTTCTAAAGTTACGGGGTAGCAAACATAAAAAAATATATTTCGTATGGATTTGAGAACCTTATCCTTTTTTGAAGTCGGTTGAAATTTACTAAAAATTAAAACAAAGCGTTATCCTTTTTAATTATCGTTTGGCATTAAATGACTCGTGTGTGTATTAGATTAACACGCACCGCCACACAATGTTCACGCTAAGTGAGCGCCTATAATACGGATTCTAATTCAATAATTTCCACTAAATCTATTTCTTATTACAATCCCGAAATATAATATCATTGTTGAGTTACTTTAATGAGTGTAATTCTTTAAAAGTTACAGCCTTTATATATATAATATATATGTCCCACTGCTGGGCACAGGCCTTCTCTGTAAAGAGAGTATAAGGGTACAGTCCGCCACGCGGCCCTAATGCGGATTGGCAGACTTCACATGTCGTAGAAAAATTTTCTAAGACATGTAGGTTTCCTCACGATGTTTTCCTTCACCAACGAGCGCGTGGTTAATCAGCACATAAAATTGCAACAACAAATTTATTGGTGCCGGCACCGGGGATCGAACTCGGGTTGCTAGCGTACTATGCAACTTGAGCCAACCGCCCGGACACTGAGCTACCACGGCTCTGTGTAATTCTTTACAAACATATTAAATAAAATTATAGTTGTACCCTATATACATACATTATATCCCAATATTTCACTCATTACAGATAATACAAGAGCATAGTCCTAAGCGACCTAAGAGCTATGCCACCTCTCAATCCGGCGAAGCAGTCAAAGCCAGCTTCTCTGGCCAATTTGTGTAGTTCGTCACAAAAATAACACGCCACGCGGCCCTTTGGGAGTTTTCACATGTATTAGGAAATTTTATAACACACTTGCAGTGAACTTACATCATTAAATATTTAATTTAACTCTCACAATATATAAAATTATTCATTTGTCTGCGTATTCATTCTCTTCTCGAGACGGTGAAGATACACCCATGCGCATATCAGTAAATACAATATCATTCTTATCATTTATACAAAAACATATCGGGCTCAAGTTAATGTCAGAAAGATAACGACCTATGGCTTGTTTGACAGTTCAAAAAGAGGAGTGCTCCGATCGTCACCAAACTTTACAAGATTACTCGCCAGGTCAAGTTTCATTGAAAACGGTCCAGCCGTTTCGGAATCTATATGGAACATACTCACACACTTTCTCTTCTTTGGTGTGTAACTTGTTACTAAATAAATAAATGACCATTTAAGTAAAATAACTAGTTATGTTATGCATATAATTAATAATATAAGAATTCAGAATGTTCATAGCCTCACATAATCATTTAAAATTAGGAATTATATGCATACAAAGAATTCCATCTCCATTTTTAATGTAAATTTTTTAAAGTATTTTAGTTTGTTTCTAGAAGTATTATAAGAATCCACTGTCATTTGAGCTATTCTGAAAGTTTCAGCGCTCTATCAAATCGAGAGTTTAATCAAAAAATGTCTGAAAAATTCGCAAACAAACATTCCATCAAGCAGAACCGAAAATAAGTTAGTAGAAACGATGTAAAACCACCACATACAAAATAGAAAAATATAGAAGAAATATATTTACACTCGTGAGCAAATATTAAATATCCATAAAATAAAGTCTATATATTTGTTTGAAATAAAAGACAAAACTGCGTTTCTTTATAATATTTAGAGAAACAAGATTTAATGTCCGTATTCCAATTCTATCTTATATATAAATGTCATGACACATTATATTGACATTTTACATTTTAAAATTATAAAAATACAAAAAGAAATAAATTTAAGTAAAGAGGTTTCATATCTTTATTTTACATCCATAAAATAAAATAAAATGTTTTTATTCACTTCAAATAAATAAATAATTTTTAAAATTTTGTATTTTATTATATCGCCACATGGAGGTGTTAGATAATAGTATGATAGTTGCACTTTTGACTATCGAATGATATGTTTCGAATGCTTAGCTTATATGTCAAATGCCTTTACCAGTTACTATATATTTATAACAGATTCGTTTATTCGACACATATGGTATATGTGTGTTATAATACGAATAACTAGTTGTTAATGTATGTGCTATTAAAACCAAATGTTGTTGACTCCTCACAATAGTATAAGAGCAGTAGTACAGTTCAGAGGCTTTAGAGTTGTTCTGCTGTGTTGTGTTGTCAATGTTGAGTGTGTTATTAGTGTTGTTCGTCGGTAACGCCTCTGTACATAGGCTAAGTACTCTCTTGTTATCTACGTTGTTTTATATAATGTGTATTATTATGTACTGCCCGACCGGATCTCTTATTTTACTAAAATATATCTATTTAATAATTATATAACTTCGATTCTGACAGAGGCAACACTAAGTACTAAAATTTAATTGAAAATAAATTTAATTGATAAAAATATTTTATTTTAGGGACATTTAATTGTCTATCATGCACAATTTATTTCAGTTAGCTAGCGTTTTTATCTCCCGCGATATTCAAACTTTCTTAACTGTTATAATTTATAGGTCTCGTAGAATAAAATATTCCAACCACTAATATACTCGCTTTATTGAGACAACGTAACGTTGTACAAAGAAATACTTATAACGAGTAACGTCACAACTGCGCGTCCTCACAATCTTTATACAAAATTAATTAGAAGTCAGATTAGGAACTAATAAGGTTAAACTATTGTTTACAATGCCAAGTTCATGTGACGATCAACTAAATTACTAATTATGAATTAAAGATACAATAAGGTTCAGGTAAATCATTAAGATATCATAAGTAGTTATTATGCATAACAATCGCTGGGTGTCATGTGTTGCCAGCTAACATAACCGACCCTTAATTTTGCTCACGGCTATATATATATATGTACATAATAACTAACGCTCTATTATCGGTATAAATTGTATCCAGTTACAGATCATTAACACCAAGAGGTCTGAGGCGTTCCGACATTCACAAAGATGTTATTTGAATGTAATCGAGCGGGCATATATTCGATACGATCGGCAGCACTTCATACGCAAATACCTCGGAATCAGGCCGTGTATATCATATATTTATTTATTTTTAGCACACTTCGATTACCCGAATTAGGGAACAGTGGTAATGACCCAATAAAGTTGCCATGTGCAAGGTCCATTACAAGCGGATGAGAGTCTAAATACATAACATCTCGATGTTCACTAATAAAACGTGAAGCCAAATAGAGCGGACCGTTTTGATACAGTCAACAGTTTTGTGAACGGACACATTGAGAACATGGAAAATTTATAAGACCAGTACATTTGTAAAGAAATGGTTAGTGAGGAGAAATACGTATGTTGCTTTTATAGCGCAACGTAAAACAGATTAATGTCTCTGAGCACTTAAAATTTCGTAAATTAAAGTAATTTAAGAAAAGACAAGTTTTGGCTTTACAGAGCACTAATTATCTAAAACACAATGTCGTAACCAACCCTATAATACGACTATAGACGTCAATAATCTTATAGATTGTTTTAGAATTGCTTATTTCGTGAAATTTACGTTCGTTAAGTGTTTTATAAAAGTAACTAATTAAAGCTAACAATTACTTACTTTTAATAAAAAATAAAGATATATATGTCGCTCGTTACCCGTTGGGGGTAGGCAGAATTCACGAACTTTCGCTTAGTGTATCTTGACGCAACTCTTTCGCTTCCCCTCGAAGGGTTTTCGGCTTATCTTGCCGGAGGGGCTCAATAAGCATGGAGTAGTAACGAGGTAGGGCCGGCCGAGGTGGCAACACCTGGTAGGGTTTTGGAGCCCACCACGAGTATGTCGATGGGCTGCTGGAAGAGTCGCGAGGGAAGAGGAATGTGTGTTTCGTTGGCAATGTACCTATCCCCCGACTAAACGGTGCCGCACCGTCACCTGCTTATGGAGGTCGTGGAGGAAGGCGCGTCTTATGTTCCGACGCACCTAACCTGGTGAGGGATAATCTCGTCCTTTTGCTTCGATCACACCCATTCATCACACCACACATCACACAGCACAGCAGTGTAAATTTAATAAAAAAATTACAAAGAGCCACTGTAGTAACTTCTATAGTGGTACGGTTGGGGCGTCACCTCCCAGAGTACCTGCGATCTGACCCAAAAGTGAGAAGCTCAACTCTCAACTAAATATTTAGTAGGTGTTATGCGCAACGGGATAACAAACATCAGTTTAACCTCATGCCCGATTGCACATTGTCCCATAAAAAGCATTGTGAATCTGCAGTTTTTACGAAAATATTAATTACTCATTGAATTCTGTACACTATACATTAGACCATTAATTGGAAAGCCTGCGTTCATTTGATTATTCATTTGAGCCAGCTTTTAATTCCGTTGCTCAGTGACTGACTAGTTTTACTCAATGTAATGACTTCATTATTCATTCATGTTTAGTCTGCTAGAGCGCGCGCGCTGACAGGTTAACAGCTTCTTAGACGTGATAGTCTATAATCAATAACAGTTATCTGTTTATTATAATCATTATGAAAAATTCTTCACGTCATAACTTTCCACCGCCCATAAGAGACGAGAGATTTAAATGCGTTAACAGATTTACTATCTGAATAAATTAAAGTTACAAAAAGATAATATCATCGTGATATCGGTGGCTTGTTGTTTCCAATATTTTTAATATTTCCATATATAACATAAACTTTATACGTTTAATTAATATATTATTTATTTATTTATTTAATACAGGAAAACTTACAACTATTCAATGCTTCTTATATAATTTACAGGTATATCACTAATATAGCAGATAACAAGTTTTCACAAATAAGTTAGGGAAAAAAAACACTAAAGATACGCAAATTTAGGTAACACAGGATTGGAAAACAATATCAAGGTCCCGCAGACAAAATTTCACTAAATATACTTATAAAAATTATATATTATTAAATAATATACTTATAAAAATATTATATTAATCTCATAACTATTTATACATGTATCACATTTATTGTACGCTTATTATCTGAATGTACTATGTAGTGTCTAGAAAGTGTACGGAAAAAAACGAATACATATTACGTTGGGAACTATTACGCACGATAAAAAAACATTTGATAAAACTGTCTATTTCAAATTGCATAAATAAGTAACAGATACGTTTTAATAGTAGAAACAAAACTACAACGACCGCTACAAGCACATTGTTTAATTGGCTCTTGTATTGGTAACCCATTTGACGGACTGCCAAATAGCGTGCATGTAACATTTATTACAGTGATATAGGAAGCGAATAAATTTGTCAACGTAACAAAAAACATGTATCCTTTACTTAAATAATGTAAATTTAATGTAAAATGTCTGTTTAGATATGTATATAGAAAATCGTCATAGTAAATAAAAGCTGTATTTGACGGTTCAAAAAGAGGAGCGCTCCGATCGTTTTTACCACCACTTTGCAAGATTATTCACCAGGTCAATCTAAAGATTCCCTGAAAGTTTCATTGGAATCGGTCCAGCCGTTTCGGAGCCTATATGGAACATATACACTTTCTCTTTTATATATATAGATATACAAGAATTCTTCGATTAAAGATATTAGATGACATGCTTTAAGAAAAGGTAACATACAAGATAGCACTCCCACGCCGGAGTTGAGTTAAATGATCTAGAGGGATTTTTACAGATTTCATATGATGTTAGGCTGTAAAGTATCAATTTAATATGTACAAGCTAGCTGTACAACATGTGGCGGTGACACCGAATCCAATATTTTACTATAATTCGTGCAGTCCCGACGCAACGCCTGTTACTTGTTTTATTATCCTTTCTATATCAATTTTTCTTGAATAATTCAACACTCGTTCTAGGATTTTCAATTTTATAGCAAATATGATCGTTAGATGGCATCACTTGACACATCATTATTAAAATGTAAAGTGAAGAATGAGTCCCTTCATCGCTTTGTACATGAAAATAACAAAAGATTTACACTGATATAAATTCAACTTTAGTTTTATAATATTGGAGAGAATAAACAATATTTATAAAAGAATTTAAAAAGAATTGATAGTGGCTAAAAGTTCAACATACGATTCAATGGAAGCCTAATGGTTTGGGTACGGTCTGTGAATCGTGAGAACGTAGGTTGGAATCCACCATTCGACTATTGACGTAAACCATCTCCTTTTTTTTTACTAACGGGGAGGAAATCTTCAAAAAGATACCCCGCCTTCTGGGGGGAAGGCGGCGGTTTTGTGCGGTTTTTACCTACTAAAACCTCCCCGGTGGCCCTTTCCTCGGTGCATGACGACCGGCTCCGGGATCTCCAGTGGAACGCACCGGAGCCCCTCTGCACAGTGCTCAAGGAGAGCACGTGCCGGGAGGGAGGTTACTCCCTCCCCCCTGTGCCCTCGCAGTGCAAGGCGACACGGGCCAGCTGATGTCGCTTTCTTCCCGGGTCCACCTTAGCGGACGACAAAGGCCCCCACCCTTGTCGCCCAGTGAACCCGAAGCCCCTTTTAGTCGGCAGGGGATACCGTAGTCTTATTCTTGGGAGCCCAGAACTAAAGGGCTGAAAAGAGTGAACCATTTCCTAGCCCAAGCTTAAGCTTAGTGGGAATGGTTAACAAGCAAACAAATTATAGACGTAGAGAAAGACATCAAAGACTTACGTACTTCTGGGAAACTGTTCAGAACTTCGAAGGGTTCAACTGCTTGTAGACAACTATGTCAAACTCTGTGGAATAATAAGAATTCTATTCTCTTCAAACTTCACATATTTGGCTATGGATAGAGGCATATACAAAGTCACGGCACAAACATAGCCGTGGACAAAGTTAGTCTGTAATTAGTTCTCATATTGAAACATCACCAGTGTTACCATTAAAATAAATGTTGACACATAAATAATATTGTTTTCGTAACAAGACGTAAAAGGAGGTTCTCCATTAATAATTTAAAAATGATCCCTGTTTTATACGAAAATGTTGTATTTCATATATTTGAATAGTAATGTAAAGCAGTAAATGTGGGGTGAGTAGGAATATATATTACTTTCTTACAGCTAGAACATCTGAGCTTAACCCACATTCTTGCAAATATTTAATATTAAAATGCTGTGCTGTTATATCAAAAGAAAACAAACATGTTCTGTTTAAAATATCGGAAAGCTTTTAATATAACTAGATAAATTAGAGAAGAGAGATTCCCAGTAATTGACCTGTCAATACCATGTGGCACTAAAAGGCTTGTACGAATTATTATTTTTCATCGTACGTGAGAACGTTATTCTCTCTCGTTGATCTCTGCTTTTGATAAAATGCGAAGTATTTTTTATATAGCAATTATTACATAATTACACTAATGGTAGTAAAAAAAAATGTACGAAGCTGATTTTCTTTTCATAAGTAAATTTTTCCAATCACGAGTTTCGAAATTCTAATAGCAAAGATTTAAATTTTAGATAAATCTTGGGAGAACGGCACCACACTTAATTTCCCCGCGGTTTCACTAGCGATAATTTGTTTGTAAATAATCTATACATAATGTACCAAACATATCAGTTTACACGAGATTCGTTTAATTTTTAATATTTATTCGTACGACATTCAAGGTTATTAACCCGCTCCCGACAGGCATATCGAGATTTTATACCTGTAACCTTTGTTGTTTTTTTGTTGACGGGGTGAAATCTTCAACAAAACACCCTCTTTCCTCAAATTAAAGAATATGTGGATAATGGCGTATTTTTTGATTTAAAAATGTAGAATAACGTCAGTAATGATGGTTTATTTGTTTATCCCTAATGGGAAAGGCAAAAGACTTTAGACGAAGCTACGTCTTCAATGTTCTTGATCGTAAAGCCACGCCCTTTTTCGAAATTCTGTCAGAAATATAATGAAAAAGGATTGACATATTTATTAGTTGTCAAATATTTATGTTTACGTTCATACATTTATTTAGTGCAATGTCATATACGTGTACATATCGATGATTGTTCTAAATGACATTTAGCTATAGAATTGATCACAGCAAAAAGTATAGCATAATAGTTTTTCGGCTCTGATGAATATCGAGTAAATATTTCGAGATACGAAATTTCCGTTATCCATCGTCGATATTAATTAGACTTTTGACTGTTGATACTATAGCAACGGTTTTATTGAAAATTATAAATTTTTAAACCCTAACAATATGAGTAATTGTCAATTTACCTAATTTGAAATCAGATACATTTTATGGTATAAGCATCATATCTATACTTTTCGTAGTTTTCGTTGTTTGCGTAAAAAAAAACGCCTGTCCATTTACATATGTAGATTTTCCGCATACAGTTGCATGTTAATGACGTTCACTTCTGAAGCGAGGAAATTCAGAACTAAATTTGCTTAATGGATGAGATGTATCGCTCGCAATCTGTGTTGAAGCATGGAATAATAAAATTATATCACTACTCAATTTCACTCCAGTTTGATTGCATAGCAGGAATATTAATAAATGTTTTTTTATATGAAATCAAACGATTCCCGTCACAAATTCATGCTCAGATTAATTTCCTTTGAATGTTCCTGTATAAAAGTGCTCTTGAAGACATGAAATGAAGGAAGTATGCTAGGAGTATCTTCTATTACTTAAATTGTACGTCAATAGTTACATTGAAAGGATGAATAAACACAGATATGCGAAGAAAATTTAGAGACTGTTTCCGTAGCTGTCGAAGACGAATGTACATATATCTACCACATTAGTGACATTTACACATTAGATGTAAGGACGTGAAAAAGCAAGAGAGATGTGTTTTTGCCCAGCAAATTAAAAATCCGGTCTGTTCCGACTTTAGCTGTCTAGACATGATTTGGCAAGACTAACCAAATACAGAACGAAAATATGTACTTGATTGCTTGATCAACTTTTCTTTGTTGTGTCAGAACTTGATAGTTGTCTTATTAACGATACGTCACACGCGTACACTGCACTTCAAGTCTAGAATTTATACGTAAACAAAGTATTAGGTTTAAATTTACCTTTTTTTGTCCTTATCCATTTATATCTAGATCTATATAGTTGTATAGGTATATATTTATTGGTGTATATAATTGTTATGGTTATTTTTACAATTTATTGATATGCATTTGCATACCATAAACACACATACACACAAGCACGCACACACACATTCACATACGCACACTACAAAACTATCATATATTCCTGTTACATGTTTATATACACATCTAAGCTCATACTTCACCAAAACGAATTAGCTTAAAATTGTGTTTTAATTAGCTATTTACACTACCTTTGATAATGTAAAGTGGTGGAGGGTTGATTACTTGAGACACAGGATCCGTCCTTTTTTTTTTTTGTTAACGGGGAGGAAATCTTCAAAGATACCCCGCCTTCTGGGGAAGGCGGCGGTTATGTGGGTTTTACCCACTAAAACCTCCCAGTGGCCCTTTCCTCGGTGCATGACGAGGGGCTCCCGGATCTCCAGTGGAACGCACCGGAGCCCCTCTGCACTGTGCTCAAGGAGAGCAAGTCCTGGGAGGTTACTCCCTCCCCCGTGCCCTCATAGTGCAAGGCTACACGGGCCAGCCGATGTCGCCTTCTTCCCGGAGTTCACCTTAGCGGACGACAAAGGCCCCCACCCTTGTCGCCCAGTGAACCCGAGGCCCCTTTAGTCGGCCATCCACCATAATCTTTCTGTTTATTATTGTTTACTATGTTTATTATTATGTCTCTTGTTCCAAATGTGTAAATGTTTTTAATTATATAATTATCTTAAGTAACTACTGTGGATTATGGCTAGGAATAAATGATTTATTATTATTATTATTTATTTATTTATTTATGTATGTACATTTATATGTTAGTTAATTACTACTTTTTCTTTGCATAACCCCAACAAATGCCTTTTGACAGTTTAAGTCCATTCTTTACTATACTTTGATGAATATTTAATGGCTTGGTAACAAGACCTTTAAGCCAAGTTTTTTTAACCCTTATTGTGGCAAGAGTGTATTTTGAAGAGAAGTACAAAAAAAATCGTGATATGAATAGACATATTTTGAGAAACCAAGATGTGCACTATTCTATAGAGTGCTACATGTACAATGAGTGAAGCGTCAATAGCCTAATGGTTTAGGGTACGGCCTGCGAATCGTAAGGTCGTGGGTTCGAAGCACAAGCTTAAGCTTAGTTGGAATGGTTAACAAGATTGTTAGTAATATTTCTGAAAAAAAAAGAAATATTGCTAGCTTCTTTTAAAAAAATGAGTATTGAATTTATAGGAATGTATATAATGAAGTCCACATAAGTATAGATGAAATGAAAGACTGTTTTCTGTAGAATATTTAGAGAAACGACATTTAATGTTCTTATCCCAACTCTTATCTCTTTTAAATAAATATCATAACACTGACAATTGTGACATTAAACATTTGAATAATTATTGTAAAATACAATTAAAGAAAAAGATTGTTTATCTGTACTTTACATGCATATTATGCTATACATTGCTTTGTTTAGGGTTAAAACACATACACTTATTTGAAATAAGATGAAAATGAAAATGTAAGTTAGATGATCCCCCCCCATGAGTCCAGAATAGAGATTAAATAAATGAATAATTTATAACTACAGTTTGTTTGTAGACAACATTAAAGGGTTTATATAGTAGGTAATGGTAATCTAAATGCACTTAAGAAATTACATTTATCATGTTTATAATATATTTTCAAGCGAATAGGAGACACGGGTCAATGACATCTCTTCGCGAACAGCGAAATTCTATTTGTGTGCAAATTTGTGATGGCTGCATCTCATTCTTAGTGGATAATCCTTCATGATGCAAAATTGATATTTCTTTATCGTTATTACTAACTAATCGAACACATTTCAACGAAAGAGGACATCAAAGCATGTCCTGAGTGGAATGTCCTATTTGCTAAATGAAAGTACAAGCAGACATGGCTTCTTCCGAAGCGACACGCCGTGGCATACAGATATTAGCCAGAGAAGCTGACTTGTACTGCATCACTGGATTGAGAGGTGGCTTAGTTCTTTGATAGCTTAGCCTGAACCTCTAATCGTAGTAACTTGTTACGCGTAAGCATTCGCATCCGAGGGCGCCCGAGAGGGCCGAACCACGGCTCGGTCGGTTGATATTTCACCGATAATGTAAGGGACATTCAAAAGCTAAACTTACTTTGAGTGCCACTTCGGGGTGCGTTGGCGCTGGGAGCAGAAGTGGCCGAAGAAACTCCAGCAACGCTCCTAACATGTAATAGATGAGGCTTGCCCATAAAATAGCGATAGCGCGATAAAATGGTTCGCAACCATCGATGGTCGCGAATGGACGCTATGAGTGCTAGACGCGATCTAGCCTGTGCTATTGTAATCGCATCAGGATCAGGATCGTCAGAACATATCTCGGGCTACGGACGACGCGACGGAATTTAACAGAGAAAGTCTTTTATAAGTGGCGGCATTTACAAGAAATTTATATAAATGTTTGGTGGCAGTCTCGAAAAACCGTTGAAATGTCAAAAAATGAGCCTCCTTCATTCTCAAAGGCCATCAGAAATATAATTTTTTAAGTAGTTTGCGTTTTGTTCATCGCACACGATGCTTTTAAGTTGAGACTTTCTGTTCATGTTAAATTCGATTCGAAGTGTGGTTGCGAGCGAGATGTTTCCTGACCGTCATAAGAGTCTGACCTTAATATACGTAATGTTCCGTCGCGCAGGTAAAGCAATAACGTTAACTACGAGCCATTTCACTGTTTAAGTGGAGCTGTTGCCTTACTTTAAAACATTGTAAAATGCTAAGTCCACACTCAGTTATATGGCTTCACGCGAAGTTTACGTTAAGAAAAACAAACGGAGCTTATCTTTATTATCGCAGTGTATTTTCTGTTTTCCATAATATTGATATGAAAACTTAAATTATCTAAAGCACGTTAATTTTAGTCTCCTTGCCTGGAAATTAGAAGTTGGGATTCCGGAACGGTCCCATGGGGGCTCTTAATATAGAGTTATTTTTGCAAATGACAGCTATAATTAGAATACAATCGAATAGAATAAACATTTATTCGACACAAGATCACAGAAACAATACAAACAAAAGAAATTAATATTGTGAAAATTTTTAAAAAAACAACACAATTGATCTTTTGCCAAAAAGGGGTTGGCTCAGTATGAGCTGTGCTCACACATGTAGCACAGCGCTGATTTTTTAGCCAAAAACCTGTGAAAACTAAGGCGGACTCGAATCGGTTGTGTATAAATAAGGTTTAAGATACACTTTTATTTATATTATACATATATATATATATATATATAAACAAATTACATCATAATTAACATAAAATACATCATTAATAAAGTGTTAAATATTTCTAAACTAAAAATTTTAGTCACCCGTGCTTTAAAAAACTTTACATTACAAAATCATCTGCACCACAAATTAAAAAAAGGAACTGTAGAAGTGGCAATTTTTTAATAAATGCAGAGTGAACAATTTAAGTGTATTGGAAAAGAGCACGGACACAGGTCTGTGGTTGTGATTTAACAATAAAAAAAATCATCTGCAAGGTGATCTAGATGTTGATGAAAATTAGTGATAATCAGGCCACCAAATCTATTAAACCAATAAACACAAGTATATTTACGAGTAAAAACAAAGACCTTCTTTAAATCTAAACAAACGTTAAACGCTATTGCGAGGGGGATGCCCTTTTCAACCGACTTCAAAAAAGGAATAGGTTCTCAATTCGTCTGTATTTTTTTATGTTTCTTGCTTCATGACTTTGAACTGGACCTGATTGTTCATGATTCTTTTTTTATTTGAATGATGGCGCTTTCCTTGTGCTCCCATTTAATTTGGTCCAATTCTGCCAACGGGATCAATGAGAAAAACATTCAGGTCTTAAATTTGCATCAAGTATGTGCGCCACAAATGTACATATAAAAGTACGTAACTCAATATTATGCCAACAGATTAAAATGATTCATTTTTTATTAAAAAGTATGTACTTCAAGCAGTGTGGAAGCAACTCGTCGACGTCTCAGTGAAAGCGCTTCAGGATAAGCACGACCTTCAGGAATGAAGAATACGATGAAGAAGAATGTACTTCAAGACTCAGTAGTTTGATGAGAGTTTGTTTAGGTTCTGATTAGTTTGAATTCGTAATATTCCTACGATAATTCGGCAATAAATAAGATTACATTAACACTCATGCTCACGCTATAGCCGCTTTACAGCCAGTAGTTGTAGTCAATTGTAGTCAATGTAACCAGTTGCTGGAGTTTCCTCGGTCACTTCTCTCTGCTTCAATGCTCCCCGAATTGGTATTTAAAGATAGCTATTTGAATGTCTTGATAGTCTCCCGATAAAAGCCGCCGAGTGAGTCGTGGTTCGGCCCACTTAGGCGCCGTCGGATAGCAACCCTAAGGCAATTAAAGTGACCGCCTAAACTAATCTAGTAACTCGGAGGCTCTTGCGTAGAATTCTCAATAATAAATAATAAAATTCATTTCGCACATATTCAAAAAATATACACAAAAATTTTGAAGTCCCTGCCTCCCGAGAGACCTGTGGTTCAGAAGTCAGTGTCTTCTCCCATTACTACGCACAAATGTTTCAAAATAATCTTTTTTTTTAAATACAAAAGGTTTTATGATTGAGACTGTGTGTGCGTGTTTGTGTGTTGTGTGTGTTGCGTGTAGTTGAGTAAGTGCGCATGAGTATGTGTTTTAACTCTCACTAAATATTGCCATTCAGTTTTAAATATATTATTTTATATATAATAGAGACCATAATTGACACCCCTATCTATCTGAATACAAGATTTTCTTTCGTTGATGTTGTGTGTATTGATGTTTGCGTGTAATAAGTACATAGATGATCAGGCTAAACGACGTAAGAACAGTGAACTCTAAAATACGTTAAAACTATTACAGCTTCTCTGTCCGATAAACTTAGGTTAGTTATATACAGCCCTGTAGTTCTGGGCTCTCAAGAATAAGACTACGATATCCCCGACCCGTCGTAGAAGGAGACTAAAAGGGGCCTCGGGGTCACTGGGCAACAAGGGTGGGGGCCTTTGTCGTCCGCCAAGGTGGACCCGGGAAGAAGGCGACATCGGCTGGCCCGTGTCGCCTTGCACTGCGAGAGCACAGGGGAGGGAGTAAGCCTCTAGATATCCCGGAGCCTCTCACCATGCACCGAGGAAAGGCCATCGGGGAGGTTTTAGTGGGTAAAAACCCCACATAACCGTCGCCTTCCCCCCATAAGGCGGGGTATGGTTTTGAAGATTTCCTTCCCGTTAACAAAAAAAAGAGGTTCGTCATATAACATAAAATCGAGGTTAGCATGCTTTAGACGACCTCACGTATTCGTGACAGTAATAGTATCTTAAATTTGTCAGTCGTATTGACTGTCATATGTAAGTGTTTAAATGTTTTTCATATTATTAATATAACGATATCGAAGTAATACACCTTTATAATAAATTCACCGCAGGATTTGATTTTAAATGTTATTTATTCGTTTAACTTAAAGGAAAACCGCCATTTGTATGTGTATACCACGAAATTGGCAAGTGTTTTTATACAAACAATTTTCTCCATAAAATATTGTTTCGTTACCAAAACATACTTCGATAAAAATACCTTGAGACAACAATAATAAGCTCCCCGTAACCTTAAAGCCAACAGTTCCATTTGTTTACTCAAGAAATTGGGCCTCAAATGGCTCAGCGTATTTTGTGATAGACCGACTTCGTTCATTGTCTATTAGTACGGATAATTTGAATGGCGAATTCTATCGGAATGAAATATTTTTTTGATAGCCTATTAATTGCCTTCACTTTCGAACTTTACGAACGGTGATATTTCGTCTCGTAGTCTCAGTCTCTGTGGTGAACGGTTTTAACACCGAAAGAGGAAATTCTCAGTTCGTCTGTATTTTTTATGTATGTTAAATGATAACTTTCGACTGGGTGAACCGATTCTGATGAATCTTTTTTTTATTCGAAATTCTCTCCGTGTGGTCTCATTTGATCCAGTCCTGACAACGGCATCTATGAGAAAACCATATACGTCTTAAATTTAATATCAATATCACGTCAACCAATTTCGATGATTTCATTCATAGAAAAGATTTACTTCAAGAGTAGTTTGATGAAAATTTGATGAGGTCGGAAAATATATTAAATATTTAATAATTAAAAATATTTTACAAGCACCTTAAACACATAATGTTATACAAACTCATACACACACGCACGCAAACACACACGATCAGATACACTACATATATATCAAATGGCTACAAATATTCCGGCATGTTTGTATATTTTTCTAAATTAATACTTTACGACGACGAAACAGCTTAATTTTGTGTTCTTAAGTAGTTATGTATCCTTTTGAATATGTAATGGGGTGAGGAGGGTTGATTATTTGAAATACGGGATTCGTCCTTTTTTTTATTGACGGGGAGGAAATCTTCACAAAGATACCCCGCCTTCTGGGGGGAAGACGGCGGTCATGTGGGGTTCTTACCCACTAAAACCTCCCCGGTGGCCCTTTCCTCGGTGCATGACGAGGGGCTCCGGGATCTCAAGTGGAACGCACCGGAGCCCTTCTGCACTGTGCTCAAGGAGAGCACGTCCCGGGGAGGTTACCTCGCCCCTGTGCCTCAGAAGGCAAGGCGACACGGTCCAGCCGATGTCGCCTTCTTCCCGGGTTCACTTTAGTAGACGACGCAGGTCCCCACCCTTGTCGCCCAGTGAACCCGAGGTCTCTTTTAGAACGGGATTCGTCCTAGATCAAGTGTCAATCCACCATAATCTATCTATCTGTCATTATATCTATTGTCACATATGTATGTGAATTAAATTTTATATATTATCTAAAAAGAAAAATATTTCGTAATATTCCTATTCAATTAGACGACGTTTTTTAATCGTAGATTGAATGGTAGAATGAATGATTTCTTTTGCTGAACGGGGAAAACGGTTAACGTGTTTATACTTTCTTTCTTATTTCTTCCGCGTTGGATTTTTACTCGGAAAGATCGAAGGAAAAGTTTTCCTAACAATATAAAGTTGGGTATGGTAAATACGTTACAACTGTTCCTACGTCACGACTTTTTTTTTTGGACGAACTATCACAGTTGGCACAGAGAAGCTGGCCTTTACTGCTTCACCGGATTTGAGAGGTGGCACAGCTCTTAGATCGCTTAGCCTGAACCTCTATTAGGTGGTAACTCGACACAAGGGTCCCCCCGGTGAGGGGTAACCTCGGCTTGGACGGTTACCATTATTACGCGTTAGCAGTCCGATCCGAGGGCGCCCGAGAGGGCCGAACCATGACTCGGTCGGTAGCTATTTTATTAACGAAATCTATTGGGACAATCTAAGCTAAACTAACTTATATGCCACTTCGGGAAGCGTTAGCGCTGGGAGAAGAAGTGGCCGAAGAAACTCCAGCAACGCTCCTAATCCTATCGAGGGGGTGGGGTTTTCGCGTGATTATTCGCAACCTCCGACGGTCGCGGATGAACGCTTTGTAGATTTGTAAAGATCTAGCCTGTGCAACGGTGATCACATGGTCCGAATCGTCGAGAACATGTCTCGGCCTCCGGACGGCGTGTCTGAATTTACAAGTAGGGACAGTCTTGTAAGTGGCGGCACTCACAAGAAGTTTATTTGACTGTTTGGTGGCAGTCTCAAAAAACCGTCGAGACGTCACGACATTCTCTGTACTCTATTTATTGAGACATCTCTTCATGGCAACCCTAAAAATGTAACATTGCCACATAGTCCACATTATTTCTAATTCAAACTGTATCCCACCTACTTTACCAGCATAAACATACTTTTGCAATACCGCTCGTAAACATTTTATGGATCTCCGCCGACCCAACTATTGTTAGTTTCCATTTCTGCTAAGGATGATTATACACGCGATATCAACTATTTAATTTAATAAAATATTTTTTTTACGATTTTCATCTATTTCGACGCTGGAAAGCAAAAACGTAGTAAGTGACAAATATGGCCATTTTTTTTACGTCGATATATGACTTGTAACAGATGAAAAACAAAGCGAAAAGAGGCTTTTCATGATTGACACTTCTCTTTTATTTTTTTGTACCAACAACCGATTTTCTTTTAGAAACCCTAGGTTAATGGCGTGGTACAATACTTTTTTAGCAAAAAATATAAATATTGTGTCTCAAAACGACAGCTCTAAGTCCACGAACACGAAAGTAATTTTTTTTTTTAAAAGTTGAATTTTTTTCGGCTCTGGTGAACAATTTAATTTTGCGGGTTACTACGTTTTTGTTTTCCATCGTCGATATGCGATATGAAATTACATGTATATTTAGGAGTAGAAACAAAAACCAACTTCAAATCAAAGCAATGACTAATTTAACGCTACTAAGCAGGAACATTTTGTTGTACTTTCGAATCATCATAGTTAATTTACAAAGTACTAGAACCTATATCCTCTATCTTTTTCCAAATTCCTACTCATTATCGATTAGGTTTACTTACATAGTCTAGAATTGGCATAAACCTACATACAAATATTTCAATTAACAACGAATTTTAGAAATTGCTTAGGTATATTTTCGGAACCACAAATAGTTCTGTACCAGCAAAATGATTAAAGGACCTAATTGAAGTAAATAAAAATCGGTCATCATTTAAAAAATCTGGATGTAGTGCGCACTTCGTCCTTTTTTGAAGTCGGTTAAAACAGCGATGGAGTTCGATCTCTGAAGCCGGTATCAATGGATTTATTTATTTTATTGTTTAGATTTACTCGAAAGTAAAACATCGTAAGGAAACTTTCATGTCTGGGATTTTGTTTAAACAGTCCGCCAATCGCCAAAGCGACTAAAAAGGGCCTCGGGTTCACTGGGCGACAAGGATGGGGCCCTTTGTCGTCCAGAGGTGGACCCGGGAAGAAGGCGACATCGGCAGGCCCGTGTCGCCTTGCACTACGAGAGCAAAGGGAGTAACCTCCCTCCCGGGATGTGCTCTCCTAAGAGCACGGTGCAGTTGGGCTCCGGTGCGTTCCTTTGGAGATCCCGAACTTATCACCAAGCACCGCGGAAGGGCCACCGGGGAGGTTCTAGTGGGTAAAAAGTGGGTAGAAGGCGGGGTATCTTTTTGAAGATTTCCTCCCCGTAAACAAAAAAAAGGATCGCATGATCCACTATGCCCTTGTATTACTTTTAAATACATAAGCGTTTCCGAAATTAAACAGAGTGCAAGATGTAAATCTCAAACCAAGGACACAAGAGATATTTCTGGTCACAGCTATTTGTTTTTAGGGCACGCACAAACTAACAAACGTTTTTATCACCTTATATATGCATTGCCTGCTTTTAATAAGAAAAGAGAAAGCGGCACATAAAGAAATAGTTGATAGAAGTAGGAAATAAGGAAGGAAATATGGACGACGTATATATTTCCTTCCTTATTTCCTACATATATTTATTGATGAAATCGTATATAAAAACCATCATTGTTTATTACTCTTTCACAAAGGTTATTAAATAAAGTTATGGTTAAGTATAGTACAGCAATAACCTATGCTTTAAGAGAGACTGGCATCCGTACTAAGTGGCCATGTCTAACACATTACGTCAGATAGCTCAGTTAACGCTGACATCATAAATTTAATGTCATTTATAAAATGGCTAAGCCACATGTATGATTGTGCGTGTGTATGTCAGTAAATGAAAGTACGACAGTAGTAATAAATTTTTACATATTGATCGCTTTTATTTAGATAAGTAATTTTACAAAATAAATATACATATTTAAATACCAACTAGGGTACCCATTTTGTTTTATTTTATTTAAACAATAAACTTACATCATTAAATATTTAACTCTCACAATATATTAAATTATTCATTTCTCTTCTCGAGCGGGTGAAGATCATTACCTACACTCATGTACATAATTACTACTCAATACAAATTTGAGTTAAAAAACAATAGAATATCATCACAGTAAATAAAAGCTGTATTTGACAGTTCGATCGATGCTCCGATCGTCACCAAACTTTACAGGATTACGCGCCAGATCAATCTGAAAATTCCCTCAAAGATTCATTGAAATCGGTTCAGCCGTTTCGGAGCCTATATGGATCAAACCCACACACTTTCTCTTTTATAAATAAAGATGTTAGTTTGGTTTATGTACCGTAAATGCATTCATATTATACACTATGTTTATTTTTATAGATATATCGTGATATGCCATTGTTTGTGTATCCCAATAAATAAAAAAAATATACACAGATTTTTTTTTCATTGATTAATAATGAAAACATTTCAGTCTTAACATATTTACAGAACAGAAAGCCGCAGTTCGAAAGTTTTGGAATAAAGTGTGTCGTTTGCGGAAAACTCCCGACTAAATATAGTCGCGGGATTATTTCTGATGCGTGTTGTCGCGCCGGCCACTAGCCAGACTCCAATCCAAACACATTACCGATGGCCGACTTAACATTCAAACGTTTATTGCGCCAGTATTAAGTATTGTTTAACATTAAAATTAAGTTCTGTACCTAATAAAATATCATTGTTATCTCTTTTATTAGACGTGAAAGTGTGAAATGTCTGTGTAACATAATATTTTCATAGTTTTAATATGAAATAATATGTTTTTAAAAGTGTTATTACTTGTTTTAATCTCATCGAAATGTGTACCGTCGGAAGTATTTACTATTGGTGAGTACAACTTTTGTTTTTAAGAAATATGGCCTTTGAAAATTCACACTTTACTGTGGTTTTTAATGTGTCATAGGACCGTCATTTATGAACCAATTTCGAAAATTGTTTTTTGTTTATGAAGACTTTGTTTCAATTAGGTTCCGTATACATTTTGTTGTTATAGAACATTACGTTCCAATGATGTACTAAGGAACTTCTAACAATTGTATGAAAAAATGCGTGAAGATTGTGATATTCGTGAATGTGCTGCATAACAAGAGCGAGCACAAATGTGGAAGAAGTAAGGATATAGGAGCTCAAACTTCGTATTGTATTATAACTATACTAGCTGACCCTGCAAACATTGTTTTGCTATATATATTATTTCTAGTGAATATTTTGGTAGTTAAAATTTAAAAAAATAATTAACTTTTTGTAAGTGTATGTATTGGGATGTGGTCTATGACTGAGAGACGCATATATATAAATGATGACGGCCTATAACACTAAGAAAACACCAAACATTTTAAAGTAATTATTCAATATTAACGTAACAATATTTTTATTTCTCTATCAATATTTATTAGAATAAAAAAAACATTATCAACATCTTAGGGAAAGTGATAATATCTCTATTAAAAAATGAGGGTTGGTGATAGAATGATTAATATTTACCCTTAACGTGTGTGTGTGTCTTTTTATCCTCATCAATTCCTAAAAAAAATTACCATAAAATAAAAAATAAAAATTTGGGGTGGACCATCCTTATTATTTAGCGATTTGAAAAATAGATAGTATCCGATTCTCATCCCTACTAAATAAACATATAAAATTTCATAAAAATCCAGCCGTTACGGAGGACACTAACCAACATTGTGACACGAGAATTTTATATAACTACTTATATACCTATAAGAGATCTTCCGTCGTTAATAGCGTTTAATGTTTGATTAAAATGTGAGTCAGGTTTTGGTTTTACTCGTAATTATACTTGTTGTTTTTTATATTTTTTCAGGGGGGATCGTTTACTCAGAATCGGAAGAATTGAAAGTGGCTCTAACGGTAAGCGCCAAATTATACAACTTCAATGTATCAATCAAGGAAGTATCGAGGAATGGTGAAATACTTGAGCTCAATCGTCACGTATGCGAACTGGCACAGGTAGCGTCATTATAGACCATTTGTAAAATGCTAAATTATGTTAAGCTACTAGTAATAATAAAAATAATGAATTTAATATCACTATATATCATTTACTCTTTAATAATTTTGATGAACGAAATGATCGCAGCGTCAATAGCCTAATGGTTTAGGGTACGGTCGTCGGTATTGACGTGAGCCATCTCTTAACACAAGCCTAAGCTTATTTGGAATGGTTAATAATATTTGTAAATAAAATTATTATTAGCATTCGTTTAAAAAAAACTCTAACCCCACACGGGTATAACAATCGTTATACGCTTTTCTAGTCCCTTTAATTCCATTTCAAGAGTCAATTGGTATCATCAACATAAGGTCGGTCGAATCCACCATTCGACTATTGACGTGAACCATTTCCTAGCACAAGCTTAAGCTTATTTGGAATGCTTGAAAAGAATGTTAATAATATATGTGGACAAAAAATATTCATATATATAAGCATTCTTACTAAAGAAAACAGTTTTGTGCCATAGAAACCGAAAAACAGAAACTGTCGCCAATGAAATCACAGAAATTTGCAAGTATATTATGAATGAAATAATGAATATACTTTATTGAGCAACAATTAACACTTATATCGCCGTATTATTGAAGATCATACAATAATAATGGACCACCCATTATTATAGCTTAAGAGAGATTTTTTCCCGACAACCTTTAAATGGAAAGAAATTTGTTTCTAAAAGTTTTAGTGAGTCCAAAATTACATTAACAACTATAGCACTTTCTTAGGAAGTTAAAAAAAAAGACAAGACAAGACTTTGGGTAGTCCTGGGCACGGCTGAAAATAAGTATATACTGAGACCAGGCATCACTATTTGTCTGTTTCTTCCTTTAATTTCATTGTGTTTTTTTTTGTTATTTTTTTATATAATTTGGATAATATATGTAATGTGTTTGTATATGGTGATGCCAATAAATAAAATGTCTATTTAATAGTTGAATTCAGATAAACATATATACCACGTCTGTCTTTCCCTCCGATTACAACGTGGATATTTTCAAGAGTAGAGTGAAATAGTCATTTACTAAGCTAGTGCGCCTTACCATCCAGGACTGCATTTCCACTTAACATCAGGTGGGATCGTAGTCAAGCACTTGCTTAGAAGGAATAAAAAGAAATACAGACTTTTACAAACAACAAACAATAATAAGACATCGTCGTCAATTGTTTTCAGGAAGGTGTTATAGGCATTATAGACGCCACTGGAGGTCAATCAACAGAGTTCATTCAGGCTCTATGTGACATATTGGAATTACCGCACGTCACTGTGCGCCACATAAATATGAATGAGAATGCATATATACTAAACCTACACCCCAGTTCACAAGCTTATAACACGGTAAATAACCTCAAATGGGAGCGAAAATATCTATTTATAATTGTGCAAAAGGGTCAAATGATCATGCGGATTACTTGGCGTTAAGTGATCATTGATTACAAGCAACATTTTTACTGTGGAGAAAATCTTATAATAAGTATATTTACAAGCAGAAACAGATGAAATCATACTTTTTTTTATAAAAGAGTAGTTCAATGTAAAAGATGTATTAGAATAGAATTTCTGGTACCTATATTGTCTTCCCCATTTGTGTTGTTTTTCAAGAGTTTACTTACCTAGTCTAAGATTGTCATAAACCTACCAAAATTCGCAAGCATACTTCCATACGATTTTTAATCAGAATCTTTTTCGTTCCATCATCAAAGGTATCATTACTATCGTCTGTCTTCGTTTTCGGAAGCGGTCCCCTAATATACAGGATAGACTCCAGGTCATATGCCAATAATATTCGTATGGGACCCAATAGATACTTAATTCCTTATCATTGCAATCGGTTCACAAAATTTATAAGTACAGACGAAATGAAAACCCCCTCTTTTGAAGTCGGTTGAAAATACCCAGACTCTAGAAGGAAGGCGGCGGTTTTCGTCCACAGGAATTGCCTAATATATTGCAAATTATTTTCAGTTTGCCTTTTTCGGAAAGTTTAGAAGTTGGAAAACAAGACGGTAGAAGTATAACTTTGAGTATTAAATCATTTGCAGGTAATGGAGAAACTGGTTGCACGTAAAGGATGGGAGGAGTTTACCATTTTCTATTTCAAAGGGTACAGTCTGCTCCGTACAAACAGTTTGCTAACATTAAACACTCACAATGATAGATACATCGTTACCGTTAGAGAACTAAAAGGTAACGATTACAGGTAACATTTTAAAACTATATTATGATCCTATAGTTGTCCTATGTCATGTCTGCACAAAAACAGTCGAATCTTAAACAATATTAATAGATAAAGAATTTATTCCTGTCATACTGATTTAATGCATAAATCTTTTACCTTTAACGCAATAAGACTTTGGAATGCGCTGTCAACAAATGTACGTACAGCTGGAACTAAATCTACTTTCAAACATTTACTATGGAAGCTTTACCTAAGCAAGGAATAGTTGGACAATTGCTGTCCCTATCCATCTATAATTATATATATATATACATATATATGTATCTATTTATTATTATATATCATTATTATGTTTATATATTTAATTTATTTGTAGGTAGGTAGGTATGTATATTAAATATGCACGCATTTATTATAGTTTTCTTTTATTTATTATTTTCTCACATAGCTTGCACCCGTTACTTTGTATCTACACAACCCCAAGGTAGACTGGCAGAGAATGCCTACTGGCATTAAGTCCGCCTATTTGTACCTTTTTTTGTATTGTGTGCAAATAAAGAATAAATAATCTATCAACAATATTATTCCATTTTTTTTTTGTTTTTATTTTTATATAAAAGAATTTGGATATGCATATATAATGTCTATTTAATAGTTGAATTCAAGATAAGAAACATTGTATATAGTACATATATACCGCGTCTGACTTTCCCTCCGATTGGCAACGTGGGTATTTTCAAGAGTAGAGTGAATAGTCATTTACTAAGCTATGCGTCTTACCATCCAGGACTGCATTTCCACTTAACATCAGGTGGGATCGTAGTCAAGCACTTGCTTAGAAGGAATATAAACTTTACAAACAACAAACAATAATAAGACATCGTCGTCAATTGTTTTCAGGAAGGTGTTATAGGCATTATAGACGCCACTGGAGGTCAATCAACAGAGTTCATTCAGGCTCTATGTGACATATTGGAATTACCGCACGTCACTGTGCGCCACATAAATATGAATGAGAATGCATATATACTAAACCTACACCCCAGTTCACAAGCTTATAACACGGTAAATAACCTCAAATGGGAGCGAAAATATCTATTTATAATTGTGCAAAAGGGTCAAATGATCATGCGGATTACTTGGCGTTAAGTGATCACTATTACAAGCAACATTTTTACTGTGGAGAAAATCTTATAATAAGTATATTTACAAGCAGAAACAGATGAAATCATACTTTTTTTTATAAAAGAGTAGTTCAATGTAAAAGATGTATTAGAATAGAATTTCTGGTACCTATATTGTCTTCCAGTCTAAGATTGTCATAAACCTACCAAAAATTCGCAAGCATACTTCCATACGATTTTTAGTTCCCTGGTATGTCTTCGTAACCCATAGTATAAATAGGGTATTAGGAGATCGCGTCCGAAAACTACAACAGACGACTAATGATACCTTTGATGATGGGACGGAAAAAAATCGATTCTGATTTAAAAAAAATCATATTTTTAAAACATTTCATTAGCATCATTTACGCTTCACCATGTTAGTACAGCTAAATGAAACGATAGTTTCATAAAAAATACATTAATTTATTAAAAAAAGCAGTGAAACACAGAGTCAAAAACAGCTGTTCCTCGGGTCAACGAACGTCGGGACGCAAAGGGGAGACGGCGCGGTGCTAATACCGCGCCATTAAAAGAATTCTTGCCGCTTCTTTAGCGCCGCGGCCCTTCTTTCATTGCTGTTTTTTTAAACATATGATTTTTAATCAGAATCTTTTTTTTTAGTTCCATCATCAAAGCTATCATTACTATCGTCTGTCTTCGTTTTCGGAAGCGGTCCCCTAATATACAGGATAGACTCCAGGTCATATGCCAAAAATATTCGTATGGGACCCAATAGATATTAAATTCCTTATCATTGCAATCGGTTCACAAATTTTATAAGTACAGACGAATTGAAAACCCCCTCTTTTGAAGTCGGTTGAAAGTACCCAGACTCTAGAAGGAAGGCGGCAGTTTTCGCCCACAGGAATTGCCTAATATATTGCAAATTATTTTCAGTTTGCCTTTTTCCGAAAGTTTAGAAGTTGGAAAACAAGACGTATAACTTTAAGTATTAAATCATTTGCAGGTAATGGAGAAACTGGTTGCACGTAAAGGATGGGAGGAGTTTACCATTTTCTATTTCAAAGGGTACAGTCTGCTCCGTACAAACAGTTTGCTAACATTAAACACTCACAATGATAGATACATCGTTACCGTTAGAGAACTAAAAGGTAACGATTACAGGTAACATTTTAAAACTATATTATGATCCTATAGTTGAACCACTATGTCATGTCTGCACAAAAACGGTCGAATCTTAAACAATATTAATAGATAAAGAATTTCTTCCTGTCATACTGATTTAATGCATAAATCTTTTACCTTTAACGCAGTAAGACTTTGGAATGCGCTGTCAACAAATGTACAAATAATTCTATATCAGGCGAACCGATTTCGATGACAATTATTTGAAAGCTCCCGTGTGATTCCATTTGTGACAATGGCAACACAAATGACAATCCATGAGAAAACCATATGTCTTAAACTTTTTTTTTTTTTGTTGACGGGGAGGAAATCTTCAGAAAGATATCCCCAGCTTCGCTGTTATGTGGGGTTCTTACCCACTAAAACCTCCCCGGTGGCCCTTTCCTCGGTGCATGACGAGGGGCTCCGGGATCTCACGTGGAACGCACCGGAGCCCCTCTGCACTGTGCTCAAGGAGAGCACTTCACGGGGAGGTTACTCCCTCCCCTGTGCCCTCGTAGTGCAAGGCGACACGGGCCAGCCGATGTCGCCTTCTTCCCGGGTCCACTTTGGTGGACGACTCAGGCTCCCACCCTTGTCGCCCAGTGAACCCGAGGCCCCTTTAGTCGCCTTCTACGACAGGCAGGGTATACCGTAGTCTTATTCTTGAGAGCCCAGAACTACAGGGCTGCCATATGTCTTAAACTTGCATCAAGTATACAACAAATGTACAAATAATTCTATTTCAGGCGAACCGATTTCGATGACAATTATTTGAAAGCTCCGTGTGATTCCATTTGTGACAATGGCAACACAAATGACAATCCATGAAAACCATATGTCTTAAACTTGCATCAAGTATACAACAAATGTACAAATAATTCTATTTCAGGCGAACCGATTTCGATGATTCATTTTTTATACGATGTACATACTTCAAGAGTAGTTTGATAAGAATTTGGTTAGAAATAACTATTTCGTAATATTCCTATCATAATTCGTAAATACAAAAAAGGCGTTTAACGTCTGTGACGATTTGAAGTCCGATTTTGTTTTTGCTCGGTTGCTTTGTGACACATTTGGTTAATCAGACTTGGGACTCTGTTAACAGTGTTGGTATTATTCCAGAATAAAGTTGAAGGTTTTACACGTACATTGGTATTCAATGGCTACGGAGATAGAAATAATGTTATATTTGATGTACTTGAACTGACGGCTGCCGGAAACCAAACTGTGAGTATTTGCATAACACTTCAATCGGGTTTCATCGAACACGATACTAGAGAATGTTAGCTAGCAACACATGGCAACCTATGGCCTAATGGTTTAGGGTACGGCCTGCGAATCGTAACCATTCGACTATTGCCGTGAACCATGTCCTGCCACAAGCTTAAGCTTAGTTAGAATGGTTAACAAGATTATTAGTAATATTTCTGAAAAAAAAAAGAAATATCGCTAGCTTTCTTTTTTTTTAAAAAAATTCCAATGATATCTAAGTGATTTATCTGTACCTTAGTGTATCTTTAATTCATAATTAATAATTTAGTTAATCACCATATTAATTTGATATTGTAAGCAATAATTTCAATTTATTAGTTCGTAATCTTTCTTCTAATTCATTTTGTGAGAACGTGACATTGTGACGTATCCGTTAAACTAATATCCTATTAACGTGTCCGAATTAAATGCCAGTGGATTAGTTATTACACTGTTTCATTCCACAAGACCCACAAGTTCTTACAAAAGATATAAATTTTATATAAATAAGCTCTCGCGCCCTTTTTGACCTGCGTGCCCTTATCCAGTTTATTACGTCAATAGTCAGAAACGTCAATAGCCTAATGGTTTAGGGTACGGCCTGCGAATCGTAACCATTCGACTATTGCCGTGAACCATATCCTGGCACAAGCTTAAGCTTAGTTAGAATGGTTAACAAGATTGTTAGTAATATTTCTGAAAAAAAGAAATATTGCTAGCTTTCTTTAAAAAATAAAAAATATAGTAACTGTAGTGGTAGCACTCTTTCACTTTAAAACAAAGTATACATTTAAAGTATATTAGAAAAGAAGAAGAGAATATAGAAGAAAAGAAGTCTGTGGTAGCGCTTGATTAAAAAAAAAACACAATACATAAGCAATTTTTATAGTTGTGTTTGAAGTATATCGTCGGAACCCGATGTCTTAATGACATTATTTATATAGGAACTAATTGAAATGCAAATTCTTTGAAATAATAAAATCGGCTAATGAATAAGTAAGACTGCACAAACATTAAAAATAAATGAGAAGGGGGTTCTCATTTCTTTTTTGAAGTCGATATAAAACATTATATATGTTACCGGAAATGTATAAAATCAAGGAATTGTATACAATGACGGATTACATACATTTCTTAGGAATTGTATACAATGACGGATTACATACATTTCTTAGGAATTGTATACAATGACGGATTACATACATTTCTTAGGAATTGTATACAATGACGGATTACATACAATTCCGTTAACATATACACAGTATCGTTGATCTTATTTTACAGGACTCAGACTCGCAAACTTGGAGCAGAATGAAGAACTGTGGAATTTCACACACAATTTTAACAAAGAGTCCGGCTTAGCTCTCGAGTCAGATCAACTTACAAGTGAAATTCTATTAATACACGATGCTGTTCTTATCTTTGCTAAAGCGACAGAGAAGATGAAATATGGCCTTATGAAACCCGAGGGTCTAAGTTGCGAGAATGATACTTCCTGGTCGCATGGATCTTCTTTGTTAAATTTCATGAAAACCGTACGTAGTTATTAGAAATATAATAATAACGTTTATTAGAACAAAAGTAACAATATAACGAACAATTTATTAATAATATTAATAATCTTAAGCTTCAGGAGGAAATTGAAATGAGCGTCAACAAATTATCTGGGCGCCGTGTCTGCTATGTATATGATATTCCACTTTGACAATCCAAACTAACATATTAAAATTTCATTGTCGTCGTGCAAAACCGTCATCTGTGTCTAAATTTTCAACCGACTTCAAAATGGATTAGGTTACCATTTCTACTGTATGTTAATTTTTTTATGTCTGTTACCTCTAACTTTGAACAAGGCGAATCGATTTCGATGACAATTATTTGAAAGCTCCGTGTGATTCCATTTGTGACAATGGCAACACAAATGACAATCCATGAAAACCATATGTCTTAAACTTTTTTTTTTTTTTTGTTGACGGGGAGGAAATCTTCAGAAAGACACCCCGCCTTCTGGGGAAGACGGCGGTTATGTGGGGTTTTTACCCACTAAAACCTCCCCGGTTGCCCTTCCTCGGTGCATGATGAGAGGCTCCGGTATCTCCAGACGCACCGGAGTCCCTCTGCACTGTGCTCAAGGAGAGCACTTCACGGGGGAAGGTTACTCCCTCCCCCCCTGTGCCCTCGTAATGCAAGGCGACACGGGCCAGCCGATGTCGCCTTCTTCCCGGGTCCACCTTGGTGGACGACAAAGGCCCTCACCCTTGTCGCACAGTGAACCCGAGGCCCCTTTTAGTCACCTTGTACGACAGGCAGGGTATACCGTAGTCGTATTCTTGAGAGCCCAGAACTACAGGGCTGAATTATTATAATCTAGGGTAGGTTAACCGCTCAGATTTATCCATATATTTTAGTGCAATGAAGGATTTATTTATCTATATATTTTAATTCTCAGGGACGTCCTCATCAGCGCAAAGGAAAGTGGATACACGAATTTCGTGATTGATTGTCCTCAAGATAATTTGGGTTTAATTTTACAACACGCCCAAGAAGTTGGTCTAATGGCGGATGAACATTCATATATATTTGTATCAACTGATCTATTCACGATAGATTTGGAGAGATACAGATATGGTGGAGTCAATATGACAGGTAATCGATAATAAAACTGTTGTTAACTAAATAAAACAAGGCTTATTATATGACGGTTTACGTTGTTTTTAACTGACTTCAAGAAAACAGGAACCAAGACTAAGTAATATGAGAGGTAGTTTCATTGATCATAAACCTACCAATATCACAATCTACAAAAAAAAGTACAACCTAAAAAGGGCCATGAGAAACAGGGACGCCGCGGTCAAAGAGAAACTAATAACAATGCAACGGGGCGTCTACGATGCGTGAACTAGTACATTCTCCAACACCACCTTCAAAAATCAGGCATTATATAAAAAAATGTAGTAACTGTAGTGGTAGCACTCTTTCACTTTAAAACAAAGTATACATTTAAAGTATATTAGAAAAGAAGAAGAGAATATAGAAGAAAAGAAGTCTGTGGTAGCGCTTGATTAAAAAAAAAACACAATACATAAGCAATTTTTATAGTTGTGTTTGAAGTATATCGTCGGAACCCGATGTCTTAATGACATTATTTATATAGGAACTAATTGAAATGCAAATTCTTTGAAATAATAAAATCGGCTAATGAATAAGTAAGACTGCACAAACATTAAAAATAAATGAGAAGGGGGTTCTCATTTCTTTTTTGAAGTCGATATAAAACATTATATATGTTACCGGAAATGTATAAAATCAAGGAATTGTATACAAATCCTACGAAATGTGTAATAATATTTTTTATTATAACACTGAGACAATCGGCTAACAGTCATATCGCAAAATAATAATAATATGCATTATTTTTAATAATAATATTCATTATTATTATATAAAATAAAACCACGTCGTATCGCCGCAATAACCAATAATCACAAGTGTTTCTATCAGTTGTTTTTGCCGTAGAAACTTCTTCAATTAACTCTTTATAACGTTCATCTTCAATAAAAGCTGTGTCTCTAGCGTTTGTTAATATTCTTAATGACGCCAAAGTCAAATTAAAAAAAAAGTCAAAGCCAAATTTTATTAATTACATACATTTCTTAGGAATTGTATACAATGACGGATTACATACATTCCCGTTAACATATACACAGTATCGTTGATCTTATTTTACAGGACTCAGACTCGCAAACTTGGAGCAGAATGAAGAACTGTGGAATTTCACACACAATTTTAACAAAGAATCCGGCTTAGCTCTCGAGTCAGATCAACTTACAAGTGAAATTCTATTAATACACGATGCTGTTCTTATCTTCGCTAAAAGCGACAGAGAAGATGAAATATGGCCTTATGAAACCCGAGGGTCTAAGTTGCGAGAATGATACTTCCTGGTCGCATGGATCTTCTTTGTTAAATTTCATGAAAACCGTACGTAGTTATTCGAAATATAATAATAACGTTTATTAGAACAAAAGTAACAATATAACGAACAATTTATTAATAATATTAATAATCTTAAGCTTCAGGAGGAAATTGAAATGAGCGTCAACAAATTATCTGGGCGCCGTATCTGCTATGTATATGATATTCCACTTTGACAATCCAAACTAACATATTAAAATTTCATTGTCGTCGTGCCAAAACCGTCATCTGTGTCTAAATTTTCAACCGACTTCAAAAATGGATTAGGTTATCAATTCGACTGTATGTTAATTTTTTTATGTCTGTTACCTCCTAACTTTGAACAAGGCGAATCGATTTCGATGACAATTATTTGAAAGCTCCCGTGTGATTCCATTTGTGACAATGGCAACACAAATGACAATCCATGAGAAAACCATATGTCTTAAACTTTTTTTTTTTGTTTACGGGGAGGAAATCTTCAGAAAGATACCCCGCCTTCTGGGGAAGACGGCGGTTATGTAGGGTTCTTACCCACTAAAACCTCCCAGTGGCCCTTTCCTCGGTGCATGACGAGGGGCTCCGGGATCTCACGTGGAACGCACCGGAGTCCCTCTGCACTGTGCTCAAGGAGAGCACTTCACGGGGAGGTTACTCCCTCCCCTGTGCCCTCGCAGCGCAAGGCGACACGGGTCAGCCGATGTCGCCTTCTTCCCGGGTCCACTTTGGTGGACGACTCAGGCTCCCACCCTTGTCGCCCAGTGAACCCGAGGCCCCTTTTAGTCGCCTTGTACGACAGGCAGGGGATACCGTAGACTTATTCTTGAGAGCCCAGAACTACAGGGCTGCCATATGTCTTAAACTTGCATCAAGTATACAACAAATGTACAAATAATTCTTTATCAGGCGAACCGATTTCGATGATTCATTTTTTATACGATGTACATACTTCGAGAGTAGTTTGACAAGAATTCGGTTAGAAATAACTATTTCGTAATATTCCTACCATTATTCGTAAATACAAAAAAGGCGTTTAACGTCTGTGACGATTTGAAGTCCGATTTTGTTTTTGCTCGGTTGCTTTCTGACACGGTTTATCAGACTTGGGACTCTGTTAACAGTGTTGGTATTATTCCAGAATAAAGTTGAAGGTTTTACACGTACATTGGTATTCAATGGCTACGGGGATAGAAATAATGTTATATTTGATGTACTTGAACTGACGGCTGCCGGAAACCAAACTGTAAGTATCTGCATAACACTTCAATCGGGTTTCATCGAACACGATACTAGAAAATGTTAGCTAGCAACACATGGCAACCTATGGCCTAATGATTTAGGGTACGGCCTGCGAATCGTAACCATTCGACTATTGCCGTGAACCATATCCTGGCACAAGCTTAAGCTTAGTTAGAATGGTTAACAAGATTGTTAGTAATATTTCTGAAAAAAAAAAGAAATATTGCTAGCTTTCCTTTTTTTAAAAAAAAAAAGAAAAAAAATTACAATGATATCTAAGTGATTTATCTGTACCTTAGTGTATCTTTAATTCATAATTAACAATTTAGTTAACCACCATATTAATTTGATATTGTAAACAATAATTTTAATTTATTAGTTCGTAATCTTTCTTCTAATTAATTTTCTGAGGACGCGTTATTGTAACGTATCCGTTAAAATAATTCCTTATTTAACGTATCCGAATTAAATGCCAGTGGATTAGTTATTACACTGTTTCATTCCACAAGATCCACAAGTTCTTACAAAAGATATAAATTTTATATAAATAAGCTCTCACAAGATTGTTAGTAATATTTCTGAAAAAAAAAAAGAAATATTGCTAGCTTTCTTTAAAAAAATAAAAAAATATATAGTGTATTCTATTTACAACGTCCCATATGCCATACACCGGGCACAAATTTTTACCAAGTGATTTTTTTGCACTTAAAAAATCTAATAAAACGGCATTTCATTGCTACAAGCCGACTGGGATTCCCATCCTAAGTCGAACTGATTAGCCACTAGGCTATAACTGCTACAGAATCTAGAATACTAACATATAATTAGTACATGCCTACACAAATAAATAAAATTGCAGTGTCTGCTTGTAATATAAGAAAACCGTTTTTACTGAATGCTTATGATTCAATTTAAAGTAACAGTTTTTAATCGCGGGTAACCACGCGGGGCACAGCTAGTGTTATAATATTCTCCACATAAATATAATTTAAAAACATTGATTATAAAATCCTTTGAGCGAAAAGGCATTAGATAATCTTTTGCATGCAAGTAAGGAGGAAATAAAAAAATCTAATATCTACCTTAGAAGGCAAGAGATGGAACGGCAGAAACTTAGCTGGTCTGAACATCCTGACTACTAACATTCTAAACACTCGTAGCCGAAAGGCGGGTAAGATTAAAAAAAAATGTAATTTTAATTTTGCACTACCCTTAGCTTTGTCAAAAACGACAACATTGATTTAAAATGTGTTGCCTAAAGTAAAATAATAGGTTGTCAAATATCTCCCTTCCGCCTTTTTGTCTTTTGAATTTCGCGGCTATGTACAAAGCGCTACAGAGCTCGTATCTAGCAATACTATACATAATTTGAAAGGTCTTGACATAACCTATAAAACGACGCTATGCATAATTAGTTTGATATTGCGTTCAACAGTTATAGACGTGTAAACATGGAGTTCACTAACGCCGAAATTCGCGCTATTTTAAAGTTCTCTAGAGCTAAGAGCTCTGTAGCGCTTTGTACATAGCCGCGAAATTCAAAAGACAAAAAGGCGGAAGGGAGATATTTGACAACCTATTATGATTCTGGTGTTACCAGTTGAGTCATTTTATTATTGTATTTTTAACTGTAAGTATTATTTTATAGATCGGTACGTGGAATAATAATAATCTCACAATCTCTAGACCAATTTTAGTCGCGACAGATATTGTTGAAGAGACAATAATGAGAAATAAGACTTTTAAAGTTCTTATTACAACGGTAAGTATGTTTTTATATTTATTATAATTAACTATGAGATAAATTTGTTCTGTTGGATGTTTTCGACCGACTTCAAAAGAGTAGTTTCTCAATTTGCCAGTATTTCGTTTATTTTTTTTTAATGTTTGTGCACTCATAGCACCATTAATTCTGGATCTAAATTGACTTTTTTATGTCATATTATCAAAAGGGTATGGTTTTGATTACGTACAATATTAATTTTGTTGGCAAATGACCTTCTGTTCTGAGATATACCTGAGTGGCAATGTGAAATTGATACACTTATACCATTCCAAGACTAGGTAAGTACTTTAAAACGACTATGATCGTGAATGTAGACGAAGAAAGAGAATATAGGGACGAGAACTTTGTAATATAGCTATGATACTTAACTAATTTGATTATTTATTTAATAATAAATAATATGATACCTAACAACTTAACAGTACAGAACAAAAGTTACTGAGAACTCGTAATATTGTTTATCATCACTGTTCAGTATTGGTACCACTGGTGCCCTCTAGTGAGGACATCACAAACACTCTGAAAACAGGATTAGTCCTATTGGAAGATCCCAAGCCAATAGGAACGCACCACGACCACGACCGCGACCCCACTGTTGGGCAGGACGAAGAACACAATGTAAAATTCACTTGCTTCTAAAACTGTAAACGTAGTACACGCATTTGGTAGCAGGAAAGTGGCAGTTATTATGTCACACCACTTGTCTACGTGTCGATCCAACGCACAAGGGACTCGACAATCAAAATTGATATAATTTGAAGTCGCGTTTAAAACTCGTAAATACAATTTTTATTGTAAAATTTTAAGGACGAATAATATATTATTAAATTTTTCGGAATAATAACGAAAATGTAACTTGGTTACTAGTTAATAAATGCTAATATAAGTTTTAATTGAATAGAAACATTTCGTTATTATTTGTTTTGGAAAACAAATGACATAAATAAGAAGAAAATGAAATCAATTCATTCTCTCCATTTGACTGTTAATGTTGTTGTCACATAAATATTTAATATCTACTATATAAATATAAGTCGGTTTTCCTTCCTGACGCTATAACTCCAGAACGCATGAACCGATTTCCACGGTTTTGCATTCGTTGTAAAGGTCTCGGGCTCCGTGAGGTTTATAGCAGGTTTATAAGGAAAATTCAGGAAAAATTTCATCAGAAAACGGGAAAATCTTTTTTCACATACAGCGCCATCTTTGATACATAGCATGTACTACAAACCAATATTTTAAGTAGATGGCGCCGGTGCGTGATACATTGTTTGACAGCTTCATGTGACAAACCGGTATTATGTTCACTGTGAAATTGTGAAAAAAGTAAAAATTAGTTATTCGTTTCCTTACATTTACCATCAAATCAATCACGTGTATTGTGCAAATTTTATTAAATTTCAACAGCAGGCATTTGTCTTTAAGGTGGTAAGTTGAACTGTGTAAATTATGTGGATCGTGCATTTGAGGTTAAATTCACCACTCTGTCTATAGCCCAAAATGCCTAGAGGACGACGTGTGAACATCGGCCACCGCACAAGACATGCAAGCCAGCAACAAGTGTATTCACAGAACTTAACCGACGAAAGACAAAATATAATAAGAGAAAATGCCCGATTGAGACAACGCGTGAGCACACGAAGATCATTGGCATCATACAATCGCTTGGCATTCCAATATGATCCCACTGCGAACTACAGTGATGATGAAAATTTAGATATTGGACCAATGACGACTATATGCCGATATTGCAATGCGTTAAAGTTCAAAAGAGAAACGGCTGGATTGTGCTGCGCAAGTGGAAAATTCAACTTGATCCATTACTTACACCACCACAGCCACTGAAACCATTGTTCGATGGAAGTGATCCCGATTCCAGCCATTTTCTTCAACACATCCTTGAATACAATAACTGCTTTCGCATGACTTCCTTTGGAGCTAATATCATTCGAGAAGGCGGCTTCATGCTGACTTGCAAGGTAAAAGATACAACACACATAACCAATCAATCACACCATTTTTTTTTGTTCACGCGGGGAATCTTTTACAGACCATCCTCCGGTACCCTGGGTGGGCCTGGAGGATGTGTGGGACTCCAGCCTGGGCAGCCCCTACCCACTAAACCTTCCGCGAATGCCATCAGCCGTTATGAGCGGGTGCCCCGGATCTGTCAGCAACAGGACACCCCAACGACCGGCCGGTCCCGGCAAAGACCGGACTTCATCCTCAAGGGGACTTCTCCGGCACTCAGAGAAGTCCCGACGACGCCGAGCATGCTGGGGCCAGGTACCCATCCTGGCCCTGCTTAGATTACGGGTGGCAAGAGGAGGCGTTCATAACGCCTCCTGCGCACTTCGATACGTCGCCTGCGGCTTCCTGAATCAATCACACCAACACAATGAATTGCAACACATAACAACTTTAACTTAAAGCGTCAATAGCCTAATGGTTTAAGGTACGGCCTCCGAATCGTAAGGTCGTGGGTCTGAATCCACCATTCGACTATTGCCGTGAACCATATCCTGGCACAAGCTTAAGCTTAGTTGGAATGGTTAACAAGATTGTTAGTAATATTTCTGAAAAAAAAAGAAATATTGCTAGCTTCCCTTTTTTTAAAAAAAAAAAGAAAAAAAAATTACAATGATATCTAAGGATTTATCTGTACCTTAGTTTATAATTCATAATTAATAATTTAGTTAATCACCATATTAATTTGATATTGTAAACAATAATTTTAATTTATTAGTTCGTAATCTTTCTTCTAATTAATTTTCTGAGGACGCGTTATTGTAACGTATCCGTTAAAATAATTCCTTATTTAACGTGTCCGAATTAAATGCCAGTGGATTAGTTATTACACTGTTTCATTACACAAGACCCACAAGTTCTTACAAAAGATATAAATTTTATATAAATAAGCTCTCGCGCCCTTTTTGACCTGCGTGCCCTTATCCAGTTTATTACGTCAATAGTCAGAAACGTCAATAGCCTAATGGTTTAGGGTACGGCCTGCGAATCGTAAGGTCGTGGGTTCGAATCCACCATTGGACTATCGCCGTGAACCATGTCTTAGCACAAGCTTAAGCTTAGTTGGAATGGTTAACAAGATTGTTAGTAATATTTCTGAAAAAAAAAAAGAAATATTGCTAGCTTTCTTTAAAAAAATAAAAAAATATATAGTGTATTCTATTTACAACGTCCCATATGCCATACACCGGGCACAAATTTTTACCAAGTGATTTTTTTGCACTTAAAAAATCTAAAAAAACGGCAATTCATTACTACAAGCCGACTGGGATTCCCATCGTAAGTCGAACTGATTAGCCACTAGGCTGTAACTGCTACAGAATCTAGAATACTAACATATAATTAGTACATGCCTACACAAATAAATAAAACTGCAGTGTCTGCTTGTAATATAAGAAAACCGTTTTTACTAAATGCTTATGATTCAATTTAAAGTAACAGTTTTTAACCACGCGGGGCACAGCTAGTGTTATAATATTCTCCACATAAATATATATTTTAAAAACATTGATTATAAAATCCTTTGTGCGAAAAGGCATTAGATAATCTTTTGCATGTAAGTAAGGAGGAAATAAAAAATCTAATATCTACCTTAGAAGGCAAGAGATGGAACGGCAGAAACTTAGCTGGTCTGAACATCCTGACTACTAACATTCTAAAACTCGTAGCCGAAAGGCGGGTAAGATTAGAAAAATTAATTTTAATTTTGCACTACCCTTAGCTTTGTCGAAAACGACAACATTGATTTAAAATGTGTTGTCTAAAGTAAAATAATAGGTTGTCAAGTATCTCCCTTCCGCTTTTTGTCTTTTGAATTTCGCGGCTATGTACAAAGCGCTACAGAGCTCGTATCTAGCAATACTATACATAATTTGAAAGGTCTTGACATAACCTACAAAACGACGCTATGCATAATTAGTTTGGATATTGCGTTCAACAGTTATAGACGTGTAAACATGGAGTTCACTAACGCCGAAATTCGCGCTATTTTAAAGTTCTCTAGAGCTAAGAGCTCTGTAGCGCTTTGTACATAGCCGCGAAATTCAAAAGACAAAAGGCAGAAGGGAGATATTTGACAACCTATTATGATTCTGGTGTTACCAGTTGAGTCATTTTATTATTGTATTTTAACTGCAAGTATTATTTTTTAGATCGGCACGTGGAATAATAATAATCTCACAATCTCTAGACCAATTTTAGTTGCGACAGATATTGTTGAAGAGACAATAATGAGAAATAAGACTTTTAAAGTTCTTATTACAACGGTAAGTATATTTTTAAATTTATTATAATTTAGTATAAGATATGTGCCATTCTGTTGGATGTTTTCGACCGGCTTCAAAAGAGTAGTTTCTCAATTTGGGTTGTGCATTTCGTTATGTTTGTGCACTCATAGCACCGTTAATTCTGGATCTAAATTGACTTTTTTATGTCATATTATCAAAAGGGTATGGTTTTGATTACGTACAATATTAATTTTGTTGGCAAATGACCTTCTGTTCTGAGGTATACCCGAGTGGCAATGTGAAATTGATACACTTATACCATTCCAAGACTAGGTAAGTACTTTAAAACGACTATGATCGTGAATGTAGACGAAGAAAGAGAATATAGGGACGAGAACTTTGTAATATAGCTATGATACTTAACTAATATGATAATATTTTTAATAATAAATAATATGATACTTAACAACTTAACAGTACAGAACAAAAGTTACTGAGAACTCGTAATACTGTTTATTACATCACTGTTCAGTATTGGTGCCACTGGTGCCCTCTAGTGAGGACATCACAAACACTCTGAAAACAGGATTAGTCCTATTGGAAGATCCCAAGCCAATAGGAACGCACCACGACCACGACCGCGACCCCACTGTTGGGCAGGACGAAGAACACAATGTAAAATTCACTTGCTTCTAAAACTGTAAGCGAAGTACACGCATTTGGTAGCAGGAAAGTGGCAGTTATTATGTCACACCACTTGTCTACGTGTCGATCCAACGCACAAGGGACTCGACAATCAAAATTGATTTAATTTGAAGTCGCGTTTAAAACTCGTAAATACAATTTTTATTGTAAAATTTAAGTACGAATAATATATTATTACATTTTTCGGAATAATAACGGATAAAATAAAATGTAACTTAGTTACTAGTTAATAAATTCTAATATAAGTTTTAATTGAATAGAAACATTTCTTTATTATTTGTTTTGGAAAACAAATGACATAAATAAGAAGAAAATGAAATCAATTCATTCTCTCCATTTGACTGTTAATGTTGTTGTCACATAAATATTTAATATTTTAAATAAATAATTTAAAAATATTGCTGTATTATTATTTCCTGTTAGAAAATATTTTTATTATTTGTTAAAATTCATTTAATTAATACTATTACACTCATTATTTTGATAAATACAAATAAATAATTTTAAATATTACAGGCTGCACCATACGGATATGTGAAGGAGTCGTCCGATCAACTGGAAGGAAACGATCGTTACGAAGGGTTCACGATAGACTTGATAGAGAAATTGTCCGAAATATTGGGATTTAGTTACGAATTTGAAATTGAACTTGAGTACGGTACAAAGGACCCACAGACACAAAAATGGAATGGAATGATTTATCAGCTCATGGAAGATGTAAGTTAAATGAATATATATATTTATTCATTCTTATTGTTACTATTTACACAAGGGAACTTTTTTGAAGTTATACGAGTACTTCTTTAGGCGCGTTATGAAAAAGGTTGTTGAAGTTTTTCATAACGCGCAAAAAGTTATTGGAGTTGAAGCTACAGTGACAAAAATTGTACTATAATTGAGATTATCTGTCTGTATTTATTATTTATTAATATAAATTAATAAAGGAGGAGGGGAGATGGCAACCTTGAAAAGCTGGTCATCGTTGGCAATACAGAAGGCAAAAGAACAATGGGCCGGTCGCCAACACGATGGTCTAAGTAAAAGGTGCCATCTCCTCTCCTAATCTTTACCAGCTGGTCAGGGCTGTCTGGGACGCAAGCCGATGGAGGCAGATTGTTCACTTGAGGGGCTCCAATGACCATGATCCTCAGAAATAAGGGAACGACAACGACGAAGAAGTCCCTATTTGTTATTTATTAATATAAATTAAAATATTATTATTTCATATAATTTTTTTCAATGAACTTTATTGATTGTGTTGACTATAATTGTACAGACCTTTTATTATTAAAACTATTTTTAATCATGACAAAAAATTATAGCTTCTCAGGCCCGTACATAAGTAATATGAACGTTAGTAATATTCAATAAAAATGTTAACACTATTAAAAAATACGAAATGATGCATTTTTTCAGAAAGCAGACTTCGCCATTTGTGATTTTACGATAACGTCTTTGAGACAAAGTGCAATAGATTTTTCTACCCCATTCATGACACTGGGTATTGGCATTTTATATAAGACCCCGAGCAAGCAGCCCCTGAAATGTTTTCCTTTATGGCAGTATTTTCAAAGGAAGTGAGTGACATATTTTGTTATTATATATCCATGTACCAAGAGTATGTTTTGTTTTCATTCAAACTCGCCCGCCGGGAACCGAACGGGTTCGCGTCTCGGGCAAGGCCCATCAGACTAAAACCTCCCATTGCGAGCCATCCTCCGCCATGATGGCCGAGGTGGGGTTGCGTTAGTATTCATAATCTCGCCCCGTCAACAAGCCCGATACGAAAACCGGGTGAAACCGATCCTCCTGTGGCTGTGGAGAGGTAGCCCTGCGTGTAAGCCGGCGGAGAGTTAACCAAGTCCCCGCCAATAGCCCCACTAAGTAGGTTGGGAATGGAGAGCCAACTGCCATCTCCTCGTCCCTCATCACCGACCAAGAGTATGTGCGTCAATTTATGATAGGAACAAACAATCAAAATCAAACAAATTTATTTAAACTAATCGCCCTGAAGTCGAAATTCGGAGACCCAGGAATTGGAGCATTGAAATTGCACACAATTCGCAGTTCGGTGAATCTGTCAGTCATTATTTAGTTAGTTAACCGTATAATATCCATTTTAAATATATATATTAGCATTGTGCACTCCTCCTTTATCTATACAAATAAATCAAAATAAATTGTATCTGTTTGTAACAATAAAATAACCGCTGTTTACTACATGCATATTAATTTAAATGCTTCACATATACCAAAACATTTTTTTAAAATTTTTGTCTGTCTTTGTTTGTTCCGGGTGGACCGATTTCGACTTTCACTCGCAGATAACTGATGTAGTAAGGAGTAACTTAGACTAGTTACTTTTATTTTAGAAAAAATAAAATAAATAGTTATCCGATCAAACACCCGGAGTGTTTGTTATACACGATGGCGCTGCAAGTATAAACTCTAACAATGAGAAATTTCATACTTCCTACTCAATTTTCGTAAGAAGCGGTACGAAGTTTTTGCTTCCCGTATTAATAAAATTATCTCATTTTAATGATCATGATATATTATTTAAATAGATTTCAAAGATTGAATTTGTAAGATATACGTGCAGGTAGAAGCTAGGTCAAGATGGTGTTAAATATGTATCACTCTATAGTAAAATAATAAGTGCTTCTTAACGACAACGAATATGAATGTGGAAGAAGAAAGAGAACTATATTCTCTTTCTTGCTTCTTCTTGCACCACAAATTCGCAATATAACCACGATACTTTGACAAGTATATTTTGCAGTAAAAAAAAAACAACTGCAAATAGAATCAAACGGTAAACGCTATAACGCGCCGACACTGTTTTTATATCTGAACTATCGTAGGGATATTACGAAATAGAATTAATCAGAACCTAACCAAACTCTCGTCGATTCTCAGCTCTCAACAATCAATCAACTCTTGTACCTGTAAGTACATCCTTTTCAATAAAAAAAATAATTATCGAAATCGGTCCACACGTCCGAAAGTTTTGAGGTAACAAACAAATTGAGAACGTCCCCGCGTAGTAGAATTTAATGTTGGATACTTGTTTTATTACAGGTTTGGTACTACATGGTGTTAGTGCAACTTGGCCTTGGAGTAATAATGATATTTGTTGGTCGAATTTCCCACAAGGAATGGCAGAATCCGGTGCCTTGCATAGAACAACCTGAAGAACTAAGCAATCAATTTAGTTTTGCTAATTCTGTCTGGCTTATCATCGGATCTGTTATGCAACAAGGATCTGAAATTGCCCCTATGTGAGTGAGGATTTTGTTTAACTCATTTTTAAAGAATGCTAACAATTTTTTTATGCGTTACAAAGAGTACCCGGATCACCGCTTTGCTCGTTGAATAAATCATTGTATGGCTCGTCTAATTCTAGATTCAACCCGCTCTTAGAACCCGTTATTGATTCCTTTTTTTTCTTTTTTGTTGACCCCCAGAAGGCGGCGGTTATGTGGGGCTTTTACCCACTAAAACCCTCCCAGTTTCGGGATTTCCAGAGGAACGCACCGGAGCCCCTTAGCACTGTGCTATTACGGGAGCACGTACCGGGAGGGGGAGGCTACTCCCTCCCCCCTGTGCCATTGCAGTGCAAGGCGACACGGGCCAGCCGATGTCGCCCTCTTCCCGGGTCCACCTTGGCGGACGACAAAGGCCCCCACTCTTGTCGCCCAGTGAACCCGAGGCCCCTCTTAGTCGCCTTCTACGATAGGCAGGGGATACTTTTAGTTTCAAATTTTGTGATCTATGTATGGTAGAAAACATTATAATATAACGTCAAACCAAACATGTTATTGTTGCTTAGCAATGCCATTTACTCAACTAATAATATATACGTTGATATAACATTTTCTAAAAAAAATCCTAGCTAGCTATTTATCGCCCCGGTAACCTCCTGCATACAAAATTTCATAAACATCGTTTGAGCCATTTCCGAAATTCAGATAGTATACATATATGCATGAATTGCTCCTTTAAAGGTATTAGATTCTTGTTAACCATTCCAAACAAGCTTAAGCTTGTGCTATAGACGAGATCTTCGTCTATAGTTGAATTGTGTCACCTTAGGTTCTCAGGCCGTCCCCTAAATCATTAGATTATCGCGCTTCTGAGCTATACGTTCATAGGTAGAGCAGCATGCATTATAACTGCTGGTATTTCCCTCGCAGTCATGTATGTAGGCACCAAATTGTTCCTATTCCTGATGGAAACAGTAGAATGGGTATTATTATTCTAATATCCGTCGTTGCCAGTAAAAATATTGGATTGAAAAAGACATTGTCTTTTGAAACAAGACGGTGTCCAGATATTTTAAACCAATAGGCATTACAGAATCTTTTGCCAACAGATGAAAGTCCACCTTGTATCGTATTTTTTTATTTACGCAATTTATACATATAAATTGAATCTTGTAAAACAACAATTCGGTCAGTGGGAACTGCTAATTATTATTATATATAAATTTGAATTATAATTATAATATACAAGCGTCTATAGCCTAATGGTTTAAGGTACGGTCTGTCAATCGTAAGGTCGTAAGTTCGAATCCACCATCCGACTATTGACGTGAACCATCTCCTAGCACGAGCCTAAGTTTAGTTGGAATGGTTATCAAAAATGTTAGTAATATTTTCTAAAAAATATTCAATCAAGTAACTTAGACTCATTATTACATTATTCTATTTTTAGAATTTACAACAGAACTGTACAATAACTATTAAATAATAATTTTAAACTAAATTAGATTATATTATAATAACGGCTAGACTATGCCTATGTATACCTTACCCTAGTTGAATAGTTATACCTGTAAAATTAAACATGGACAAAGTCATGAAATTATTGTATTGTCACCGGTCTTTGATATGTGGGCAAGTCTTCAAGATAGTCAGACATCTTAAAGTATCACTAAAAAGACACATGCATACAGATCGAGCTAATAAAAGTGTGTTATAGAGGGGAGAGAGGCGAAGTGAAAACAAATGCGAAACGTGGCTCCTTGAAAACATTTTTCGACAATAAAAATCTAAAACAAGATTACCATACCACAAACTTAGTAGCATGTCTGCAAAATAATGATAACTTAGGGTTTTTTTATATATTTTTATAATATCATATAAGTTTTTGTGATAATAAAGATTCTTTACACATAAAATACGAAACGACAAATAGCGACGAAAAAAAACACATAATAAATAAAAGCTTTTTATATATATAAAGCAAGACACTCATTTTAGAATATACTAAGGGATTATTATTTTTTTTTAATATCTAAGTGATTGACAGTTTTTTTAAATGACGAACTACACAGATTGGCCAGAGAGGCTGGCCTTGACTGCTTCACTGGATTGAGATTGTTAGCTCATGGATCGCTTAGCCTGAACCTCTAATGGAAGTAACTCAACACAAGGGTCAGGCTAACCGTGGCTTGGACGGTTACTATGTTACGCGTAAGCATTCCGATCTTATAGGACATTCAAGAACTAAGCTAACCTTGTGTGCCACTTCGGTAAGCATAGGAGAAGAAGTGGCCGAAGAAACTCCACCAACGCTCCTAACATTTAAGGACTGGGGTCTGCCCATAAAATAGCAATAACGCGCGAGGATTATAAGTGATTGATAGTGGTCGTAAATCGGTTTTAGATTTTGCAAAAAAATCATTTGCTAATACATTTATAATTGGTGTATGTAGATGTGTCGCATATGAGAACTAATAAGCTTTGTGAAAAGTGAACAGTGTTAGCTCTCTCAAGGGCCCCGCTAGGTTTAAAACGATATAAGTATGAGACGTGTATAGATATTTTGTCTTAGACTAATTATATCTTTTATTGCAGAGCATTGGCGCCACGTTTAATCACAAGTGTATGGTGGTTCTTTACGATGGTAATAGTGGCTTCGTATGTTGGAACCCTCGTAGCGTTTCTCACGGTGGAGAAAAATGTTCTTCCTTTCGAAACAGTCGAAGAGTTATATAAACACAAATCAATTTCATACGGAGCTAAGAGCAAAGGGTCGACACTAGATTTCTTTCAGGTTAAATTTTATTATCATAATAACGCTACATACACTTGATCTAATAAAATTGGATATAAACGGGCAATGATTGCTCTCTGTATCCCCTAAAAACGTTAAAAAAACGCAAGAGTGTATATTTTCTTATTATCATAATCAGGCCGTATCAATCCACTCTTAGAAGAAGGCCTTTCGCATTGCCATCCACCATACATAAATCCCTCCACTTCCCATATTCAACCACTGCCGGCTACAAGGTCGTCAATCGATCTACTCGTATATGGATGGCGCTCTACGCTTCTCCGACCTATATGCAGCCTTCATTCCAAGACTTTCCTTCCCCATCTGTCACAGACTCAACTGACGCGGCATTTCCTATTAACTAACTTCCTAACTATCTTTGGAATTTGTCTGCGGCATAGAATCCAAAACGAAGAAGTTTGACGGATAACAAAGACAGTCGACATGGCTCTAAAAATTAGCAAGTTGAAGTGTCAGAGGGACGTCCACATATTTAATTATAATATAATTAATAATTATGTTAAGACATTATTACCTTGACTTTTATAAAAGACAATGGAATCGTATAAAAAAAGTAAGAACTTATTTTTTTTTTCAATTGTTATCAATATCACTTTCTAGCATTCTCCAAATCCAACATTTATGGGTATGTACAAGAAGATGGTTGATAATCATTGGTTGGTTCCAATCAACGATATTGGCGTAGCAAAGTGAGTACTGCTTAATGTTTGTTTTTATACCGCCATTTCTAGAAATATATAAGCCAGTCAAAATACCAAGCTAACGAGATAAACTAACATACGCTTCTAAGTAAAAATTAAATAAAGTATTTTTTTTTTTAATTTGAACAACAGTAACTAAGCTTTTGTTGTTCAAATTGAAAGAAGATTAATTTATTTTTAAATAAATTAATCTCTATAAGGTAAAGGTTATTAAAAGGTTTCTCTCTATGTCGCCCTAACCACTGGTTGCTTGGGCCATACTTCGTTGCCGGTGGCACACAATAGATTAGGTTTTTATAATGTCAGCCCTGTAGTTCTGGGCTCTCAAGAATAAGACTACGGTACCCCTGTCGTAGAAAGCGACTAAAAGGGGCCTCGGGTTCACTGGGCGACAAGGGGAACCTGGAAGAAGGCCTTTCGCATTGCCTTCCACCATACATAAACCCTCCACTTCCCACATTCAACCACTTCCGGCTACAAGGTCGTCAATCGATCTATATGGATGGCGCTCTACGCTTCTCCGACCTATATGCAGCCTTCATTCCAAAACTTTCCTTCCCATCTGTCACAGACTCAACTGATGCGGCATTTCCAACTATGCTTGGAATTTGTCTGCGACATCGAATCCAAAAGGAAGAAGTTTGACGGATAACAAATAGTCGACATGGCTCTTAAAATTAGCAAGTTGAAGTGTCAGAGGGACGTCCACATATTTAATTATAATATAATTAATAATTATGTTAAGACATTATTACCTTGACTTTTATAAAAGACAATGGAATCGTATAAAAAAAGTAAGAACTTATTTTTTTTTTCAATTGTTATCAATATCACTTTCTAGCATTCTCCAAATCCAACATTTATGGGTATGTACAAGAAGATGGTTGATAATCATTGGTTGGTTCCAATCAACGATATTGGCGTAGCAAAGTGAGTACTGCTTAATGTTTGTTTTTATACCGCCATTTCTAGAAATATATAAGCCAGTCAAAATACCAAGCTAACAAGATAAACTAACATACGCTTCTAAGTAAAAATTAAATAAAGAAAAATTTTTTTTATTTGAACAACAGTAACTAAGCTTTTGTTGTTCAAATTGAAAGAAGATATATAGGTAAAGGTTATTAAAAGGTTTCTCTCTATGTCGCCCTAACCACTGGTTGCTTGGGCCATACTTCGTTGCCGGTGGCACACAATAGATTAGGTTTTTATAATGTTTTTGTATTTTTTATGATATTTTTGTGTATTTTACTTTTTGTATAAAAATTATAAAAACAACCTAAGGCTTCAAAAAAAATTAAAAAAAAATCTTAACATTTCTAGGTGTGAAAATGAAACTTATGCATTTTTCATGGAGTCCACGTCACTAGAATATTACGTAGAAAGACACTGTGATTTACTACAAATAGGCGACTTACTGGATTCCAAAAGTTATGGCATTGGAATGAAGAAAGGTATTTTTCATTTTATTTAATTCAGTTCTCTCATCTTTCAACGTGTAGTACAAGGTTTTAAAATAAAACCACCTCCAAAAAAAATAATCCCTTTTCTTTGCAAAGAGAACTTAGTAAACTAAGTAAGGCTAGCCTAGTTTCGTTTTGAAAGCCAAACGGTCATTAGTATATATAAAAAATATGATTGAAATTGCCTTCACCCTTGTGTCGAGTTACTAGCAATAGAGGTTCAGGCTAAGCGACCTAAGAGCTATGCCACCTCTCAATCCGGTGAAGCAGTCAAGGCCAGCTTCTCTGGCCAATCTGTGTAGTTCGTCATAAAAAAAAAAGAAATTGCCTTCAAAGCGACCAATACACAACAAAATAGGCGCCATTTCTGTTTGTTTGTAATTTGTAGTTAATTTTATTTTATTCTAATCGTTCGACTTGCAAGTCCCTACCAGATTTAAAAATCTGTTAACTTGGTGTTATTAATCATTGTCGTGTCACAATGTTAGTAACCATACTTTTTGGAAACGGCTTGACCGATTTTTATGACATTTAGATGAATATTCAGTATGTCTGAGAATTGACTACTATCTATTTTTCATATCTCTAAGTAATAAGGGTTTTTGTTTTTTTTTTAATTCAAAGCGCAACCACAGACTTGTGTTCATGCTCATTCCTAATGTAGTTTAATTGGTTACTTTGTTTTGTTAAGCAGTTATTACAATTTTTAATGCCTGATTTTGAAAGGTGGTGTTAGAGAATGCCCCGGTTCACGCGTCGTAGACGCCCCGTTGTATTGTTATTAGTTTCTCCGCGACCGCTGCGGACCCTGTTTCTCACGGCTATTTTTAAGTTGTACTCAATTTTTTTTTGATGCTGCCGTTGACCGTCACTAGTCTTCCTGTGGCATCGTCACAGTCATCTGTGTAATAGACACAGCTGACTGTAATAAGTGACTTCTTTTTTATAATCTGGCATTCAATAGATGTTGACCCTTCTATCAGCCCTCATTTTTTAAAATCAATATTAGCACTTTAATAATTTTCAACTTTTGGTGGTTGATAGCTAATCAACTGATAAATAACTGTTTAATATTGTTTCAACAAACATAATCCATAAACCATGCTGTAATACAATAAGTTAGTTATTTTTACCATAACAATCACTTACGTGAATAATTATAATGACAACGTTTTCCGCGTCAGCTAGTTTTATGTATAAATACTTATTGATAACTTATTTAGTAGGTATATTTAGAGTAGATTATTTAGTATATGTATAGTTTAGTTATAATATTTAAATCTGTATACCATCGTTTATGCACAGGTTCCCTGGAAGAGATCGAGCGATAAGGTCGCCCATTGTCCAACAAATTGTGAAATGTGCTATAGTTCTACAGTTAGCTTCTTGTTTGATTTTGGTGTTCAATAAAGCTATATTTATAAATAATATTCCACCAGGTTCTCCATACAAGAAATACATAGACTACGGCTTACTTCAACTGAAGGAGACAGGAGAAATTCAAAAGCTAAAAAATATTTGGTGGAAGGAAAAACGTGGCGGTGGAAAATGTGGGGTAAGAAATTAAACATTTATTTATCTATTTTGTTTAATAGAAACGATTTAACCATTTGTTTAGCGACCAACAATGCGGTCATAAAGAAAAAATTACAAAAATTACTCTTTAGGGTCAGTATATTTGATGATTGTGGCTTCTGATCTGGTTCTGTTCTCATCTCTTACGGTGACCCTATGACTGTAGGATTTTGACATTTTTTTTCAAACGGCATTTTTTTGAACGTAGTAGACAATGACAGCAAATACTGTCTGCTTTTCACTCAGCTTCAGTGATATTTTTTTTATACAAACAGCATTCCATTTACAATTTTCGAATTTTTATTGCTTGTCATATATTTTCATGATCTGATGTTAACAACAGATTAAAATCTATCTCAAGGTCCAAATTGATGTTAAGCAAATTGAAGTACATTCAATTTATACTTCGTAAAGTTAAGGGTGCAATCAAATCAGAAAGTTTTAGATGACTTTTTACTTAAATAGATTAGAACAGCGAAATCAGACACTAAGTCGGATTCGTACTGTTTTTATGAAGTTCGTCAGTATGATATCACCTGCACATTAAATTTGATTACTCAACTTTTGCATGCGAATGTCCTAAATTTAGTTTCAAACACTCATTACCTGAAAATACCGTGTAACTGTGAAAATTGTTTGTGTGCATGGAGATTGTTTAAAAATATAATATAGGTTGTCAAATATCTCCTTCCGCCTTTTGTCTTTTGATTTTCGCGGCTATGTACAAAGCGCTACAGAGCTCGTATCTAGCAATACTATACATAATTTGAAAGGTCTTGACATAACCTACAAAACGACGCTATGCATAATTAGTTTGATATTGCGTTCAACAGTTATAGACGTGTAAACATGAAGTTCACTAACGCCGAAATTCGCGCTATTTTAAAGTTTTCCTTCGTTAAAGGCAAATCCGCTAGAGAAACGTTCCGTGAGATTAATGGTGTTTTGGGGATGGTACTCTATCACTTCGAACCACGGAGGAATGGTTTCGACGATTCAGAGCCGGTGAAAACGACACCATGGATAAGCCAGCCGGCGGAAGATCTGTGACGACAAATAACGATCAAATCAAGGACTACATCGAGTTAGACCGGCATGTGGCATCTCGTGACATCGCCCAGGAGATGGGAGTTAGTCACCAAACCATTTAAACCATCTGCAGAAGGCTGGATACAAAAAAAAGCTTGATGTTTGGGTGCCGCATGACACAAAAGGCGGAAGGGAGATATTTGACAACCTATATAATGCTCGCAACTTACCAATTAACAATCATTTTCCGGTATCTTATTAATTTATTGAATACGAACCCAACATAATATGTACTTACGGTATATACCAGGACCTGGATGACCGAGCTTCGGTATTTTTTTAAATCATGTAAACGTAGTTCAAAAAAGGTTAAATTATTTCCGGATTGTATGGCTCTATCTAACTCCATATTCAACATTCGATTCCGTTAGGTGGTTAAATGATTGACTGCAGCATCTTTTGTTTTAAACATTGTGATCTATTTGTTCTGTATGTTATACCATTGTCTGTTGTAACACAATAGAACTTATCTCTTAGATAAATTTGCTGTTACAATTTTATGTGCTGATTTACCACGCCCTCCACGGAGAAGGAAAACTTTGTGAGGAAACCTACATGTCCAGGAAAACATTTTCTAAGACATGTGAAGTCTGCCAATCCACACTAGGGCCGCGTGGCGGACTATGTCCTTATACTCTTTTTACAGAGAAAGACTGTGCCCAACAGTGGGAGATGTATAGGCTGTAACTTTAACTTAAGCTTGTGTAAAGCTGTTGGTGTATCTTATTAAATAAATAAATAAACAATGCCTGTATATATTCCATGCCTTTTTTCATTACAATTACAAAAATTAAGAAAATAATTGTACTAATATTTAAATAATATTTTTTTGACGAACTGCACAGATTGGCCAGAGAGGCTGGCCTTGATTTCTTCACCGGATTGAGAGGGGCACAGCTTTTAGGTCGCTTAGCCTGAACCTCTATTGCTAGTAACTCGAAACGAGGGTCCCCCGGTGAGGGGTAACCTTGGCTTGGACGGTTACTTTATAACGTATAAGCATTTCAATCCGTGGGTGCCCGAGAGGGCCGAACCACGGCTCGATTGGTTGCTATTTCACGGATAATCTAAGGGACATTCAAAGCTTTTATTTATTTTTTTTTTTGTTGACGGGGAGGAAATCTTCACAAAGATACCCCGCCTTCTGGGGAAGGCGGTTATGTGGGGATCTTACCCACTAAAACCTCCCAGTTGCCCTTTCCTCGGTGCATGACGAGGGGCTCCGGGATCTCCAGTGGAACGCACCGGAGCCCCTCTGCACTGTGCTCAAGGAGAGCACGTCCCGGGGAGGTTACTCCCTCCCCTGTGCCCTCGCAGCGCAAGGCGACACGGGCCAGCCGATGTCGCCTTCTTCCCGGGTCCACTTTGGTGGACGACGCAGGCCCCCACCCTTGTCGCCCAGTGAACCCGAGGCCCTTTAGTCGCCTTGTACGACGGGCAGGGGATACCGTAGTCTGAAGGGACATTCAAAAGCTAAACTAACTTTGAGTGCCACTTCGGGAAGCGTTGGCGCTGGGAGAAGAAGTGGCCGAAGAAACTCCAGCAACGCTTCTAACATCTAAGGGGTGGGGTAATAATAATTGTATAGCAATCATTGTACTAGTATTTGTAAATATAGTTTACATGTTGCAATAGTTCTTATTTCTTTTCGACTGGTACATTCCTACGATTAGCATTTTTTCAATTTTGGCATCGCTTGAATATCTAAGCCAGACATTCGACCACTGTACGCCTGCAGATAGAAAAATATACGAATCTAATTTAGAATTTTACTGTTTATTTTTTTAAGTAAACGATACAATTATAGATAGGGCGTGGTGTTATTTAGATAAGCCATATCATTTTTATTTTTGAAGTGAAAACTTCTTTAAGCGTGTGAAAACTTTTTGGTAGAGGAAATTTGGTAGGGTTCGCGTTACCGACATACTAATGTTGTTTGTTGTAATGTTGTATTTATATTTTGTGTTGATATTCTACAGCCTGCAATATATTTGAGTAATAAATAAACCATTTAAACATGTATATAATTGTTGCTCGGAGTGTCGATAGATGTGAAAACCAGGCGTAAAGTAGCCTTTCGGTTTTCTACAGATTGCATTTTGGAGAGTGTGCTCAGGAACTACATGATCTAATTCCCCCATCCCCTTTCCACCGTCGGACTTCTAGACGCACTGCGGGATTTCATCCTTTTGTTGTGAACATCCCTCAAACCCGAACGAAGCGATTTGCTTCGTCTTTCATTCTTCGTACAGCAAAAGGACTGGAATAATTTGCCCGCGTCTGTCTTTCCTTCCGGTTACAATATGGGTATTTTCAAGAGTAGAGTGAATAGGCATTTACTAAGTTAGTGCGCCTTACCATCCAGGACTGCATTTCCACTTAACATCAGGTGGGATCGTAGTCAAGCACTTGCTTAGAAATAATAAAAAAAAAATTGTTGTTGATTATTAAAATTTAAACAAGCATCTTTTAAATCAAAAAAAATCAAAAAAGTAACAAGCGCCAAAATCAAGGAAAAAACAATAATCACCGACGCGTTAACACACGCACTTAAATTAAAATGGCAATGGGCTGGACACGTAGCACGCTTCACAGACTCACGCTGGACCAAACTGGCAACACAATGGAAAGGGCTAATTGGAAAAAGAAATACAGGCAGACCCTATAAGCGGTGGTCTGATGACATAAAAGATGAAGTAAGAAGAAACTGGATGACTCTAGGCAGGAACAGGGAAAACTGGAAAAAAAGGAGGCCTTTACCCATATCTAGCTGCTAAATTTAACAATACTAATATAAATGTAAGTAAACACTAACAAGACTAACAAATACTAGCTCTGTTTAAATTTAAAAAGTTACAAAATACTGCTTTGCAAAGTAAACAAGGCTTTATTATTATTTATATTATAATTTAAACATTATGAAATTTTAATACTAACATTCTAAGTTGTGTCTCTATGATTGCCAATTTTTTTTCTTTAAATTAGCTGTTTTTTTTTTAGATAAAACGTGACGAAGAACAAAAGCAACTTGGCTTGAAAAATATGTTGGGCGCCTTCGTAGTGCTGGGTGTTGGCTGTTTAATTGGACTCTTAATATCCGTTATTGATATGTTATGGGGAGTTTTTAAGCGTACTGTAAAATATAATGTAAGTATACAATACACAAATGTATTTACTTGTAAAACATACAACGACTTCAAACGGTACCCCTCACCGGGGACCCTTGTGTCGAGTTACCATCTAACAGAGGTTCAGGCTAAGCGATCTAAGAGCTGTGCCTCTCAAATCCGGTGAAGCAGTAAAGGCCAGCTTCTCTGTGCCAACTGTGTTAGTTCGTCAAAAAGAAAAAAAAAACGACTTCAAATAAACCATTAAACACTTTTTATAAAGTATATACTATCAAAGATAGATATAATTTTATTGTATACCAAAATCAAACAAAAGGCATTTCATAACTAAGGTACATTTTACAATTCGTTGTACATAGTTATTTTACGAAGTTCTGATCTTTATTCTCTTTTTTTTATATATAAAATAAGAGGCAAACGGGCAAGACAGGTCACCTGATGGTAAGTGATTCACCGCCGCCCACGTCACCAGCGGCGCCAGTGCGTTGCCTACCCTTCAGGTAAGAATATGCTCTTTTCTTGAATAACCCAATTTCGCAGTTGTTGGGGAAGACCGCTGATGGCAACGAGTTCCAGATATTTAATGTGCGTGGCAAAAAACTGTTTTTAAAACGCATTGTAGTTGAACGCCAACCATCCAGATGGTGCGGATGATAGTTCCGGCGAGACGATCGGTTGCGAAAATCAGCGGCTTCTATTAAATTGAACAACTCCTCGGAACACTCCCCATTGTAGACTCTGTAAAGTATGCATAGGGAAGATAGATCCCTACGCAGTGCCAAAGGATCTAGCCGATCGGCAAGTTCAGGATCGTCGACAATCCGTGATGCCCTACGTTGGATTCGGTCAAATGGAGATAGCTGATAACCCGGAGCCCCGGCCTGTGCCTTATACATTCTTTCTTCCACATTTGTGATCATTAAGGTTCAGGAGTGCAAAATTATTTAATATATCATGTATTAATTTCCATTTTTTTTTCAAACTTTCAGACAACGTTTAAATTTGAACTGATAGAAGAGTTAAAGTTTGCTTTGAAGTTTAGCGGCGATATCAAACCTGTGAAGAGGCCGTCGAAAGATCCAGATAGTTCGGAGGCACTAGCGGAGGCCGAGGGGAAGGATGAGGTCAGATCGTTACACTCTATTCGATCGGGAAGATCAACGGATACCCACAGGACGCACCACTCTCATGGCTCCAGACACTCTTCCATCGGCCTTAGCGCGGCATTCGCCAAGAGGCGTTCATATAGTTGAAATAATACAGAAAAATTATTAAAAGATAAAAATTAATGAGTATATTTGTGACAAATCTAACATTAAACGTGTTAACATATTTATATTACGAAGTTCTGGCGCCCAAATCATTATTCTGCCACCACATTTGTCCCCATTGTTTTTATATACACTTATTGTATACTAACCTAGTCTTTGTAACAATGTCTAAATGGAGAAGCATAGTGCCATACAATTTTTACGAGTTCCCTGGTATGTATTCGCAGCAGAAGGCAACAATTTAAAATCATTTTGGCATGGCCTATGCCAACAAAATTGCGGTTGATTTTTAGGAGTATCCTGGTATATCTTCGGATACCTAATTAGGGCCTAATTAAAGCCAAACCCTTTGTAAAAAAAAACATTACAAATTCCATATATTTTTATTATAATTATAAAATAAATGATAGAGCATTGGATTATTCGAATCATCGGTGAATTATGAGCGAAATTTGTTAAAATTAATTGATTGCTTTTTTTTTCTACTCGGATAGTGCTCCCGTCACTATAAAAAAAAGTTTTTTTTTATATGTTGTAAAAGTAACTTTAAATTGTTTATTAAAAATATAAATAAACGTTTAATAAAATTTGTATTTCAAAGTTGAATCGAATATTCTTAAAAATATTTCTAAACAAAATGCATTTTTAAAGATTTTTGTAGATTATACTTTTTTATTTAGACTTTAAATATAAAATGCGAAATATTCAACGATTACATTTTGGTTTCTCATTTTTACTCGAATATTATTCATTGAATAAAACAATACGGATTTTATCGTAATTATATATATTGTTTTTAATTAGTTAAGAGTTTTGTATTATTTATATATTTTTTTTTTAAATTAAATATTGTTGTCTAGGTTATCTGGAATTTATTTAAAAAATGATATCACGAGTGATATATACGAACATTATCTCAACGTCTACTTGAAATGGACACCGACCTCGGCGACCACGATCTCTCCGGGAGCCCATTAGCTATATAAATTGCTTGACAAAAACTTATAGTTAGGGGTTTCATTTCCATAAAAAATAAACACTTTCCAGTTTATACCACGAGCCGTAGTAGGTCAGCGTCCGGGCGGTGCTCTCAAGTGGGGGTAGTACGCTAACAACCCGAGTTCGATTCTCGATGCCGGCACAAATGAATTTATTTGTGGCAATTTTGCGCTGAAAATTGTCACAAAGAAATACATTTGATTTACCACGTGAAGAAAAACATCCCGAGGAAACCTACATATCTTAGAAAATTTCTTAAGAAATGTGAAGTTTGCCATCTTACTTTTTTTTTTCTTTTTGGACGAACTATCACAGTTGGCACAGAGAAGCTGGCCTTTACTGCTTCACCGGATTTGAGAGGTGGCATAGCTCTTAGGTCGCTTAGCCTGAACCTCTATTAGGTGGTAACTCGACACAAGGGTCCCCCCGGTGAGGGGTAACCTCGGCTTGGACGGTTGACTGCCATCTTACAATTTTTGGGAATAATAAAAACAAATCATTCGCATGCCGCGTGGCGGACTATGGGGATGGACTCTTATACTTTGTAAAATAAATTGATATCTGTCAAATGTTACAAAACCATTAAAAGTCCATCATTAATCTGAAATAATTGTAAGTTGCCTAATCTTGTGCTAATTGTGTATTTTAAAACATGATATTAAATGACTACGTTACGAAATCTCATTATCGTTAGTTTATGGTTTATTTGCTACGTGAAATATTAATATTTAACAGGTCTTTTTTTAATCATGTCTAAGCTTATCTATCGTGTTATGGAGATCTGTGGGATCCAAAATACATGGCAAATGACTGGTGTTGAATGATGTTTGTGCATTTAGATTTTGAAAGTATTTAAGCAGCTTTGTTTCAAACAACGTAAGCTATATAAAACAATATTATTGGTTTTAAATTTTGGTGCTACAATCATAAATCGGTCAATTTCATGTAATACTTAGCCTCGTACCATGAAATGACAATTAACGAACACAGCGAGGCGATGCAAGGTCGTAGATAAGATATTTTTCCTGTGTAGTGTTTTAAATATTAAATTATGTGAATTGTGTATTGTTGGTTGTAATTTTTTGTTCGTCGTATCCACGGCCACATAATAAGCTTTGCTTGTTGGGACATCATTAAAAAATTTCATTATTTCATTATTATTACTTTCTTTACAGTATATAGAAGGCCTGTCCCCTACAGATATATGTATATATATATATATACATATACGCTGTAACTTTAACCTAAAGTATTATAAGTCGCTCAGAACAGTACTTACCAAGTCTTAGATTATAATTATAAACATACCAATACATCAATCAACAGGCATATTCCCAAATGATTTTTTGAATGCGCTATAAAGTGCACAATCATTAAAAATATACATGCAATTTTTTTTCTTTTTTTTTTAAAGAAAGCTAGAAATATTTTTTTTTCAGAAATATTACTAACAATCTTGTTAACCATTCTAACTAAGCTTAAGCTTGTGCTAGGACATGGTTCCCGGCAATAGTCCAATGGTGGATTCCAACCCACGACCTTACGAATCGCAGGCCGTACCCTAAACCATTAGGCTATTGACGACCTACCCCTTTTTTGACGTCGATTAAAAATATTTATAACAACCAGCGATAAAATCGAGGATTTTGTTTGACCCGAAAAAAAAATCGATAAAAACTAGAATAGAGAGAAGTTTTCACCGCACGTCTTCAGTTCTTACCGCAAAACAACAGGGAAATGCGTGATACTTATAATATACGTGCGTCTTACCATCTGAGACTACATCTGTACTTAATTTCAGATAGGATCGTGGTCAAGTATAACATAGAATTAAAAAAAAATACTACATTGTCTCAACTGACCTTTGAAACCTTTGAAATCAAACAGAAATCACACCTTGACTACGACGACATCATGCGTAATCATTTAGAAGTTCCTTATCACTGATATTATTGCGTCATCCCTCTATATGCCACGAACAAGCGTAGCTCAATATGAGACTTTAATAAATGGTCTTATCCTCTATATATTAAGCACACGAGGGTTGGATAAAGTGCCTCTTATTTATCACATCCTAGCTAATCAAGCGGCTGACGCATACCAGTAATGTCATTGTCCTAATTTAGGGATAAAATATCCCCTTCTAACTCGAATACTCTTATTAACCGCTGTTGGCAAATGCTCATGCGGCTCATATCATATTAAGTTATCACTGCCTCCCGTTAACACCTACCAGAGAAACTTCTTGTTAACAGAGGGAAATCTTCAACAAGATACTTTTTTTTTTTTGTTGACGGGGAGGAAATCTTCAGAAAGATACCCCGCCCTCTGGGAGGGAAGGCGGCGGTTATGTGGGGTTCGTACCCACTAAAACCCTCCGGTGGCCCTTCCGCGGTGCTTGGTGAGGGGCTCCGTGATATCCAGTGGAACGCACCGGAGCCCCTCTGCACTGTGCTCAAGGAGAGCACGTCCCGGGGGAGGTTTCTCCCTCCCCTATGCCCTCGCAGCGCAAGACGACACGACCAGGCCGATGTCGCCTTCTTCCCGGGTCCATTTTATACCTTGATACCTTGAACAAGATACCTTGGCCATGATGATTGGAAGGCGGGATATCTTGAGGCAGTGACGTGAGGAAAGTTATGTGAGGTTTTTACTCACTCAAATCCCACCGGTGACACCTTCCTCAGTGCATGGTGAGGGGCTCCGGGACCTTGCGACACCTACCAGAGAAACTTTTTTTTTTGTTGACGTGGGGGAAACCTCCCACAAGATACCGCCTTCTAGGGGTAAGGCGGCGGTTATGTGGGGCTTTTACCCACTAAAACCCCTCCGGTGGCCTTTCCTCGGTACTTGGTGAGGGGCTCCGGGATTTGGAAAATAAATGCATGTGTAATTTTATTTGTCTTATCAAATGCTTTATTTACGTACACATTAGACTACGGAATTCTAAAAAGGAAAATTGATATGACTAGTTAACTAAATTTTCGCATTCTTGCGATCTGAATGGCGTTACTTTGTCTTCTGCTGTGTACGTTGTGATTAGAATGTGTCGACCTCTCAGAGCGCGGGGTCGGCGCGTGATCTATTCTATGATCGTCTTCGTTAAATTCCATGTCACCACTTCTGTCGTCTTCTTCATTCTTCGGGCTCTTTGAACCTGTCGGTTCTCGATGGCGTACGGGCTTAGTATCTCCGCTGAAGCTCATGATGAATTTCAATTCGGCGATGAGTTCATCTTTGAATGGTACCTGGAAATAAATTTATAATCATAGCTGTTAACTACTAACATTTTTTATACAGGAAGAAGATGTAAACTGTTCTCTCAATGAGCTCTCACGTCTTTTAAACAAGCAAGGTAAAAAATCGCTATACACTGTTCGCCCAGCTTTTTCATACACCGGCCACATATATACATGGGCATAAAAGACTTACTATGGTGGTTGAAAGACAGCGATTTTCGTTTCTGTCTACCACACTTACGTCGAATGTACATAAGAGCTAATATTTTATGTTTAAGTATAATAGTTCTTGCTAATCTTGTCCGATATTTGGCGATAAGTTTTCACTTTCAGCTTTCACTATTTTGGGCATAATATAAAGAAAATAGGCCGTATATGAAAAGTGGTGAGCCCATTGCCATAAACTAGGTATAAATTTTAGCAAGTACGTACGTAAGTACCAAGACCTATTAGTTCAAGCTAGCTGGTATTCGAACCACAAATGTATAGCCATTCGGCTAGCACTGCTGGGATATAATCAGTTACACAAAAACACCGGTCGAGCTATAGGTGTATGATAGCTTATTCAATTTGGTATTTTAGTTAAATTTCTTTTGCCCATTACCTTGTGAGTGCGGGATATCATCCAAACATCGAAGATCATTTCAACGAAAGCGCAAACAACCGCCATACCGGATCCCGCTGCAAGTACGATGAACACGCCACCAACGTTGGCTAACACTAAGGGCTGTGCATCACCACTACTTGCATCATCATCCTGTCGGAAAAAAATTATGAAGACTTGTTTAACATAAATTTGAAATCAAATCAGTGAGAGATTCAACGTAAAATCCTACTGCGGGAGACGCTGCCTTTTATTTATAACGTATTATAATTATAATACCACAATTCACCATAGCAGAAAGTGCAATTCAATTCATAGAATTAAAGAAAAAGCTTGTTACTTTTCTCTCTTCACCGTTAAGTGTTATCTTTAAGCATATTGACTACAGCAATTAAGGCGATTGTAAGCACCGACACTTATGTACATCAGTTTCAGCATAACCTCCAAAGACCGAGGCGTCATCTAGATCGTAGAGACAATTTCAACGAGCAACAACGCTGAGTCCGGCTAGGGTGACACAGTTTCTGAAAACGCAAACGTCCTGCCGTAAAAGGCGACAAACATATTTGCTTTTCCGCCCCCTCACAGTCAGATTTCCTATGAATCAGAAGAAGCAATAATGGAGTTTCTTCTACCGCTTTATCTCCCAGAGACAGCACTTACCAATGTGCCAATAACGTTAATGTACGTTGCCGTATTGTGCCGAAGTTTTCTCGCACACACCTTTAGTGTGTATGCTACCGCGCCTACGTAAGTATTCCCCTCGGGGACAATTGAGCTTAATAACTCATATTCTAATATCAGGCTATTTTTGTTTTTTTTCTAATAATAATTAAAAAATAGAAAAAATATAAAGTATAAATAAGTAATTAATATAAGAGAAAAGATATATAATATTATGATTAGCTAAAATATAAAAATTGTATATTGTTTGGATTAATAACAGATTTTGTAAAAAGAATCCAGAAAGAATGTAAATAGAATAGAAATAACTTTGTAAAAATAGAATTAAGAAATAATGTAAACAAGGAACAGAAATAACACAAAGGAAAATAAATGTCCAAAGTTAAAAAAATATATCAGTCTATTCGCTTTAGAAACATTGCCACCACTCAATCCGGTAAAATTGTAGGAACTTTAAGATAACAATGGTAATTAACAATGAAGATCCTACCGCGCAAGCACCACCTCCTCTTTTTTCTTTCCACCATTTGTCTTTCATCCTGGTTAGCTTTCCTTCCTCTTGTAGTTGTAATATAGATTCACTCATAGGTTGCCTATAAGGTGAATCTAAAAGAAGTCCGTTTATTATACTGTGTACATAACAATTCACATTTGTGTATTTGTGTTTGTATGTTTTAAAATATTTCTATTTTTCTTTTTTTTGTTACAGAAATATTACTAACCTTCTTGTAAACCATTCCAACTAAGCTTATACTTGTGATTACTTATGGTTCACTAATCGAATAGTTCAATAGTCGAATAGTGGATTCGATTCGACCTTACGATTCACAGACCGTACCCTGAACCATAAGGCTTATATATATTTAAATATTTGTATTAATTATACATATATAAATTATTTACTTGTATTTGTGATTCATGATTGTTGAAAATAAATGGAAAAAATAGAGTATAGAAAAGAAAAACAAAGAAAAAAAAATATATATTATACATATATATATATACTATATACATATATATATAAATATCTACTTAGAATATAGAAATTATCAAAAAGAAAAATCATTAAGATAAATACCTACCAGTTGAACAATCTCTGAATTGTATTTGTTTCTCTGACTTGTGGGGGACAAGTCAGAGAAACAAATAGAATTTCCCGGAAAGGGCAAAAACATGTCCTTTCCGGGGAAAACCCTTAAAACCATAAGGCTATTGACGCTTTATTTAATTAAAAGTTTCATATACCTTTTATCATCGCAATTCCGTAACCTTTGTTATCGAGCAATCCACCCACTTGAGAGACGTCACAATTTCTCTCAACCATGTATTCAATTGAAGTGGATTCCATCAAAAATGCGTAGTTTTCTTTCTCAGACTTCACTCTGAAAAAGTCACAAATTATAGCCAGCGATAATCAAATTCAAAATGTTTAATTCATAATATTCCAGTACCTATGTAATCCTTCATCGTTTGTCGACGTCATAAGTTCAGGATGATCATCCATGTACTGGCACATTTTTTGGTAGAGCAAATTGTCTGATTCCTACAATTAGGTTAAAGTTAAAAAGTTAAAGTTAATAGCCTTTATATATATAATATGTCACACTGTTGGGCGCAGGCCTTCTCTGTAAACGAGCGAGTATAAGGGCATAGTCCGCCACGCGGGCCTAATGCGTATTGACAGACACATGCCTTAGAAAAATTTTCTAAAACATGTAGGTTTCTCACGATGTTTCCTTTACCGCAGAGCCATTAAAGCTTAATGTCCGGGCGGACGCATCAAGTTACACAGTACGCTAGCAACCCGAGTTCGATCCCCGGTCACCGGGACCAATAAATTTGATGTAGCAATTTTATGTGCTGATTTACCACAATTAGGTACGTAATGCAAATAAAAGATTATCCATAATTATAACAGGCAAATAGACGGATTTTTTAGATATTACGATATGTATATATCGGAGCAAAGACGTTATTCGAACCTCAATAATTTAACAAATACCGCAAAGTAGGGTATAAAAATAACATAAGTGATATCCTAGTATAGAGTAATCATTAAATGATTTTGTCTGTGGCCTTGACTATGGGTTCACTTTTGTTTCTGTCCGTGATCCGATCCGACATAATTTATGTCGGATCAGGAGTAGGGATTTCACGCTTGAGCGAACAATCATGAGAGGAAATAAAGGTAACCAGTTATGCCAACTTGTGTTTGTGTAGTTGACGTCTGTGGATGTCTCAAAGCTCTTCTGTAATTGCTTGTTGGAGCCCTAATGCTGAACTACAGCCCAGCAACGTAAGTTATTTATTATTGTCACACTTTATATTTGTCGTGTTGACTGAGCTATCCTCCCGTCATCCACTTGTTATAATACGAGTAACTCTGCCAGAGCTAGGGAAACCTAACTAAGGGTCACGAGTTCACTAACTTACCATTAGTTGTAAATATCGATCTACCCACATTCTATCCAACATGTTATGTTAATAATTATCATATCATATCATACACTATGACTATCTAACTAAATATATGAGTTTAAATATGGATAGTTGAAAACTGCTTACTTTGAAAAAGCTGTAAGTGGCTCCACCTTTTTTTGCTCCATAAGTTACGCCATAAGGATTACCCGCCAAGTCTGACACAGTTTTGATGGCGTAAAATTTAGATTCTACTGTCAAAAATGCAGCTAAATTTGCGGTATACGATGACACCATAATTAGTGTAAAGAACCACCACATACTTCCAGCCATTCTTGTTGATACTGCTCTAAAATATTATTACAATTACCGACACATTAGATTCTGTAATAACAAACTAATAGATGTAAAATAAAATTACATAGGAGCAATTTCGGATCCCTGTGTGAGTACGCTTCCTAAAGTAAACCAGAAAGCATTGGCCAAAGTAAATTGATTGTCCAATGTCTCAGGTTCTTCAATACAAGGATAAGGATTTTGCCATTCTTCTGGAGCAAATCTACCTAAGATAAATAAAAGAACCGACACTCCAACATATGCGCCCGCTAACCAACCCCAGACCTGAAATATAAACAAGTTGATTATACTAAAACAAAATTAGATATAACTTTTATTTGAAACGTAACTCACTTCCAAAGAAAAGGGAGAGATGAAAGAAAATAGATCTGGTGGTTGTTTCGTAGGTTTTTTATACAATATCGTTATTCCTAAGTTCATGAAAGGGCTTGTGAAATCGACCACTTTTTGCCTCGCAGCAGTAATTGTTAGATCAGTTATAGCGAAGTCGGCTCTCTGTAATACAAACATTATGAATGTACATAAATTTCTTAACCTTTTGCATGAATTATTTAATTAATACCCTTTAAGCCTTTTAGGTAGAAAAACAATAGCCGTTTACTTTCGGATTTTTGAGAAAGCGGAGAAATATTTACTATCTCTGTGGAAACCGCTAATCTATAGATGTAAAAGACGATTTGTATATGTGTGTTCGCCACGGACTCTGAAACGACTGGACCAATTTTGATGAATTTTTCAGGAATCACCTACGATCCTATAGACGATACGACATAGAAGTACGAGGATAGATGTGAATGTAACGAAGCAGTTGTTTTATGATCGTACTAAGTGGAAGCCATTGATCTCTTCCCCCTCTGGGTGAAGGACAAGAGTGCTTGTTTTTTTCTATAACTTACACCATCCATAATTTTTTCCATCATACCAGTCCACTTTCGCGTTTTAGTATCATAAGATCCGTAGACGCCATCAGCTTGAATGTCAAATGTGTAGTTAAATTCGTTCATTTTGGCAAGTTCCTCTATTAACTCGATTCCAAAACCCTCGTAGCGATTGTTGCCCTCCAATTTATTTGGAGATTCTTTGAGCATTCCGTACGGTGCACTCTGTGAAGCAAACAGAAAAGAATATTACAGAATTCATATCGTGGGGACTGTTGTAATAAATTATGAGTCGTAAATATTAATAGTAGATAAATGTTCCGTATCGGTATCGATAATCCAAGCTCATACTAATGAGGTGCCTTTTAAATGACTTAAAAAAATGGCAATGTTTGTGCACTCATAGCCTATCATTTGTAAGGGTTTGGATAATGTCCCATATTATTTTTGTTGCATAGGACCAGGGTTTCCGAAGATATAACAGAGAACTCCGAAAAATTGCTTTTGTCGTTTGTTTCGTTAATATTCCGTAAAAGTATCAGCGGTTTAACAAAAAGTTTAGTTCCTTCTCCTTGCGTAAATAGGTTGGCACGATCACGAGATTGGGGTACATTATTCGGCATTATTCCCTTCATAATAAAGGTTGGTAAAGCACTTACAATCCGTTTCATTCATTAAAATAACACACGAAATCGTGTTACCTACCAAGGCTGTTAGTATAATAAAATGTTTGCCTTTCATTGAATCACTCCTTTCCTCTTCAACTGTTGGTATAATAACTCTTGTATCAACGTACCCGTCCTCAGCAGTCCATGTACCCACCTAGGTATAAGAATATTTGTAATTTAGATTTGCTTTAATTATAACATTAACATTAATTATACTATCGACCTTTTCGAATCCATGAGACATAACTTCGAGTACGTCAATTTCAAAATCAGACCTGAATCCGTCTTCATCAAATTTTATGATACCCGTCAGTCCGTCAATCTCCATCTAAAAAAAATTACATTAAAAGCTATGGTATATTTCAAAAGAAATATGATTTTTTCCTGATTCAACTACGCTGATAGGCTGATTCTTGAGAGGTGGCACAGCTTTTTAGTCGCATCATAGCCTGAAACTTAGGGAATAACTGGGGGCATGGTCCCTAAATGAATGTGTAACTATTTTTTAATCAAACGTAAGTCTATAAGCTGATTTAGTTTGTCCATACTATTTGTTTACTTAATTATCATTAAGTTTGGATTTATTATTCTTCTTAATTTTTAGTTTTTTCAACTGATTACTACATTTTGCTTTTTCTATAACTTACACCATCCATAATTTTTCCATCATACCAGTCCACTTTCGCGTTTTAGTATCATAAGATCCGTAGACGCCATCAGCTTGAATGTCAAATGTGTAGTTAAATTCGTTCATTTTGGCAAGTTCCTCTATTAACTCGATTCCAAAACCCTCGTAGCGATTGTTGCCCTCCAATTTATTTGGAGATTCTTTGAGCATTCCGTACGGTGCACTCTGTGAAGCAAACAGAAAAGAATATTACAGAATACATAGCATGGGGACTGTTGTAATAAATTATGAGTCGTAAATATCAATAGTAGATAAATGTTCCGTATCGGTATCGAGATCTAATCCAAGCTCATACTAATGAGGTGCCTTTTAAATGACTTCAAAAAAAATTGCCAATGTTTGTGCACTCATGCCTATCATTTGTAAGGGTTTGGATAATGTCCCATATTATTTTTGTTGGCATAGGACCAGGGTTTCCGAAGATATACCAGAGAACACCGAAAAATTGCTTTTGTCGTTTGTTTCGTTAATATTCCGTAAAAACATCAGCGGTTTAACAAAAAGTTTAGTTCCTTCTCCTTGCGTCAATAGGTTGGCACGATCACGAGATTGGGGTACATTATTCGGCATTATTCCCTTCATAATATAGGTTGGTAAAGCACTTACAATCCGTTTCATTCATTAAAATAACACACGAAATCGTGTTACCTACCAAGGCTGTTAGTATAATAAAATGTTTGCCTTTCATTGAATCACTCCTTTCCTCTTCAACTGTTGGTATAATAACTCTTGTATCAACGTACCCGTCCTCAGCAGTCCATGTACCCACCTAGGTATAAGAATATTTGTAATTTAGATTTGCTTTAATTATAACATTAACATTAATTATATTATCGACCTTTTCGAATCCATGAGACATAACTTCGAGTACGTCAATTTCAAAATCAGACCTGAATCCGTCTTCATCAAATTTTATGATACCCGTCAGTCCGTCAATCTCCATCTAAAAAAGGGAATTACATTAAAAGCTATGGTATATATCGAAAAGAAATATGATTATTTTCCTGATTCAACTACGCTGATAGGCTGATTCTTGAGAGGTGGCACAGCTTTTAAGTCGCATCATAGCCTTCAACTTAGGGAATAACTGGGGGCATGGTCCCTAAATGAATGTGTAACCATTTTTTAATCAAACGTAAGTCTATAAGCTGATTTAGTTTGTCCATACTATTTGTTTACTTAATTATCATTAAGTTTGGATTCTTGTTTATTATTCTTTTAATTTTTAGTTTTTTCTACTGATTACTTTTCCTAAATTTTTGCTTTTTCTATTGTTTAATCTATTTATCTTGTGTCTCTACTCGCTGTAAATGTTCTAAAAGCGATTACTCTATTCGCAGTAGCATTCCGAACCGAGGTCGCATGAAAGGGCCGAAATAGGACTCGGTGGGTAGCTTTTATTGGAAAAGTATGAAGTCATTCAATAGCTTTACGTGCCTTTTTGGGAAGCGTTGAATCTGGGAGTAGTAATTTGAACCATTTACATGTACTCACCGTTCTTATATAATTTATAATACTTGACCCAAAGTTCCATGTCTCCTTATTTTCACACGTGATGTTAATACTTTCTTCAAGTCCTATCGTATTTAAAGCTGAAGTATATAGATATACAGCATCGTATACCAAAGCTAAGTTGAAACTTAATCCAAGTTCGGGAATAGCATCTTCAATTTTGCCTTCTGATAATTCGACAATTTTTTCGTTTATTGATTTTACGAAATTTTTAATATTTTCTGAATTTTGATCAAAAAATCTTAGACCTAGAATATAAATATATATATAAGCTCTCACGTCACTTTCTTTAACCCTAGCTGGGTGGACGAGATGGCTTCCGCTGTCCGCTTTTCTCCCAGCTTATTAAGTCCCATATATGACAGGAACCCATCGATATGCACCGGGTATAAATTTGTAGCTAGTGATTGTTTTTTACTTAAAAAACTGATAAATTGCAACTTATTGGTAGAAGCCCATTTGTATTCGTACCCGTAAGCAAGTTTAATAACAGTTGAAATAAATTTGACTTGAATATTGTTCTATTTTAAAAGCTGATATAATTTATTTATAGTTATGTTATTGCAATGAGTACTACGATTAATACAAATAATACAATTAATTTAACAGTTGCAGCAAAAGAGACGGTCAACGAAAAAGTATTTGCCACATATACCAAAATTTCAAAATGGCGGCTATACAAACACTTCTTTCTACTGCTGGAGGAGGGATTTTGCCACTCGAAGTGTTAAATAACATAAATGTAATTTTATGTAATAATGGTTGTTCAGCTTATTTGAGTAAATAGATAAGAAGACTCACCAGTTATATTAGATCCTCCGTGTTTGAATAATTCTATATCAATAGTATGAAAATCGGGGTTCATTATTATATAGCTATGTGCATCAGACATGATTCCAACTTGTTGAGCTTGTAACAGTATCAGCGGCAGATTTTCCTTTCCACTTATTACTAAATAATTAAGAGAACCAGACATTTTTATATTTTTTAATTGTATTCTGAAAAAAAAAATAGTGTAAGGTTTTACGTTCTTTGTGATAGCCTAGCAGTTAAACGATTCGACTTGCATATGATGATCAGGATATCCCAGTCTCAAACGGATAAATTTTTTAAGTACAAAAATGACTTGGTAAAAATTTGTGTCCAGAGTATGGCGATGTGCTCACCCTTGTCTTGGAGACAATTATTTATTATTACTGCACAACAATTAAGTAATAAATCACAGATTAAACAAATTTAAAACTATCACATATGTCTATATTATTGTTTGCGCAATGGGCGGTCTTATCTCAAAGCGATTCGATCCAGACAACCTTTGTATGGACAGAAATTTGTTTCGAGAAAGGTTTTAAGTCGCTCTGTATATATTTTTATTTTAATATACAAAAAACACACAAAATATACATATAAACTATATACATATGCATTGAACATACATATTTACCATCGCTTATAAGCTGTAAGCATATAAGCTTGGTGAAAAGGGGACAATGAAAGTCACTTTCTATTACAATACTTTGTATTACAAAATGCAACCCACCTGTAATCATCACCATCGGGAAGTTGAACAACAGACATTAGAATTTTCTCATCTGTTACTGAATTTTGCATCGTTAAAATATTATCCAAAAACGGCAAAAGTTCTTCACCTTCGTAAATTATCGTGAAATCTGTCCAACCTTTCATTTTGATAATGTCTGCGAAAATCTATAATTAAAGGTAAATCAACGACGATATTAAGAGAATCCGTACTCTTCCGACATCTAGGTGTACACAAATATAGAAAAAACAAACGTTTACTAGAACTGGTATCTACATACTTCTTTTTCAAACCTATAGACAGTGGGTAGACAGTCTCAGCGTTCGCTATCCGCTTTTCACCAAGCTTATTGAGTTCCATATGTGACAGATGATGAGCCCAAAGCCATACATCGGGCACAAATTCATAGCAAGTGAAATTTTTGTACTATGAAAACAGGAAAACTGGCAATTCATTGGTACATATCGACTGCGATTCCACCGAACCATCAGATAGTAAGTCAAATCTTTTAGCCACTAGGCTATCTTTTATATTCATCTTGAATATGATTTATAAACTAGCAATATTTACCTGTGAATAGGCTATATGACCAGGATATAAGTTTATTACAGACCAATTACGATTCTGTGTCTCTATAAATTCGGTGATAATTTGTGGCATTTCAATGAAATCTGCTATAGACTGTATGTGTTGTAAGGAAGTTCTATGAATAGGACCGAACACACCAAATATATTGCTCTGAAATGAGAATTTAAAAGTTAATTAAAACATTAGCGAAGTCTTTTAAATTTACACTAATAAGTTTAATTACTTCTTACTTCTAAAAGAGAACACATGGCTTTTTCCGCTTCAACTATATCCCCGGGTGAAGTTCTTATGACATTTGCCACGAATGGGTTTTCCATATTTTCAGTTGCTACTTTTATAGCAACGTTAAAAGCAGCTTCATATAAAAAACCGCCATCGTCGAATATTGCACCTGTTATTTGATAACATGATTGATACAGGAACACGTTATGATCGTACAATGAAGTAAAATGGAACTAAATGAAAATAATAAAATTTGCGTTGATTTGCTATCAGAAAATTCTAAGAACTCGGATTTTTTTTTATGACGAACTACACAGATTGGCCAGAGAAGCTGGCCTTGACTACTTCACCGGATTGAGAGGTGGCATAGCTCTTAGGTCGCTTAGCCTGAACCTCTATTGCTAGTAACTCGACACAAGGGTCCCCGGTGGGAGGTAACCTCGGCTCGGACGGTTACTATGTTACGCGTAAGCATTTCGATCCGAGGGCGCCCGAGAGGGCCGAACCACGACTCGGTCGGTTGCTATTTCACGGATAGTCTAAGAGACATTCAAAAGCTAAACTAACTTTGAGTGCCACTTCGGGAAGCGTTGGCGCTGGGAGAAGAAGTGGCCGAAGTAAGTCCAGCAACGCTCCTAACATCTAAGGGGTGGGGCCTGCCCATAAAATAGCGGTAACGCACAAGGATTAAGAACTCGGATGTATAGAGGATATTAAGGGGAAACTTATAAGATTTGCCAGGGGAGAATCGGCGCAATCGAGAATTTAATTTGAAGGCATATCAACGTTCAACACTACACTAGCTTGTCAGGATATAGATTTAGATATAAAATGAAATACAATGAAATGGAACAAGTATTGCTTACGTTTTATAAGCAATGAAAAATATGCATTTAAGCACCTAAATATGTTTGAATGAATATAATTTATTGGTAATAATTAACAAGTACATCACAGTAATATAATTTTATATATCATTTTGATGTAAGATGATAAAATTGCATGCGAAATGGACGGTGTTATCGTTAAGAGCGATCGCTAGAATGATGAAAGCTGGAGTATTAATAATAGGGAACACTGCTATAGGAAAGTGTTTAAATCGTAAACATTACTATAGTAATGAAATGCTTACCAATGTTTCTATCTGCAGCTGCACAATGGACCAAAGTGTGTACGAAAACAAACAACGAAAAATGAGATACTTTCGCGAGATTCATTTGTACATTATCATTCTAAATTCTTATTCATTTGCATAATTATAAACCACACTATTTTATCGCCGTAACTAATCTACGCAACTAGTCACTGAGAAACGTACAGACAATAATTTTAGAACCTGTTCTTCATTTGCAGCATAATTGTGTCACACATACGTAGTACTTGGCATGGACTAGAAATAGGCAAAGTGCCCTAAATATCAATAGATGGACTTTTACTACGTAGGTTATGTTCAGTAATGATTATTGATTTCTGATATTTATGCGAATTTAATCATTTCATGGTACTGATTTTACCATAGCAGAATGTTTATGCACATTTTGTAAATACAGTTTTATTTTAAAGATATTGTACTCAAGAAAGGCGCTTATTTTGAATTTGTTGTCATACTATAACCACCGTTTTTAAATAATTTGCACAGTTGCAGAAAAAATAGCGGTGGAATTTAACCGAGAAAATACTTTAAAAATACATTTATTTTATGGTAAAGAACTTGTAATTTTATTTTAATATTTATTTTTATGTCAGTTTTAGAGTTGATTGCGGAGTACAATAAGTTTTTATTTTAAAGCTCGCCAGGCGGCTTAGCTCATCTCTTAATAGAATAAAATAGAAGTACATAATAGCGACATCTATTGAATAATAGCCACATTGACAAAACATTGAGTTGGTCATGTACCACCATCATTTTTAAAATAATTTATTAAATTGTCACTAGATGGCAGGGTTACTAAAATATATTTTTGTATATTTGCACCACGCATTTTTTGTATGTATTTTCACTTATCAGCCATGTACTTCACAAGGCGTCTTCAGCCCCACCTCGTTGCGTCCAACTTCTAGGTACCCTATTCCATGGGTTACACAAACCAAATACCTTGGTGTCATATTAGATCCCAAACTCAGCTTCGGCCCTCACGTAGACCAAGTTAGGAACCGGGCGGCCTACGTTATGGGTCGCCTATATCACCTCATTAATAAGAAAAGTAAAATGTCCCTCCGTAATAAGGTAACACTTTACAAAGCAGTTATACGTCCCGTTATGACGTACGCGAGCCCGGTCTTCGCGCATGCCGCCCATAAACATATCCATAGGTTACAAGTAATTCAGAATCGTTTTCTGCGACGAGCCACGGGTGCGCCGTGGTTCGTACGTAATCGCGAGCTCCACGTTGATACAGGGTTACCGACAATAGCCCAATTCTTTAAGCAGGCATCTTGACGGTTTTCGAGACTGCCACCAAACATTCTAACAAACTTCTTGTAAGTGCCGCCACTTATAAGCCTTCCTATAATAAATTCCGTCGCGTCGCCCGGAGGCCGAAACACGTTCTTGACGATCCGGACGACGCGATTACCATTGCACAGGCTAGATCTCTACAAATCCACAAAGCGTCCATTCGCGACCGTCGGAGGTTGCGAATAATCCTTGCGCGTTACCGCTATTTTATGGGCAGGCCCCACCCCTTAGATGTTAGGAGCGTTGCTGGAGTTTCTTCGGCCACTTCTTCTCCCAGCGCCAACGCTTCCCGAAGTGGCACTCAAAGTTAGTTTAGCTTTTGAATGTCTCTTAGATTATCCGTGAAATAGCAACCGACCGAGTCGTGGTTCGGCCCTCTCGGGCGCCCTCGGATCGGCATGCTTACGCGTAACATAGTAACCGTCCAAGCTGAGGTTGTTCTCACCGGGGACCCTTGTGTCGAGTTACTAGCAATAGAGGTTCAGGCTAAGCGACCTAAGAGCTATGCCACCTCTCAATCCGGTGAAGCAGTCAAGGCCAGCTTCTCTGGCCAATCTGTGTAGTTCGTCAATAAAAGTGTTTTCAATTTCTTTAAATAGGGCATGTATAAATAAACATACTGAAACTCGATTTAAATATTAAAACATGGCAAGTCCCTAAATAAGATACTTATTATTGAACCATTATTTGCTTAATGATTCTTTGACAACCTGGCTTATTAAAGTTTGCCATGCACTAGATGGCGGTATTAGGCGAATTCCCAAATGTGTATTTCTGTGACAGGTGGTGAGACCGTTGGTATACACCGTACACAAACTTACACAAGTGACTTTTTGTAAATAAAAAATCGTAAATACTTTGGTATAAGCCAACTGGGCTTCCAACTACAGACCATAAGACGGGAAAGCCGAACATTAAACTGTAGTTGCTTAAACTATCAACGCTTTCGATGTGATAATGATGATGTGATGATAAAACTTAACCATTAGGTTAACGTTATTTAATCACGTAGCTACCGCTAAGCCACCGTGAAGCATGAAAACCTCACAATTAATTTGCAATATCCAAATAAGTAGAAATGACGTCAGTTTATATTTAGGCGGGAAGTTGGATAATACATGCATATTACTACATGCATGTTTTTCTTTTAAAGAAAGCTAGCTATATTTCTTTGTTTTTTTTCAGAAATATTACTAACATTGTTGTTGACCATTCCAACTAAGTTTAAGCATGTACTAGGACAGTGATTCTGAAGCTTTCTTCTGTTGCGGCACAAATTTATCGATTTTATAATTTGGCGGCACACAAATAAAAAGATAATAATATTTATTTAATTTACTTACTACAACAACGCGTTACAAAGCAAATAATAAAAAAACTTATTTTTTTGTGGATTTAATTTTTTTAATATTTTTCTTTTATAAAGTGTTTATATTTGCAAAAATCTCGCGGCACATAAAAGTGGGGACAGTGGCTGAGAATCACTGTGCTAGGAGATGGTTCACGTTAATAGTCGAATGGTGGATTCGAACCCACAACCTTACGATTCGCAGACCGTACCCTAAACCATTAGGCTATTGACGCTTCAAAGCTTGATAGCTTCAAGTTGGATAATAGAGATTAGTAGAGATACAAATTGCGTGCTCTGTTCTGTGAAAGCTTTTAAACGTGGTTAATAATTCAATGTCCCTCTCCCGGTGTAGCTCCTACTTCAAATATTAATTAGTGAACGTCTCGTTGGCAGTTTAATCCTTAGTTTCGCTTGTAAAGGAAGGGGTTTGTACTTTTAAAAAAATGATTCTTCGTATATGTAGATAGATGAATTTGAAAAGTCAAAATGGTTAAGGGTACGGACTGCGAAACGTAAGGGCGAAGGTTCGAAACCACCATTCGACTTTCTATATTATTCGACTATGTCGATAGTCTAGCAGTAATCTTTGATGTTTGATTTGATTTGAAGTTGGATATTTGTCTTCTGGTAAATATACTTAATACAATTAACACAACAGTGCCATGATACATAATTCATACAAAGACGGTATTCTAACCTCGAACTAATAAAACCCCCAAATTAGGGTACAAAAATAATTTAAGTGACATCTTAGTATAGAGTAATCAATAACTGACATTGTCTGAGGTTACTCCCTCCCCCCCCCCTCTGCCCTCGCAGTGCAAGGCGACACGGGCCAGCCGATGTCGCCTTCTTCCCGGGTCCTCCTTGGTGGACGACAAAGGCCCCCACCCTTGTCGCCCAGTGAACCCGAAATCCTACATAATCTATGTCTGATCGGGAGTAGTGATTTCACGCTTTAGCGAACAAAAATGAACTTGTGATTGTAGTGTTTGGACAATTAAAATGTGTACACCTCCTCAGGGCTGCCAAGAACAAAATAACGTCTCAAAAGTTATCTGGAATTACATGTAGGACCCGTAATGCTGAACTGCAGCCGCGCCACGTAAGTTATTATTGTCACTCTTTATATTATTGTTGTGCTTTAAATGTCTTGACTTATCCTACTAATGTTAACGGGTCCCACTTTCTTAACTCATTGCGCTGCACGTCCCAAGCTCGGATAAAATAGGAGGGTAGACTGTAGTTAACCATTACTTGTAAATATCGAAATACCCACATTTTTTTCAACATGCGCTAATGTTAATAATTATTAATCTACCCTCATGAACCGCTCAGATTTATCCGTCGGTTCGGCCATATACGATATACCTCTCATGCATCTATCTATTCTGGTACATAGGTGCCAGAACTTCGTGCATAACAGCGTTTAATGTTTGATTTTATTGGATGTTGTATATTTGTCTTTTTTCGTAATACTTCTTAGAAATAATACAACTATTAGGTAAACAATATTCGGTTTATTGGCAATACTGGCGCTTTATCCATGATCTCAACCATGGACAAAGCCAGGTCTCAAGCATGGTCTGTCTGTGGCCTGATCTATGTTTGAGTTCGGAGTGAAATCGTGCATGGACACCGAAATAAGAATGTCACTCCTGGCGAAGCTTGGCTCAGTTGTCTTCAGACTGTTAAACCCTCGTTCTTCTAATGAGACGACGTGACGCTGAAGCAGAAGAGAATTCCTGATTCATCTTTGTCTTTCTCTACATCTATAAATGTATTATTATTTCTGCTTTAAATACTTGCCATGTGCCGTGCTTAAGTCGGATTTTGTGCGTGATATCGTGCCCCAAGTAGAACAACTTCAAGAAGATATAATCTTTCCATACATCATAGTACCATTGTACTTAATTTATATAAAGATAGTTAAAAAAAATTATATACACGCAGGCTCGTGGAGACGCATTCTAAGTATATAAACATCATATAATTGTAAGTTAAGTACAATGTAAAATCCTCGAGCCGCTTCTGAATAAATGTCAAAAGGGTGTTATGATAAATTATGGATAAAGCTTACACGGATTACGAGGAATAAGGAAGAAGGTATTAAATGTGAACAGAAGCATGAATAATTTACTCAAGGGTCTTTTTTTGGTTTTTATTCTTAAGCTTCTATAGGTATGTATAGGTATAAGGTACAAGCTGTTCCCTAAATCACTAGAATTTCCTACGCCAAACACATGTTATAATATTTGCTGTCACAACCAATATTTTTATTATTAAAAAAAAACGCTTTTACTACATGCATATGAATGTATGTAATGAAGGTACATAATATATACCAAAATTATATAAGAAATATTTTTTTTTACAATTTTTATGTCTGTTCTGGCTTTGACGGGATTTTGATGGGACTCACTGGTAGAGCTGATGTAATAAGGAGTAACTTAGGCTAGTTTTCATTTAACCGACTTAAAAAAAAGGTTGTTTAGATACAGTAATCCCACCAATTCCTCTACATTTATGAAAGACAGGCAGTATAGTCCGGAATATCACGTAGGCACTTTTTATTTAACCGACTTCAAAAAGGAGGTTATTTGGTTAGTTATGATTTGTGGGATGCTATCATTAAAGAAATAGTAATATAATCATTAATTCGTAAATAGCCCAACGTCAACAACCACGATTACAAAAAGGCCTCAGTAAAATGCAATAACAAAAAACTTTTTTGTTAAGGCTATTTTTTATTTTTTTGAGATATTAGAGTATGAAAACTATCCAGTACCGTTTCATTCCGTGTCAGTTCCATTTTTTTGTTAACGGGGACGAAATCTTCAATACACCCACTAAAACCTCCTCGGTGGCCCTACCAGCCCTGTCCAGACGAACGCACCGGATCCCCTCTGCACTGTGGTCAAGGAGAGCACTTCCCGGGGGGAGAGGTTACTCCCTCCCCTCTTTGCCCTCGCAGTGCAAGGCGACACGGGCCAGCCGATGTCTCCTTCTTCCTGAGTCCACATTGGCGGACGAAAAAGCCCTTGTACCCTTGTCGCCCAGCGAACCCGAGATACCGTAGTCTTATTCTTGAGAGCCCAGAACTACAGGGCTGTAAAAAAAGACACAATCCTATACTATAAGAACCGGTTGCCCTCCAGTTTCACAAATTTTTTTGTGACTCACTAAAGAATTAAAAAATAAAACTGTTTTTTTTTTTAATTTTGTGAAATCTTTCAAACGTTAATAATTGTGCTGTGCCGTACTTCTGTAGCTCGTATTTGATGATTTTAATGAGACTGACTTTACATTCATCATGTCATCGATAGTACTTCACTATGTAACGTACGGTACAGTATACACACTTGTTGACTTGTAATTACTATACAAAAAAATATTTTTATACAGCATTTGCGTAAGTAGAAATATTATTACTTTTTTTTATTAAATTCGTCTGATCCGTCGCGTTCTATTCGATTTAAAATCGATGATAATTTTTTTTTTTTATTTATTTTTTTTTTATTTTATTGGAACAACAAACTAAAGAGTTATAAATATGTAAACAACACCGTTATCCACATAATAATAATAATGTCCACAAAATGTCTATAGCTACACACACTTTAGATCTGCATTTATATCATCTATATTTACATATTTAAAATATCCAGTTTCTTTTTTAGAGTTTTTTTATAAGAGGAAAAGGCAAGAAATAACACATCAATGTTGGCGAAATGGTCATTATACTGCTAATAATAATGAATAAATTTGAAAAACCCTACGATTTCTAGAAGTACGCAGAAATTATTAATAATACACATTTCCGGCTCATATTTGTGCATAATTTCATTTACATACTTTTATATATTTAATATAACAAACATTTATTATTATTATTTTTAATATCGCCTCTTCTTTTTTTATAAACATTATATATGCCAGTGTTATAATCCATTGCAAGGGTTTGTCCCTATGTCAAAGTAAATACGTACAAAACACAGGCCATAAAAACGGTTTTACGATGTGGATCTTTTGCATACAAACTGGGGATACATGCAAATGTTCTAGCCGATCGCTTGAAACTGTGTATAAAATGCTACATAAGCAATAACAGCTATATACTTTTCATTACAGGTTCGTCCTTTTGTACTATTGTAAGTGCCAATTTATTTAGAATAAATCTATATATATAAAAGGCGATGAATGTATGAATGTTCCCTCCCTACCTACTTTGAAAGAATTTGATGAAATTTTCAGGAAAATCCTTATATTTTCAAGCGAGTGATTTCAATTTTGTTATCGATCGTATAAAGAGGTTTTTTTTATAAAGAAAGCTACCAATATTTCTTTGGTTTAATAGAAATATAACTAACATTTTTTCATTTTCATTCATTAACAGGGTTGATTACTTGAGACACAGGATCCGTCCTAGTTCAATTGTCAATCCACCATAATCTTTCTGTTATTATGTCTCTTGTTCCAAATGTGTATATGTTTTTAATTATATAATTATCTTAAGTAACTACTGTGGATTATGGTGAGGAATAAATGATTATTATTATTATTCTTGTTATCCATTCCAACAAAGCTTAGGCTTGTGCTAGGAGATGGTTCACGTTAATAGTGGAATGATGGATTCGAACCTACGACCTTACGATTTGCAGACGGTACACTAAATCATTAGGCTATTGACACTTTATATCTTTCTTCTATCTATATAAAAGGCAATACTTAGAAGTATGGACTCCGAAACGGAAGGGCCGATTAAATGAATTTTTTAGAAAATCTTTATATATTCTAACCGGTTATCCTGTGAAGTTAAGTAATGATCAGATGAAGAGATTTTTTGGTACTTATCTATCTTCTATCTATATATACATAAAAGGCTGTGAAATATTCACGAAATCTTTATATTGGCCTGGTAAGTGTTTGTGCCGTTTGATAGCAAGTAAATCGAAACTTTTTCTTTGTTTTTTTTTTGTCGTTCGGGTGAAATTCTGAATAATTATTGTTATGGCCTTATAACTCGATGGTCGAAGATAATCGTTAGAACCAAAAATATGTGATTTCGGTGGCATAAACGCAAAAGAAAAACTTCTATCGGATACACAATACAATTGGTATAGATGACGGGCATAATGAGATAAAGGGTTTCAATGGAGTTGCGCAGTATTCAAGGAATTTTATCACGTTCTACGTAAAATGGAACTTCTCCCGCCGCCCGACTTAGCCGACTATTCGACGTGAAATTAATGACGTGACTATTTCACAAATTGGAGCGTTGGAAAGGGTTCTTATTAATACGCCACGGTCTGTAATACTATTGCCGTCTGAACTACAAAATTGACTGTGATTATAATAGAAAATAATCACTAAATTAGCGCGTACCATCTTTCAACTATATTACCATATAACATCAAGTGGGATCGTGTTCAAGCACTAGTTTATGCCCCATAAAAAAAATCTTAATTTTTGGGTGGAAATGCAAAAAAAACCGTTGTACATCATTGTCCGGGCGGTTGCCTCAAGTTGACCCCATCTAGCCCATCATGGTAAAGGTTGGCTCACCGTGGGAGGTTTTAGTCGGTAAAAAAAAACTACGGTAAAATATGACAAACAGATTCAACGAATATGTTACGAGATGCGAATTATCTGTGATTTCAATCCTCCAATTCCTGGATTAAAATCAACTTTACAGCGACCGCTAGTCACGTTAATTATGTATTCTACTAAACCACACTTTTTAATCACAGCTTCTAAATTCGGGTCGTCGAAGACGTGCCTCGGTCTTCTAGAAGACGCAGCTGAACTTTAAGGCATTTTGCATTTTGATGCTTATTTTAATCCCTTTATTCAGAATATCTAGCATACTTGAAAACCACACATTAAGTTTTATCGCCACCATATTACAGCTAACCAGAGTTTTATAAATAAATACACAACTTAAGAGATAACCTACCTCATTTCACTAACAACGCAATTCTGCGTTCACGAGAATCCATGTCATTGTTACACACAATTGATTCGACAAACAAAATACAGACATATTACCTAAAGAATTTAGGTAAGATGTCTTTGTTTAAAAATATGTATTAGATTGTACTGGTTAGTTTATTTTACTATTTATAATAGTATACAGATATAGCTTAATGACTAAGCGGTTTGACTTGTGATCTGATGGTCGAGAGTTCGAATACCAGTCAGCCTGTACCGATGTATTTATTACCTTTTTCAAAAAAGGGGAAGGTTCTCAATTCGTCATTTGTCTGCGTGATTTCTTATGTTTGTTACCTTGTAACTTTCGACTGGGTGAACCGATTCCCTTTCCTCGGTGCATGACGAGGGGCTCCGGGATCTCACGTGGAACGCACCGGAGCACCTCTGCACTGTGCTCAAGGAGAGCACGTCCCGGGGGGGAGGTTACTCCTTCCCCCTGTGCCCTCGCAGCGCAAAGCCAGTCGATGTCGCCTTCTTCCCGGGTCCACTTTGGTGGACGACGCAGGCCCCCACCCGTGTCGCCCAGTGAACCCGAGGCCCCTTTTAGTCGCCTTGTGCGACAGGCAGGGGATACCGTAGTCTTATTCTTGAGAGCCCAGAACTACAGGGCTGAAAAAAAAAACAACCTAAACCTTCATTAACATATCATTTTGTTGGAACTACAAATGAAAGAATTAACAATCTACTATTGGCAAAACTTTCTAACCTAGTCAAAGAAAGTATATAAATACTAAACACAGAGATATTTAAAAAAGAAATTTCAAAGATAAAACGCAAAATTCTCTAACATCAATGGCTTCTCAGTTACTCAAAGATTTTTAATTAGTCCGAGGTCATTCAAGAGTACCGGTGATTGAGGGAAGATTTAAGTTAATTAATTCATCTGGAATCCGGGAATTATGTTAATTGGGTTTAAAAAATACAAATTAGCATAACATTTGAATTTAAAAAATTAACTGCTACTAGATTAAGCGATTTCAATCTTCCTCCGCAGGCGACGGGTCGGGGTGCGCGGGAGGCGTTACGAACGCCTCCTCTTGCCGCTCTTCGCATTCGGGAAGCGGGGCCAGGATGGGTACCTGGCCCCAGCATGCTTCGGCGTCGTCGGGACTTCTGAGTGCCGGAGAAGTCCCCTTTGAGGATGAAGTCCGGTCTTTGCCGGGACCGGCCGGTCGTTGGGGTGTCCTGTCGCTGACAGATCCGGGGCACCCCGCTCATAACGGCTGATGGCATTCGCGGAAGGGTTAGTGGGTAGGGGCTGCCCAGGCCGAGTCCCACACATCCCTCCGGGCCCACCCAGGGTACCGGAGGATGGTCTATAAAAAGATTCCCCCGCGTGAACAAAAAAAAAAGGCGATTTTAATCTTGTTCTTATTATTTCCTAAAGAACTGTCAAATAAGATTTCGTTCTAATTACTAACACTCTTGTTAACCATTCCAACTGTTAAGCTTGTCCTAGAAGATGATTCACGTCAATAGTCGAAGGGTCGTTAATCACTAAGATAGGAGTGCTCGATATATATCGATATTACATGAAATATCGATATATGGACGCGATATATTGCTTCAATCCGATATTGTCGAATCATCTAATATCGACATATTTCATCCGAAATACAAAATATCTTAATAAATTAAATAAAAAATCATTCCATTCTTTCTTTTATTTGTGGTTGACAACTTGAATAAAATAAAACCCTTACTTGCGCTGCCATCACGAAGAGTGTAGTGTAGTATGTTAGTACACTCCTACTCTTCACGATGGCAGGACTCGTTGTAGAAATTTTATAATCTATGCATGTAGTTTTTACTGCTAGCAGAATCAAATCAAATAGTCTGGACTGGTATCCGAATCCAGAACCTTTTAGTTACGCGACGAGTACTCTAGTACTATAGTATTAGTACAAAAGTTTTCTAATATTTAATATTAAGCGCTAATTATATAATAAACAAATTTCGATACACGAATAATATCGATATATTTGTACAATATATCGTGTAGTATCGATACAACCTCACGATATTGTATATCGAAAATATTTAATTATATTTTTGGCGTGGACATCCCTACACTGAGACCTTTGAACTTACGACCTTACAATTCGTAAACCATTCCTAAACCATTAGGCTATTGACGCTTCGATTTCGCTTGTCCGTACGTTAATAGTTATTCCAATTATTAAACATTTTCTGAATACATTCACGATAAGGAAATCAAATCGGAAATTGGTTTATCTGATCCAAATAACTTTTATAATTTTATGATAAAGGTCGACTTGACATTTATCTTTTGGAGGGGAGCCAGCGCACAATTGGTACTCAACTAACCTCAAAAGTTTAGTGCACTTGTATTGCCATTGAAAGTTTCGTCCACTTTACGTCTCTGAGAAGTTTTTATTACGAATTTTCCTTGAAGATATCATGAAATAAGGTCGAATTGTCCCATATTATTTGTACTACTTACCAATCTTATTATATAGTTTATACAATACTGTTCAAAATATATAGAAATTTACTTCATACCATAGTTGTAATAATAGACACTCACGCCCTTAGTCCATCGGGGTACGCGTAGAGCATAGACATTACGGATTTCCATTTTTGAAACTTTAAATTTTCATTTTAAATTATTTATTTAAATGAACAAAAATTAAAACACCGTTACTTATAATCAAATTTGATGTTATAAAAACTAAGTTAAATATATATTATTATTATTATTAGTTATTTTGATGCCTTAAGTTATGTTTTTATAATATATCTATAAAAAGTAAAATACACAAAAATATCATACAAAATACAAAAACATTATAAAACCTAACCTAGTGTGTGCCACCGGCAACGAAGCAGAGCCCAAGCAACCGGTGGTTAGGGCGACATAGAGAGAAACCTCCTGACGATACGTGCCGTGTCCAGGAGTACTGCCTTCTGTATCTGATGACCTTTGACCCAGCCATCCAGCGAAAGTATCTTAAGATGTTGATCGAGACGTTTCGCTATGAGACCGTTTGCGGAAACGACTATCGGGACAATGATCGTCGAATCCACATCCCACATGGCGTTCACCTCGTGAGCCAAGTCGAGGTACTTTGTGATTTTTTCCCTTTCGGCCTGTAAAAGATTTACGGTTTTTTCCCTTATTATATATAATTATTAATTGATGGACATATGAATACTAAAATCTCACTCTCACATTTTTTTGCTATCTTTGCTATATAGTTCATCCCGTAAAATATAAAGATTGAAAGCTAATTAACTATTTAAAAATATTTTGAGAGCAGTAATGGTTTTTTGTTTAATTTCAACGGTGGTTTCAAATATATTTTGTTACGATGCTCATAATTAGTCTTGCGTCGTTCATTCTTCTACGCAGACTCCCTATTGTTGAAACGTCAAAGGACGAAATATTCGCGGTGTGAATAATGAAAAGACAATTTGCGTTGACGACGCGAAATCCTAGCGAGTTCAACGGACTGCGGGGTGCGTGCGAGAGCGGGTGGCACGATTATAGTCGCCCATCCACTGGTATATATTTCTCGGACAATTATTTCAAAAGATGACCGGGTAATGTAAATAATATATAATATTCTTTTTATTTTTATCTTAACATTGTCACTCGCCAATTAATTGCTTGCAGTCTACGCCTATAACTGCGATGGCATTAACTTCACAACTTTTCACTGTTTTATGAATTGTTTGTTAAAAATGTTCATTGTGTTGGTATAATAAATAAATATAATCATGTCTTTAACCATTAAAAAAACATTATATGAACCTCAAAACATAAACTATAAAGCGGTTAAGTTCCCAATGAAAAACACAAATATATTAAAATAGTAACATGAGAAATATTTACATAGTTTTTAAATAGTAATTAATGAATATAATATAATAGATACATATATATATATATATTTCAACCGACTTCAAAAAGGAGAAGGTCATCAATTAGTCCAATTCTGACAATGGCATCCGCTGAAAAACCATTTGAGTTTTAATTTTGAACCAAGTGCACCACAAATGGACGAATAAATATCACGCCAAACGATTTCGATGATTCATTTTTATGTGAAGGATGTACTTCAAGGGTAGTTTGATGAGAGTTTTGGTTAGATTCTTATTAATTTTATTTCGTATATAATAAAAAGAAGAAAGTCTGATTTGAAGTCGTTTTTTGTTTTTTACTCGTAGACTTGAAGTCGTTTTTTATTGAATATCCCGACGGTTCCAACACATCGGTCGTTTTCAGAGACATCGGAGGTAGGGGACGCTTCGCTTTCTTGACATCTCTTGTCATACATAATTGTCGTACGGTGAGACGGTAACCTACAGTATATGTAGTTTTATCCAATGATCATTATAAGAATGCCGATGAATATAAACAAACTTCTTCTGTCATGACCTCTTTAAGCCAGTCTACGCATTTGAACGGTTTTCATTATCTAAATACGCTTAATGTTAGATGACAGATAAAGATGTTGTACACACGATTAGTAACATTAGCGTAATTATAGTTTTACTTCAGTTATTTTTAAGTTCGTCCTACATTTTTAGTAAGGAATTTACGTTAGTCAGTCCGGTAATACATTAAGACTACTATAGTATACAAAAATGATTGTAATAAATTTATTATGGCGTCATATAATTTGTAATTTTGTGAAATCTATGGTGGTGAATATTAACGGCTTAAAGCGTATCTTAAAATCACATTTAAGGACTCATTGTACGCCTAGGAGCTAGAATGAGTCCCGGGGACGTGAGGTGAAATATGAAGGGATGTGTATACAATCTATGTGGATGGAAATCAGTGCGAGAGGGTGTACCGCGCAAGCGCCCTACGTTTTCTGCGCCACATCCCCGCAAGCGTCAGCTTGACGAGGCCACCGACGAGGCCGGCCGTACGCTCTATTGGCGTAAATAACGCGTCTTACAATAAATCATAATCATACCTACACTCATTATCACGTTCTATTTAATCTTAAAATTAATTTATAAAGAAAGCAGTTTTTTTATTTAAATAGTAATGCTCAATAATGTAACATCACTGCCGTGTTAACTACAACGAATGATGTTTCTAAGTCTTGATTGGTGTTTGTGATAAGTGTTCATTAATATTGTTTGTAAACGACTAAATATTTAGCAATAATATATCCAACTAAGGTTGCCCGACATCTCTTTCACATGTCATCGCTGAATGTGTAATCTCTGCAGGTGAGTCTAATGCTAACACATCATGTGAAACCAGAGAAATGTAAGTCATGAGTACCGACAATCAACTGTTTAAACTTACTATTTCTCCATATAGTATATGTTTATTTGAGACAGTTTTTTTCGACTTTGTCGTAATAATAAATTAATGAACTATCTAGTAATTGATCTTGTAATATGACGACGAATAAATAATTCAATCTTCACATTCATACAAGTAAATAATTCATTTTACTTTATGTACGTGGAATATAGAGAATTCCTTTGCAGTATTATTCAACTATAACAGTGTGAAAGTTCCTTATTACGGCATCTGTTCTTCTCCTAAACATCTGACACTTTCCAGGAACAATTATGAGAACTCCCATGTTTATATAATATTGTAATAAGCTTATTGTTATGTTTCGTCTAACTTAATACGTATAATTACTTCAGGTAGTATAGTATTTACGAACAAAGACAAAAACCGACTTCAAATCGAAACAAACGTTAAACGCTATCAAGTAGGGACTCCCTCTTTGTATTTACGAATTGTCGTAGAAATATTACGAAATAGAATTAATCTGAATCAAACTTCTCTTATCATACATCATTTCCAATAAAAAATGGATATAAAACCGTTGACGTGATATTGATTTATTCGTCCATTTGTGGCGCACATACTTGATGCAAATTTAAAACTTGTAGGGTTTTCTCACGGATGCCATAGTCAGAATTGAACGAAATTCGACCACATGGGAGTCACCAGCTTCCCAACAAGTAAGGTAACAAACATAAAAACGAATTGAGATTCTCCTCCTTTTTGAAGTCGGTTGAAAAACCCATGAATCTGGTAGTTTCTAAAAATCCTTCTCTTCAGAGTCCCGAGTCTGCTAAACTAAATACGTCAAAATTAACGTTCAAGTGACATGATAGTTGTCGAATTTTAATCGATTTGGTAATCTGCTAGTGCCAACTGCACTATGCTAGTTCAGTGGTAAAACCAAAAACCATTCCAATATTGTGTCAACTACTGCTATTTGTTTATGTCATAATGACATCTTCCGAATTCTCAATGAAATGAAAACAATTGAAAATAACATACCAAAAAATGTAATTAATAAATTAAGGGTTTTGGCACAATAACAATGAAATTGTAATAGGTTGGTTTTACAGTAAAATGACGTTAGAAAATTACAGACTCATGGCATAGATTTAATAAAATGCTTAACACGTTTTTAAAAATGTTGTCTGGATATCTCATTTACACATTATCACGTTTACGTTTACGTTAACTCTTATTCACGTTTACGTTATTAATTCGGATTCTAATAAAGATTTGATCTGGGATCCTACAGAGTTATTACATTTCTCAATCCTTAGCATTCTCCCGCGTCCAACTACTGCGATGTTTTAGATATTCATAGACAATTTAACTTGGGAATTGCAGAGCAACAAGTGGAGTCGAATGCGCGTACGCCTGTCGTGTCATATCCAAAAAAAAATGGCGGCTAAGCACTACATATTTTTAAAACAACATTGTGATATAAGTTTTTTTACGTGGGAGAAAATGCGTCCGACATAACGCACCCGCTACCCCTGACAGGAGGTCTCTACCGAAAACCTCCCACGGTGAGCTGTCCTCCGCTATGATAGGGTGAGATGGGGTCGCGTTAGCATTTCACCATTTCGGAAATAGATATACATATATATATAATAGTATATGATAGTAACAGATCGATAAGTTCTTAATACAATGGATCTCAACCAATTTTAAGGGTCATCTAGCGAAAGGGCTCCACTGAAGGTAGTTTTACTTAGTTACTCTGTATGCGATAATATTATGGTACAAGGATTACGAACTTATCACGCCCAATCGCTTAGTACCGTCATTTGGTTTACAAGATTTTCCACAGTTGACATTAATTGCACATTAGAATTTATCATTATTTAGGGTTTTGACATCGGAAGTTGAACTGACGGAAGATATCCAGCAAAGTTATAAGTGAACTCCCATAAAAAAACTGGTCAAAAAGATTTAAAGTTTGTGATTATATTCCGCTCAAGTTAATTACGTACGTTGTAGCCGGAGGATCGAAATAAAACCCAAAATGATTTTATATAAAGTATATTAAAAAAAGAAATTACAATTAATTATTACTTATAACTAACTAATCCTATCGGATCGAAGTATGATCCAAGAATGTCCATATAGAAAGTCGACGGCACGAGGCTAACGCTCCTCTGTCATCATTAACTTGAATACAAGGTAAAGCATCGGGAATGAAACGTCGGGGCTCTTCATATCGTAGGCATATGTAATTAGTTGGTACTAGCATCTGTCCACATATCTATTTCAGTGTCCGTATCGTCGTATCGGATATAAATTATAAGGTACCAGTAATACATCCGCGATGATTACACTTCCGGTCTTTATATTCTTATTCTTTATGTTAGAAATCGACCGGAACTCCGCATCACGGTTGACAATGCTCAAGTATTTATTTATTTACAATTATTGTAACACCTTAAACAAATGTTCACAAAGGCGTACTTAATGCCTCAGTGGCAATCTCTTAACAGTAAACCCTGGTATAGAGGAAAAAAATATTGCAAGATATGTGTAATATGCAATCAGTTCACCATATTCCTTTCGCCATTCCGGTCTCCTCCCTGATGTTACACGGCCATATTTCCTTATACCAACACTGCTTTTGCCAGCGACTTTGCCCATCAAGATGAGTTGAAGGAGGTCATATCTCTCGTGTCAAAGCACGTGACCGAGATACGATAGTTTTCTCATCTCGACGGTCTGCAATAATTTACGCTTCTAATTGCCTCGTCATAAAACTTCAAATTTTCGACTTACGAAACCCAATACGCGCCTGTAAGCTATTATCTACTATAGTAATGATAATGAAAAATCTCACAAAAACAACAGATGCATAAACGCAATACACACATTGTACGTTTTTGTACAAGTAAAAATAAATACCCGGACGACCGAGCCGAGTATTTTTTTTTGGTAAATCCTGTTCTCTGTGTCCTTTATAGAATCGAAAACTATGCATTTGGTCATGTTATTATTTTCACCAAAGTGTTGTACATAATATTATTGAATTGTTACTGATAGATCTTGCACCACCTTCATTCAAAATATTGACATTTTCATATTTTGACGTAAGAGTTGAATTGAAATGAAAACGTTTCGAGTTGTAGGTGACGTTAGAATTTATGTAAATTGTGAAATTCATGTCCGACAAACATTGAACAGACAATATTTAAAAGCGCATTTCATCTTAAATAATTAATATCTAAAATATATTTATTATATATATTATAAATTCGAAATTTTGAATCTTAACAGATCTGGATGAAATTTGAAACACAGATAAATTATAATCTGGAATAAAACATAGGTCACTTTTCACTACTAATCGCAGGGCGCAGTTCGTACATAGATAAATTCTTTATTGTACAAAAAACATGCATAAAGGCGAACTCAAGCATCTAAGGGTTGTGTCGCTAAACATAGCGTTTTTAGAATCAAATATAGATAATTTTTTACATATACATACACAGATAACGTCTATTTAAAAATTTAGAGATCCAAGCTAAGCGACCTAAGAGCTTTAGCCACCTCTGAATCCGGTGAAGTAGTCGCGGAAAACTCTGGCCGACATGTGTAGGATCGTCAAAATATGTATATAATAGTCGTCACGCTCCATTCAAGATTCCAGGTCCCCAAATTGAGATACACAAGAGTCCAGCAATTGATCGACTATAACACCCTATTCGTATATTCCTTCCAAACACTTTTATGTCTCAGAAGATAAGCATGAACGCTGTTTATGTCAGTGTTGTAATTCGTTAGTCGAAAATATTGTTTTATTCTATATTTAGAATAATAAATACATTCAATCATTTTTTTATAGTAGGGAAATGCCTACGCATATCTGTTCGCTAGTAGCGAGGACAGCTTAAGTTGGTAAAACCTCAGTGTGTTGTACTCGACGCCTTTAGACGATTGCTTTAAATATTGTAAAATATTATAAAAACAAATAATAATACTAATAATACACACATCTATCATAAAAACTACTAATAAACATATTACATAATTTATACATTGACAAACTAAAAGCCGAGAAAGAGGGCAACCCACATAAAATACTAATAAATACATTTAAACCTAAGCTAAGCCTTTTTAGGATTTATAAACTCAAGCAGGCGTTCTATAAACATACCCGTACGCAACCCCTATTACATTCAAATTCATACACCGTCCTAAGAAAATAAAAGTGTACCAAGATTTCAGTTTAAAAAATACCCTATTGTAAAATAAAAGGACCCGTATTTAACAAGGTAATGGGAACACGTTTTATTAAGTTGAATTGATTAGAAGGATGAAACGGTATTAGATTGTAGTATAGATTCGATTCCATACTTATTAACTGCAGGCTACAGTATAGATTGGTATGAAATCAAATTTGAAATAACACATTTAAAAAACACTCTTTTGGCATCGTTAAAAACGTTTTTAATTGCATAAAAGTTAAAGTTACAGTTATCTATATATATGTCCCACTGTTGGGCATAGATCTTCTCTGTAAAGAGAGTATAAGGGGGTAGTCCGCAACGCGGCCCTAGTGCTGATTGGCAGACTTCACTAGCAAATTTTTCTAAGACATGTAGGTTTCATCTCGATGTTTGATGATCAGCACATAAAATTACAACAGCAAATTTATTGGAGCGGGCATCGGGATCGAACTCGGGTTGCTAGCGTTCTATGCAACTTGAGCCAACCGCCCGGACACTGAGCTACCACGGCTCATGCAAAATTTGCTGCATGCAAATTATTAATTACAAATAAGGACTGGAAAAGGTCTTCCTTTCATAGTCGATGTTGTTGATTGAGCGATTTGAGTCATCGTTCATCGTGCGTACAGCAAAGGAGTGGAACAAGTTGCCGGCGTCAGTCTTTCCGTCCAAGTACGACGTGAGTCTTCAACAGTAGAGTGAATAGGCACTTACTAAACTAGCGCGTACCATCTTTCGACTAAATCACTACTTAACATCAGGTGGGATCGTGATTAAGCACTAGTTCCCCGATAAAAAAAGGATAGTAATTTTTTTTTACTATGATGATATTCTATTGTTTTAAAATCCAAAATTGTATATTTTATTATCTATAGTATGAACCATATTGAAGTATAATGAAGAATTATAAATCCGTAAATGATAAGAATGATATTGTATTTACTGATATGTACATGGGTGTTGGTAATGATCTTCAACGGCTCGAGAAGAAAGTAAAAGAGAATGAATAATTTAATATATAGTGAGAGTTAAATTAAATATTTAATGATGTAAGTTTATTGTTTGAATAAAATAAAGCAGAATCTAGCTGGCAAAGCGGGCTGGGTATGCTAGTATATAATATTTGTTAAAGGAACGTGGACACTTGTACTATTTAACTCTCAGTACATTTCGACGTTCATATGATAATGTCTCTTTTTCGTATTATGTTTTTTTAAGATAAGCATTATACTTTATCTCTACAGGTAAGAACTAACCGATACCAAGGAGTAGCAATAAAAAGTTTGCCGTTGTCCGTTGGTCGTTACATCAAAAACTTATAATTTCAGTCCGAGTTCGGACATTATAAAAGTTTTCGATTATTTTATGGTTTCAGAATGAGAGGGACGAAAATAATTTACCTGGTTTTATTATTTGGGCATCTGTCTGCATTGCCAGATACCATAAGAATAGGTAAGTTTTTTTTTATATTCAAAATATTTCATTACGAGTAAGTTAAGAAAAAAATAATTATCTTAGGGATTTAAATTCCAAATATCCATTTATAATAAAACATAAGTTGTACTTTGAGTACTCGAAATTAATTGAATTGTATTTCTTTATTTACTGCCATGCCACCTGATGTTAAAAGGCAATGATGGGTCGTAAAGCAACACTATTTTAGTAAATGCCTATTAGCTCTAATCTTGAAAACATTGTAATCGGAGAGAAAGAGAGATGTGGGCAAACTAATAGTTTTGCTGTACGAATAATGGAAGAAGAAATAAAGCGCTTCAGGTTTCTATATCGACATCGTTTCTGTTCATCGTGCGTACAGCAAAGGAGTGGAACAAGTTGCCGGCGTCAGTCTTTCCGTCGTAGAGTGAATAGGCACTTACTAAACTAGGGCGTATATCTTTCGACTATATCACCACTTAACATCGTGTGGGGATCGTGGTCAAGTTTATACCCCATAAAAAAATCTACGACATCAAGCTTCCAGTCTGTGAGCTTTATAGATTACACAATTAAGTGTTTGAGTACTTAGTCAAAACTTAATAGTGTTACGGGTAAACTGCCTCATTATAAGTAGTATGTATATAGTTAGTTTCCTTTGCCTTCGAGTTCATTACGACGATAACCATTCCTGTTTATAATACCGAGTGTATGAACATAAATAATGGGTCAGTTAAGAAAGTTAGAATATCTCGTAAGATAAAGACGCTAGCTCACTGAAATAAATTGTGATAGACTTCCCCCATCCCTGTTCCATCATCGGACTTCAAGATGCACTGCAGGATTTCATCCTTTTGTTGTGAACATCCCTCAAACCCGAACGAAGCACTTTTCTTCGCCTTTCATTATTCGTACAGCAAAGGACTGGAATAGTTTGCCCGCCTCTGTCTTTCCGTCCGATTACAATGTTGGCATTTACTAAGCTAGTGCGCGTTATCATACTTAACATCAGGTGGGATCGTAGACAAGCTCTTGCTTAGAAAGTATGAAATAAAATTGTTAGTAAAATTTAGTACATATAAAAGCTATAAAGATTAAAAATCTCAATTTATAATGTGTTTGTATTATGCAAATAAGGAGGATTATTTCACCCGGAGGACGATAAGCAAGAGGTGGCTTTCCGTTACGCGGTGGAGAGGGTAAATGCGGACAGGGCCGTATTGCCGAGGGCCAAATTGTTAGCGCAAGTCGAAACTATATCGCCCCAAGACAGCTTCCACGCGTCTAAACGAGGTTTGGTATTGCTTAAAATTATTTATTGTTTATTTCTTACTTTCCATTCGTAACAATGGTCAATAAAAATGCAAATGTTGCTGTATATATTTTATAATAATTAATAATAATAATAAATACTTTATTTCAAAACAAAACATATAAAGCAAGTATACAATGTTTGGATCTTCTTTTAAGTATAAAATATACTTGTGCCAGAAGATCCAGCTTTTCCTTAACCATATCATCTATTTTTTTGTTTTATAGTTAATTAGTTTAAAGTAATTATATGTATGTATGTGTGTGTGTGTGTGTCAGTGTGTGTGAATGTGTTTATTTATGTGAGATTACATTAAAATGTACAAAAGATATTATTGAAACTGGTATCGTATTGCCTCCGTATCCTCATAGTCCAAACTTTCCAGCCACTATAGTAAAGATGCTTTACAGTCGTGCCAGTTTAAAGCATTAATTTGTAGGTTCTTGTTTATATGTTTATAAACGTAGCTTGATAGCTTTCTATATTGGAAACTGGCAAAACTTGTGTTTACTTTGTGAGTAGGAATTCCAGCATCTCTTCTCCGACTGTCTATATTGTATACTTACTAGCGACCCTTTATATATATATTATGTGATAATTCTTACCTTAGCGACTATAAGTTAATTCTTGTTTAAGAGCATTTCCAGCGACATGATTTTCAAGGTCGCTCTATCAAAAGTATTAGCAACATAGCATTACATATTTGTTTACTTAAGATAACATATGAAACTATCCCCATTATAATTATTTTAGCCCACTAAACATTACCATATATGTAGGTAGTCCCAAATATTGGAATCGAATCTTATATTGTCTTAATTTTGAAGAAAGCTAGCAATTTTTTTTTCAGAAATATTATTAGCATTCTCGTTAACCATTCCAACTAAGCTTAAACTTGTGCTAGGAAATGGTTCACGTCAATAATCGAAAGGTTTGACCATGAATTTAACCAGTTCCAAACGGAAAATTCAAAACTGGTAGAAACAGTGAAATGTAGAAAAATATATAAGAAATTAGCTCTCAAATCTTTTATCCCAATCGAATTAAAAAGAGATTTGAATGTCCCTTAGATTAGCAACGGGGTTCGGCCCCGTCATACGCCCTCGGATCGGAATGCTTACGCGTAACATAGTAACCGTCCAAGGAGAAGTTATCCCTCACCGAGGGAACCCTTGTGTCGCGAGCGATAGAGGTTCAGGCTAAGCTACCTAAGAGCTATGCCACCTCTTAATCTGGTGAAGCAGTTAAGACCAGCTTCTCTGGCTAATCTATGTAGTTCGTCATAAAAAAAGAGATTTCAAGCTTTATTCCTCTTATCTATTCACGAATACCAAACGAATACACGGGTAAAATAAACAGATCAAAGTTACGTCTAAAGAAGCTTCAATAAAAGAGCCTTACCTCCAACCTTAAAGGAAAGCAACGCAATTTCAACTCTTCTCATGTTGTGGATAATTATAAGGAATGGTAAATTGTTTAAAGTTAATACGATTGATAGATCGGAAAGCTCCTTGACTATCTTTTCCTATAATTTTTATTTGATTTTTATTAAAGACTGAAAAAGAAAACAAAGACAATCTTGTTTCTTTGCTTTCTGCTCTTCTTTTCTCAATATCGACGCTGAAAAACGTAGTAACCAACAAAAATGAAATTTTTCACCAGAGCCGAAAAACATTTCAACTTTTTAAAAAAACAATTATAACTTTCGTGTGACCGAGAGCTGTCGTTTTTGGACACAAAATTTATTATTTTTTGCAGAAAAACTATTGTACCACGGCATTAACCTAGAATTTTCCTAAAAGAAATTGTTTTACGGTACAAAAAATAAAAGAGAAGTGTCAATCTGGAAAAACCAATTTTCGCTATTTTTGATATAATCGTTACAAGTCATATTGCATTCGATTTCATCTTTTTTCTGATTCCAACGACGTAAAAAAGTGAAAATGGCCATATTTGTCACTTACTATGTTTTTGCTTTCCAGCGTCGATATATTTAATTTTATTCAAATATATTTTAATAACATTAATAAATACGTTTAAAATGTAGTATGTCACCTTCTACGAAGCGGCGTAGCAGCGATCTTCGGACCGCAATCAGCCCCTGCCGCAGCGCACGTGCAATCTATTTGCGACACCATGGAACTACCACATCTAGAAACTAGATGGGAGTATCGCACACGCCGGGAATCTTGTCTCGTCAATCTTTACCCACACCCCGCAGCTCTTAGCAGAGTAAGTGACACAGAGAATTTATACGCACTTCAATCATTACAGATAACAACAAGCATTCGATTTGATATATATGATTTATTCATTTATTTATTCCTCAGACAATGATCCATTAGTTTAAATAACACATTTAATACGTAGAAAATAAAATAAGCAAAGAATAAATAAACACAAACACACATTTGTCACACACACACACACACACGCAAACACATTTTTCTTAAATATCATTCGTCATTTATCAATAATAAGATTTAAATTGCTTTAAGAGAATAATAAAAAAACACTGCTCTGTCATTGATAATAAACACAAAAGTCAATTATTATTATAATATTATAAAAATATTAAAAAATATCATATTTTCAAATTATTAATGTAAAAAAAATGTCAACTTATTACGAATTTATTTAAAGATTTAATGTTTTTACAAATATATATGAACTTAATAAATGAACGATATTTATCGTACATATTTTTACGCAATTTTTAAGTAAGCGTGACTCGATGTTAAGTAAAGATAGTCTGTAAATACCTATTTAGTATAAAATGAATAATGAAAATACGTTCATTGTAATTGACGGTAAAGCCGGGGGCAATTTATTTCAATCATTTGTTTAATCAAAGACGAAAGAAAGCGCCTCGTTTGGAACGGATGTCGACAACAAAAGGCTAGAAGCTGACCGATGGTGAAAAGGGTACGGCGAATTTGATCAAGGAACTAATACAATAATAGGTTATTGAACCCTACACTACATTAGAAATCTCATAGGTCATGACCTTAGATGCTTATACAAGAGATAAAGCAAAAATAACTCGTTACAGAAAAATAAAAATATTGGAAGGATTTTATTTAATAATGGCTATTATTTATAATATTTTTTAACATGCATCCTTCAATTAAATTATTATAAACTCATTAAGTCTAGCAAAACTTACAACCAATCTTTTTAGACATCGTTGCTTCTGTCTAGCAGTGGATGTCCTACGACTGAAATGGTGACGATAAATTACAGCTTAAACATTAATATCAACAAGTATATTTAAGAGTCGAATTAATTACAACCTAAAAGCTCAACTAATCTTGAAGTACATCCTTTCCAGTAAAAAAAGAAATTGGTTAGCGTGATATTAACTTATTCGTCCATTTGTCGCGCACATACTTAATGCAAATTTAAGACTTATTTGGCGTCTTATGAATGCCCTAACTAAATGCAGCATCAGCTTCCATTTAAAAAAAGAATCATCAAAATCGGTTCACCCAGTCGAAAGTTATAAGGTAACAAAAAAACATACAAACGAATTGAGAACCTCCTCTTTTTTGAAGTCGGTTGAAAAAATTTGGCTTAATATTTTTATGATGGTAACACTTTTAACTGTTCGCTATTAGAATGTAAGTCGAGTAGTCGTTATGAAGATGCCTAATTATTTTTATACTTTGAAATATATATAATATAATATTTCTAGGCCTACGTAGATCTTGTTAGAGCGTGGGGTTGGAAATCATTTACAATTGTATATGAAAACAGCGATGGTTTAGTAAGACTACAAGAATTACTCAAAGCCCATGGACCTTCAGAACTTCCCGTTGCAGTGAGACAATTACCAGAATCCCATGATTACAGGTAACATGCTCCATTTAAAAAGTTTGGATGTTTACATTATTTTAAATATTAATACTGGTATGATATTTTTAGGCCGCTTTTGAAACAAATAAAAAACTCGGCCGAATCACATATTGTGCTCGACTGTGCGACAGAAAGGATACGAGACGTTCTACAACAGGCCCAACAAATTGGAATGATGTCAGATTATCACAGTTATTTAATCACCTCATTGGTAAGTTACAATCTTAAAGAAGTTAGATATAGAGACACGAGTAGATTATGATTTAATACACACGTCTCACTAACTGAGCCGTGGTACCTCAGTGTCCGGGCGGTTGGCTCAAGTTGCAAGTACTAGCAGCCTGAGTTTGATCCCCGGTGCCGGCACCAATAAATTTGTTGTTGGAATTTTATGTGTTGATTTACCACGCGCTCGGCGGTGAAGGAAACCTGCATGTCTTAGAAATTGACACACGCCTGTAAATATTTTTCAACCAGCTTCAAAAAGAAGGAAGTTCTCAATTTCCCTGTATGTTTTTATTTGTTTGTTTGTTAACCTTGCACTGGATGAACCGATTTTTCGATGATTCTCTTTTATTTAAATGCTGGTAATATATATATGCTTCCCATCTAGTCATAATTTGGTCCAATTCTGACAATGGCATGTATGAAAAATCTTAAATTTCCTTCAAGTATGTGCAAGGTAAATGAACAAATAACTTAATATTACGTAAACCGATTTCGTTGATTCTTTTTTTATTGGAAAGGATGTACTTTAAGGGTAGTTTGATGAGAATCTGTTTAGGTTCTGATTGATTGTATTTCGTTATATTCCTATAACAATTCGTTAATACAAAGAGTCCAAGTGTATTGTATTGATTCGATTTGAAGTCGGTTTTTGTGTTTGCTCGTAAATATACTTGTTTTTTTAACATTCTATTTATAACATAATAAGACAACTACGACTATAAGAAGACTTCTATAATTACATTAATATTAACTCGTAACCTTTACGGTTTGAGAGAATTTTATTTCCTTAATAAGAATTACAAAAATTCACTTAAGGAAAATACACAAATATACAATTTTAGGTTAAGCGTTACAGTTCTAGTAATATGTTTATAAAATAATAATAACAATATCAACATTTTGTTTTGAATAGTGGGTTATTGGACATTGCAAGGTGATTAAGACTAACTACATTTTGTAAATAAATATTATAAAAGACGGTGTTCGTGTTTATGACCAAAGATTTAGAGAATAGGTGCGCTGCGGCCATACTAGATGTGTCATACTATGAGCGTTTTAATTATTATTTATGACATGCTTTTTTAATATTTTCTTAAAAGTATATATAGACTTAATATTTTTTATGTCGTTAGGAAGTTTATTATAGATATTTACACCTTCACATTCAATTGTTTTTTTGCCATAATTTGTTCTTGGGAATCTAGAGATTAAATTATTAGCATTTCTTAGTTTAATTTTCTGTCGGTGATGTTTTTGAAAATGTTATTTTGTATTAATGTATTTGTTGATGATTTTGCGTATGAGCATACATGTGTAATATTTATATATTTTAACCTTCCTTAACGTCCTTCAAATCAAATCAAACTTGGCGTGTCATACATTACCCTCTCTAGGCGCGGACGCTAAATATCAGAGTTATATAACGAAGGTCTGGCACCTATATTGTCTTCCAGTCGAGAACCTACTACTTTAGAGCTCGATTGAAAATACAGACGAATTGAGAATCTCTTTATTCTGAAGTCGGTTAAAAGAGTTTTATTTTCTAGGATCTACATAGCGTTGATTTAGAAGAATTCAAATATGGTGGAACAAATATAACATCGCTAAGACTCCTGGATCCGGAGAGATCCGATGTACAAAGAGTCGTCCGAGATTGGGTGTACGACGAAGCCAGAAAAGGGCGTAAACTGCAATTGAGTCATACTTCAGCTAAGGTGATATAAGTTTAAAACTAAATGGTAATATATCTTACAAAAATATTTAAGTCTTTTAAATAAACACATTTCTTGGTTTCAGGAAAACATGACGTTCATTAAGGTGAGTATGAATAGAGATAAAATATGTTTTCTCTCTCCACTGCTAATTCTTTTAAAGTGGTTAGGAAAAGAGATAATTTCTTGATGATCACATTGCAGCATATCGATTTTTCGGCCCTGTCGGGTTGCCCAAGTGCTATCGCTATCAAATGCTATTGCTATCAGACTTAAGGGCAGCCGAGAGGACTGAGTCATGAATCGATCAGATTCACATTCTTCGGACAACTATAAATTGTAGAGAAAATACTAATAAAGTCTTCAAGGTCAAATCTTCTCCTATCCGATCCACAATTTATAACCCAGTGCCCGCAAATATTTTCTATAAAAATTAAGTAAATATTAGGGAGTCCTCATTGGTCTAGTATTTATAGACTTTAACGTATTTAAAAACATTTATTTAACATATCAAATTCCTGCATTGACGGCCATGTTGTAAATTAGCCTATAAAATTGACGTTAAGTGACCTTACGACGGACTTCAAAATCTAGTTACTAACGATAACTTAGGCACTCATCATCTGTGCTACCACAGTCCCTGTCATTTGTAAAAATCTTTCACACCATCGAACTACAGGGGTAAGCAGAGGTAATACCTTTCTCTCTCTCTCTCTCTCTTCTTCTTTATGCATCCATACATCTTCGCATACTTGTTCATATCTTTCGAGTTCTTCTGACGTCATTGTTCTTTAATTTATCCCCCTCTCGCCTACCGGCACTGTCATTCATGTTTGCGACGTAATTTTACCTAACTTACTTGATTCAACCCTTGTCCTATATCTTATGCCCAAACTACCTATGGATGTTTTCTCTATTCTTCTTTCAGACTCTTGATGCTTCTATCACATCTAGTTCTACTACTTTTAACTGTTCTTATTATTATATTCTATAATATCATTAATAATTTGTTCATTATCAGACGGAAACAGCTCTAATGTATGACGCTGTGCATTTATTCGCAAAAGCTTTACACGATCTTGACACTTCGCAACAAATTGACGTAAAGCCTTTATCCTGTGACGCTGAAGATACCTGGCCCCATGGATACAGTCTCATCAATTATATGAAGATTGTAAGTTACGTTATTTGACACAATTTCCTACACAACTCACAGTAAATTTAATCTAATACAAAAGAGAAAGTGTGTGGGTTTAGATCCGTAAGGATCCGGCTGGACCGATTTCAATGAAACTTTCAGAGAATCTTCAGATTGACTTGGCGAGTAATCCTGTAAACCTTTGGTGACAATCGGAGCACTCCCTCTTTTTGAACTGTCTGTCTTTGATATGTACATAGGTGTAGGTAATGATCTTTACCCCACCGAGAAGAGAATGAATACGGAGAGAAATGAATAATTGAATATATTGTGAGAGTTAAATTAAATATTTAATGATGTAAGTTTATTGTTTAAATAAAATAAAGCAAAATCGGCTGGTTACGCTAGTTATTTCATATATTACATAGTTACAGATTTTAAACTGTTTAATTATTGAGACATCTTAATGAAATATTAACTGAAGTCTATACGTTGATCAGGTTGAAATGAAAGGGCTTACCGGAGTTATAAAGTTCGACCACCAAGGTTTCAGGAGCGATTTCACTCTTGATATAATTGAATTGACAAGGGATGGCTTACAAAAGGCTGGCACTTGGAATTCCTCTGAGGGTGTCAATTATACAAGATCCTACGGTGATAATCAGAAGCAGATAGTGGAAATACTTCAAAATAAGACGCTGGTTGTTACTACGATTTTGGTAAATATTTATTATTGTCTATATACTAATAACTGTTCTATCTATACCAATAACTTCGTCACCAGAAGTTTGCATAGTTATAATGGCAACTGCCAATGTGGAGGACTTAACTTCAGAAGTGGATATATTTATGAACTTACTCATTAGATTTAAAAAGTTAATTATTAGAAAATTATCTTAAATAGTTTTTTTTATTTGCCTATTTACTTTTATTGTATATCGACCAACAGTAGCGAAAATAATTAATTAAAATAACGTCCGTAGATATAGGGCTTAGTTAATTAAGTTTTATAATATTTCGTATATATATATATATTTATATGATATTTAAATTATATATATTTATATATATATATATATAAAATTTAAAATTCAAAATCATTTAAGTAATTGAAATAAAACATTCATTGTTAACGTTTGTTATTTGACTGCAACAAAACATATCGAAGAGCAGTTTAAGCTGCTAATGTCACATATAGTAAAATAACTTAGTCTGGGTTATAGCTGTGTCACAGACTAAAAATCATCGCCGCTTGTTAAAATGTTGCAAGCAAAAAATTACTTTTCGTGCACAGACTGACTATTGACCTCAGAATTATGTGTTATTTCAATTCTTTCATCTGAATTAGGGTTGAATTTCCATTTGAGTTCATAGGCATTGGTATTAAGGAAATTGAAAAAGGTAATAGTTGTAATTTGGATATGATCCCCGGCGTAACGAGTTGTTTTTTAAAATTAGAAAGTTAGAATATCAGTCGAATGGTTATTTATTTAAATATATTTAATCTAAAATATTTCAAAAAAGTCCCAAAAATCTCCATTGTAATTTCATAATTGTTTCGATACAATCGCCTGTACAAATTTATGAGTACATTTTAGAGTGCCCCATACTGTATGAGAAAGGAAGCAAGTGAAAAACTTATTGGCAACGCGCAATTTGAAGGCTACGCCATTGATTTGATTCACGAGATATCAAAGGTCCTGGGCTTCAATTATACTTTCAAGCTGGTTCCCGATGGACGATATGGATCGTACAACCGCGAAACCAAAGAATGGGATGGAATGATAAGAGAGTTACTGAACAAAGAGCCGATGTTGCCATCGCCGATCTCACCATAACTTACGACAGGTGTGTTACAAATGGAATTTCAACTAACTTCAAAAAAAGAGGAAGTTCTTAAAATGTCCAAATTTTTTATGACATTTATGAACTTATTTTTTTTTATTTGAAAGGCTCTCAATTAGGTACGATTTACGTGTACGAGGTACGTGTCCGGGCGGTCGCCTCAAGTTGCGTAGTACTCTACCAACCACAATTTCGATCCCCGGATTTGGCATCAATAAATTTGCGATGAAGCAAAATATCGTGAGGAAACGCTAGAAATTTTTCTAAGATGTAAAGTCCGCCAATCCGCACTAGGGTCGCATGGCGGACTTTGCCCTTATACTCTTTACAGAGAAGGCCTGTATCCAGCAATTGGACAATTATAATAAATTCTAATAATTGTATGATTCAATAATCATTGCATGTGTTTTAAAATAAAATAAAGCAAAATCGGCTGGTTACGCTAGTTATTTCACGTATTATATATTACATAGTTACAGATTTTAAACTGTTTAATTATTGAGACATCTTAATGAAATATTAACTGAAGTCTATACGTTGATCAGGTTGAAATGAAAGGGCTTACCGGAGTTATAAAGTTCGACCACCAAGGTTTCAGGAGCGATTTCACTCTTGATATAATTGAATTGACAAGGGATGGCTTACAAAAGGCTGGCACTTGGAATTCCTCTGAGGGTGTCAATTATACAAGATCCTACGGTGATAATCAGAAGCAGATAGTGGAAATACTTCAAAATAAGACGCTGGTTGTTACAACGATTTTGGTAAATATATATTATTATCTATATACTAATAACTGTTCTATCTATAACAATAACTTCGTCACCAGAAGTTTGCATAGTTATAATGGCAACTGCCAATGTGGAGGACTTAACTTCAGAAGTGGATATTTTTAGCAACTTACTCATTAGATTCAAAAAGTCAATTATTAGCAAATCATCTTTATTTATTTTTCTTATTTGCCTATTTACTGTTATTGTTCTTTAACAAAGCTTATCTGCCACCAAGCAACTTTATAAATTTATATAGTTTCTTGGTGTTATCGACCAACAGTAGCGAAAATAATTAATTTAAATAACGTCCGTAGATATAGAGCTTAGTTAATTAAGTTTTATTTGATATTTCGTATATATATTTTTTTATTAATATACAAAATCATTTAAGTAATTGAAATAAAACATTGTTAACGTTTGTTATTTGACTGCAACAAAACATATCGACGAGCAGTTTAAGCTGCTAATGTCACATATAATAAAATATCTTAGTCTGGTTGTTGTAGTTGATGAATATTTTATGGCGTGGTAACAAGACCTTTAAGCCAAGAATTTTTTAAAACACATACACTTATTTCTTACGTCTAAGATGAAAATGGTAAAATGTAAGTTAGATGATCTCCCTCAATGAGTCCCCCATCTTAGTCTGGGTTATAGCTGTGTCACAGACTAAAAATCATCGCGGCTTGTTAAAATGTTGCAAGCATTACTTAAAATTACTTTACGTGCACAGACTGACTATTGACCTCAGAATTTTGTGTAACTTCAATTCTTTCATCTGAATTAGGGTTGAATTTCCAATTGAGTTCATAGGCATTCGTATTAAGGAAATTCAAAAAGGTAATAGTTGTAATTTGGATATGACGAGTTTTTTTTAATTAGAAAGATAGAATAACAGTCGAATATTTATTAAAATATATTTAATCTAAAATATTTCAAAAAAGTCTCAAAAATCTTCATTGTAATTTCAAATTTGTTCCGATACAATCGCTTGTACAAATTTATGAGTACATTTTAGAGTGCCCCATACTGTATGAGAAAGGAAGCAAGTGAAAAACTTATTGGCAACGCGCAATTTGAAGGCTACGCCATTGATTTGATTCACGAGATATCAAAGGTCCTGGGCTTCAATTATACTTTCAAGCTGGCTCCCGATGGACGATATGGATCGTACAACCGTGAAACCAAAGAATGGGATGGAATGATAAGAGAGTTGCTGGAACAAAGAGCTGATGTTGCCATCGCCGATCTCACCATAACTTACGACAGGTGTGTTACAAATGTAATTTCAACTAACTTCAAAGAAAAGAGGAAGTTCTTAAAATGTCTAAATTTTTTAATGACATTTATGAACTTATTTTTTTTTTATTTAAAAGGCTCTCAGTTAGGTACGATTTACGTGTCGCCTCAAGGTGCGTAGTACTCTACCAACCACAATTTCGATCCCCGGATTTGGCATCAATAAATTTGCTGTTGAAATTTTTTGTGCTGATTTACCACGCACTCGGCGATGAAGCAAAATATCGTGAGGAAACGCTAGTAATTTTTTTCTAAGACGTGTAAAGTTCGCCAATCCGCACTAGAGTCGCATGGCGGACTTTGCCCTTATACTCTTTACAGATAAGGCCTGTATCCAGCAGTTGGACAATTATATTATATTCTAATAATTGTATGATTCAATAATCATTTTTAAAATAAAATAAAAAGTTTGTTTTTTTTTAAAAAAAAAGGAAGCCAGCAATATTTCATTTTTTATCATAAATATTACTAACATTCTTGTTAACCATTCAACTAAGCTTAAGCTTGTGCTAGGAGATGGTTCACGTCAATAGTCGAATGGTGGATTCGAACCCTTGACTTAACGATTCTTACAGATTTCTTACAGGTCGTACCTGTAGGTACCCCGTAGGTACCCTAAACCACTAGGCTATTGACGCTTACATTTTACTATGAATACGTATTTCAGTGTAACAGGGCACATTTTATGCGAAACTTTCTCCAACAGGGAACAGGTGGTCGATTTCACGATGCCTTTTATGAATCTCGGCATTTCGGTTTTGTACCGGAAGCCTATTAAGCAACCGCCAAACTTATTCTCGTTTCTATCGCCTCTTTCCTTGGATGTCTGGATTTATATGGCAACAGCGTATCTAGGAGTTTCTGTACTACTGTTTATTCTTGCAAGGTACGTAAAACAAAATACCACATAAAGTATCTTATAGTTTTTTTTATGTACTTATATATTTTTTTATTAATTGTTACTTAATGCTATTCATTCGGCACATAAGAGACCACGCAAGTGTGTGAAACCAGTGCGTCCTCTCAGCCACGAGACTTGGACTCTGACCGTTGGGCTGGTCCAAAAACAGGAAGTCACACAACGACCAATAGAAAGAGCTATGCTCGGCCTTTCTCTACGGGATAGAATCCGAAACGAAGAAATTCAATGGAGATCAAAGGCGGTCGACATAGCTCTTAAAGTCAGCAAGTTGAAGTGGCTTTGGGCCGGCCACATCTGCCGATTCAGTGACGGAGAAGCGAAGGGCGCCCTTCCTCCAGATGGACCGACGACCTTGTAAGGATAGCCGGAAGTGGCAGGATGCGGAGAGAGAGAAAGCGGAGGATCGTATGTGGTGGAAGGCAATGCGGAAGGCCTATTTCCAGCAGTGGATAGACATGCTGATGATGATGATGATTCGGCACATAAATTGATAAAAGTAGTTAAGGGTGAAACCAAACGAGTTTTTTCGATCGGGGAGTATCATAACCTGACAATACCGGGGTGGATTTACATTTCTTCGTTTCATCAAATAAGTGTGGATTGTTTAGATGTTTCATATTATTTATAAACTTGCTCCTATTCAGTACTTTAAGAGCAGCACAGCGATTGCTTGTCTAACAATATTTACGATATTCATGGGTAATAATATTTTTTAACTGATCCGTTTGCTCGTTACTTTCATTAAAAAGTGGTTTCTAATGTGTATGATTGATGATGATTTGATACGAGGTCCGAAGTTGGTCCAACAATACAACTAATATGATAAAGAATATAATAAAAAAAAAGTAATCATTTTTTCTGAATAGTTATGACTCAACCCGATGAAATGACTTATAATATGTCAGTACTTTAGATAGTCAAGTTACTTTGTTCGTCACAAGTTTATATTTAAATTAAATTACATAATGCAGAGGCAAACAATATTTGTTTAATAATACTGTGGTACTTTACTGCATTGTATTATATCAGTTATTAATAACGTGTAACCATAATTCCAAGTTAATTTACTAGGTTCACACCTTACGAGTGGCATCCGACACATTCACCAGATGGCGAAAAATTGGAAAACATTTTCTCACTAGCCAATTGTCTATGGTTCGCTATCGGATCTCTTATGCAGCAGAGCTGTGATTTTCTGCCCAAGTAAGATAAATAAATACGCTCAAATTTGAAATAGAATTTGAGCGCAATAGCTTACAAAATAAACAACTGCATTTTGTAATAACACAAAAGTGACCGCAGCGAATTCGACTAGAATGAAATGGGTGGAAAATTAAGGACTCGATCTTACACGTAATTTAAATGTAGGTGTATTTAGTGCCATGTACAATATGCCCTAGTTGAAAGCAGAAATTGATGTAACCATGCTGCATATATCCAATGTAATACAGATATTTAAAAATAAAGAAATTCTGGAGGCAGTCGTATTTCGCGATATATTTAATGAAAACGATTGTATATGAAGGGCTGTATTTGGGCGCAGGTTCAGCCCCTACGAGTGGGACAGCCCCAGGAACTGTCTTGACGAGCCACAGGTGTTGGAGAATCAGTTCACTCTGTTGAACTCGCTATGGTTCACTATTGGATCCTTGATGCAGCAAGGTTCGGATATCGCACCTAAGTAAGTCTATCTTGGTTAACACCGATAGCTTCTTCAACGGTTGCCAATATTTGATCGTTTACAGCTAGATATAATAGACGTCTCATCTTAAAAGGGTTGTAGTGTTCACGTCATACATTAGTTGCGTTCAAATTAGAAAATAACTTTACTCACAATGTTGGAAATTTCACGGAAGTTGATCTAAAAGCGACAAATTAGTTTCGGTAATCAAAGCGACCGCAGCCCTTTGTATAACATCAAGCATTGGCGGTCGCCTAGTCAAATTTAAATAAATACGCTGATATTGATATTTGATCTAATTCGCTATTGTGTACTCTATTCCTCTGCTGATAACATACTTTTTGAACTTTATGTTAGCTCTACCGAGTTACTTGTGACCCTGTGTAGTATCGACAGCTTGCTGCATCAAGTTTTAAGTTATCTGTACTATGTAGATGCTAGTTTTCATTTCAAGTGTGTGTTGTGTTTGTGATTACTTTATTAACATGAGTGTTAGCGCATTGAGATAAAACCAATTTTATTGCGTTGCTATTTTAAAAAAGCTCGCCCCAATTCATAGACCAAATTTTTAGAATTTAAATGAGAGGCAAAGTTCTCAAAATAACGGAAATTTAAAATCCAAAATTAAACTTGGATAAAGTTAGTTTTATTTCAATAACTTTAACATTTCTTGACTCGCATCAAAATGATATTTATTTAGATTTTTTTGATTTTATTGATCTTGGTTACGGGAAGTTTTAAATGGTATTTTTTTAAACAGAGCTGTCTCGACTCGAATGGTGGCTGGAATGTGGTGGTTCTTCACTTTAATCATGATATCATCTTATACTGCAAACTTGGCGGCATTCCTTACTGTAGAACGAATGGACTCGCCCATTGAAAGCGCTGAAGACCTAGCTAAGCAGACAAAAATTAAATATGGAGCATTAAAAGGCGGCTCAACCGCTGCTTTCTTCCGGGTAACCTTTATTTCTCATATAAATTAATTTCAGGCTTTTTTTAATAAATTTTAATATGTTTTTTATATTTCGATCTTTTTACGAAAGTGTTGAATAAACAGTCGAATAAGGAATTGCTTTTATTTTAGACAACATTGTGATCTTTTTCTTCATCGTTAAATTAAAAAAAAATACATAAGGCTGTAATAAACCTCCCTGTTTGTAATTTTGTAAATTGTAAATATCTTTTTTGTTACTGTGACATTTAAAATTTGAATTTGAAAACATTTTCGTCTCTTATGGTTATCATGGACTGATATATATAAAGGGCAGGAACTAGGAAGGTCAAAGGAAATAAAATCAAATTTAGCGCCAATAGACTAATGGTTATATGACCATAGTCCTAGCAAAAGCTTAAGCTTAGTTGGAACGGTTAACAAGAATGTTCGTGACACTGATTTCAATGTCATTTACTAAGCTAGTGCGCCTCCATCCAAGATATTCCAAAACAAATATTTCCACGCAACATCAGGCGGAATTGTAGTCAATTTTTTCTATGTAGCATTATTCCGCAGCTCATCTTATGTCAACTATCCGATCGTATTTTTTATCTCACTAACTCAGGATTCAAACTTCTCTACATATCAAAGAATGTGGTCATTTATGGAGTCGGCCAGACCGTCTGTGTTCACAAGTAGCAACAAAGAAGGAGAAGAACGGGTGATGAGAGGCAAAGGATCCTATGCATATTTAATGGAATCGACTACAATAGAGTACGTCGTCGAGAGAAACTGTGATCTAACGCAAGTCGGTGGAATGTTAGATTCTAAAGGCTATGGGATCGCAATGCCACCCAGTAAGTGCAAACTTGATGTATCCTTTAACAATACATTGTTTAGCTATCATCCCTTTTGAAACACACAACAACTGGTGAATGCGTTACGAAAACTGTGATCGGACGAGGTGAAGGGAAGTTGAGAAGGATTAGTGAAGTTAGTGAAGATAGAGAGAAAGTTATGCCTCGTATATTAGAGGCAAGAAAGATAACGCTTCTCGAAATGATACTCAATGACAAAGCTTAGAATGTCCCTTAGATTAACCGTGAAATAGCAACCGACCCAACAATGGACCGGCCCTCTCAGGCGCCCTCGGATCGGAATGCTTACGCGTAACATAGTAACCGTACAAATCGAGGTTAACCCTCACCGGGCGGACCTGGTTGTTAGCATTAGAGGTTCAGGCTAAGCTACCAAAGAGCTATGTCACCTCTCAATCCGGTGAAGCAGTCAAGGCCAGCTTCTCTGGCCAATCTGTGTTCGTCACAAAAAAAAGACGGTCGCGCAGACATTTTCTTTGTTTCTTTCTCTCATAGCCGGTAAGGTTTCGTATATATAAGACAGTGCATGCCTATTGCCTGTATCACAATGTATGAGCTAAAGAGTAATCTGCTACTGTAAACTGTAAGAGTAAAGTAAGAGATTTTCTGTCTCACTTGAACAAAAATAAAAGTTTTACTTCAGTCATATCGTCATCACATTCGTTTTTTTAATATAATTTTACTCTGGTTGTTTACGTACTACGCACCTTTAGGGGACAGCCCGCACACTGAGCTACCACAACTCTATTTTAACTAGGACTTGTGAATAATCCCTCCCAATGTTAAGTTTATCATTTATTAGTAAGACTCACTAAGCTACTAGCTAGTAACTTACTACTCACTCTTTTCTTGTGAACAGTGTAATGACTAAAGGAAACACCGGCGTTAACAAATTATTACGTTTCTGCACGCGCGATAACGACTGAGTGGAACGCTTCGTTCTGGTCCGAGGGATACATAACAAAGGAACGAAAAGCCGGCGCACACCTTATTACCATATTTTAGCTAAGTTATGGATAGACGTTAATCTATATAAATAAAAATTGAACGTTAAGCGCAAACATCGAGAATGGCTCGACCAATTCGGCAATTTTTTTTTCGTATGTTAAGGTAGTTTTTAATAATAAAAAAAAAAAGTTTTTAATAATAATCAGCCCTGTAGTTCTGGGCTCTCAAGAATAAGACTACGGCATCCCCAGCCTGTCGTAGAAGGCGACTAAAAGGGGCCTCGGGTTCACTGGGCGACAAGGGTGGGGGCCTGAGTCGTCCGCTAAGGTGGACCTGGAAGAAGGCGACATCGGCTAGCCCGTGTCGCCTTGCGCTGCGAGGGCACAGGGGGGAGGAGTAACCTTCCCCCCCGGGACGTGGTTTCCTTGAGCATAGTGCAGAGGGGCTCCGGTGCGTTCCACGTTGAGATCCCGGAGCCCCTCGTCATGCACCGAGGAAAGGGCCACCGGGGAATTTTTAGTGGGTAAGAACCCCACATAACCGCCGCCTTCCCCCCAGACGGCGGGGTATCTTTCTGACGATTTCCTCCCCGTCGACAATAATAAAAAAAAAGGTTTTAATAATAATAAAGAGATATAATGCGTGGACTATAGTAAAAACAACTCTTTTCTATTTCTCATCACTTCATGTAGAAATCATAATTCAAATTTACCGTTTGTGGAATTAGTAGCTGAAATAATTACTGGGAACTATTGTTATCTAAATATCGTCGCGGACTGCTCATAATTGAAGATCAACAGTTGTAAAAATAAATCAACAAAATATCAAAATTGATAATCGTTGGATCACCGATTGTTGAGATATAAATAACGTGATCACTCGGAATAACGTTATATTAATTTAATTTTTTACTATTAATTTTTGACAGAACGAAGTCTCTAATAATAAAATCGTTTTAGATTCACCATATCGTACTGCCATTAGCGGAGCTGTTTTGAAATTGCAAGAGGAGGGAAAATTACACATTCTAAAGACAAAATGGTGGAAAGAGAAACGCGGCGGTGGCTCTTGCAGGGTAAGTTATATGATAAGAAGCGTGTAAAATTATAATATTTATACATTTTTTTTCATCTATTATTTTATTGTATAAAATATATTTTAATCTCATAACTGTTTTATTTATGTATCATATTTATTATACTCTTGTTGTCTGTATAATAATATTCCATATAAAAGTAGTATTGCGCGCGCACGTCTTTAGGTAGTCCCGGGCACCGCTGAAAATCAGCGCTGTCGCATCCTTGTGACAGCATATGCTGAGACGGTGTCCGATATTGGCATCATATGTTAAAGTTACACGGACAAATAATACAAAAGTATTATTTGTCCGTGTAACTTTAACTGTATTTTGTCTATTTTTCATTCTTTTTTAATGTGCGTTATATTCAGTCTGTGATGTGTTTTTGTACTGTGATGCCAATAAATAAATGTCTATGTCTATGTCTAATATTCCTCCAGGGCCGGCGTGACGACAGTAGAAATATTGTGACGCCCACTTAAGGAAATTAAAATAGATTATTTTTTGCTAAATACAACGTGAACGTCGTAATCAATTACAACGTGAATTAATCCCATTGTATTAATTTTATCTTGCTAAAGCTTAAATGCTAAAGGAGCATTAGCAAAGCTAGCGACGTGAATATAATTCAATATTTTGTGGAAGCAAAAAGTGGCTACCAATGTATCCTAAAAATCTAACCTGACGTAACCATTTTTGGAATTAACCTCGTATATCTTTAGAACCCAAGGTCCTATCCCAACACATTTCACATGGAAAATGGAAGACAAAAAAAAATCAAAATCGGTTCTTAAATACAGACTAAAAAACTAAATTAAACTCTTTTTTTGAAGTCGGCTAAAATACAATCGGCTTAACACTTCGTGTATCGAAGAACCTCCTTTATGTATTATTGCCTTGTCCCCCCGCACTAATTCTAATCTTGTTAAGAAATACTGATAAGCGTGATTGGATTAATCAGGATGAAACCTCAAAATCGTCGTCCACCGCAAACGAGCTGGGCCTCGCCAACGTAGGTGGCGTGTTCGTGGTACTAATGGGGGGCATGGGCGTGGCGTGTGTCATAGCTGTATGTGAATTTGTCTGGAAATCGAGGAAGGTGGCCGTGGACGAACGGGTGCGTAACTTACTGTGACCAATGTATACATAATGTTTGTTTTTTTTAATTTCGTACAGTGAAACTTGGTCAAGTGGGCAAAATATTTTTGTTGTTCATGCGTCAACAGCCTAATGGTTTAGGGTACGGTACGCGAAACATTCGGTCGTAGGTTCAAATCCCCATTCGACTATTAACGTGAAACATATCTTAGCACAAAGTTAAGCTTAAATGGGATAGTTATCAAGAATGTTAATAATCATTGGAAACAAATATTTAGATGGCTATCATTTTTTTAAAGAGGTCTTGGACATTTCTGCTTAGACACAATACACTTGTAACTAAGACATGATTTCTTAGATTTTTTCCGCTATGATAGGGACTTTCTAGCATTTTATTATTTTAGTCTTTTCTTTATGATTTAGTATTTTTTTGTATCATTGTAGTATTTTCTTACAAACAGTCTAATTCCTTTCATACTTATTTTTTTTTGTTAGTAATTTCGATCGATTTACGACCTCTCTCGCAAATTCTAATCCGAGAGTGCTAGTGAACAATGAATATCCGCTTATTACGTTTTTAAGTACAAAAATCACTTAATAAGCTTGGCGAAAGTTGTCGCTGTGTAGTCCACTAGAGTTAAAAGAACGTGAGAGCGTTTTTTAATTTCAAAGGGTTCCGTACGAACCCTTAAAACAGCTACCGACCGAGTCGTGGTTCGGCCCTCTCGGGCGCCCTCGAATCAGACTGCTAACGCGTAATAATGGTAACCGCCCAAGCCGAGGTTACCCCTCACCAGGGGGACCCTTGTGTCGAGTTATCGCCTAATAGAGGTTCAGGCTAAGCGATCTAAGAGCTATCCCACCTCTCAATCCGGTGAAGCAGTAAAGGCCAGCTCCTCTGTGCCAACTGTGTTAGTTCGTCCAAAAAAAACGTACGAACCCGTTATAAACGTGCTTATAATGCCGAAAGAAACCATTACATCCACGTTCTAACCTAAAAAATAATGCATTTCTGTCTTACGGTACCCTAAGATCCCACTTGTACACATCTTTTATTTTATTTGTACAATTATTTATTTAAAATTGTTTTGCGATGTATAGATTTAAAGCATTGGATTATAATCGTTTTAATCGCTTTTTCATTTTGTTCTAGGTTTATTTTTGAATAATCGTTTATATAGGTAAAAATATTTTAATTTTTTTTATGTAGCCGCTAGCTCGGATGACGTTTATGAATTACAAGTGTTTTATTGAATCGTTTATTTTTTCTTATCAATTATTTAATTATTAACGTATTTATTTTATTTTGTTAATGCTCTCGTGGAAATTAGAAAGAAGAGGTAAACTTTTTCTGAGTTAATATTGTGTTTCTATGAGCAAAATCTACCTTTTTCACTTTGTGGGTTCAGGCTTCTCTATGCTCGGAAATGGCTTCGGAGCTGCGATCAGCGCTGAAGTGTCCAAGCAGCGCCGGGAGCGGTGGTGGACCTGCAGGAACTAGGGATGGGGCTGGTTCACCTTACCTCCACTACGGGTTTAGTACAAAGAGCCAGCTCCACTAGCAACAGGATTCGGCCTCCTCGCCAACCAGCGACGTGTAGGCCTAAAGACAATCGATATAATATTTTCTCATCGAATAATGCCGGAGTTAACGTACAATTCCATTGGTGACAATAGGAAAAAATCGCATACAATTTATATGTACTTGCAATAATTGTTGCCGTGGTGAAATTAATGGTGTTTATAGATCGTGGTTAAGGAAAACTTACATGTAAAATTAATATTTTATGGCTTTTTATTTAATTACAGCCTCCATCTTACGACACCTCTTTCTTTATTTGTAAAAAATAATGTCTGTTCTTTTATTTCTATATTTATAATGAAATAAAACACATCGCTTCGTTTCTTTAAAATATTAAAAAAACAAAATTTATTGCTTTTTTCTACAATAATTGTATCATCTCATTTATTTAAAATGTCACGATACTGGCCATCGGTAAATATTACAAATTATTTAAATTTAGAAAAAAAACGACCTATAAAGTTTTCTTCATATATTTATTACGAGTACCATATACAATTACACATTGACAATTTTAATAAATTTACAAAATACATACAGGAGATGCTTTAGAATATTTAATACGTTATTAAATGATATTGATTTTATTTATGGTAATTTTTCATAAGAATTATTTTACTGGTATATTATAATAATTATAATTTTTTACTCAATTTAATTCTTTTCAAATTTAGTTCATTTTAATTGTTTAGTTTTTTCATTTTATAATTAATTTTATTATAAAGCAACGTTGTTGTTTTGTTGTTATTAATAGTAACATGAACACAATTTAAGTCCCGATATTATTTTAATATGAGATCGATTTATGAAAGAACGCTTTTAAATAAAAAGTCATAAAATATTTTAATAATGTATGTTTACTACGTAAGGTAAAAATACGTGTCTAAAAATAAGATAAAAGTTTTCTTGTAGTTATAAAGCGTGTTAATCCTTATTTTTTTCATTGTAATCAAAAATCCTCGTTAAGTAGGATTATTTAATTCTTGTTAAAGTTGAATCACAATAATCTAATATATGTCTTAAATAGAAATTATAAACAATAGTATTACGAGCCAAATTTGTAACTAGTGCCAAATTTTGCGGCTTAGCTATTAAGGCTGTAAATATTATGTCATTATAAATTTTAAAAATTATCATTATTAATATAAATAAATGTTAAATTTAATAAAAAAACGTATGTTTGTCATGTTATAAATTTATATGTCTACGCTCAGTTACTAACAGTGAAACGTTTTATATATATTACAACTTATATGAAAAAATAAAACAAATATTACGGTTATTTTAAATTCTCCAAGTTTAAAGTGCTTCACGTCGTAATGTGATAGATGTTTGCTGGTTATTCGTTATATTTTTTATTGCTTAATAAAAGGATTCAACGGGATGATATGGGACCTAGCTGGTAACTCTAGAGTTCCGAAGATTTACCAGGGAACTCCTACTCGTATGAATGCTTGTTGATTGAAATATTGTTAGGTTTATGATAAACTCCAACTATTCCAAATAGACAACAAGCATGAATGTGAAAGAAATACGGGAATACGCGCACCAGAACTTCGTAATATAACTATGATAATTTGCATATAAAAGACAACCTTCACGGGTACCTTTAATTAGATTTGAAGTCGGTTAAAGTTTGTATTGTATTTATAAATTTGTAATACAATTAATAATTTTGTCATAATTTAATTTTTAGAATTTCAAAACATGATTCACGAACACCAGCGCTCGAAACGTCAGGAATTTAAAATCGAAATGAAACTGCGTCTTAATGCGAAATTGTGTTAAATATTATTGTGTTCGGATAAATGTAATAAATCTTAACGTGAAAAGTCATACAAATAGAAAAAAAATACATTTTTGAGAAAATAATCAATAACATTTATGTTTTTATATTATCGTAGTAGAATTAATCAGATGATTAGATTTATATTTAATGTGGAAGGAAACGAAAAAGAATTAAATTATTATTCAATAAATTCAAATTTGACCATAGTGAATAATGTATTTTCTCTCCGGGATAATGTAAACGAAATAAATATTTCTACAGTCTACTCGAAGATAAGCTCAAATTGTGCCAAGATGCTCGATTAATATCTGTACCAAAAATTTCTTAACGTAATGGGATGAATAAATCTTTTTAATGATTAGAGTTTTATCTGACGTTTTATTTATATTATAAAACAAATATTCTTCACAGTTAGCCTTGTGACTAACATTGGTACAGGAAAATAAAATAAACAAAGGATTAAAAAAAACATATATTATATTGCGTAAGTATAATAAACACGAGGTAGGTCGCCAATGCGATGATTGGATCAGGTGCGGAGTATGGTGGGTGCTCCCCTCCCCAAATGTGAATGTCGTGCGGCGGGTGCTGTCTGCTGCCTAACCCACCGGATCATGATGACAACGACCACTCTGACAAGAGTGAAGCGACCAAGAAGAAAAAGAAGTACATAACTCTGTTTAACGTAAAATATCCTTACAGTTATGATATTATACATCTTTCTAGAAGTTTTCTATCATCTAGACCAAAAAATGGTTCAATTCAGAACACTGTTGGAGTAGATTGAGGCAGCTTCCGCTGTCGTCTTTTCACCAAGTTTACCAAATAAATAATATATATATTAATGTAATAAAAATGTCAACTTATAAGCATTAATTATGAATTCTATCGTTATATTAATTTTCCTATGACGCTATTATCATTTTTGTTACTAAATGAACCATGACACAATGGTTCAAATACTGGCAGTCATAATATTAACTCCAACTCTAGTCCAAAAAAAAACAAAATAAATATTAAAAACGTTAAGTGCTATCAACCTCTCAAACAGACAGCTGCAAAACAATCGGCCATAAATAAAATATGGAGACGATTCGGACACATTTTTTATTTATCGATGACATTTATAACACGATCGTTCTACCCCTAACTGAAACCAAACATAAATCAACCCTTTTTGCCAACAGAAATGCTTGCGCTATCACAAGACAAACTACCATAGCTGTACGTGACCACAGATAAATAACATCTTTGTCTTTATTATTGAGGGTCCAAGCTACGATGTCGTCGGTGATATTGCTTTTTAATAAAAAAAAAAATCTCCAAAATCGCTTCACCCAGTCGAAAGTTATGAGGTAACATATTTAAAAAAACACAGACAGAATTGAAAACCTTTTTTGAAGTCGGTTGAACGATTAGTAAATCAAGGTTTTTTTGCCATTATAACAATTGAATTGTAATAGGTTGGTTTCGAGAGCCGCGTTAGCTCAGCGTCCGGGCGGTTGGCTCAAGTTGCATAGTACGCAAGCAGCCCGAGTACGATCCCCGGTGCGGCACCAATAAATTTGTTCTTGCATGTTTATGTGTTGATTTACCACGCGCTCAGCGGTGAAGGAAAACATCGTGAGGAAACCCTAAATGTCTTAGAAATTTGTCATATATCAAATTTGAAAAAATGTGAAGTCTGCCAATCCGCACTAGGGCCGCGTGGCGGACTATGCCCTTATACTCTCTTTACAGAGAAGGCCTGCGCCCAACAGTGGGACATATAATATATATTATATTTATATATATATGCTGTAACTTTAACTTTAACCTTAATAACTATTAATGATACTTAGATAATTTGGCCATTTGTAATAAGTAAAATTAGGTTTTAGGTTTTAGAAACTTTATTCTATCTATAGACATTACAGGTCACTTACATAGTCGATGTTCCGCGCGTCCGAACGAAGCGATTTGAGTCATCGTTCATCGTGCATACGGCAAAGTAGTGGAATAAGTTGCCGGCGTCAGTCTTTCCGTCCAAGTACGACGTGGGAGCCTTCAAGAGTAGAGTGAATAGGCACTTACTAAACTAGCGCGTACTATCTTTCGACTATATCACCACTTAACACCAGGTGGGATCATGGTCAAGCGCTAGTTTACACGCATAAAAAACATGAGAACAATAAAATAAATAATATTATAAAACAATAAATTCGCTGTCACACGGAAGAAGGAGTCTCCTAACGCATTCATTTGCTTGGGGACGATTAGCTATCGTTAAGGAATTTTACAAATTGCATTTTGAATGCGCTAAGTGTGTACACCCTCTTGACGTGTGCGGGTATTTTGTTGTACAGTTGTCCTCCTTCAAAACAAATTGATCTTTTACCGTAATTCGTTCTAACTTTTGTTATGACAAGGAAACTAGCGCGTCGGTTGCTGCGTTTTTTTAGTATTTTGAGTAAAAGAGATGTTAGTATTAATTGTTTTGTCTATTATTTTCCTAATGAGAATACATGTACTATACTTGATCATCATTTTCGTCGCTTTATAGAGATCAGAAGTCGGTGTCAGAAGGTAATCGGTAAAGAATTTTTATAATTTTATTTTGCATTATCTTAAATTCGGAAAGTTTTGTTTTTTATCAGACTTGAACGTAAGTATTTCAGCAGTGTTCAGTTCAGCAAACATTCAGTTGAAATTATGCCTTAGCTTTTAGTACTTATTAAAAATAAACTGCTCAGTTCTCATTCACTAATAAAAAATGCAAAGTAAATTGCTTGAGTTTCTGTGAAGCGTGTTTTTGCGACCGTGCGTTTACAAAATATACGCCAGTCTCGTGTTAAGTTTTCAAGTTAATTTTGTGAAATTATTCACTCCAGGGGAGAAATAAATTTATTTTCAATTACACACTGCCATTTATTTATAACAAACTTCCGTTTTTATTAAACATAACTATCCTTCTTTTTTTTGTTGACTGGGAGGAAATCTTTAGAAAGATACCCCGTCTTCTGGGGTAAAGCGGCGGTTATGTGGGATTCTTACCCACTAAAACCTCCCCGGTGGCCCTTTCCTCGGTGCATGACGAGGGGCTCCGGGATCTCAACGTGGAACGCACCGTAGCCCCTCTGCACTGTGTCCGGGGGGAGGTTACTCCCTCCCCCCCTGTGCCCTCGTAGTGCAAGGCGACTCGGGCCAGCCGATGTCGCCTTCTTCCCGGGTCCACCTTAGCGGACGACAAAGGCCCCCACCCTTGTCGCCCAGTGAACCCGAGGCCCCTTTTAGTCGCCTTCTACGACAGGCAGGGGATACCGTAGTCTTATTCTTGAGAGCCCAGAACTACAGGGCTGCGGGCCGGTATATTGTTAGTCTGTGCCAAGTGCTCATTGTTCTAGGATTCGTTGTCACGAATTGAACGTCCGAGCGCCTTGCGCCCAGACACCTGGGATTTTCTTTAAATAATTATAAATATTGTAGTTTGTTGTTCAGTAGCTTCTGTATGGTTATTTATTATATAAACAAAATTTTTAGAACTATATCAGCAAATTTAAATGTTATATACAATATCCTTCAGTTTCGGACAACACACATGCTCCGTAGTTTTCTCTTATAACAGGTAGATTCTCTACGTCCGGTATAAACAATTCCCTGTCCTATAAAGGGAAAAAAGGTATGATTTATGTTACTACGGACGTGTTTCGAGTTAGGAAAAGGAAACCGATGTACGAAATGTCACTGACATAAAAAGCGCTCTGGGATTTATAACTAAAACCTGATATCAATATATTGTTATAGATGTCGTGTTTTAATTGTGAATTCTCTACGTTTTGAGGGCAATTTTTATTTTATCTTAAGTGCTTGCAACAATCCCAGCTGATGTTAAATGGAAACGCAGTGCTGATTAGTAAGGCTCAATTAATCTTAGTTATAACCTCTGCAAAGAGAGTATAAGGGCATAGTTCGCTACGCGGCTTTAGTGCAGATTAGCAGACTTCACATGTCGTAGAAAAATTCTTAGAAGGCTTCCTCGCGATATTTTCCTTCACCACCAAGTGTCCGGCGTCAGTCTTTCCGTCCAAGTACGACAGGACCCTTCAAGAGTAGAATGGATAGGCACTTACTAAACTAGCGCGTACCATCTTTCCACTATATCACGTCAAGCACTAGTTTATACCCCAAAAAAAAGAGCCCGTGGTCAATCAATACCTGAAATTCAAATAAACAATTTCATTAGTGCCGGCAACGGGGATCGAACTCGAGTTGTTGGTGTACTAAGCAGCTTAAAGCAACCGCCCGGACATTGAGCTATCACGGCACTTAGAAATGCATTTTTACTTTAGTTTTTAAAATACCCACATTTACAAATGCTTTTTTCTAAATACCCATAAATCATTCTTGGTAGAAATATTAAGTGGCTGTTGCTATGTTTACCTTTAGCAATTAGTGAATTACCGTACGACTGAGTTATTTTCTAATTAGCTATTTGAGTGAGAGATAGTTTTTTCTTTAGCGTCATTTAAGTACCGCCCAGTCGAGGTTCCAGCCGGGTTTCCGTCGAGTTGCTCCAGCAAAAGGTAAGTCTAAAAAACCAGTGAAACTGTTGAGTCCTGACAGATCATCGTAGTTTATTCCCAAGCTGGACCCGGGAAGAAGGCGACATCGGCTGGCCCGTGTAGCCTTGCACTATGAGGGCACAGGGGAGGGAGAAATCTCTCCCCGGGACGTGCTCTCCTTGAGCACAGTGCAGAGGGGCTCCGGTGCGTTCCATTGGAGATCCCGGAGCCCCTCGTCATGCACCGAGGAAAGGGCCACTGGGAGGTTTTAGTGGGTAAGAACCCCACATAACCGCCGCCTTCCCCAGAAGGCGGGGTATCTTTTGAAGATTTCCTCCCGTTAACAAAAAAAGTTTATTCCCAAGAAATATCGTAAGGTGTGCAAAGAGATAGATAAGATAAATAGATAAATACTTTATTGCACCAAAATATATAGCCGTGAGCAAAAATAAAGGGTTGGTTAAGAAAGTTTGAATATCGCGGGAGGTAAAGACGCTAGCTAACTGAAATAAATTGTGCATCATAGACAATTAAATATCCTTAGAATAAAATGAATTATTTTTATTAATTTATGTATATTTGATTAAAAAACATAAACTTAAACGAAAAAGGATATCTTACGTTAACAGTAGTTTTCATTCTATATTATTTTTATTATTATTTAGTACTTAGTGTTGTCGCCATGAACATGGAAAAAAATTAGAAATTTAATGAAAAATACTGCCTAGCGTCTTTATCATCCGAGAAATTAATACTATCTTAACCGACCCTTTATTTTTGCTCACGAGTGTATAAGTACAAAGGCGAACTTAATGCTATTTAGCATTTCCAGCTAGTTAAGTAGTTAAGAGCAGGCTTACACGCACTCGAGGTGCGCTCGAGATGGGCAGCGCAGCGCCACGACTTGGCATCTGCCGTCGGTGGAGTAGACCTGTCACTTCCGAGCCTCACTCTCGCGATGGTCACGAGTGACAGGTCTTGGAGTCCCCTTTTCAGGATGAAGTCCGGTCTTTGCCGGGGCTGGCCGGTCGCTGGGGTGTCCTGTCGCTGACAGATCCGGGGCACCCCGCTCATAACGGCTGATGGCATTCGCGGAAGTTTTAGTGTGTAGTGGCTGCCCAGGCCGAGTCCCAGCACATCCCTCCGGGCCCACCCAGGGTACCGGAAGATGGTCTATATAAAGATTCCCCCGCGTTAACAAAAAAACGGCTTACACGCATAAAAACTGAATAAAGTAAACAGTGATATCGTAGTGGCTAATTGGTTCGACTTACGATCTAATCTCCTAGGATTTGACTCCCAGTCAGATTCTACAAAACTGCCTTTTTTGCAGTTTTTTCAAGAACAAAAAAAATTACTTCATGCCCGATTAGCTACGATAGGGCCACATGTCACATATGAATTAATAAGCTCGGTAAAAAAAAGAGCTATTTCTGTCTACCCCGCTACGGGTAAAAGGGTATGATTCTTATTTACGGCGTAAAGAAGTAGATTGTTACAAATTTGAAAACAAAACATTCTTTATAGCTATTTTATTTACAAAACTTTCGTCGTTTCTCGTAATTCAAGTAGTCTTTCTAAACATAAATAAATAACTTACACTCGATATAACGTAAATGGAACTTTCATTAATTTCAATTGCTGTAAGTTTTGTTGTTTAATGTCTTGTAGAACAACAGAAGCAACACATGTTGATGTTGTTCTCGTATGCGGTTTTCTAAGTTACTGCATAAAACATACTCGTAAGTACTGTTGCAGAACAATGCAGATGTCTTGCGGTTGTTTAAATGAAGGATTTTTTTATAAATTACGTTAAAAGTTTCGCTCATCACTAGAGATAGTAGTTTTGATATTAACAGATATAGTGGTAGAGTTTAGTGGCTTAGTGACTAGACTTCCCATCTATTCGTGGATACCATCTATCCGAGTCGGCGTTCACACTAGTGCATTTGTTCCGTGTTTTTACGTACAAAAAAATCACTCGCTGATATTTCTCTCAATTTCAGAACGACAAATAGTCACCAAACTGTGACATTTGCCAAGTGGTGGATGATGTGCACCGGATGATGTGCACCGCATAATGGGGAAATGTGCCAAACATAAAGCGGAAAGAAAGTCATTAACAGATAGTCAAAAACTGAGGGAGCAACATGTGTGTGTTTTCTTAATGCTGCTGTCTGACACGACCTCAGAGGGAGCGAGGAAGCTGGTGGCCATACAACATTGATAACTTTCTTTCTCGCTTCATGCGACCGATGTGTGTGTGCGTAGCTTAGGGTATAATGGGGCTGCATGCCCAAAAGTCCCCAACAAATAATGAAAAAAAAATGACGACAAATACTTGAAACTATAGTATTTGTCGTCATTTTTTTTTCATCAATAAATACACAACTATATATAGTTGTGTATTTATTGACTTCTATTATTTACGCGAATATTACCAATATTTATTTATAATTTTTATGTCTTTTATCCCACAGGGTTGGCAGCCTACCTGACTGACTGACCTGCATAGTGGTAAGGACCACCTTACTTAAATTTATTGTTTCTTTGTCAGAAAATCTATCTATTTAAAAAGATTAGAATCGAGAAAGGTTTTGGAAGCATACTTTTAAAGGTATACCAAAAAATAAAACATCATGGTATGTATTCGTGTATAAATAGCAGTGTTTCGAAACAAATTCACGTCGTATATATCGTAGATTCAAGTTATTGATCCATTTCATTGCTCCATCGAGACTGTTCGTCCTCACCGCGTTGTGAATATGTTCTCAATAACTCGCATTGAGCAATCAATTCGTGCCCGTATTTGAAGCTGTATGATTCAATTTATATAGACACATCTAGGACTTCGTTTTACATATGCAGAACGTTAGAAAACAAGTACTTCCATCTCGTAACCTCATGACTGAGGGAGGTGACTATGGTACGTTGCCCTAGCCACCATTTCTTTCCAGACATTTCTTCATCATTTGAATGGATGATTGTAGGGTAGCTCCCGTAGCTTCCTGAGTTGTGTGTGTCCATCTTGTAGGAGACCGCCCTCTCGCTCTCTTTCCTTCCACACAACCAGTAATAATCAGCCTTTACAGACTGTCTGGAAATCGCCTCGCCGTGTATCCGAAGAACTTAACGACTCTCTAAAGAAGTCTACAGATTGTTGAGAGCCATGTCGTTATATTCAACTGTTTGAGGATTGACTCGTTTGTGCGACGTTCCGTCCAGGATATTCTCAGCATTCTGCGCCATCACCATGTGTAGAAGTACAGTGTAAACAAGTACATTTACTTGTAAAAACAACAACTGACTTTAAATCAAATCAAACTTGATGGATCAAACGTTAAACCGCTGGACGGGGGTCGCTCTCTTTTATTGCCGAAGTCTCGTAGTTTTTAAGTGTTTTACATAAACAAAAAAACCCATATGACTAAAATAAAACTTCATCTCCATTTATATTATATTTATAATATATACACGAAATATAACATTAACACGATTGTTCAAGAGAGAAAGAAAATGTACGCGCGCACTGCTCTCTTGCCGCTATTTCTTTCTATCTTCACTAATTTATATGTCCCTTTTGCCGTTTGCCTCGTCCGATCACAATTTTAGTAACGCTCTCGGCACGCATTCACCAGCTTCGAAGTCAAAATTAAAGAAGTGTTACTTTGAAGTAACACTTGTTTAATCTTAAATTGGAAGCGTTTTGAAAAACGTACTAAAAATTCAAATGAAAATGTTTACATTTTCTTTGATAGCAAGGTAACAAGTTTGGACTACGCAACTTAACGCCTCTTGAGACAAACTTTTACAAAACGAAATAATTACTGTGATGAATTCGTGTAATTAAAAACCTACTCATCAACTTTTTATAATGAATTGTACTCTAAGGCTCCGTAACAGGGGTGTCTTGGATAGGTGGTGCACCACGCTCTGACACGCTATTCACTAAACATAAGTGGGTGTCTGATGTCAGTGCAGGCAACGTTTGAGTGCAGTACAGACGAGACTTGGGATTCTCATTCAATAGGCATTTTTAAGAAAAACAAGCGGATATTTATAATAACGTAGCGTACCCAGTCCGCTTCACCGGGCTAGACTTTGCTTTATTTTATTAAAACAATAAACTTATATCATTAAATATATAATTTAACTCTTATAATATATTAAATCATTCATTTTTCTCCGTATTCATTTTCTTCTCGAGCGGGTGAAGATCATTAATTACACCCATGTACATAATTACTACTTAATACAAATTTGGGTTATAAAACAATAGAATATCATTATAGTAAATAAAATCTGTATATCACAGTTCAAAAACTTTACAGGATTACTCGCCAGGTCAATGTGAAAATTCCCTGAAAGTTTCATTGTAATAGGTCCAGCCGTTTCGAAGCCTATATGGAACATACCCACACACTTTCTATTTTGTAAATATAGATATATTTTAGACTGACTCCCGAACAGCAATAAAGTTTAATAATGATGTAACTGGTCAACAACAGTAAAAGATCTATGGTTTGACCATATTAAGTATATTTATGAGTAAAAACAAAAAGCGACTTCAAATCAAATCAGACGTAAAACGCGCAGACGCGTTTTTGTACGTTCGATCGTAGGAACATTACGGAGCCAGCCCTGTAGTTCTAACCTCGTAGAATAAGACTACAATATCCCCAGCCTATCGTAGGAGGCGACTAAAAGGTGCTTGGGTTTCACTGGGCGATAAGGGTGGGTGCCTTTGTCGTCCGCTGAAGTGGACCAGGGAAGAACGCGACATCGGCTGGCCCGTGTCGCCTTGCACTGTGACAGGCACAGTCCAGGCGAGGGGGAAGGATTAACCTTCTCCCCCTGGACGTGCTCTCCTAAGAGCACAGCGCAGAGGAGCACAGATTTTTTTTTTGGATGAACTAACACAGTTGGCACAGAGAAGCTGGCCTTTACTGCTTCACCGGATTGAGAGGAGGCATAGCTCTTCGGTCGCTTAGCCTGAACCTCTATTAGGTGTTAACTCGACACAAGCGTCCCCCCGGTGAGGGGTAGCCTCGACTTGGACGGTTACCATTATTGCGCGTTAGCAGTCCGATCCGAGGACGCCCGCGAGGGCCGAACCACGACTCAGTCGGTAGCTATTTTATTAACAAAATCTATTGGGACAATCTACGCTAAACTAACTTATATGCCACTTCGGGAAGCGTTAGCGCTGGGAGAAGAAGTAGCCGAAGAAACTCCAGCAACGCTCCTAATCTCATCAAGGTGGTGGGGTTTTCCCATAAAATACTTATATCGCGCAAGGATTTTTCGCAACCTCCGATGGTCGCGAATGGACGCTTTGTAGATTTGTAAAGATCGAAGGAGCACAGAGGGCCACCGGGGGTTTTTAATGGGTAAAAATCCCATATAACCGTAACATAACAGAACAAATATTAAACTTAGACACATTGCATAAATGAATCTTACATAGCATTGCAAATATAATTTGACAATTGACTTATAAACTAAAGTTATTACATTTGTATGAGTTCTTGCGTATTGTATTTCAACCGAAACTACTTAGTTGGAAGTCTCGGGCGCCTCGTTACTAGTGTAAATGTCGCTGTTAGAATTTAATGTCGGTTTGTCATAAGCATACTCCGCATTTAGAAGATAAACAGCTATTCTAGACTGCGCTACACTTAATAACTTCTCATATTAACACGAAATCCTTTCGCGTATTAATAATAACTTCATGTGTAAAACTTTGAACCGATGATTATTTTTTTAATGATTATTTTTCCAATTGAAAGCTGGTGTTTCCAGTATAGTCCCATTTCACTCTGACAATGGCATCCATGAGATAACCATATACGTCTTAAATTTGCAATAGGTATGTGTGCTACAAATGGACGAATATTTAATATGGCGCCAACTGATTTCGATGATTTATCTTTTATTAGAACTCTCATCAAACTACCCTTGAAATACAGGATTTATTGTTATTGTGTACAGTTTGGTTAGGTTCATTTAGTTTTTTTTTTTCGAAATTATTTGCTGTTGATCTTCCTATTAATAAATAATAGTTATTATCTAATCTGTACAGATGAATTCTTAAAGCAAAAGTGTATTATTATTGGCGCTCTCCATCAAAAACATTTGTGATATAATTTTTCTAATCCTTAAGAATCAAATTTAAATTCGAGGTCATTTGTCGATTATAAATGTATATTTTAATAAATAACAAACTTAACCAATTACAATGTATGTTAGCGCAAAGACGGTATTCGTACCTCGATCATTTAACAAATATTGCAAAATAGGGTAGAATAAAATTATCGTACGTAAATATACGTGACATCTTAATTTTGAGTAACCAATAACTCTGTCTGTGGCTTTATCCATGCCTTCACATTTGTATCTGTCCTTGACGCTGTCCGACATAATCTTTGCCGGATCTGGAGTAGAGATTTCACGCTGAAGCGAACAATGGTGCCCGACAGAATTGTCATATTTTGGTTAGTTAATGTGTGTGACCTCTGGGCTGACAAGCACACAACGACGTCTTAAAGCTCTGGAATTACTCGTTGGAGCCATAATGCTGAACTACAGTGGAGCCATGTTTATTATTACTGTCACTTTATATTTTGTGATCCCATCTAATTTTACGTGAAAATGCAGTCATGGTAAGGGACACTTGCTTAGTAAATGTCTATAAAAACAATGAATCCATCCCATAAATTTCTAAGAATTATTTCATAAGGTTTTTCTTTTACTTGCTTTGGTAACGAACTGTACTAACTAGTTTGTTTTGTATGCGAACAGCTCTCGTTGAAAACTTACCGCTCGAAAATGCAACACAAACGCAAAGCACTTAATTTCAACTCGAGCGTAAAATACTCTGTAGTCTTTGGGAATAATTTACTTCTTGGTTCCCGTGAATTCCTTCAACTGCACTATGCGCCACGTTGTCATGTTGTCTACAAAGTTCTCATTGCTAAATATGTGTATTTGGTACCTGTATAATGACCTCAATAACACATTTCTTAAATGTAGGTTTTCTGGTATTGAATATGTCAACTGATGCTGCAATTTTCTTGTTATAAATAATGATATTATTCCTTGTTTATTTGAAGCTTTCTGAGTTGTTTAAAAGGATCCTATTTTCGAAACTTTACGTATAGAAACTGTAAATAAAGATTAATCGAAACGTTTATACCTGAAAATATGTTTACAGAAAACAAATAAGATTCGGAAGGATCCTTTTATTTCACGGTTCAAAGGATATTGCGATCAATGTAATAAAGGTAACGTCCGTCATGTTTTTGATCCCCAATTTTTCGAGAAAACATAGACGTGATCACATTAAAAGTGCACAGAGTAGAAATGTTTTAAAAATACTATTTTTTTCAATTTAAACATTTCTTTTTTTATGTTGTCTTTCTTAATTTAAATCTTTTTAAATCTCTTTACCTCTAAGTTTTTCTTTCGGAGTTTTTCAAAGGGAGACGACGAGGTTTGCAATTTATCTACACGATGAATCGATTTAGATTTTTTTTGATAGAAAGAAAAACTTTGTTCTTAATTAGGTCTTATTTGAGCTTCGCTGGCGTTGGACATTTGCTCACAAAATACACTATAAATTCATTGCCAATTTAACGAACTGATTCTAATTAGATTTAATTTAATTTTCTTAGTCATGATACCTACATGTTAGAAGAAAAATCTTTTTTTTTACGGGGGATAAATCTTCCACAAGATACCCCGCCTTCTGGGGGGAGTGCGGGATTATGTGGGGTTTTTACCCACTAAAACCCCCCCTATGGCTCTTCCTCGGTGCATGGTGAGGGGTTCCGGGATCTCCAGGGGAACGCAACGGATGCCCTCTGCACTGAGCTCATCGGAGAGCACGTCCCGGGGGGAGGTTAATCCCTACCCCGCTATGCTCTCGCAGTGCAATGTGACACGTGCCAGGTGATGTTGTCTTCTTCCCGAATCCACTTTAGCGGACGACTAAGGCCCTCACACTTGTCGCCCAGTAAACCCGAGGCCCGTTTTAGTCGCCTTCTACGACAGGCAGGGGATACAGTAGTCTTATTCTACGACACAGAATTACCGAGCATACTCATCTACTCGCAGTAATGGAGACGAATAATTTACAAGTTGCACTTAGTGGTCCTGTCTCCGCTAAGACGATTTACATCTGTATTATTCACAGCACCAGCGTTGCAAGTGATGTCGCAAAGAGCCCAATTTGTGTAAGCTTCCCATTATTAAACCTTCAGTTACCTTTGACTTCTAAGACCGACTTCAAGAAAAGAGGAGATTGTCAATTCTAAATGTTAAAATACTTTCTTTGTGTATGTAAGAATATCATTTATTAAAATTTGGAAGTTGGTCTAAATTCCACATTATCTTTTCTTTCTTTGGTCGCTACAATCCTTTAGAACACCCACCACACGAGATAAAAACTTGATTACGAAAACTTTAATATGTGGACCACTGTGTATGTGTATTACTGTACATGTATACACAGCAAAAGTATAACAATTACTTGTATCAATATTTTTTTTAAAAATAAAACATATAGCACCTTGGCACAAACAGTATGACGATAACATGGAACGTCACGTATCCGTAGATTTCTCACAAGCTTTACGAGACAATTGGTGCCATGAAGGCTTACGTTATAGCCTATCATCCATCAAAGATTTTGCCATCATTTTTCGTAGCCTTGTGTAATGCGTAACGACTTTTTATAAGCAAACATATATCCTTCGACATATATTTTTCCATAGATCTTTTTGTTATAAAAGAAACAAATTTTCAAACGTTGTTTTTTTAACGGGGAGGAAATTTTCAAAAAGATACCCCGCCTTCTGGGGGGAAGGCGGCGGTTATGTGGGATTTTTACCCACTAAAACCTCCCCGGTGGCCCTTACTAAGTGCATGGTGGGGGACTCCGGGATCTCCAGAGGAACGCACCGGAACCCCTCTGCACTTCAAGTAGAGCTTTCAGATTCATTTATAAGTCGATGATTAGTTTCGATTAAAATATCGGTTTTCTAAAAGTGGTGTATTATTTCTATACCATTTATTTGAAAGATCTCTTACTATGGACAAGCGTGGAAGTGGATTATCTTCTATCTATATATAGAGTATAGAATATTTTAATAACCGCCACACATTGACAGATACATTACTACACTACTACATAGACTGCAATTATTTTTTTAGTATGGTTTCTCTTTGATTGCGCTGTTGCCAACTCGTGCATTTTGACGTAAAGGAAGAATAGATAAACCATAGTTATTCCGGATTTATTTGTGATAAACTATTCTCAGCTTATTCTCAATTTATTCCTGGTTTAACTAAACTTAGTTTTAGGGTGGAATAAATATGTTATAACTATTTTTATTTGTAAGACTGTACAACGTTATCGTAGCAATATTACGAAATAGAATTAATCAGAACCTAACCTAACCAAGGTCTTATTTTAAAATATTTAAAGTAAATCCTTTTCAATAAAAAATGAATCATCGAAATCGGTTGGCGTGATTTACTTAGTTACTTTATTATGTTATTCGTCCATTTGTCGCGCGGAAACTTAATGCAAATTTATGACTTATATGGTTTTCTTGTGTATGCCATTGTCAGAATTGGGACCACACCGAAAGCACCAGATTTTAATAGCAAAAAAATCATCAAAATCGGTTCACCCAGTCCAAAGTTATAAGGTAACAAACAAAAACATACAGACGAATTGAAACACCTTTTTGAAATCGTTTGAATAACCTCCGAGTGACTTTATAGTGCTTTGTTAATTTCAAACTCTGAAATGAATCAGTAATTTGCTTTTAACCATTGAATAGAGTAAATATATCGTTTAACAATATTTTACATTTAAAACTATTATTATAATGTCCTTGTAACAATTTAAATTGAGTTTCTCAGGAGCCAGCCATGAGTAAAATTCATAAAGCGTCGCGACCACTTTCAACTAATTAGAGCTGCGCCGTTCATTTCGCTCGCTTTGCACTAAACACGGACCTATTTCCTCCTTGCTCGTTTCCAAACTGCAGACAGACAGCGTAATAAACGGCTATATTACTATAATTTTACGACAAAAGAATTATTCGTTTTTTTTTATGACGAACTACACAGATTGGCCAGAGAAGCTGGCCTTGACTTTGCTCTAGTTGCATTGTACGACCAGCCCTGTAGTTCTGTACTCTCAAGAATAAGACTACGGTATCCCCTGCCTGTCGTAGAAGGCGACTAAAAGGGGCCTCGGGTTCACTGGGCGACAAGGGTGGGAACCTTTGTCGTCCGCTATGGTGGACCCGGGAAGAAAGGGACATCGGCTGGCCCCTGTCGCCTTGCACTGCGAGGGCAGAGGGAGGGAGGGAATAGCCTCCCCCCGGGACGTGCTCTCCTTGAGCACAGTGCAAAGGGGCTCCGGTGCGTTCCTCTGGAAATCCCGGAGCCCCTCGTCATGCACCGAGGAAAGGGGAGGTTACACATAACCGTCGTGTTCCCCCCAAAAGGCGGGGTATCTTTATGAAGATTTCCTCCCCGTAAACAAAAAAAGTTGCATTGTACACCAGCAACCCGAGTTCGATCCCCGGTGCCGGCACCAATAAATTTGCTTGTTTGCAATATAGTTGCAATTTAATGTGCTGATTTACCACGCGCTCGGCGGTGAAGGAAAACATCGTGAGGAAACCTACATGTCTTTTCAAAAATTTCTAAGGCATGTGAAATCCGCCAACCCGCACTAGGGCCGCGGGGCAGACTATGTCCTTATACTCTCTTTACAGAGAAGGTCTGCGCCCAACAGTGGGACATATATATTATATATATAAAGGCTGTAACTTTAACTTTATAGATCTAGTATTACATAAATATTGTTATCGATAGACTAAATGAGATCCAAAATAATAAACAACAAACCTTGTTCGGCTTAATTGTATAATGTTATCGTTTTATTCGTTCACCCGCAATCCTGTTGTTAGTTCGGCTCAAACAAAACAACATCTGGATCGGTGTATTCAACATCATTAATTCGTTTAATACGTATTCCAGATTATTTGAAAATGTTTTGTTTTGACCTGTGGCGATCGATAACGTTTATAAATTTGTGCCCAATCTACGATGAGGTAGAGAGAAATCATCCACCGTCACCTGTCACATATGTGACCAAATAGGTTTTAAAGAACGTGTGATATTATACATATCTATATCTATGTAATATCTTAAAATGAGCAATTTTTTTATGGGGTACAAACTAGTGCTTGACCACGATCCCACCTGGTGTTAAGTGGTGATATAGTCGATAGATGGTACCCGCTAGTTTAGTAAGTGCCTATTCACTCTTCTCTTGGAGGCTCTTGTGTATATTGAATGCAGTGGTTTTTGGAGGCGACAAATCGATCTGGCTAGGATTTTTTAGGAAATGTCATTTTATCTGCGATTACCCTATTATTAGTTTAGTGAGTGGCGTTGCTAAGCAACAGTGCATCAAAGGAGGTTTGATTTGACTATAGACAAAGAAAATCAATTGTTTATTTGTACCCAGCCCCTTCGCCGGGCTAGATTTTGCTTTATATTATTAAAACAATAAACTTACATCATTAAATATTTAATTTAACTCTCACAATATATTTAATTATTCATCTCTCTGTATTCATTCTCTTTTCGAGCGGGTGAACCTACACCCTTGTACATGCAATGTACTCCATTGTACTTCAATATGGTTGTTAATGACATAAGTATACACAACGCACGTGTCAATACAATTTTGGGTTATAAAACAATAGAATATAATCATAGTAAATAAAAGCTGTATTTGACAGACCAAAAAGAGGAGTGCTTCGATCGTCACCTACTCGATTACTCGTCACATCAATCTGAAGATTCTCTGAAAGTTTCATTGAAATCGGTCCAGCCGTTTCGGAGCCTATATGGAACATACCCACACACTTTCTCTTTTATATATGTTTGCTTTTATATATGTTGTCATATGGTTGCTTAGTGAAATATATAAAAAAGACACGAAGATAGATATATAGCAACGAACAATGGCAAAACATACAGATAAATTAGATCACAAATTTTGAAACATAGAGATGGTGCAGTCACTCGGTTGAGGATAAGAATCACTATATAAAAAAAAAAACTGAGCTTTGCTCGGTCATACAGGTACTTATTTTCATTTAAGAAGTATTTATATAATTTTATTTTGTTATCGTCCAGGAATATTGCGATATGACGTTGACATATTATACCGTCGATGAAGGCATTTCTTCTCACTTTTAACGATCTATTTACTCTGTAGGATCAAAATATCGCGGCAAATGTGTGTAATGTGAATGGCGTGAAGGTTTTTCACAGCAATATTTCACAGAGCGTGTATTATTGAATATTTCGCGAGTGTCATTGCACGATCTGAATTTACGATTGGAATTAAAGGTACGAAAAGTACATAAATATTTATTACAGTAAACAGTTATCAATTTTAAGCATCAATGAATAATTATAACATTCAAAGGACTTGCCCATTTTTATATAAATGTTGATTGCCGTTGCTACTTTGGCGGAATTTAGAGACCTTTTAACCCCAGCGGGATAGCGGCAATCGCTGACTGCTTTATTATTAGAACCGATACATGATAAGTGGTGAGTCCATCGCCAAATATGGCATTCAAATTTTAGCAAAAATGACAGAATAGACAGGGACAGTTTTCGCTATCCGCTAAAAACGGCATTTGAATAAGTCGACTAGGATTCGAATTTGCCACCATGATATCGTTAGTCGAACCGCTTCAGCTACTAGGCTATCATTGTTTATAATATATTTTAAGATTATCCACTTCATCACCTACTTAGGGTAAGTAATTATTGCTCAGCCCTGTAGTTCTGGGCTCTCAAGAATAAGACTACAGTATCCCCTGCCTGTCGTATAAGGCGACTAAAAGGGGCCTCGGGTTCACTGGGCGACAAGGGTGGGGGCCTTTGTCATCCGCTAAGGTGGACCCGGGAAGAAGGCGACATCGGCTGGCCCGTGTAGCCTTGCACTATGAGGGCACAGGGGGGGAGGGAGTCCCCCCGGGACGTGCTCTCCTTGAGCACAGTGCAGAGGGGCTCCGGTGCGTTCCACTGGAGATCCCGGAGCCCCTCGTCATGCACCGAGGAAGGGCCACCGGGGAGGTTTTAGTGGGTAAAAACTCCACATAACCGCCGCCTTCCCTCCAGAAGGCGGGGTATCTTTTTGAAGATTTCCTCCCCGTTAACAAAAAAAAAAAAGTAATTATTGCTATTTGTATTTCTCCAATTTTAATTCTGAATTTTTAATACTGTCACGATTAAACTTAATAAATATTTAGAGTAACAAATAGTTATAAGATGAATAATCTAAAAATAATTAACAAAAACAAAATGTTTCCGCCCGGGATCGAACCGGGGACCTTGTGCGTGTGAAGCACACGTGATAACCGCTACACTACGGAAACTTAACATCAGCAATCGAAATTTAGTATAAGTTTATTACACTGGATTGTTAGACGATAACTTAAATACATAATATGACAAAACTGATTGGGATTCCAACCCGCGGCCAACAGATTATTAGTCAGTTAGCCACTAGACATCCTATAGTTGCGTGGAAGAGATCGCTCGAGAAGGATTGCTTTCAGTGATTAGGCCGCCTATTATGAAAAGAGTGACAATTTTTTTTTTGTGTTGCTTTGTAATTTCTAAGTTAAATATTTTAAAAAAGTTTTGTAGGATATCAGTATAATTATAAATTAAAGAACCGAGATTATTATGTTGTATAACAAAGAATATTTTAAAACACACTCTCTCCTTCCTCCAATAAATTATTTGTAAATACCAAAGTTAATCTGCCTGAAACATTTTATTGGTCTCGTGTGGCGCACAAAATGGTAACGATCGCACCGAATGCTGCGAACAAAGACCACATGCCTTGTTATTAAGTTATATTTGTCGAATAAACAAACATAATTTATCCAACACTTCATAAATATAATTTAATTTATTATTTTTAAATAATATTTATTTACGAAGGGTAGTCTGAATAAAAAAACACCAATAGTGGATCAAAAAACAACTTCTTTTTTTAATTTTATACTCGCCGTTCACATTTTCTTCTTCCACGTCGTAATAACCTTTTTCCTTTACTTTTAATCCCAACCACTCGCCATTCGTTCACTCACATTCATTCACACGTTTGGATACACGTTGAATACTAAACGAAATTAATATCTAAAGTTAAGGGCAATTCCCTTAACTTATTTCTAGAAATTTGTAGTAGAAATAAATGTAAAATTTTAAAGAAATGTAAATAGTGATGTCAGAAAGGAGGAAATATAAATGAAGAAAGAATGGACAGTGGAAAGGAAATGAAAGGATGTGAAAAGGACCCTGAGTTTCAACACGTTGGGGGAACTATCTGAACAAAGTGTCGTAATTAAAATGCTTGTCCAGTGACATGACCGAAATCGGCATGGACACCATCATTAATATTTTTACTGCAAGTCGGGGGTCAATAAAAAGTCGTGGCTGGCTTATATTTGGTAACATAATTATTACCTATCCGATTTTTAATTGCAGATTATGCGGGCAATTACAGAGAAATCCGTTGGGCAGAGTCGATTGGTATATCAATTCGCCAGTTATGTTATTTTTAATTTGACAATTAATTTCGATAACATGAACTTTTTGCATCAAAACAGGAATTTTAATGGATTATTTTACAACCAATTTTAAAAAAGGAGGAAGTTTTCTATTCGTATGTGTGTTTTTTTTATGTTTGTTACCTTTTAACTTTGGAGTGGGTGAACTGATTTGGATGACTCTTTTTTATTTGAAAGTTGGTACTTCCAGTGCGGCCCCATTTCAGTTGGGCCCGCGATATCCAATATATATATAAGGTATAAGATATAGGGAAAGATACAAGGGAAAAGAAATCCGTGAAGTAGAAGAATATCTTGGCGTAAAAATCTACTCCAATGGTTTAATAAGAGCACACGTTCTTTATTTCGTGCTGCTGCGTCGAGGATCCAAATCGCCATGATAGTCGCCAACCTTCGATAGAAGATGGAACCAAGAGAAGAGAAGAAGATATCCAATATGTGCGTCAAATAGAATTAATCAGAAAAAGCTAAATCGATTGACATGATACTGAGTTATTTGTCCAACGGTGGCGCACCTACTTGATGAAAATCTAACACTTATATGGTTTTCTCTTGGATACCATTGATTGAAATGTGATTCCATTTAATGTAGCATTATGAGAAGCACCAACTTAAACAAAAAAGAATTATCAATATCGGATCTCTCAGTTGAAAGTTACGAGATAACGAACATAAGAAAAAAGGACCAGAGACGGATAGAATAGAATAGAACCTCCTTGTTGCAAGTTGCACAAAAGGAAAAGTAGAATTTATCCGTTGACCAGCATCCTTTGATACACGAAGGATCTTCAATCACGATCAAAGATCAGCCTTTGTAAGCGACCGATCCGATACGGTCCTGGGATATTAACTCACACGTGAAGCTGTCCATCAAGATAATGGCTTTCACGTGAGTATTCAGTTACGAGTACACTGATTTTCGTATACTTAAGAATATTGGATTTGTTAAGCGACAGGTAATATATTACAGTTGTATGTGAATATCGAATACAATTTTTTTTATTAAAACGTAGAACACGGCGACTGTGGTTGGATGCTAGGCGTCTACGTCGAGATCCGCATTAGAAGTCGATTTTTGATTAAAATAAGTATACTGACGACTAAAGACAAAAACAGTCCAATCAAAATTTACAGTTGGCAGTTGGAGAATCTGGCCTTTACTGCTTCACCGGATTGAGAGGTGCCATAGCTCGCTTAGCCTGAACCTCTATTATGTGGTAACTCGAAACAAGGGTCCCCCCCGGTAAGGGGTAACTTGGTTTGGACGGTTACCATTATTACGCGTTAGCAGTCTCCATCCGAGGGCGCCCGAGAGGGCCGAACCACGACTCGGTCGGTAGCTATTTTATTAAGAAAAATGTATTGGGATAATCTAAGCTAAACTAATTTATATGCCACTTCGGGAACCAACATTATCTCTAAATATTACACCATAAACTATTCCAGACGTATACATGGGATAGAGGTATATGTCCTGTCTTACCTTACAGCCCCCTAGTGCGCGTAAACGGTCTCCGTGTGTTATGATATTTTGTTACCTAAATTGAAATGCGAGTCACTGTATCACAAATGCCATTGTTGATGCTAAAACATAGGGAAAAATAAAATCAAATATCTCCCTGTATTCTTTAAAATATTTCCTCGCGAAATTCCTCCTATACGTTCCTATATTGAATATTTACATAAGTGACAGCTGTGTATTTGCTTATTCAAATAGTATTGTACGCCGACGTTTGTCAAAAATAGTCGTAAAACGGATTCTTTATCGCATTTACGTTCCCGTAATCTTTGTTATTTACAATACTTATTCATAAATTATTTACATTAGGTTGTTTGAATAAACCAACGATGAGCTTTTATGTAAAATTCATAGCATGTGATGCGAGATTCCATACAAAAGGAAACGACAAAATAATTTTATAACAATATGCGAGACTTAGACCCGTGGTGGCTTAATGTCCGGGCGATCGCCTTAAATTTCATAGTACGCTAGCAATCTAACATCGATCCCCGATGTCGATACGAATTTTATTGTTGCAATTTTAATTACCACACGCTCGGCGGCGAAGGAAAAACATCATGAGGGTTTCTTCCTTACATGATTTAAAAAGGAGGAAGTTTCTATTCGTATGTGTGTTTTTTTTATGTTTGTTACCTTTTAACTTTGGAGTGGGTGAACTGATTTGGATGACTCTTTTTTAAAAAGTTTGAAAGTTGGTACTTCCAGTGCGGCCCCATTTCAGTTGGGCCCGCGATATCCAATATATATATATAAGGTATAAGATATAGGGAAAGATACAAGGGAAAAGAAATCCGTGAAGTAGAAGAACATCTTGGCTTAAAAATCTACGCCAATGGTTCAATAAGAGCACACGTTCTTTATTTCGTGCTGCTGCGTCGAGGATCCAAATCGCCATGATAGTCGCCAACCTTCGATAGAAGATGGAACCAAGAGAAGAGAAGAAGATATCCAATATGTGCGTCAAATAGAATTAATCAGAAAAAGCTAAATCGATTGACATGATACTGAGTTATTCGTCCAATAGTGGCGCATCTACTTGATGAAAATCTAACACAATATATGGTTTTCTCATGGATACCATTGATTGAAATGTGATCCCATTTAATGTAGCATTATGAGAAGCACCAACTTAAACAAAAAAGAATTATCAATATCGGATCTCTCAGTTGAAAGTTACGAGATAACGAACATAAGAAAAAAGGACCAGAGACGGATAGAATAGAATAGAACCTCCTTGTTGCAAGTTGCACAAAAGGAAAAGTAGAATTTATCCGTTGACCAGCATCCTTTGATACACGAAGGATCTTCAATCACGATCAAAGATCAGCCTTTGTAAGCGACCGATCCGATACGGTCCTGGGATATTAACTCACACGTGAAGCTGTCCATCAAGATAATGGCTTTCACGTGAGTATTCAGTTACGAGTACACTGATTTTCGTATACTTAAGAATATTGGATTTGTTAAGCGACAGGTAATATATTACAGTTGTATGTGAATATCGAATACAATTTTTTTTATTAAAACGTAGAACACGGCGACTGTGGTTGGATGCTAGGCGTCTACGTCGAGATCCGCATTAGAAGTCGATTTTTGATTAAAATAAGTATACTGACGACTAAAGACAAAAACAGTCCAATCAAAATTTACAGTTGGCAGTTGGAGAATCTGGCCTTTACTGCTTCACCGGATTGAGAGGTGCCATAGCTCGCTTAGCCTGAACCTCTATTATGTGGTAACTCGAAACAAGGGTCCCCCCCGGTAAGGGGTAACTTGGTTTGGACGGTTACCATTATTACGCGTTAGCAGTCTCCATCCGAGGGCGCCCGAGAGGGCCGAACCACGACTCGGTCGGTAGCTATTTTATTAAGAAAAATGTATTGGGAGAATCTAAGCTAAACTAATTTATATGCCACTTCGGGAACCAACATTATCTCTAAATATTACACCATAAACTATTCCAGACGTATACATGGGATAGAGGTATATGTCCTGTCTTACCTTACAGCCCCCTAGTGCGCGTAAACGGTCTCCGTGTGTTATGATATTTTGTTACCTAAATTGAAATGCGAGTCACTGTATCACAAATGCCATTGTTGATGCTAAAACATAGGGAAAAATAAAATCAAATATCCTCGCGAAATTCCTCCTATACGTTCCTATATTGAATATTTACATAAGTGACAGCTGTGTATTTGCTTATTCAAATAGTATTGTACGCCGACGTTTGTCAAAAATAGTCGTAAAACGGATTCTTTATCGCATTTACGTTCCCGTAATCTTTGTTATTTACAATACTTATTCATAAATTATTTACATTACGTTGTTTGAATAAACCAACGATGAGCTTTTATGTAAAATTCATAGCATGTGATGCGAGATTCCATACAAAAGGAAACGACAAAACAGTCTAATCAAAATTTACAGTTGGCAGTTGGAGAATCTGGGCTTTACTGCTTCACCGGATTGAGAGGTGCCATAGCTCGCTTAGCCTGAACCTCTATTATGTGGTAACTCGAAACAAGGGTCCCCCCCGGTAAGGGGTAACTTGGTTTGGACGGTTACCATTATTACGCGTTAGCAGTCTCCATCCGAGGGCGCCCGAGAGGGCCGAACCACGACTCGGTCGGTAGCTATTTTATTAAGAAAAATGTATTGGGAGAATCTAAGCTAAACTAATTTATATGCCACTTCGGGAACCAACATTATCTCTAAATATTACACCATAAACTATTCCAGACGTATACATGGGATAGAGGTATATGTCCTGTCTTACCTTACAGCCCCCTAGTGCGCGTAAACGGTCTCCGTGTGTTATGATATTTTGTTACCTAAATTGAAATGCGAGTCACTGTATCACAAATGCCATTGTTGATGCTAAAACATAGGGAAAAATAAAATCAAACATCCACGCGAAATTCCTCCTATACGTTCCTATATTGAATATTTACATAAGTGACAGCTGTGTATTTGCTTATTCAAATAGTATTGTACGCCGACGTTTGTCAAAAATAGTCGTAAAACGGATTCTTTATCGCATTTACGTTCCCGTAATCTTTGTTATTTACAATACTTATTCATAAATTATTTACATTACGTTGTTTGAATAAACCAACGATGAGCTTTTATGTAAAATTCATAGCATGTGATGCGAGATTCCATACAAAAGGAAACGACAAAATAATTTTATAACAATATGCGAGACTTAGACCCGTGGTGGCTTAATGTCCGGGCGATCGCCTTAAATTTCATAGTACGCTAGCAACCCGAGTTCGATCCCCGGTGCCGGCACCAATAAATTTGTTGTTGCAATTTTATGTGCTGATTAACCACACGCTCGGCGGCGAAGGAAAAACATCATGAGGGTTTCTTCCTTACATGATTTAAAAAAGGAATGTCTGTCCCGTCTGCTAATCTGATATCGATCCCCTTCAAACCCGCTGGCGAAATATGCTCTTATACTCATTTGTAAAGTGAATGACTGAACCCAACAGTGGGACATATATATTATATATATAAAGGCTGTAACTTTAACTACGAATAGAGGTTCAGGCTAATAGAACTAAGAGCTATGCCACCTCTCAATCCGGTGAAACAGACAAATCAGCTTATTTGCTATTATGTGTAGATTTTTTAAAAAACTTAAGTTTTATTATTGTAAAGTAATGACCTTATCAGATTTCTTTACTTGGAACAACAGAAGACTGGCTGCTTGAATTATGCATGATAAAAACTAAAAGAACAACATCACACAATTGTTGCAGTAGCTTTGTTAAAGTGGCAGCGTTCCTGTTTACGACCAATTAATCCTGCATGCCGGGGGGTGATTTGCGGTTAAGCAATCTGCTGGGCTAATATGTACATGGAATTCATTCCACACATTTGCTTAGATATACCAAACAAACATTACTATGGTGAATAGAGACTTATTTCTATTTATCAAACAAATGGTAAAGTTTCAGCCTTTATATAATATATATGTCCCACTGTTGGGCGCAGGCCTTCTCTGGAAAGAGAGTATAAGGGCATCCGCCACGCGGCCCTAGTGCGGATTGGCAGACTTCACATGCCTTAGTAAAATTTTCTAAGACATGTAGGTTTCCTCACGCTGTTTTCCTTCACCGGCGAGCGCGTGGTAAATAAGCACATAAAACTGCAACAACAAATTTATTGGTGCCGACACCGGGAATCGAACTCGGGCTAATGTACTATGCAACGGACACTGAGCTACCAGGGTTGTGTAACGAATGTTATTGAGACGTATTTCTGATACACTATTATTTGATTAATTACATATATTAATAATATTTATAAGCCGATACAAACATTTGTTTCAAATACAAATGCATGGGAACATTTTCATATTAATAATCTTAATCGTGAAATAATATAAGCAATAGCGGGACACTGATCGAGTAAAGCTCGAGGAGAATGGAAGTTGAAAGTGGCCTTTGTCCGTTATGGACAATATCGGAGACTTAATTACTTTATTCATTAGTAAATTACTATCCGGATGAAAGCTGTTATCATATTATTATTACAAGAAATATTATTTATAATTAACGATCGATCTGTTCTTATTCAATTTGTCTTATTTACTTTGTCAATAGACTTTTACATGTCAAATAATTTCAAATATATGAAATTACTGTTATAAGCGACATGTCTACTCTCTGTAGTTTATTTTCATTTATTAATATATATATTTTTGCATTATTTTATATCATAAGTTTTATGTATTCTGTACCAATAGTGGATCCTTTCACGTTGAAAGATGAAATCCCGTTTCAACCCAAGTGAATAACGTGACTGGCTTGAACATTTGTCATAATTTAATGTAAGAAAGAAGGTGAATATGAGAATACATTAAAAGCTCGTAAAGTAATATGAAGGAAGAAATGTCAGCGGTACAATGAAAATTACTAATTCAAGGATCATAAATAACTTTGGTAAAGTCCCTCGTGTCACAAAAAAGGAAAATAGCGAATAACGGATAGCGTATGAACACATTTTTAGCTATTAAACTTTATTCAAGACACATTTTCATCTTATATACACCTTTATATTGATAAGAGGCAGTTTTTGCCTCTCTACTGTGCAGTACTCTTTAATATGTACGTAAAGTCAGGATACAAGCGGTCCCACCGCAGAGCGGCAACTTTAAATATCGTAGATTCCTTTTTCACAGTCGTTGCGGTTTAAGCACTATATTTGAACAATGTGTGTAATTCAGCACAGATACTGGTATAGATTTTGTTAAGTCGAGATACAGTAATTGTCACAATTACATACATATATACTCGTACTATATTACATACGTATAGATACAACAACATACGATAAGTGTCAAATTGGATAGTAAACTTACTTAGAATTACATGTCAATCAAATGGAAAGAATTTTCAATGAAAATTATTATTTTTCTAACTGAAAAATATACCCGTGAGCAAAAATAAAGGGTCGGTTAAGAAAGTTTGAATATCTCGGAAGATAAGGCTATAGGAAAGGACTTGATTGTCAATGGTTCAAGCTTTCCCCGTGCTGTTTAGGAACTTTTACATATATAATCACATGTAAAGAAGAAATCCATCATTTTGTATATGTACGAAACAAGAAAACAATCAAAATATTATCTCTATATATATAAAAATGAATTGCTGTTCATTAGTCTCGCTAAAATTCGAGAACGGCTGTACGGATTTTTCTTATCTTGGTCTTGAAATGTTCGCGGAGGTCTAAGGAAGGTTTAAAAGGTGAGAAATGAGAAATTAGAATAGCTGCCGGGAAAATCAAGTAAAATGTAGAGTCAATTTGAAAGGTTCCTCTAGATTCCTTAGGTTCACTGTCCGTTTAGATTATTTTCCAATCAGGTTTGACCCCTAAGTCCGTTTCTTACTTTGAAGCCTTCTGGCAGGCATCCCTATCGGGGTTTTTTAATGGGTCACAGAAAGTTCGTGGAAGCGAAGATGCGTTGGTCACTCGATCTGAACCCCACACACCGCCCTATCATCAGGGTGACAGTTCTGTTCAGGAGAATTTTTTGCCCCGACTATAGAATAGGTAGGAACAAAAAATTGCCACATTCCAAATCTTTTGACAGAACGAAGTCTGTTGGGTCTGCTAGTATTAAATGTAACGTAAAGTCTAACTACCTAACACTAACATAACAGGGCATATTTTCTCAGGAAAACATAAGAGACTAGAATGCTGGAAGTAACTTTTACACTTGGCTTGTCGATTACGCATTCTAGCAAGCAAATAGATCTTTGGCAGGGAGCCAACTCTAATGCTTGTTTACAAACATATATATCATTTTCGACTGTTTTTATTTACATAAATATTATTATTTGTTCATTTAATACAATTTAATCTTGTATAAAATCATTAGCATCGTAAAACCATAACTAGGTTTATGTTTAGGGCCTTATATAGGTTAGTATAGATATATAGATTCGGTCCTTCATTATATAAAACTACGAGTACATTCAAATAGTCGTGGTATCATCAGCATATGTTAAAAAGTGAAAAAAAAATCAAAAAAGGTTCAATTACATAGATAGTAAAGTATGTGTGTGATAACTACAACATTGATTTTCAATACATCTTGAACCTGGTTCATGTGGAATTCATTATCAAGTAATATGCCATAATAATTTCTATAACGAAATTCCCGAAGTGGTATGGCGATGGACTCCTCTCTCACATATGGGACCTAACACCTAATAATGTTGGTAAAAAGCAATAGCGTACACTGTCTACCCCGTTAGTTAGGAGTACGTCAGAGTCATTTTTATCTGGTTTAAAACAATAACCCTTTTCTGTATTATAAGTCCATTGAAAGTGTAACACATCAAAAATCAAATGGTTCTCGTTTTACAAGCGTAATGTGATAAGTAACAGTCCTTTAGGGTTCCCCCTCGTAAGAAATACGACTGTAAATAATTTATTACCGAATTAAAGATGTAAAAAGAGAAAAATAATAAAAACATCGGCGTGAACGTAATAATTTACTTTCTTCGCGTACTTCGTTACGAATCTCATTTGTTAATAAACTGGTTTGCGTATGATTTACTCTTTTCGTTACAGTTTTTTTTTGACGAAATTCACAGATTGGCCAGAGAAGCTGGCTTTGACTGCTTCACCGGATTGAAGAGGGACATAGCTCTTAGGTGGCTTAGCCTGAATGTCTATCGCTATCCTCGGCTTGGACAGTTACTATGTTACGCGTAAGCATTCCGATCCGAGGGCGCCCAAGAGGGCCGTACCACCACGATCGGTAGCTATTTTACGGATAAACTAAGGCACATTCAAAAGCTAAATTAACTATTAACACCACTTGTGTTAGCGCTGGGAATTTCTATGCTATAATACTAATTATTATTTATTTATTCAAGTAACTTAGTGAGTCTAACAATCTTTGTTAGTAACATTTGACCTTAAAAACTATTGTTAGTAGGAAAGACACATTAAAATTTAGGCTAAATAATTAATACCATGCGCGTGTAAACGTAGGATGATATAATTTCCGTGCCACCGTTTGGTTTATTAGAGCAGGAAATGATCCCTTCCAAGGAAATTGCTCTTCGTCAGCTAACATTCCAACTTGTAAATACACTTCACCTGTGACTATATGTATATATATATATATATGTTGTGTGTGTGTTCTTTCTTCTGACAGCCTAGTGATCCTATGTAGTTTGGTAGAAATAGGATTATACTTTTGATTTTCATGGATTTCCTGTCCATCATGTGCTGTCCCAAGGTTTCCCCAGGACTACTGAAAAACAAGTAGACATAGTAAACATAGTCCGCCACGCGGCCCTAGTGCGGATTGCCTTCACATGTCGTAGAAAAATTTTCTAAGGCATGTAGGTTTCCTCACGATGTTTCCTTCACCGCCGTGCGCGTGGTAAATTGCAACAACAAATTTATTGGTACCGGCCCCGGTGCCGGAACCAATAAATTTGTTGATCGCACTCGGGCGTGCCATGCGACTTGAGTGACCGCCCGGACACTGAGCTACCACGGCTCTTAAACTAAAGGTAGCAAAGGAAAAACTTAAAGGCCTATAAGGCTTTCTCTACCAGGATCAGAACAGATATATGGGCAATTTACTTCTTTTAATAATTTTTTTAAATTAATAAAACTAGTAGTGGAATAATTTGAATCAAAATTAATTATCTCCTAGTATAGCGTTAAGCTATGATACACACACTACAAAGAGGCTTGAAATGTTCACACCAAAATTCAAATTAAGGTAACTGGGAGCGTGGCGCAGCATTCGGCAAACAATATTAAAGTTATCAGCCGAACAAACATTTCTGCTTCGTTCCCGTCGCCACGCGTGCTGATACGAAAATATTTTTTTTTGCCAGCGCCAGATGAAATATGAAATTTCTTTGTTACCTTTATTTCTAACTTTTTCAACGTAAATAGCATTTGTGCTAATTGTGAATTGTAAACATGCACAAATTTCACTTTTAATAATATTTTACGTTCATGCCTGTGTGTAGATTATATTCAAAGTTTGTCTGCAAGAAATCGATCGTAGCGACAAGACCACACATTGCAGATGCATTTATATGTTTTTATATTAATATGTAAAATTTATTCTTTCCGTGATGAAAGTTTTAACTATACAGCAACAAAGTATATAAATTAGTTATTTGTGGCAGGAACAGCCTATATTTGTCCCACTGCTGGGCACAGGCTTTTTCTGTAAACACAATATAAGGACATAAATCATATGCGGATTCATGTCTTAAATAATCCTAAAACATGCAAGTTTCTTGTAAGTCTTTACAATGATTTTCTTCACCGACGAGTATTGGTAAATCAGCATTTAAAACGACCATAAACAATTTGTTGTTGCCAAGCGTACTATACAAATTAACGGCCCGAACATTGAGCTACCTTCGTTATAACAGGAATAATATTGATTATAAAAAGTCATACTTTTTCCGGAACAAATTCCTATAGTAATACCTTCCTAATGAAAACATCTGCAATATATAATTTGTATGTAGACTTATTCATTTAAAAAAGACAATAACAAACGCTACACACATTTTGTCGATTATGCCGCATTGAAAAATGAGGCACAAAGAGATAAAAAAATCAAATAACACTTAATAGCTCGGTAATTTCGATGCGGACTTTATGCTCTTAATGACGCTGTAATTTGCAAATGGATTTCAGTAACAGTGAAACGAAGTCGAAACACAGATTTGGAGATGTTTAGCCGAGATTTTGAGCTGCATGCTACCTAGATCGATCTAGGTTGCACGCGGCTCGAGTGTGGAAGTTTTTTGACACTACAATTAATGGTTAGGGCTTTTTTTTATGTACAACATTTTTTTGTATTAGTCACACGAGACCCTTATCAAATTACTACCGCCTCGCTGCGATGACACCAACAAGTATATACTACTGTGTTCTCGTTTAAAAAGATAATCTAATGAATGGTACTTCTTAACAGTATGACTCAAATCGGTAAGGGCAAAATATCTATGATTTATTTATTTAATATGGTACACAAACAGTATTACACAAGCATACATTGTATTAATAAAGAAGATTACAAACTAAGTCCCGTTGTGTATGCGAATTACAGGTGTACACAGCATGACATCGTATCTGCCATCGGTGGTGTAGACCTGTCGCTTCCGAGCCTCGCTCTTGCGATGGTCTCGAGAGATAGGTCTTGGACGGCGGTCGCCTCCTTCTGTGAGACGGTCATGTCCCAGAAAGAAACGTAACCTTTTTATAAATAGAAACTTCAATAGCCTAATGGTTTAGGGTGCGGTCTGCGAATCGTAAGGTCGTAGGTTCGAATCCACCATTCGACTATTGACGTGAACCATCTCCTAGCACTAGCTTAAGCTTAGTTGGAATGGTTAACAAGAATTAGTAGAAGAAGAAGTCGGTAGTGTTTTCTGAAAAAAAAGGAATATTGATAGCTTTTTAAAAAAAAAAAAATTTAGGATGATTTTAACACTAAGATGCGAAAGACTGCGCGAATTAGAAAAATAACAATTGAAGTGGACTTTGTATTAAGGAGGTTATATGTAGCGTAAATTACGTTTACAATATGTAATTTGACAACTTTAATCGAGTTTCCGTAGTGTAGCGGTTATCACGTGTGCTTCACACGCACAAGGTCCCCGGTTCGATCCCGGGCGGAAACATTTTTTCATCTCTTTTTAAGTGTACTGTAATTTAAAACAAACTAATAAATCACATCTGTTCGTTCGTCCCTTATAAAAAATACTCGAAAATTACACGACGAATGAGCTATAAAAATTAGTGCCAAAATTATTTTAATAAAATACATGTAATATAGCTAAAGGCCACTTTGAAAGATTATTTGTGACCCTCGTCAAATGTACCCGATTTCCCTTTTGTTTTTTGTTATTATATTTTAAAAAAATATCGTTCTCTATGTGTTTCAAAATGTATTTTAATTACAAACAACAGATATGAAAAAAATTACAGAATTTTTATACAGGGTATTGGGAGACCGCTTCCGAAAACGCAGACAGACGATATTCAGCTATTTTGACTTTGTGTTTTATTGCTGTTTTTTTAAACATATGATTTTTTTAAATAAGGATATTTTTTTTTCCGTCCCATCATCAAAGGTCATTATCTATCGCCTATCTTTGTTTTCAGAAACGTTTTCGTTATACTCTGTATACAAATATATACCCCACTGTTGGGCACAGGCCTTCTCAGTAGAGTAAGTATAAGGGCATAGTCCGCCACGCGCCCTTAGTGCGGTGGGCAGACTTTACATGTCTTAGAAAAAAATTCTACAGATGTAGATTTCCTCACGATGTTTTGATTAACCGCCGAGCGCGTCGTAAATCAGCACATAAAATTGCAACAACAAATTTACTAGTGCCGGGGACTGGGGATCGAACTCGATTTGCTAGCGTACTAGGCAACCGCCCGGACATTAAGCTACCACGGCACTTAATGACATGGCAAATATGAAAGACTAAGTACAAAAAATAATACTTATAATATTTTGTATATCTAGTTTATACGTTTAATTGCGGTTCGCTAAAAGTTCCAAATTTGATAAATAGCTCGAACTACTAAGGGGCTTGAGCACCCCTGTTATATTGAATATCTTAATACTTTACAAGTTCAGGTAATATTATCTTAAAAAAGATATTCTGAAAGTAATATATTCTTAAGAAAATTTATTTCTACTTTGTAACCATTCGGCCAAACTATAAATAACTCCTAAGTTGGGTTTATTTGTACGCCTTGAAATGTTTTTTTCGTCTCTCACATGGCAAATGTATCTTTATAAACGGTTGAATATTAAACAGAAATATTTTACTTACGGATAATATATTTTTTCTTCGTCGCATTTAGTATTATTTGATAGTTCGTTTGTAGTACCGCTTTTGCATATTATATATATCATCCTATGTCCCCTAGGTGGGGCAGAGGGCGTCCACAGTGAACCTCCATCGCGTTCGATCTTGGGCTTCACGCTTTATCTCGCTCCATGTCTTCCCGATGTTCTTCGCCTCGTCTGCAACTGCAGATTACTTGCATATTACTTTGCAAATTACTTTATACTAATTAACTATATAACAAAAAATATATGATACGATTAACAAAGAGCTGGATCTTCTGGCACAAGTATATTTTATACGTAAAAGAAGATCCAAACATTGTATACTTGCTTTATATATTTTTTGGTTTTGAAAATAAAGATTTTATTATTATATATTATTAAATTCTAAAAATAGTATATAATGTAATGATGAGTCTAAGTTACTTGATTGAATAAATAAATTATTATTATTGTTATTAAAGTACTATATAATAGTTTCCTTTCAAAAAACATCATCAAAATCGGTTCAACCAGTCCAAAGTTATGAGGTAACAAACATAAAAAAACATATAGATGAATTGAAAACCTCTTCCATTTTTGAATTCGGTCGAAAAGTATTATATTCCAGAACGTTCCTAGCATTGCAACCTTCATTGCACTCGTTGAGTCGCGTAAGTGCTCTTGAAGATCTTAGGAATTTGCATTTTAAGTGACTACTCGCAGTAGCAGTTGTAAACGCAATAAATAATGGTGTGGATAAAGGACTTACTCAGTCAAGCACAATACTTCTCACAAATTATTCCCCAGAACTACAAATCACCTCCATTTTCCAGAGCAACGACTTCACAGATGTTAGTGACTAGAATAAAGGCCAAAAACAATTAGTACTTTGTGTTTAATAAAGAACTTTTAGACCAAAACTTTTCTAGACTTAAGACAAAATGTAAAACAAACACATTGAATCTCTATTTTATCAACCGACTCCAAAACATAGGAGGTTCTCAACACGCCTGTATGTTTTTATTTTTATTACTTTTTTTTTGTTTACGAGGAGGAAATCTTCAGAAAGATACCCCGCCTTCTGGGGGGAAGGCGGCGGTTATGTGGGGTTTTTACCCACTAAAACCTCCAAGATAGCCCTTCCTAGGTGCATGTTGAGGGGATCCGGGATCTCCAGAGTAACGCACTGGAGCTCCTCTGCATTGTGCTCAGGCAGAGCACTTCCCGGGAGGTTACTCTCTCCCCTCTGTGCCCTCGCAGTGCAAGGCGACACGGGCCAGCCGATGTCGCCTTCTTCCCGGGTCCACCTTGGCGGACGACAAAGGTCCCCACCCTTGTCGCCCAATGAACCCGAGGCCCCTTTAGTCGCCTTCTACAACAGGCCGATACAGACAGGGGATACCGTAGTCTTATTCTTGAGAGCCCAGGATTACAGAGCTGCGGGCCGGTCTGCCACCGGCCCGCCTGCGCCATCTCCGAACGGGATCGGCCCTCTCCCGATCCTGTTCGGCGGTCTCCTTCTGCGTCATTACTGACTCACAGAAGGAGACCAGCGCCTTCCATTTAGATTTCCCCGCCAGTGCAGCCGCTACTGTCGCCGGCGGGGAATATATTTATTACTTAGATTTTATTTACTTAGATTGAGTTTATTACTTAGTTTGGTCAGGTTAGATATTCGGATCGATAATTCGGAAATACAAAGAGGACGTTTGCGCGTAAAAGCGTTTAACGTTTGATTCGATTTCAATTCGGTTTTTGTTTTTATTCGTAAATATACTTGTATATTGTTTAGATTTAATGTCTCATATTCGAAGGGTCGTGTATTCCAATTATACAGGCAACACACGGGAAGAAAAAGCTTTCAAATAAAAAAAGAATTATCAAAATATCTTATTACCTTAACTTCCAATTATAACAAACATAAACGATGTCCTTCGTTTTAAATACCGTATATTCCAAGAACAAAAACAAACAATGAAGATAAAGTTCCTTGGGGTAAATTTATACGTCTCGAACAATTACGTCCTTCAATATTTACTAGTTACTGTTTGAATGAAACAAATTAAATTCGCAGAATTAATTGACTTAAAATAAAGTTTCAGAAGAGAAAATTATTTTAGGCCACAAAGTTATTGTTAAGTTCGCGCAGTCTACACTAGAAATATAATCTAATTTAAGACTTTGTTTAAGATTACCATACTTATAGAAAAGGAGACGATTTTCGTCAGCATTTACTGCGACGAAAATCGCAAAATACATGATACTTATACCATTAAGCCGTGATAGCTCAGTGTCCGGTTGCCTCAAATTTCATAGTAAGCTAGAAACCTTCAATCCCCGGTGCCGGCACCAATAAAATTTGTTGTTACAATTTTACGTGCTGATTTATCACGCGCTCGACGGTCAAGGAAAATATCGCGAGGAAACGTACATGTCTTTGATATATTTTCTAGGACATGTAGGTTTCCAAACGACTGAGCCCTTATACTTTACTGGGTAGGCCTTTGCCCAACTGTGGGACATATGTCTAAAGTCTAAAGTAGGTTTAGGAGCGTTGCTGGAGTTTCTTTGGCCACTTCTTCTCCCAGCGCCAACGCTTCCCGAAGTGGCATAAGAGTTCGTTTGGATTGTCCCATTTACTCGTAGTTTAATAAATAAAATAGCTACCGACCGAGTCGTGGTTCGGCCCTCTCGGGCGCTCTCGGATCCGACTGTTAACGCGTAAAATAGTAACCGTCCAAGCCGAGATACCCCTCATCGGGGGCCCTTATTAATTTGGTTTATAAAATATATTTTCATTTACAATTTTCGTCCGTTCAATTGATATTTATTTTTCTATAAGAAAAAAGTTAAACTTACAGCCTATACCTCTCACTGTTGGACACAGGACTTCTGTTTAAAGTGAATATTTCTTTTTAATTTTCATTTAAATAACTGAGTCGGTTAAAGGTTATCGTGTCCTTATTAGCGGGGTTGACAGAGACAGGTTTCACCGTCCACTTTTATCCAAGCTTGCTAGGTCCCATTTGTGACAGGTGAACCCATCGCCGTAGTTCGACAAGTTTAACAAGTGATATTTTTGCTCTCAAAATATCGAAAACGGCAATTCTTTAATTCAAGCTCACTGGGGAATTTAACTATTGTACTTATGTTTCTTATTAATGTAAATAACGGAAATCCCTAAAGTCAACTTCGGAAGTAATCGAAGCGTAAAGCTCACGAGATACCCGTTGGGTTCGGACACGGTACTAAGTCAGTCGGGATTAATGGCTCGTACGTGACCATAACTCACAGGCAGTACATGTAAAAGATGTACCGATTGAATAGTGAGGGGAATGATAGCGGTTGTTAATGTTAATTATATTCCTTTTATCAATCGACTTCAAAAAGGTGGAGCATCTACATTCATCTATTACTTTTTTTACGTAACTTCATAGCGTCAATAGCCTAATGGTTTAGGGTACGAATCGTAAGGTCGTGGGTTAGTTAATCCACCATTCGACTATTGACGTAAACCATCACCTAACACAAGCTTTAGCTTACTTGTAATGGTTAACAGGAATGTTAGTAATATTTATGGAAAAAAAGTATTGCTAGCTTTCTGTTTTAAAAAAAACTGTTTTTACCGAATAACTTTGGACTGGGTGAACCGATTTTGATGATCCTTTTTTTTTAAGTTGATGATACCCGTGTAGTCCTATTTCAATTTGGTCCAATTGTGACAATGGTATCAATGAGAAAACCATATAAGTCTTAAATTTGCAATAAGTATGATGACAAATAGACGAATAACTCAATTTCACCCCAACCAATTTCAATGATTCATTTTTTATTTTAAAATATTTACTTCAAGGGAGAGTGTGGTTAGGTTCTGATTAATTATATTTTGTAATATTTCTACTATCATTCGGAACTACAAAGATGGCTTCCGCGCGTAATAACGTTTAACTTTTGGTTCGATAATAAGTCAGTTTTTGTTCTTACTCGTAAATACTTGTTGTTTGTGTCATTATTAATGTTACTACAACGTTCAGTGAATGTAGGAGGAAGGACTGGGTTCGAAACGAGAAAAGAGCGATTCGAGAAGTTCCCAAGACCCAAAAATGCTTGTAGCACCGACATAGTAGTTGTGAGAAAGTCGTAAATTATAATAGAATAGAATAGAATATTTATTTTTTAACACACAGATTTGGTTACAATTATAAATTAATTAATTAATTAATACTAACGAAGCTAACAGCACACGTTGTTTTAGTGATCTTTCCTGACCTTCCGAAGCATTATTAACTTGTGATGTGACATAGGAGTCAGAACAGAAGAATGGAAAGTAAGTTGTCTTTTTTTAGAAAGGGCACAGATTATACCGTCAAATCACACGACGAAAACACAAACGCAGTATTATATTTCTCCTGTCACGTTGGTATTTTGCGAGACACCAACCTATTCATGCTAATCAAGCAGAAACCGTGGAGTTTTTAAAAACGCAAAAACGCATTGAGTCCATTGCAAAACTACTGCCAGAAAACTCGGTATCCTCTCCAGGGTGAGGCGGTACTTCACGTCGGAGCAGCTACTAAGTCTTTACAAAGCTCAAGTTCGCTCCTGCATGGAATACTGTTCCCATCTCTGGGATGGGTCTACTAAGTATCAGCTGGAAGCTTTGGATTCGTTGGAGCGCCGAGCGAAGAAGATCATAGGCAGTGACTCGCTCGTTGAGGCAAATCCTCAGAGCCTCGCACACCGTAGACGAGTGGCCTGCCTCTCGGCTTTTATCGGGTGCATTTCGGCGAGTGTGCGGAGGTTTTGCATGACCTAATACCCTCCCCTTCCATCACCGAACGACTAGCCGCGGCGAGCAGTCCCACACTTACGTCGTAGACATCCCATCAATACGCACAAAGCGGTTTGCCTCCACCTTCCTTATACGGACGGCTAAGGAATGGAACTCTCTGCCGCCATCAGTCTTTCCGTGCTGGTACAATCTGGACACCTTTAGTCCAATAAGAACAGACACCTTATAGGCTCACGTGCTCCATCCTAGGCTTTTATCTTCGCCTTCCATCAAGCAAGATAGAAGCCAAACGTGAGCTTATTTACTATAAAAAAAAAAAAAAAATATTCACTAATTGTGTTAATATTATTTTTAAGCAATTTTTGACAAGGTCATTGATTATTTACGTCAATTGTTAAGTCCTAGTTTTGAACTTACGATCCTGTATTTAACATTCCTGGGCTTGTACTCTTTTCAGCAAGCTGTTGCTCGTTTCCAATAAGTGAAATGTAAATTGTAATTGTATCAATTTTACGGAAGCGTAAATCGGAAATATAATTAATTTAGGGCAAACAACATTCTTCAACATCTGTTGCTCCTACACTAATTAATTCTTTAACTTTGACAATAATGTTACATTAGTGTGCGTACATATTTGTAGCTTTCCACAGCTGTAAATAATATAAAATATACGATAAGAGCCGTGGTAGCTCAGTGTCCGGGCGGTCGCCTTAATCTGCACAGTATGCTAGCAATCCGAGTTCGATCCCCCGTGCCGGCATCAATATCGTTGATGGTTAAAATTTTGAATGGTAATTTAAAGTATAAAGTTACAGCCTTTATATATAATACATACGTCCCACTGCTGGGCGCAGACCTTCTCCGTAAAGAGAGCATAAGGGCATAGTACGCCACGCGGCCCTACTGCGGAATGGCAGACTTCACATGAATTAGAAAAATGTTCAAATGTAGTTTTCCTCACGATGTTTTCCTTCACCGCTGAGCGCGTGGTAAATTAGCACATAAAATTTCAACAACAAATTTATTGGTGCCGGCACCGGGGATCGAACTCGGGTTCATCATTCTATGCAACTCGAGCCAACTGCCCGGCCACAGAGCTACCACGGCTCTAATATATGTGAAGGCTGCCAATCCCCCAAACTAAGCCCAAACTTGGGCCGCGTGGCGGACTATGCCCTGGTACTCTCTTTACGGAGAAGGCCTGTGCCAAGCAGTGGAATAAATATAATATTATAGGCTGTAACTATACGTGATCCGAAGTTTTAATATAGGATCTCTTATTTTATTAAATACACGGTTTACTTCCGCATATTAGAATCATACTATTTGCAAATGAGTTGCCTATTATTATTGTTATTTATTTCAATAGATAAGGAAAGCAAGACGACGAGTAATGATACTCACATGAAAATTAATCAGGAACCATACACGGACCATCGTATTTCAAGACGTACTACTGGATTTCATACTTTTGTTGTGAACATCTCTCAAACCCGAACGAAACGCTTTTCCTTTGTCTTTCATTATTCGTACAGTAAAGGACTGGAATAGTTTTCCCGCGTCTGTCTTTTCCAACTATGTCGGTGTTTTTAAGAGTTAATAGGCATTTACTAAGTGGATCGTATAGTTCACTAGGACTACATTAACATCAGGTGGAATCGTGGTCAAGCACTTTGAGAGCAGACTTTGATAGGATAAAAATATCGTGTGTGTAATGGTTACCCACGAGATAGGATCGAAGTTCCCTATTATAAAAAAAATAATTTCATGTTCTACTACGCTTTACAAAAAACCTTTATTTATGTAGTTATTAATAGCGCCATCTATCTAAAACAGCTGACATTAAAAATCTTACGCTTTTATTTAACGTTACGGATGGTTATTGCGCTACCCCTCCGCAACGCCCCATAAGGAACTGCGTTCCAAAAAAAATTTTTGTACGATTCTTTATCTATATCTGAAACAAAAGGGATTTCGAACTAAGCTGACTCCAGCGATCTTAAGAAAGAACTTTCGTATGTGGTTTATAATGATTAACTTGATAAAACTTGAACGTCCCCACAACCGATAAAGTTTCTATTTAATGGATAAACTTTATCTTGTGACCCCTTTGATAATTCTAACAATGCGACCTTAGCTTAGTCTCACTACAAGTTTTATAACTTCATGTTAATGATGTTAAGCTTTGTCTGAGCTTAAGGTAAAACTAATATAAGTAAGGACTAGACAGTAACACAGATTGTAAAGGGCGCTCTTTTGTCGTCAGCGAAGGTAGTGTTCACACTAGACAATACAATAACATACCACCCTACTATTTACATAGCTACATAATTGTTCCAGTTCATGCAGAAGACCACAATTTAGTTATTTAGTAGAAGTTCCCAAGACCCAAAATGTTTGTAGCACCGACATAGTAGTTGCGAGAAAGCCGTAAATTATAATAGAATAGAATAGAATATTTATTTTTAACACACAGATTTGGTTACAATTATAAATAAATAAATAAATTAATTAATACTAACGAAGCTACAGCATACGTTGTTTTAGTGATCTTTCCTGACCTTCCGAAGCATTATTAACTTGTGATGTGACATAGGAGTCAGAACAGAAGAATGGAAAGTAAGTTGTCTTTTTAGAAAGGGCACAGATTATACCGTCAAATCACACGACGAAAACACAAACGCAGTATTATATTTCTCCTGTCACGTTGGTATTTTGCGAGACACCAACCTATTCATGCTAATCAAGCAGAAACCGTGGAGTTTTTTTAAAAAAACGCAAAAACGCATTGAGTCCATTGCAAAACTACTGCCAGAAAACTCGGTATCCTCTCCAGGGTGAGGCGGTACTTCACGTCGGAGCAGCTACTAAGTCTTTACAAAGCTCAAGTTCGCTCCTGCAATTTAAAGTATAAAGTTACAGCCTTTATATATATAATACATACGTCCCACTGCTGGGCGCAAGCCTTCTCCGTAAAGAGAGCATAAGGGCACAGTCCGCCACGCGGCCCTACTACGGAATAGCAGACTTTACATGTCGTAGAAAAATGTTCAAATGTAGTTTTCCTCACGATGTTTTCCTTCACCGCCGAGCGCATGGTAAATTAGCACATAAAATTTCAACAACAAATTTATTGGTGCCGGCACCGGGGATCGAACTCGGGTTGCTAGCATTCTATGCAACTCGAGCCAACTGCCCGGCCACTGAGCTACCACGGCTCTAATATATGTGAAGGCTGCCAATCCCCCAAACTAAGCCCAAACTTGGGCCGCGTGGCGGACTATGCCCTGGTACTCTCTTTACGGAGAAGGCCTGTGCGAAGCAGTGGGATAAATATAATATTATATGCTGTAACTATACGTGATCCGAAGTTTTAATATAGGATCTCTTATTTTATTAAATACACGGTTTACTTCCGCATATTAGAATCATACTATTTGCAAATGAGTTGCCTATTATTATTGTTATTTATTTCAATAGATAAGGAAAGCAAGACGACGAGTAATGATACTCACATGAAAATTAATCAGGAACCATACACGGACCATCGTATTTCAAGACGTACTACTGGATTTCATACTTTTGTTGTGAACATCTCTCAAACCCGAACGAAACGCTTTTCCTTTGTCTTTCATTATTCGTACAGTAAAGGACTGGAATAGTTTTCCCGCGTCTGTCTTTTCCAACTATGTCGGTGTTTTTAAGAGTTAATAGGCATTTACTAAGTGGATCGTATAGTTCACTAGGACTACATTAACATCAGGTGGAATCGTGGTCAAGCACTTTGAGAGCAGACTTTGATAGGATAAAAATATCGTGTGTGTAATGGTTACCCACGAGACAGGATCGAAGTTCCCTATTATAATAATTTTAATTTCATGTTCTACTACACTTTACAAAAAACCTTAACACATTTATGTAGTTATTAATAGCGCCATCTATCTAAAACAGCTGACATTAAAAATCTTACGCTTTTATTTAACGTTACGGATGTTTTTTGCGGTACCCCTCCGCAACGCCCCATAAGGAACTGCGTTCCAAAAAAAATTTTTGTACTTATCTCTATCTATCGTATTCTTTATCTATATCTGAAAAAAAGGGATTTCGAACTAAGCTGACCTCAGCGATCTTAAGAAAGAACTTTCGTATGTGGTTTATAATGATTAACTTGATAAAACTTGAACGTCCCCACAACCGATAAAGTTTCTATTTAATGGGTAAACTTTATCTTGTGACCCCTTTGATAATTCTAACAATGCGACCTTAGCTTAGTCTCACTACAAGTTTTATAACGTCATGTTAATGATGTTAAGCTTTGTCTGAGCTTAAGGTAAAACTAATATAGACAAGTAGAACTAGACAGTAACACAGATTGTAAAGGGCGCTCTTTTGTCGTCAGCGAAGGTAGTGTTCACACTAGAAAATACATTAACACACTACCCTACTATTTACATAGGTACATAATTGTTTCAGTTCATGCAGAAGACCACAATTTAGTCTTAAAATTACGTTGGTGATGAGTGATAAGTATACTTATTACTTATTATAGTACATTTTTAGTATGTCCTTTTTTGTCCCCCTTGTATGCAAAATTATTTTATTGCTAACTAGCTGTACCCGCGCGCTGTTACCCGCGACAACTTTACTTTTTAAGTATGTCCTTTTCTGTTTATCCCTTGCACGCAAATTTTATGATTAAGGTTATTTGTATAGATATTTTAAGCATTGCAAATTTTACAGTGAATTCTCGACAAAATAAGTCCAGCTAGTCCGCTCGGATTAGCCGGAAAAAACAGACGGACATAAATTGCAAAAAAATGTTATTTTGGGATTTTTACCGTATATACATTCATATGTACGTAGTAAAAAGCGGTTATTTTAATCACGGTATAATTCACGAAAGCCAATTCGTCACCTCGAATATCTCAAATTGAATTTTGAACTCTTAAATATTATTAGATTTAAATATCTAAAAATTTCTAAAACAAACAAGAATTACAAACAACCGGCCAACATTTATCAATTCCTACTCCGTCCTACGTCGAACAACGTCGTAACGAACAACGGAGAGTAAACTGTCTCCCCCTTATTCATAGACAAGTTTTTTTATTTTAAAATAATAAAAGACCATGTGAATAAGTTCCACTGTTCTGCATAGGCCTTCGCGGTAAACAAAGTATGTAATATAATATTCCATATATAATAATATTCCATATAAAAGTAGTATTGCGCGCGCACGTCTTTAGGTGGTCCCGGGCACCGCTGAAATCAGCGCTGTCGCATCCTTGTGACAGCATATGCTGAGACGGTGTCCGATATTGGCATCATATGTTTTGTATTATTTGTCCGTGTAACTTTAACTGTGTTTTGTCTATTTTTCATTCTTTTTTAATGTGTGTTATATTCAGTCTGTGATGTGTTTTTGTATTGTGATGCCAATAAATAAATGTCTATGTCTATGTCTAGTAGGTGCTCTATTACTCACTACGGCCGCGAATGGACGGAATTGGCGGACTTCATATGTCTTTAAAATTTAACACACGTAGGTGTCCTCACGATGTTTTCATTAACCGATGAGCGTGTAATAATCAGCACTGAATTACGATAGCTGATGGTGCCGATAACGGAAATCGAACTCGGGTTGCTATCGTACTGTGTTGACGCGACCGCCTAGTCAATGGGCTCACTATGTCGAACTTCCTGAACATAATTCCGTAAAACAACTTTTAGATGGGAACCATCCAACCAGGCGGGCACGTTAAATAACTGCTAAACTTCTGGATAATAGCATTTGTAGTTTATATACGGAACTGCGTCTACGTCCCGGTTACCTAAACACCGAAGTTTCTAGAAAAGTTATAACCATCATAAGTACGACGTACCAAAATAAACAGCGCTTTTCACATATATGAATTTAGCCTGTTTACATGATTACTACGTAAATAATTTGTTATTGATCTTATGTTTCGTATAGGGTTCGAAACAGCCCTGTAGTTCTGGGCTCTTAAGAATAAGACTACGGTATCCCCTGCCTGTCGTAGAAGGCGACTAAAAGGGGCCTCGGGTTCACTGGGCGACAAGGGTGGGGGCCTTTGCTGCCAAGGTGGACCCGGGAAGAAGGCGACATCGGCTGGCCCGTGTCGCCTTGCACTGCGAGGGCAGAGGGGGGGAGGGTGTAACCTCCCCCCTCGGGACGTGCTCTCCTTGAGTACAGTGCAGAGGGGCTCCGGTGCGTTACCGAGGACCACCGGGGAGATTTTAGTGGGTAAAAACCCCACATAACCACCGCCTTCCCCCCAGAAGGCGGGGTATCTTTTTGAAGATTTCCTCCTCGTAAACAAAAAAAAAAAGAAGGGTTCGAAAACACAATTCGATTATTGTCTTGGTTGATGTGTGGTAGAGCCATTAAAAATCGAAATTAGTAATCTCTGCATCATATCTGTTTCATCATCTTAACTATGTCTGTGTTTTAAGAGTTAATAGGCATTTACTAAGTGGATCGTAAAGTCTACTAGGACTACATTAACATCAGGTGGAATCGTGGTCAAACACTTTGAGAGCAGACTTTGATAGGATAAAATATCGTGTAATGGTTACCCACGAGACAGGATCGAAGTTCCCTATTATAATAATTTAATTTACCAGATTTTACAGTGAATTCTCGACAAAATAAGTCCTGCCAGTCAGCTCGGATTAGCCGGAAAAACAGACGGACATAAATTGTAAAAATGTTATTTTGGGATTTTTACCGTATATACATTCATATGTACGTAGTAAAAAGCGGTTATTTTAATCACGGTATAATTCACGAAAGCCAATTCGTCACCTCGAATATCTCAAATTGAATTTTGAACTCTTAAATATTATTAGATTTAAATATCTAAAAATTTCTAAAACAAACAAGAATTACAAACAACCGGCCAACATTTATCAATTCCTACTCCGTCCTACGTCGAACAACGTCGTAACGAACAACGGAGAGTAAACTGTCTCCCCCTTATTCATAGACAAGTTTTTTTATTTTAAAATAATAAAAGACCATGTGAATAAGTTCCACTGTTCTGCATAGGCCTTCGCGGTAAACAAAGTATGTAATAGGTGCTCTATTACTCACTACGGCCGCGAATGGACGGAATTGGCGGACTTCATATGTCTTTAAAATTTAACACACGTAGGTGTCCTCACGATGTTTTCATTAACCGATGAGCGTGTAATAATCAGCACTGAATTACGATAGCTGATGGTGCCGATAACGGAAATCGAACTCGGGTTGCTATCGTACTGTGTTGACGCGACCGCCTAGTCAATGGGCTCACTATGTCGAACTTCCTGAACATAATTCCGTAAAACAACTTTTAGATGGGAACCATCCAACCAGGCGGGCACGTTAAATAACTGCTAAACTTCTGGATAACAGCATTTGTAGTTTATACACGGAACTGCGTCTACGTCCCGGTTACCTAAACACCGAAGTTTCTAGAAAAGTTATAACCATCATTAAGTACGACGTACCAAAATAAACAGCGCTTTTCACATATATGAATTTAGCCTGTTTACATGATTACTACGTAAATAATTTGTTATTGATCTTATGTTTCGTATAGGGTTCGAAACAGCCCTGTAGTACTGGGCTCTTAAGAATAAGACTACGGTATCCCCTGCCTGTCGTAGAAGGCGACTAAAAGGGGCCTCGGGTTCACTGGGCGACAAGGGTGGGGGCCTTTGCCGCCAAGGTGGACCCGGGAAGAAGGCGACATCGGCTGGCCCGTGTCGCCTTGCACTGCGAGGGCAGAGGGGGGGAGGGAGTAACCTCCCCCCTCGGGACGTGCTCTCCTTGAGTACAGTGCAGAGGGGCTCCGGTGCGTTACCGAGGACCACCGGGGAGATTTTAGTGGGTAAAAACCCCACATAACCGCCGCCTTCCCCCCAGAAGGCGGGGTATCTTTTTGAAGATTTCCTCCTCGTAAACAAAAAAAAAAAGAAGGGTTCGAAAACACAATTCGATTATTGTCTTGGTTGATGTGTGCCAGATCCATTAAAAATCGAAATTAGTAATCTCTGCATCATATCTGTTTCATCATCTTATCTGTTTGTGCCGAGTTGGTAAATGAATGTTTCACCTATGGACTCCGATAAAGGTAAAAGATGTGATTACGTTATTAAATTTCTTCTTAAAAAAACAGGTTTGATTTATTAATTATACGTTAAAATCAAAATATATTCAAACAAAGTTTAACGACAGTTTAAGATTAACAACAACCATTAATCACTAGTTCAATGAAATAACTATTTATCGGCTGAACAAACTATAATAAAGTGATTTAACTAAAATTTCCTCAATCTTAGTTTAACATTTGATCCGGTTTCGATTTATTATTCTTTGGAATTATAAATATTATATAAACAAATTAAAAAAACACATTAGTTTTAGTGCCACTGTAACGGCTTCTGCTGTTCTAGAAATGGGTTCGAATCTCAATAGGCTTGTATCAATGAAGCTGGAGAAACTCCGCCCCCTGGATAGGAATAGGAGCGTTGCTGGAGTTTCTTCGAGCATTTCTTCTCCCAGCGCCAACGCTTCCCGAAGTGGCATATAAGTTAGTTTAGCTTAGATTGTCCCATTTAGTTTAATTATTAAAATAGCTACCGACCGAGTCGTGGTCCGGCCCTCTCGGGCGCCCTCGGATCGGACTGCTAACGCGTAAAATAGTAACCGTCCAAGCCGAGGTTACCCCTCACCGGGGAGACCCTTGTGTCGAGTTCCTACCTAATATAGGTTCAGGCTAAGCGATCTAAGAGCTATGCCACCTCTCAATCCAGTGAAGCAGTAAAGGCCAGCCTCTCTGGTCAACTGATAGTTCGCCCAAAAAATAAAAAGCTGGCTTTGTCTACCCCGCTTGGGTAAAAAAAACGTGAAGCTTAATTATATGTTTATATTCTTTTTACAGCATCTATCACACCCTGACTTATCTTTGCTTTCGTTTCTTTAACATGATCAAATTTTTAAAAAGAAAATTCGTTTCTAATCCTCATTAGATCTCATATAATATACAGGATCAAAATAAGGCGTTCCTAGTTGGATCTCACTCCAAAGTATTAACGGATCTTTGACACAATAGTTGAGCGGCAGTCAAGGCGATCAATACTGCCTCGCTTGCGGGCATATAGCAAATGGAACGTAGAGTGCGCGTTGGTTAAACCAAACCCCGTTTAACTGTTACATCGTAGTCAAAGCTAGACATAAATCTGTAACGTCTATCACGTCTTCTACTTTGAAAAAAAATTCTTAATAACTCTGTATTTTATAATGTTTGTGCTCTTATTTATAAACCGATTTTGAATTTGTTTTCCTTAAAAGGGTTTCATTTTTATTGGGTCCCAGATTAATTTTGTTGACATACGACATTGGGTTCCGAAGAGATCTCTCCACCACCACAAAACTTCTAAAAATTATAAAGAAGCATGCTTGTTGATTAAACGCGCTCTACCCGCTTTATTAGCTTTGAATGTCTCTTAGATTATCCGTGAAATCGCAGCCGACCGAGTCTCGGTTCGGCCCTCTGGGGCGCCCTCGGATCGGAATACTTACGCGTAACATAGTAACCGTCCCAGCCGAGGTCACCCCTCACCGGGGGGACCCTTGTGTCGTGTTACTAGCGATAGATGCTCAGGCTAAGCGACCTAAGAGCTATGCCACCTCTCAATCCGGTGAAGCAGTCAATGCCACCTTGTCTGGCCAATCTGCGTAGTTCGTCATAAAAAAAATTAAATCTAAGAATCCAAAAAAATATTTAAATCTTATTCAAACACTATTATTTTTCTCGAGTAAAATATGCTATTAGTTGTTTCATACCATACAGACGAGCTCGTACCAAAATTATTAAGTAAAGATGTTGGGAGATAATAAGTGCTTTAAAGAAAAAGCGGGACCGCTTCCCTGATAAAGATGAAACTGATGAAAAATAAGTATTATTTAGAACGAAATAGAGAAAAAAATACAGAATTCCACAGCTATTATGAAGACAAAGAAATGAAACGAGGGCATATCATTCCATTTATTAAAAAATACGGAGATAGTAAATTCCTTTGTTCCATTGAAAATAAGACAAATGAAATACAAAAAATATATTTTACAATGAAAACATTTGTTATTTTGTTTTGTTCTCTTTTTATTATTGCCATGCCAGGGCTTATGATAGTCCTGGCTAGTCGTGGTTAATCCAGTCGCCAGTTTCATTTGCCTGTTGTAAGACCAAACGTCTGAGTAGGTAGAAGGCAATATGTGACTGCCTTTTAACTGTAACCTGACTGTCTTGGCTTTTAGTCAAAAACTTCTATCTACATAAATTCTATCTATATAAATGTTGTTACCTTAAGTAAATAAAGACGATAGTAACATACAATACTTAATGACTTCTTATTGTGAGGTAAACAATATTATTCATGTGTCAACAATCAGTTCACTCGCAACACTAGTGCATTGTCTATGGCGTGATGTATGGTCGGGTCGGAAGTAGAGTCGTAACAACACCGGGGAACGGCGATCCCAGCGCAGCTTGTCTCAGTTCTCTTGAAGCAGATAAACCGTTCGGATTTCTTCTGTAGTGAAGGAAAAATGCGCGAGGCATTACTGTATTTCTCGTCATCTATAAACTGTTTTGTTATTTGTGCTTTGCCGTTAGTTATGCTAACGTCACATTTTATGTGTGATGTGTGCTGAGCAGTGGAATAATTTAAGGAAGATATAATCTTATCTTACATTATATAACGTAGATATAATTGTATTGTACACCAAAATCAAACAAAATTTCATTACTAAGGTACATTCTACAATTTGTTGTACAATGGGCGACTTTATCGCTAAGAGCGATTTCTTCCAGGCAACCTGTCGACAGAAAATATATAAACAAAATAGGACAATGGCGTTCAAATACAAATATTATAAGAAATCTATACATATAATCAATAACCTACTAAATATACTAATATATAAAGTAAACATAAATCGTAGTTAATAACTTCATACATTAAAAACCAATTGAACATATTTTATCGAGGTATCATTACATCAAATTGCCGACATTTCAAGCGCTTTGACAATAATAAAGACTGCATCTGTTTTTAATATCACCCGTATTTTGTTTATTCAGCGGCTTTAAAAAACTTGGAGACTTCCTAATGTTTCGAAATTTAAATAATGGCAATTCATTGCCCACAACTTTCAGATTGTAAGTCGAAGCCACCAGTCATATACAAATAAAAAAAAAACGTCAAAAAGGAGGCTGAGTTTTTAATTATTTTTTGTTATAACGTGTTCGCATGTACGATGCGAAAATGTTACTAGTTGCAGTTGGTCTGCAACTAATTAGTGGCATTCATTGCGCCAGCAATGTAAATTAACTTTTGCCTCACGTAAAGCTGTAAATGTTTAGGTATAAATTTTTCGCCCAGTTCCCTAGCAGCTAATTTTAAAATTGTTTTGTGCACTTTCTTACAAATACACATTTCGTTATAATTATATAAGTAATAGTATATACGGAGTGACTTCGTAATAAGATGCTATAAGCTTTCATAGATTACATGACTATTTTCAACTGATGCGCGTCCCCTCTATGTATTTCCGAACTATCGTTGGAGTATATTGAAATAGAATGAATCAGAACCAAACTCTCATCCAACAATAAAAAATCCATTAAAAAGCGGTTGGCGTGGTGTTGAGTTATTCGTCCATTTGTCGTGCACATACATAAGTTGCACTAGTATCGGGAATGGAATATTTCCAGTATTCCTGTCATATTAAAATCTTTTAATTGCAAACTCCTTGGTTTTGAAAATCGAATGCCATTTATTTATTTAAAAAAAGATTTTTGTTCTTGTCACAAGGTCTTGTGAAACTTTTTCAGTCGTTAAGAAAATGGAATTGACTCGAGAAAATTCAAGAGTGATCATTTATTACGACTTTCGAAGTGGTTTAACACAAAAACAGTATGTTGATCGGATGATTTTTGCACAGGTCGTTTCTGAACTCCGTAAAGAGAACTGCAACCGCCGCATCATCCTCCATCTCGACAATGCGAGTTCTCACACCGCGCACAGAACAAAAGAGTTTGTAGAGCAAGAAAACATAGAATTATAAGACCATCCCACGTACTGCCCCGACCTGAGCCCTAATGATTTCTATACTTTCCCTAAAATAAAGAATAAATTGCGTGGTCAGAGATTTTCATCACCTGAAGAAGCTGTGGAAACAAAACGGCCATTTTGGAGACCGAAACTTCCGAATAGAATGGTTGCTTCTCAATGATTGGTTCCATCGTATGAAAAAATGTGTCAAATTTCGCGGAGATTACTTCGAAAAGCAAAAAATACATTTTTAAATAGTAATGTTGTGTCATTTCCTTGATTCCCGAAATTTTCAGTGCCGCCCTCGTACTTAATGCAAATTTATGAGATATTGTTTTCTCATGAATGCTATTGTCAGAATTGGATCAATTCGTTTGTTCAAATTTGCCTAATCAACGAATTGAAATGGAAGCCAGCTTTCAAAAAACAAAAGAATCATCAAAATAGGTTTTTTTTTTAAAAATATAACAATAGGCTTGACTACTGAAATATATATAAATAAGAGTTATATCACCCTTTCTTCTGTTTACTTTAAGAATAGTCATTAACTTATGCTATGCCTAGTTCCGGGCCTTTCAATTTCCTTCCTTCCATACATCATATCTATTAATACACACACTACATTTCACATACACACATTTTGCATTATTTAAGCTTATTACACATCTATTACTTATTCTTCGTCGTATTTTTACTGATCTTATTTTAATTCTATATCTATTATATTCTACAGGATTACAGTTATTCTTAATTTCCTTATTTCTTAATGCTATCCTTATTTTAACTTTACTTACTAATTCTTAATCTAATGGGCTAGCGATAATAAAATAGGTTGACCCAGTCCGAAGTTACGAGGTTACATATACATTAAAAAAAACATATAGTCGAATTAATATCCTCCTTTTTTGAAGTCGGTTAAAAATAAATGGTTATTTTTATGAGATATCATAAAAACGGGAACATAAAAAAGGATGTACATGGAGAACATCGTATCGCTAGCTGTCCGTATGTGGCGCTCGCGTAATCCCTCTGGAAGTAATTAACAAAAGAAAACACGCAACATTTGTAAAATGAGTTTTTCCTAATAAAATAAAGAGAAACACAGCAGTTAGAGAAGTGTAAAGCTGTAGGGTTCAGAATTTCACTCTCAACAATACGATGGTATTTACGTAGCACGTTAAAAAAACATTTTCCACTTCATATTCTTATGTTAATATTGTGTATCGTTTATTTACCGTTCTTCGCTTAACATTTTTTTTTTTTATAATTTCTAAGCAAGTGCTTGACTACGATCCCACCTGATGTTAAGTGGAAATGCAGTCCTGGATGGTAAGGCGCACTAGCTTAGTAAATGCCTATTCACTCTACTCTTGAAAATACCCACATTGTAATCGGAAGGAAAGACAGACGCGGGCAAACTATTCCAGTCCTTTGCTGTACGAAGAATGAAAGACAAAGCAAATCGCTTCGTTCGGGTTTAAAACATTTGTATATTATAGTGTACTTTCCTTTGATATTATTGTCGAGTCCCTTTGTGCGTTGGATCGACACGTAGACAAGTGGTGTGAAATAACAACCGCTACTTTCCTGCTACCAAATGCGTGTACTTCGTTTACAGTTTTACAAGCAAGTGAATTTTAAAATGTGTTCTTCGTCCTGCCCAACGGTGGGGTTGCGGTCGTGGTCGTGGTGCGTTCCGATTGGTCGACCGATCTTCCAATAGAACCAATCCTGTTTTCAGAGTGTTTGCGATGTCCTCACTAGAGGGCACCAGTGGTACCAATACTGAACATGCCCCGGCCTTGGAAGTAGATACCGAGCGACTTTCAACAGGATCTTCATCTGGTAAACAGTGGGCAAATTTTGTGAATGCCCGTCGTATGAGCCCCGTCGCAGTTCGAATGTCTGCCACACGTGACACGCCATCCTTGCCTGGAATCGTCTTCAGCACTCGACCTAACTGCCATTTTAGTGGAGGCAGGTTATCGTCTTTGATGACGACGAGAGTGTCCTGCTTCAAGACGTCTGTGTTGTCGCGCCACTTGGATCGCGTCTGCAGGTCGGAGATGCATTCCTTCATCCAGCGGGACCAAAATGTTGTCTCATTTGCTCCACTCTTTGAAAGCGAGTGAGCCGAGATGTTTGTACGTCTTGTACGTCAAAGCAGGCCGGCGCTGTCAACGGACGGCCTATTAGAAAGTGTGCGGGAGTTAAAGGCAGGAAGTCATTCGGATCTGCGGACATTGGAGATAAAGGGCGGGAGTTTAGGATGGCTTCAATCTGTGCTAATACTGTGCTCAACTCCTCGTAAGTAAGATGTGCGTTTCCTACAACACGGCGTAAATGATATTTACAAGACTTCACCCCAGCCTCCCACAGACCACCAAAATGAGGAGCATACGGGACTATAAAATTAAATTTAATTTTGTGTGATGTAGCAAAATCTCGAATGTCTGTATGACACGAAGAAAGAAATTTGGCGAAATCGTTCATAGCCCCAACAAAATTTCGACCATTGTCCGAGAAAATTTCCTCAGACTTTCCGCGACGTGATAAAAACCGCTTCAACGCGAGTATGTAAGCTTCGGATGTCAAATCTGTAACTAGTTCTAGATGAATAGCACGCGACACTAAACATACGAACAAGCAAATGTAACATTTTACAGTTTGAGCACCTCTGCCCTTGCGGTTAATCATAAGAATTGGCCCGGCGTAATCGACGCCGCACCTTAAAAAACGGATGCGTGGGAGTAATTCTTTCAGAAGGTAAGTTTCCCATAATGGGAGTTAGCGTCTTGCCCTTCAATCGCGTGCATTTTACACAGTTATGCACTACCCTTCGCGCAAGATTGCGACCATTGATAGGCCACCAACTCGCGAATATTGTATAACAGAGCTTGCGAAGCTGCGTGTAATAATTTTGTGTGCTCGTGCTGGAAACAGAAGTTGCGTAAAATGATGTTTTGAATTTAATAATACTGGTGGCGTTTGTCGAATGAAAACCCGTAGAATACTTCATCCGACCCCCGACACGCAGTAGCCATCGACAAATATACTGAGCTTACTCAGTTTGTGCTTAGGTTTTAGTGAAATTTTATTAATTAATTGATTGCACTCTTCAGGAAAGGATTCTAATTGTGATAGCCTGGCAAGTACCCTCTCCGCCTGTTTATCTCATCGATACAAATTCTACCTGTGCGTTTATTAAATTTGTTTCGACAGTTGTGTGTAAAACGGAGCATGTACGAAGCCGCGCGCACCATGCGTGAGAATTGTGAAAATCTCGTGAAAGGAAAAGCGATATTTTCTGTGAATCCGTAGCAGTGAAGTTAAACTGAACCTTAGGTTTGATTTCGGGCAGCTCGTCTGTATACACACTTCCACTTTGCGATATGTAAGTGTCGTATTCGTTATATAAGAAATTCGGTCCTGCCCACCAAGCTTCAGATTTGAGTAAATCGTCCAACCTAGCTCCGCGCGAAACCAAATCGGCTGGGTTGTCCTTTCCGCGAACATGACGCCAAGGTAGTTGTTTCGCTAGTTCATGTATTTCGGCAACTCGATTCTGCACGAACGTTTTCAACAGGTTGGGGCTCATGCGCAGCCAGCCCAACACTATCGTCGAGTCCGTCCAAAACACGGTGTGGTCGAATTCGCGGTTAAGTGACGTAATTACCTTGTCATAAAGTCTAGTTCCGAGTAGTGCTCCGCACAACTCCAATCGCGGTATACTGACGGGCTTTAAAGGTGCGACCTTCCCTTTGGAGCACAACAATCTAACCGACACGGAATCATCCATGTTAACGGTACGTATATATAGGCATGCACCATAGGCCGCCTGTGACGCGTCTGTGAAAATATGCAAAGATACGTGCTTATTAGTCCGGCTACCTATTACGTAACGTGGAATACGTACTGTGTTAATTATAGATAACGCTTTGACGAACCGGTCCCAGGTCTGTGTGACGTCACCGGGTACTGGGTCGTCCCAGTCGATTTTTAATAGCCACAAACGTTGTAGTAAGATTTTAACTTGCATTATGCAAGGGCTAAGTAATCCTAACGGATCGAAAATCTGCGATATGTGTGATAGTATAGTGCGTTTGGTAACTACCTTACCATCACGATCACTATAATCATACTGTGTGTTGAAATGAAATTCATCCGATGCGCTGAACCAACCTAAACCTAGTGTTTTAGAATTGCTCGTTGTGTTAGAGGAGAATTGCTTCAACTCATCGCATGAACCCACCAATGACTCATCGTCCGGTGTGAAATTAAATATCCACTTTCTTAGTGAAAAACAACCTGACTTTAGTGTGTTCGTGGTCTCGTTGCAGAGAAATATTAAATTCAATTTATCGTCATCGCCTGTCAATAAATCGTCAACGTAAAAATCTTGATTTATGATTCTCTGTACGTCCACATTGTTGCTTTCCTGTCCTAATTGCTTCAGACAGCGAACGCTCAAGAACGGCGCTGACGCAGTGCCGTACGTCACCGTCTTCAGTCTGTACGTACTGAGGGTTCTGAGGGCGAATCTCGCCAGAGTATAAGCTGTAGGTCTCGCTGCTCCTCAGCCACTAAACACTGGCGATACATTTTCTCGATATCGGCGCAGGCGACGTACCGATGCCCCTGAAGCGTAACAGAATGCCCAATAAATCACCCTGAATCGCTGGACCAACACGCTGAAGGTCATTGAGCGATGCGCCCGATGTGGTCGGGGCGCTGGCATCAAAGACAACCCTCAACTTGGTCGTGGTGCTGTGTTCGCGAAACACACCGTGGTGTGGTAAAAAATAGTGCGGTGTACCGTGTGAAAGGACTTTAGTCATGTGCCCGAGGCTCTCGTACTCATGAATAAAGTCGCTGTACATTTTTTTATAAGTAGCAGACCGATGCAAGCGCCTTTCTAGTGCTAAAAAGCGTTTTTCAGCCTGAGCATATGAGTCGCCCAGGGTGTCAGGTGACTGTTTAAAAGGAATGGACACGCAGAACCTCCCGTCACTATTGCGTGTGGTGGTTTTGACGAAGTGATTCTCGCATTCCTGCTCCTCATCAGTCTGTGTGACCTGAGCCCTAGGTATTTCTTCGAGTTCCCAAAACTGACGTAGTAGTTGGTCTGACGATTGTGTGAAATTACAAAGTACTTGGCTGTTATCAATGTGCGCTTTGTGATAAACAGGACCTGAAAGTATGAAACCTAGCTTTGTATTTTGTAAATAAGGACCATTAGGTAACCTTATTTTCTCGTGTGAAATTATATCCCAAAATATATCAGCGCCAATCAAGATGTCGATGTCTCGATCATCTAAAAGTGTGGGTCGGCTAACTGAATGTTACTAGGAATTGAAAATTGTTTATATGTAACATTATTCATGTTTGACATGACAGAAGAAATGTGTGGTAAAACTATACATTTTATTTGTGTGTGATAGGGATTTATTCGTGATTTAACATCCAGTAAACAACTGTGTGTGCATTGCGTAACTGAGTTACCTACACCTCGAACTTCGTGAGTGGACTGTAATAATTTCGTGCGTAATAATTTTGAAAAGATTCTTTACAAAACAACGCTGTGAACCAGAATCGAGTAATGCTCGTGCTAAATGGTAAACATTATTACTATCTGCTATTTCGACTAATGCGGTTGACAGCAGTACCGGTTCCAGCCTTTGTGTGATACTTGTTGCGAGCTTAGATTAAAAGAAATGTTGTTATTATGCGCGTGACCGTTGACTGAATGGGAAGGGGATGCGCGGGAACTGCGGAAGTTGCAGAGGGCGTGGTCACGCCTCGGTTCGCAGCCAGTGATGCCGCGGGCGCACGGGCAGTATTTAATGACGCGTGATTGATGGCTACCGTATGTAGGTCATCACAGTGAATCAGTGTGTTGTGTTTTTATTACACCTTTGCACGGGCCGTAAATACATGCATGTACAGCATGACCAGTACGCAGACAGTTCTCGCATAGTCCCTTATCACGTATAACCTTCATTCTAGCATCTAAATCAGCCTGAAGAAATTTAACGCACGAATAAATAGGGTGATTTGATTTGCACATGTAACAAGTGTACCTTGACCTTGACTTAACTCGATCGTGCGTGTGTGGCTTGTCGGTAGAAACATAACAGTGAGACTTCTGTTTGTGACTTGAAGTGGATTTCTTAAAGTCAGCTGTGGTTGTGTCTTTGTTGTGTGATACCTGCAATGATTCTAGCATGTCTGCGCGACCTTGGAGGAACGATAACAAGTCAGTTAATTTTATTTTAAACTTTCTATCATTGGGATAAAGGTTACTTTTGTGTCGTTCCCACTCGCGTTCGGTACATTTGTCTAACTTAGACACGAGTAGGTATATAACCAACGTATCCCAAGTGTCCGTAGATTCTCCTAACATTTTTAACGCGCGCAAATTCTTGAGAGTGCAATCAATTAATTCCCTAATTAATGTATGCGATTCTTTGTTTAAAGATGTGGCGGTAAATAACGCCCTAACATGATTTTGAATTAGTAAACGATCGTTATCGTATCTGTTCGTTAGAAGCTCTTATGCAACTAAATAGGTATCAGAAGTGAAATCTAGTGAATTAATAACTGATAGTGCACTGGAGCTTAGGTAAGTTTTTAAATAGTGAAATTTTTGTATGTCACTAAGCGCCGTGGAGTTATGAACAAGGGAAAGGTAGGCATCTCGATATTAATCCAGCTGTCGTAGGACCCTGAAAACTCGGGCATAGGCATCGTCGGGAGTCGAACAGTCTGGAAGCTACTTGTATTACATGTTTTAGCTAGAGAATTGATATCCTTAGCCTACAAAGACTCGGTTTCCAATTTTGCTTTGTAGTATAAATCCTCAAATAATTCGCGTTGTATTAACTGCTCATCCAAATTTGACTCCTGAACGCTTTCCTCAATAGAACTCTGGACGTCGTTAAATTCTTTAAACAGATCAATAACTCCTTTACTGCGCAATTTTAAATTTATAATATCACTTGCGGGTACATTATCTATATAAATATTAAGGTGGCTAGTAAATTTTGTGAGCCTTGCCTTAAGGATACCACGTTTTTTGATGAGGTTTCTGAGCACGTGCTCAGTCCGCTCATCAACCCCCCTGTAAGGGGACTTGTCGCGTTTATATTCGGGGTCTATGCTCATTTTGGTGATGTGTAGGTATAACTAAGGTGACTTACTTGTAATATGTGCGATGTCGGGCTTTGTGCAGGATGACGCGACAAATTGAACGTGCAGGTAGTGCTGGTTGCTGAAATTAATGTTGAGCACAGTATGAGACAAAGGAATTTGGTATAGGGGGTTGGAACAAAGAAGGCCGTACCGTGACGTGTGTGTTTCTCACAGTAGTGACACCTCCAGTTCTTGTGCCCTACGCGTGCCCGCTTCCTTTGTCCTGCCAGCGCCTTCCAGTAGGTAGACAGGATGATGTGGCAATTTCTTCCAACGGTGCTGCTTCTCGAAAGACGTCCACGTGGAAGATGGACCAATATTTGTCTTCGAAAGGACCAGTATCCGTTGAGATGGACCAATATTCGGCTCGTAAGGACCAGTATGTCGAGTCCCTTGTGCGTTGGATCGACACGTAGACAAGTGGTGTGAAATAACAACCGCTACTTTCCTGCTACCAAATGCGTGTACTTCGTTTACAGTTTTACAAGCAAGTGAATTTTAAAATGTGTTCTTCGTCCTGCCCAACGGTGGGGTTGCGGTCGTGGTCGTGGTGCGTTCCGATTGGTCGACCGATCTTCCAATAGAACCAATCCTGTTTTCAGAGTGTTTGCGATGTCCTCACTAGAGGGCACCAGTGGTACCAATACTGAACATTATAATTACAATTTTTTTAGTTATCGATAGTGAAGTGGATAATTTTTAGTTTTTAAAGTGAAGTTTTTGATTTAATATTATTTTTTAAGTTAGTATTATCAGTAAGTTTGTATAATTGTAGTTCGATTCATGATATAACATTATATGATGATAATGCACCAAGTACCTTTGAAATGGATCACGCGGTGACCATCACGTGGGACTTAACGATCATTGTAAGTCCCTATAGTTGTTTCTATGAAGGGTTTGGTAGCGAAGTCTCGAACAACAACATCAAGACACTTTCTTTAAATGGCTAAGCCAAGAATCAGCCGTCAGGAGGTTTCTCTCAAAGCCAATCTAATCACCGATTGCTTGGGTCATATTTTGCTGGTTTCTTCACGGAGTTTTCCTTCACCGCCGAGCAACTTTGTAAAGTTTCAATAATGTCATTGTTGCCAGGACCGGGGATCGAACTCGGGATGCTTACATGCTAAGCAACTTAAGGTGACTGTCCAGATATACACTAGAAAATGAACTTTTATTTTTTATTTGAATTACTACATTAAACTACCAAAAAGGTTTTACTGCAAAATATTTTGTTACTCTCTTCTGCCTACAGTTAAATGTTCCGTAAGCCGTAAAAGCGACAAATTCACTGACTCAACCATAAATAGCCACTACATCAGTAATGTTACTTTTTATTTATTTTTTTCTATTGCGTAACATACTAAACGTAATTCGGGTACCTTGGCTGACGGATGAAATGGCGAATTTCCAGACGACATCTTTAATAAAAGCTTATAATACTAAACCTAATGAAAAACGCTGTAATAGAGATAAAAAATAGGTTTAAAACTAATGGGTGGGCGAGGAAGACGACTGTGTGAGGATCCGGCTTTTGCGACTGAACAGTGGTTGGACACTCTCTGGCCCCGGCTTCAAATCAAACGTTAAACGCTTACACGCGGACACGCTCTTTGTATTTTCGCATTAATGTGGAAATATTACGCAATAGACCTAACCAACTTCTCATCAAACTACTCATAAAGATGAAGAATATTTCCTATCCAAAAAAAATTAACCATCGAAATCGGTACACCCAGTCGAAAGTTATTAGGTAACCAACATAAAAAAAAATACAGACGAATTGAAAATGAGGTTGAAAATTGATCAAACATTAATAAGAAAACTAGGTACGTCTAGTTATACGGATACTGAAACATAAATACAAAACATACACAAATTAATATATACAGTAAATGATTCTGAATGTTGCATAAGCAATGTACAGCGAGCGATTGCTTCTACGAGTAAATTCAAAAACAAAAATCTCTCCAGCTCAACTCATGTCGTTTATAATTTACATACATTTCTCTGTCAGCTGCGCGCAATCTACGGACGACAATATTTCCAGGAATTCAGTATTATACCTCGGTACCATATCTCTGTTAAACATTTTAAAACAATTTAACTCTTATATTTCAATTCTTTTAATTTAATTCTCAATTTTAAAAACGTGAACATATTTAACAAGAGTTTTCACTGCTCCGTTTAAGATAAACTTGATTAAAATCTCATTGAATACGACTGCTTCCAATATCTGTACTTGACACAGGTCGACGAATTATCTAGTCCCTTGTTCAAAGGGCAAACATATTTAAATAATGTTTAAGTAAATCTAAAATTGGAAGGTTATTTACCTCGTAAATAAATACATATAATTTATTTCATTCCATGCTACTGCAATAAGCTAAGAGCCGTGATAGCTGTGTCCGGGCATTTATCGTAAGTACGCTAGCAACCCAAGTTCGATCCCCAACAAGTTGCAAGTAGCGGTGAAGGAAAACGTATTGAAGAAAGCTACATGAAAATTTTCTAAGACATGTCAATTCTGCCAATACGCACTAGGACCGCATATCGGACTATACCCTTATACGCACTTCATTCAGAAGGCCTGTGTCCAACAGTAGGATATATATAATATATACATATATGTATCGTTGTCTTCGTTCCACTGATAGTAATTTTCTCCATATTTCTTCCATTATACTGATTTCATGCATAAATCTCTTACCTTTAATGCAATAAGACTCTGGAATGCGCTGCCAACAAATGTACGTACAGCTGGAACTAAATCTACTTTCAAACATTTACTATGGAAGCTTTACCTAAGCAAGGAATAGTTTGACAATTGCTGTCCCTATCCATCTATAATTATATATATATATATGTATTTATATATATATCTATTTATTATTATGTATAATTATTATGTTTATATATTTTATTTATTTGTAAGTAGGTATGAATATTATATCTACATGCATTTATTATAGTTTTCTTTAATTTATTATTTTCTCACATAGCTTGCACCCGTTACTTTGTCTCTACACAACCCCAAGGTAGACTGGCAGAGAATGCATACTGGCCTTTAGTCCGCCTATTTGTACCTTTTTTTTGTATTGTGTGCAAATAAAGAATAAATAAATAAATATGTTGGACGTATCTTTATTTAAGTTAATAACTTATTTATATACGTATATTTATTGACTACTATATGCAAAGATTTCACATTTCGTACGAATATTTTACGTAAGAATATCTCAATTCAAATAAAAGAACATTTTCCTTCACTTCTTAAACTTTGTATGATATGTCAATAGGTCCCAATATCACGTACGTAAATTTTCATACTTCATATCTTCGGCCTTATTTTTCACACGGCAAAAATACTATCTACTTTCTATTTGCATATCAAAGTCTATCTTTCCTTTGTGAAAAACACAACAGTTTTATGGCAATTTATAAAATATACAACACTTTCCTTCCACGCGAATGAACTTTTAGGCATCGCTGAAGTTCTGTGCTATATACTCAATGTATTTTCAAACAATATTTTGTCGTATAAATAAGAGGCCGTTTCACTTTATATTGTAAAATATAACCTTGGTGCCAGAGTCGAGGATCGAACTCCTAGTATGCAACTTGAGGTGACCGCCCGGATACTGTGCTACCACGACTCTAAATATATATAAATAGCTGTACCCTCCACGTCGTCCGCGTGGAATTTACCAAAAATGTTATGTATGTTATATCATTATCATCATCATCAGCCTGTATCTATCCACTGCTGGAAATAGGCCTTCCCCAATGCCTTCCACCACATGCGATCCTCAGCTTTCCGCATCCAGCCACTTCCGGCTATCCTAACAAGGTCGTCGGTCCATCTGGAGGGAGGGCGCCCCACGCTTCTCCGACCTATGCGCGGCCTCCATTCCAAGACTTTCCTCCTCATCTACCGTCGCTGACTCGGCATATGTGGCCAGCCCACTGCCACTTCAACTTGCTGACTTTAAGAGCTATATCGACTACCTTCGTTCTCCGTCAAATTTCTTCGTTTCGGATTCTATCCCTTAGAGACATGCCGAGCATAGCTCTTTCCATCGCTCGTTGTGCGACTTTCAGCTTGTGGACCAGCCCAACGGTCAGAGTCCAAGTCTCCGCATCGTAGGTCATGGCTGGGAGGACACACTGGTTGAGGTATTTGCGAAGTTAGGATGGTGCGGAGTCTTCCGAATGCCGCCCAACCGAGCCGAATGCGTTTATCGATCTCTTTGTTGAAGTTACCCGGTCATCTATGTTATATATGATACCTTTGAAACTCCCAAACAGCTTATATTTTTCCGAAATTTCGTTATATAATGTATACAAAAACTTAATAAATTATATACTAAGACTTTCCTCGAGAACGGCTCTATCCATTGATGAGCACAGCATGAAAATAAATGTAATAGTTTTTATGTTTACCGCGAACAGACAGACACACAGCGTGAAGCGACTTAGTTTTATTCTATCTAAGGATACAAAAAAGAATTACTAAATGCGTTAAGTATGTTGCACATTCTGTAAACTGTCAATGGAACATTGTTTATTCAAAACCAGAGTTAGCTAGCAGTTAACAATGTGAGCATGCGTTAACCGCGCAGTTTACGGACGACCGATATTAGTGTCTGCAGTTAGAATTACCGACAAGCTGGAGCTCAGCCAAGAGCTGCGACCGTGGCGTATTCGTCTCACCTGTTCGTGTTTCAGTCTGACATACTGACTCTAAGACCCGGTTATGTCACTGCAACACTAAATAACTAATGACGAGAACTTAAAATATGGACAACGAATAGTTGCTTTGATTGAACAAGTATTAACGAGTAAAAAAACCGACATAAAATCGTATTATTATGCGCAAACACTTTGTATTTCCGAATTATCGTAGGGATATTGTGTAATAAAATTAATCTAAGCCATTAAAAAATGAATCATATTAGTCCTCGTGAACCTAGTTTCTTATTCTCTACCTATGCAGGGGCTAGGCTAGACCTATGCAGTATTTCGTCCAAGTCAGCAAATAATATGGCAAGAAAACCGTGTCATCCACACACCGAATCTTACAAATGCGCTTTCCACCCACAGCAAAATCCTTATCCCACACTTCGAGAGTTTTGCGAATTATATATTTGCCGTAGATGTTATAAAGTAGAGGCGATATAATGCATCCTTGTATAACTCCCTTTTTAATGCTAAACATTTGAACAGTTGGTGTCTAAATTAATGACAGAATAGTTGTTCACATAGAGATTTCGGACTAGATCAATAATGTGTTCAGTAGTTCCCATTTCAACCATTACTTTCCAAAGTTTATCTCGCTTCACACAGTCAAAGGCTTTGGTATATTCAACAAAACATAGTATATATGTTAATGGGAATAAAAATACACAGAATAATAAAAATACATATGAGGAAGCGTATAAGTAAAAATATAAATACCTAGCGTACCCAGCCCGCTTCGCGGGGCTAGATTTTGCTTTATTTTATTTAAAAAATAAACTTACATCATTAAATATAATATTTAATTTAACTCTCACAATATATTAAATTATTCATTTCTCTCCCTATTCACTCTCCTCTATCATCTTCTCGAGAGGTTGAAGATCATTACGTACACCCATGTACATATTAGTAAAAAATATAATTCTTATCATTTATACAAAAACAAATCGGACTCAAGTTAATGTCAGAAATAAAAGTACGACATATGGCTTGTTTGGCAGTTCAAAAAGAGGAGTGCTCCGATCGTCATCACTTCATAGGATTACTTGCCAGGTCAATCTGAACATTCCCTGAAAGTTTCACTGAGATCGGTCCAGCCGTTTCGGAGCCTATATGGAACATACCAATACACTTTCTCTTTTATATATATAGATTTAAACGAAGCCCTATTTACGAATACATCAAATATTTAAGTTCATTCGTTTATTTATAAGATACACAGCAATTTATTTGGCTAAACATCATCATGTGATGCTTCGCACGTCAAAAAGTTGGAACGGTTCCGGGAGCATATCAGTTGGGGGCGCTGGCATCGATCGGGATGCAGTGACCCAGTCTGTCTTACATGCATCTGCTCTCCGGCATCTAAAGTTCTGTTTATTAAAAAATATTTAAGCAGAAACTTTAAATAAGACCGTGTGCGGCCAGTATTTTGTGAAAAACTTTTTTTATAGAAATAGTAAAAATGTTTCTTCTTCGTGGTGCGTTTATTTTATCTTATTAATAGTTTTTCAGTGTAGATTTTTTTTATAAATTAATTAATTTAATTTACAGAAGTAATATTTATATGTTTCTTACTTTATGCTGTGGTTGTACCTGGAGACTGTGCTTTTAGAAAGTATGAAACTTTTAAGACGCCTGTGCCTATTGGTAAGTTTTAATCAAAATCACTTTAAATTAAATCTCTTTTTGTAGTTAAATATATTTCAATTTAAAATATGTAATAATTTTACGTTATATAGATGGTTATTGGATGGTTATCGTATATCCGTTAGAAGGTGACTATTAGGGGTGACTATTTGCGATAATTTTTACCCCTAAATGCATTATACAAAGTGTACAATTTGAGTTATCACGTTGCTTTTTTCGAAATAAGTCAGAAACACAACTTCAAAATTCATTAAAATAAAGTATCAATTTAAATCTCATCTAACTCATCTTCAATCTTACTCAAAAATAGTTCACTTTTGCAAATATATAGGGATTAAATTATTGTAAATAGTCACCCCTTTCACCTCCTAATGGATAAAAATAAACCTGTATATAATATATTTATACAAAATAAATATAAGTTAAGTCTACGCTAAAAGTCGTCAGCGGCGGTTTAAACGCTGTCTTTTTTATGACAAACTATACAGTTGGCCATAGAGGCTGGCCTACACTGCTTCGCCGGATTAACAGGTGACATAGGTTTTGGTCGCTTAGCCTGAACCTCTTAGTTTAAACGCTGCATAGAGCGCTTTTTGTTATAGAAATATCATAATTATGTTACGAAGTTCTGTCGCCTTTGTCCTCTGTCACACACTCGCGCATGTTATCATTATGGAGTACTTACCTTATTGGATTATCACCAACCTACCAATATCTCAATAAACAAAACAATCTATTATATAATTATATGATTTTAGGAGTTCCATGGAATATCTTCGGAACTCAAAATTTAATGGCATCAAATTAAAATGGTACCTAATTAAAGCAAACCATTTCAAACGAAAACAGCATATAAAATCGGTCCATAAATGACTTTGAAAAATAACACGCGCGGTGAATTGAAAATCCTCCTAACCAACCAATTTAAAAAAGGAGGTTCTCGATTCGTCTGTATTTTTTATGTTTGTCCATGTGGTCCAATTCTGACGTGAATTTGCACAAAGTATTTGCGCGTCTAATGGACGAATAACTCACTATAATGATAACCGATTTATTATCTGTGAAATAGCAACTGACCCCTTTATCCCCACTGGGGACCCTTGTCTCGAGTTACTAGCAATAGAGGTTCAGGCTAAGCGACCTAAGAGCCTCTCAATCCGGTGAAGCAGTCAAACCCAGCTTCTCTGGCCAATCTGTAGTACGTCATTAAAAAAAGACAACCGATTTCGATAATTCTTTTTATTCGAAGGATCAAGAGAGTTTTGATGAGAATTTGATTTGGTTTTGACTAATTGTATTTTAAAATAATCCTACGATATTTTGGAAATACAAAGAGGTCATTCGCAATTAATAACGTTTAACGATTGATTCGATTTGAAGTCAGTTTTTGTTTTTACTCGTAAATATACTTGTTTGAAGACTTAAAAAATCCGAAAGCTCTTAGAATACACTGTAAGAAGCATAGATGAAGATTGCAAACAAAACAACAGATCGTTACACTCGTATCATATTCTATGTACGAGTATATCATTTCCAGGTGCTATATTCCCACCGAACACAGTCGCAGAAGTGGCTTTCGCATCGGCCCTTGCAAGAGCCTCTATGGAAAGCAGACACTACCATTTCACATTGAAAGTCATCTATTCACCATATGGGGATAGTTTCGCCGCTTCTCGAGCTGGTATGACAAATTGTTCTTTATAATTAACCAACTTCAAAAAAGGAGGTGTTTCTCAATTAGCTCGTATTTTTCAATCGTAGCGCCTTCATTTATACTTTTGACTTTTTTGAAGATATACCAGAGAATTACTAAAAATCACATGACAGAATGCTTGTTGATTCAGTTTGATCACCAATGCCAGTACCATTTAAATTGTTTGTTGCAATTTTAAGTGAAGAAAGACATCGTGAGGAAACCTGCAAGTTCTAGAAAATTCTTTAAAATATGCGAAACGTGTCAATACACATTAGGACCGCGTGGTAGGCTATATATGCAAGACTAGTTTTGTTAATAGAACATATATAAAACGTATACGGAATAAGAATAAAAAACATGAACAATTTTGTGTTGCTCTGTAATTCAAGAAACCACATTAAAAGTTTATTCCTGCTTTTGCTAAACTATAAATTAAATTATGACATCTTCTATTCTTTTTCTATTTGACATCACTGACAAGTCTTTTTTCATTGACATCACAACAAACCTCCATAGACTCCACTATGGAGGTTTCATACAAGAAAATAAATATTATTAGTTTCTAACATATTAAACGTTTCAGCGTGTGATCTATTATCAAGCGGTGTTATTGCTATATTTGGACCAACTGATGCTAATTCTGCCGCTGCTGTTGAGGCTCGTTGTAGGGCTGCCAGAGTTCCACATATACAAGTAAGTTTTTTTTTTAATGAAAGAGACAAACGACCTGCCTATTTGAAATGGTAACTGCCACTCACAATAATACCTACCAAATAAAATGTAGGTGTTTTAGATACCTTTACACAAAGACTTGAACCTAAGACACCTCACGTAGAACGAAACGCAAAAATATAACATACATTTTCACCGAGTTTCTGATAAATATTTTCATATTTAGCTTATAAGCTTGACTTGGGGAGTAAGATGGCGAGTGTGACGAGAGCGTTACGAAAATGTGATCTTCTGATATGAATTATACTGATGTGAACTACTTTGCTTTAAAAATAACTTATCTTTTCATTAAAACATCAATAGATATGTATTTATTACAATACCAGTATTGAAGGTGTATTTTTTTAATATAAAACGGTTTAAAGGCTGTATGGCGACCCCCTCCTGTACGAAGTCTAAAACGAGCTACGCCACCTGGAATCAATTTGTTCCCTGAAGCCGTTTCTCTATCCAAAGCTTTTGCAGCATTCATCAAAGATAACGACTGGACCACTTACACGCTCCTATATGATGACGATTATGGTAAATTAGCAATTATATTAGTAAGTATTAGAAGTCTTTGAATCAAATAAAATATTAATTAAGAGGGTAATTAAGAGGATCTTTTAATTCGAAGTAGTTATTTATGTAACGAGCTCTGACGCCTATATTACTCACTTCTTCCATATTTGTGTTCGTTGTCGTTAAAGAGTTGTCTAGTTTTACATTGTTATAAAAGTTAAAGAGAACCTAACAAAATCTTAATCAACAATCATTCCTACCACGCAGACTAGACTACCTAGAAATTTTGATATGGGCTCTAAAATCAAAACAGGTTCATAAATGATGGCGCTATGAATGTATAAACATTAACAAAATACAGACGTATTAAAAACCGTCTGCTTTTTTTGAAGTCGTTTAAATATCTGCCGTCTATTGTGATTGGATGAACACAACGGCACATGGAGAAGGAAATACTAAATCTATCAATGGACACAGGCTGATGACGTTGATTATTACAATTATCTTAATTAAAAATAATAACATTATTTAACATTAACAGGTCTAATACGCCTCCAGGAAATATTAAAGCATGCAGCGCCAGGACATAAATGGTTAGTACGTAGGTTAACACCAGGAGAAGACAACCGCCCTCTTTTCAAAGCTGTGAAAGCGACTGGTGCAACTAGAATTATCATAGACTGTCCTGCCGATAGGATTCTAAAATATTTAAAACAAGCAAAAGAAGTAAAGTTCTTCGAGGACTATATGGTACGTTTAACTTATTTATTGCTGATGAAACTGAACTAAACGGAATCTGTACAATCAAATGCTGCCAATCTGTACAAACAAAATTTCTATACTTATACCAAAAGATAATCAGGAACGGCGGTTAGAAAATAATGGATGTAATCCACCACGATTATCTATCGGTAAAAACCTTTAACATTTACTTATTTCTATACCTTCTTAGCTTAGCAAATGCTGAACCACGAACCCACCTAATGTTAAGTGGCGGTGGTTTAATGGCATTTGCCTTTTCAATCTTATCTGAAAAGCACTTCCATTATAATCGAGGCGAAAGACAGTCGTTTTTAATCCCACTCCTATGTACTTTACTTTATGTCCATCGTCGTGTATATGCATCATAATAAAAGAAGAAATGAAGAGTTTTAATCGAAGCCAAATTAATTTTCTCACAAAAAGATCAAAGGCTGGGAAATATCCGTACTTCTTAATGGCGGAGGTAGAGGGACTGTGGAATTAGAATGTAAACAGCACATATGCACTAACCAACGAAAACATTTCAATTACACGAGGCTTACAAAATGTAGGTTGTCTTAAGTATGAACAAATTTCTAAAGTATCAAATTACCTCTTAAAACTAAACTATGCTACTAGTGACAATACCTTAACCGACAAAATAAGTATCATTTTGATTTTTTAATAACTACAAATTAAAAGGGATTTAACGAATTTTCAGAGTTACGTTCTTATGTCATTGGATGCTAATACATTAAATCTCGAAGAATTACAATACGGCCCAACAAATGTCACATGTTTTCGTATTTTCGATCATTCTGATCCAAGAACACGATCTCATTTAGCAGATTGGAAATCAAGAGGATCCTCTGACGTCCAAATGCCTAGAACAGCCCAGGAAATAACAGTAAATATTTTACTCAGCATATAAATCACGAAATATTTTCAATTATAACTTATTCAAACTCCTTGGTATATTTTACGTATTTATAGACGGAAGCTGCATTGGCCAGTGATGCTGCAAAACTTATAACAGATGAAGTTGAAAATGCACCAGAAGAATTTAAGATAGAAGCTCAAGCACTTCAATGTGATTCTGAAAGTCAATGGGAAATTGGCGAGGAATTCTTAAATAACTTACTTACGGTATTTTAAGTTAAACTATGATTATTAAAAATCTTACTTATTTATTTACTGATTAATACAAGCCAAAAACTATTTAATTTTAGAATCCAAAATCTGGTATAACAGATAAAATATTACTGGACAACACAACGGGTGAGCGAACTAATTTTAATGTCGAAATAATGGAGCTCTCGAATACTGGTTTTACCAGCATAGCAAACTGGAATGCTATCACTGGTTTTAAATATGCTCGAACAGCGGTTGAAGTATCAGATATTTTAGCTGAGAAATGGCAAAATAAAACTTTTAGAGTGGTCTCACGTATTGGAGCTCCTTATCTAGTTGAAAGAACACCTAAGGAGGGCGAGGAATTAACTGGCAACGACAGATATGAAGGATACTCCAAAGACTTGATACATGAAATATTAGTGGAATCCCTACATCTCAATTATGAGATAATTATAGTACCAGGAAATCTCTATGGTTCATACAACAAAGAAACTAAGCAATGGGACGGTCTTGTAGGTTTCCTTTTGGAAAGGGTACGTATTTTGTATAGTCTTGTCTACTTGGTATATATTGGTATATACCTCATGATCGAAATGCATGATTAAAGAAATTGTGACTATTATTTTAAAGAAAGCTGACTTGGCTATATGCGATCTAACAATAACGTACGAGCGAAGGTCTTCAGTTGACTTCACAACGCCTTTTATGACTTTGGGTATAAGCATTCTGTATTCGAAACCGACACCTCCACCGCCCGAGTTATTTTCATTTCTAAAACCGTTTTCGGTTGATGTCTGGATTTATATGAAAGCGGCTTATCTAATGGTTTCTTTGTTACTTCACATACTTGCTAGGTAAGTGTAACTTGAATGATCATCTGTAGATTGGTGTTTCATAAAATTGTTAATTAATAACTACACTACCTAATAAATTTCATAAAATGATATCTATTTACCAACAATTACGATTCTAGATTAGCACCAAAAGACTGGGAGAATCCTCATCCATGCGACAAATCTCCGGAAGAATTAGAGAACATATGGCACATTAAAAATTCATGTTGGCTGACAGTAGGATCAATTATGACTCAAGGTTCTGATATCCTTCCAAAGTAAGCAAAATATTGTTTTACTCATTCCTATTTAAAATAGTGTCTTGTTAAATAATTACTATTGACATTATAAAACACACGAAAATTTCTTTTTTTTTTATATATCAGGGCTCAAGTTAGCTTACCACAGAAAGGTGAAGAGACAACAATAGCGATTTGCTTTTCGTCACGCTTATTTCATTCTTCGTACATTATTATACGATAAAGAAATTTAGTAATCAGTAAGTCATTTTTGTAGACAAAACAAAAACGGAAACATCTTTGATACAAGCCGACAGATCAGTGACTTGGCTATAATTGCAATTTTTATATATTTTTGAAATAGGGATTTTTGCTGCTGAATCAATGGATAACTAAGGCTACTATGAACACAGCTGTTCTCTTAGAAATGTCCATTTTAGTAAAAAAGACAAAGAACCATGGCGAGATTTTATTTGACAAATTTTAATGTCCTAAAAATCAATTTTAACAAACCAATTTAAATAAAGAAAATCGTTTTTTAAAATTGAGTTTTGATTCAAAGAACTTGGAGACTAAAAAACATATTAAATAGGAAGCGAACTCAATAAGAGTGGTTTATTGTTGTCATTTGTAAGTTGTTCCTCTGTCAAGTGTAAATATTTTTTTTCTCTGTTATCATCGTTAAAACTGTGTCCAAAACAAATTAGGATAAAAGCAATTTATTTGATTAATAATACAATATAAGGATTTCTTTATAATCACCAAAATAATCATGTATACTATGAATTAGTATTATTGGGAATTAGGGAGTAAACATGGTTTATTGTCATGGCAACACTAGACTGTCAGATGAATAGAATCTCAAGTTGACATCCGCACAACCGTTTGTTCGAAACTCTTGTGTTGTCGCGTGTTTAATACACATTTGTGTGTACACATATTTACATTTATATAATATATGTGTATAATTTGTTAATAAAATGTAATTTTAAATGTTATTTAATGTAATTTATGTTAAATAACATTTTCACACAACCTCCAAAATATAAAAATGAGTATAAGTTTATTTCTCCAGGTTCTGTATCAAAACTGTTTTTACCAATAAGCTTACAAACTGATACTCTATTCATATTGTTTTTTTGATGTTTAGGTCTATTCATTCGATCTCAATTAATTCAATGTACGCACGTTCGCCATTGTTGTTTGTGGTATTTTTAAATTTCGTTACGTTTCTATATGCATGCTGTTATGACAATGAAAATATTACTTGCGTATTTTTATTCCTCTCAATTTACTTAGGGGTTATTCGACGAGGTGGGTCTGCGGTATGTGGTGGTTTTTTGCATTGATAATGTGTTCTTCGTACACCGCAAACTTGGCTGCTTTTCTCACCAATGCCGCAATGGACGATTCCATAAAAGGCGCTGAAGATTTAGCGATGCAGACAAAAATTAAATATGGGACTGTACAAGGCGGATCTACTTTTTCGTTTTTTAAGGTTAAGTCATTATTTTGTTATATTTATTATAATTTTAATTTTTAGTTTAGAAATCAGTGTAAAAATACATCACGCCTACGATTCATCGAGCTTAGTAGCTCATAGTAAGTCCAGGTTCAGGCTAAGCGACCTAAGAGCTATGCCACCTCTCAATCCGGTGAAGCAGTCAAGGCTAGCTTCTCTGGCCAATCAGTGTAGTACGTCCAAAAAAAAAGTAGCTTAAAACCTTCGTAGACTCATGTATAGATATAGAGAAGAAAAGAAACAATCAAATAAAGTAACTCTCATAATTTAACACACATTTCACTGTAAAATAATGTTGGATTTTCAATACAATAGCGTTCCAATGTATCAACATTTCAAAGAATGTGGGGAGCTATGGAATCAGCCCGCCCGTCAGTTTTTGTTAAAAACAACGACGAAGGAGTAGAAAGAGTGAAGAAGGGTAAAAAGAAGTACGCATTCCTTATGGAATCAACAGCCATTGAATATCAGCTAGAGCGGAACTGCGATCTGATGCAAGTTGGCACTACTCTAGACTCAAAGGGATATGGGATAGCCATGCCATTTGGTATGTATTTAGTAGAAATAAGAAAGATTCGGTCAATTATGTAAAAATTTGAGTAAAACTGACATTTTAATGCTTAAAAATAACTATAATGCAATAAATAGGATTTAGGAGAATTTTTAAAACTACCTCGAGGGGAACAGTTTCCCACATGTTGGAGCAGCTTGTTGTACAGTCGGGCTCAACCGTATTCGATAGACTTCACATGCCTTAGAAAAAAGGTTTCTTCGTGATGTTTTCCTTTACCGAGCGCGTGGTACTTAACACTTAAAATTTCAACAACAAACTTATTAGTGCCGGCACCGGGGAGCGAACTCGGGTTGCGAGCGTACTATGCAACTTGAGCCAACCGCCCAGACACTGAGCTATCACGGCTCGGCTATACAACATGTATGTAAACATATTTATATTTAGTATATAACGTAACGTAAATTTTGTTGGTAAGATTAATTTAAGGAATCCATAATGTCATCCTAAGGTCCACGCAGGGATCATACAAGACTATTTTCACGAACCTGACACACCTCTTTCATTCATTAACACAAAAGCATATTTGTCGGCAAATTTTACAAGTTTAAATTTTAAATAAACTATTAATAATAACAATGACTACAATACAAAAAACGGATATACCATAAATAATAACGTTGTCATTTTACATGTTCTAGATTCCTCGTACCGTACTGCTGTTGATAATGCAGTATTGAAATTGGCTGAAAGTGGAAAATTAGTTGAACTTAAGAATCGTTGGTGGAAAGTTCCTGATGATGAAGCTTGCGAAGTGAGTTAAAAATTTAAGCCTAAAATTAGGTAATTTATATAGACGTTATGTGTGTGTGACGAAACGCTATTTTTAGTAGCACTACCTTTTGCGTGCTCTTAATTACCAAAGGAAGAAAATGCTAAATAGCATTAAGTTCGCTTTGTACCTATACTTTGGTGCAGTAATCAATTTATCTATATATCTATATGTCTAAATTATTAAAATTCATAGAAATATCTAGTTATTATAACTAAATGTGTTTAGCTTGCTCTTAGTTCGGCTCCCAGGCGCCATCGAAATGTAATGCTAACGCCCCTAGAGTGACCATCATAGCCGAGGTCCTCTCTCAGAAGCCCTTGCGTTTCTCTCATAGAGGTTCAGGATAAGCGATCTAAGAGCTGCCACATTTCAAACCCAGTGAAACTGCCAGCTTCTCTAGAATATCAGCGTAGTATTGTCACAAAAAAAATGTATTAAATTACATAATATAAGTTGTAAAAGTATTTCTTCCCAGGAAGAAGAGGCTGGTGAAGAAGGAGCGAGTGCCGAAGAACTGGGAGTAGATAATGTTGGTGGTGTGTTCGTGGTATTGGGTATAGGCTGTGGGATGGCTGCAGCTCTGGGTAGTTTTGAATTTTTGTGGCACGTCAGAGAAGTTGCTATTGAGCAAAAGGTAAGTTGTAGTAATTTATGTCGTCCAGTCGGCCATGATGGGTCACAGCTTGATGAACAAAGCGTCTTGATCGTCAATCACTACTGATGCAGGTGCATTGTCGTTTTGAATAAAACTTAGAATATTGGACAAATGGACTTAACTCTAAATGGACTAACTACATAGGTGATTACTACAAGGAGGTTATCTAGTAGAAAATGCAATTATACTTTTATTTCATTAAGTCTCTCTACCTAAGTTTAAAGTGTTTTATTATGTATAAATATCTATTATACAAGTGATTTACATGTGTAATGTAAGTGAAATATTGATCGAAAAATTAAAAAAATGTAATACACATAAATTTCTGTACGTATTATTTAATACTATTTTAGTTGATAGTATTAGAAAGAGGTATGTTTATTTCCAGATGTCGCAAGTAGACGCATTTTGGGCGGAGTTGGCGTTCGCTTTAAGTTTCTGGGAAACAGAGAAGCCAGTGGTACATTCAAGACCTTCTTCATCGAACTCAGGGTCCATTGCCTCAAGAGCATCATCAGTTCTTCGCTCAGCAGCAGACCTATTTCATCTGGATGTTTTCAAATAGTTAAATATATTTTTATTATTAGTTCTAGTACAATGGCCCAAGTTATTTCATATAAAAAACTTACGAAAGTTTCCATATTTTGTGCAGATTTTTTTTGTATATTGTACTTAGGAACATTGTTTTTAAATTATCATTATCTCATTATGTCATCATGGACCATTAACACAGCAAACGCTGATAAAGCAACTCAATTGCGCTTTTTTTTATTTACTTTACAATTATTATTTTAGGCTGATATCTTTATACAAATGTAATGAAACCAATATTATTACCATTAGTAAGGTAGGTATTACCATTACAATAGTGAAAGAATTTGTAACGGAAGGAATGGTGAGGAGCGGATGTGGGAGCGAATAACGCGGTGGAGGGGAGAGGTGGGAGCGCAGATGAGGCGAGGAGGGGAGAGGGGGCGAGGCGAGGAGAGGAGGGTAGAATATAAAAGCGATGGTTTTGGTTGGCGGAGTGCTCTTCGTTGTCAGTAAAGCAATAAATAAGTATACATAAAAATTAAATGTGTTCTTTTCTTTATATAACTAAATATAACATAGTCGTTATATATATATATAAATAGTGAGTCGTTATAAATTATTAAAATCAATTCAATTTATTAGAGTTTACCAATTACAAACAAACGAATATTTCCTCTTTATACGTTCAGATAAAATAATGTTGCTATCATTTTAAAAATAATTTAAAAAATAAAAAATATGTTGTAATAAAATATGAAGCTACGCTTCAGGTTATAAACAATATATTTTGAATTATTTGCGTCATACAAACTGTCAACTACGGGATTTAAAATTGTTGATTATGTTGAAATTTTCCTTTGTGGTTGTCAGTTACTTAGTGATTTTGTGTTTATATGTATGATTGTGTACTAAATTAATAAAAATAATCAGACTTCGAAGTACTTTATAAAGATAACGAACACGAATATGGAAGAAGAAATACAACACAAGCGTCAGAACTTCCTAATATAACAATGACACTACGGAAATAAAAAGGCGTCTGGAGCTATTAAAATTTATTTGTTTTTGTTTTTACTGTAAAATATATTATATATATAATTGTTCACTTGTTTATTTATTTAATAAATCTCATCAAAATTAATAAAAGACGTGGCTGCTCTTAAAACGGAGACGGCGCGAGACTGTGAACGCTCTCGTCGTGGTGATTGGGAAGCGGTGGAGGGAGCAGCAGAGCGCGGCGGGGCGGCAGGCTTGTGCAGCACCCGGGGTCGAGAGACGCCCTCCATTCACTGAGTAAAGCCTCTCGGAAAGTTACCTGAAATTATTCACACATTTATATACATTCCTAACATAAGTGCTTCTTGTCTTTCGCGATTCGAATCCATATGATAATTGAAGGGTTTTATATGTTTTAACTTTACTGGACATAACAACTATATATATATATATATATATAGCAAGCAGCGATCACTGTGTTAAAGTTCTACACCAAATGTTTGCTTTTTCTAATATTAAGAAAACATACAAATTTTCTCAATTTCTTAAAAATGTTTATTTCAATGTTTTAAGATAAGTTGACGGTTCACGTCGATAGTTGAATAGTGGATTCGAACCTACAAACTATTGATACATTAATATTTAATTAATAGATATATATATATTAATAGATATATAGATATACGCTTTTAGAATTGTTATGTCATAATTAAATTTAAAATTTGTAATGTAATTTTAAATCAGATTTATTAGTCACTGTATAAATAAATATGGCTGTCGCTACATTAAATATGGTTTGCTGTATATATGTGCCGACAGCCTAACTTTTCATAAAAAGTTTCTCAATTACTTAAAATCACACTGACTGCAACAGTGGACTGATCACTCCACTGCTGCTGATTTGACTGTTGGCGCTAATCACATCGTCATGTGATCCGCAGTCTCGATTGCCTCTTCTATAAAAACAAACTATCTCTATAAAATAAATAAGGAATGTAAATGTTACCTTTTCCTTGACACTTATCTGGCGCGCGTGTAACAAGAAATCGATAACAGCTACGAAGAAGCCTAAAATCCCTCCGAATCCCAACACTAAAAAGATTCCACTGGTATTCTTCATTTGTAATGATCCATTATCATCTTCCTCGTCAGCTAATTTCTGTGGATAGTATACAATTTAGTTTGGACGACTTTAGAAGAGCAAAAATTACATCAATCGTGGCAATAAATTTCCGTATTAGTAAGTTATACACAGAAATATCAACAAATTACCACTTGTTTCATATACTATTGACATAAGCTCTTTTGCTCCTTTTCCTAATAAAAAAAATAAACGTATACACATTACCTGACAACTTCCTTCTTTGACGTCACTCTCCCACCATCTTTTTTTTAATGTCAAAAGCTCCCTGTCTCTTGCAATGCTAAAATAGCATTATCCACCAACCGTTTGTAGGGTGAATCTAAAAGATACCGTGTCCGTGAGAGTTAAATTTAATATTTAATTATGTATATTGTTTTTAAGTAAAATTACGCAAAACTCTAGCCCGGTGAAGCGGACTGGGTACGCTAGTGTTATATAAAATTGAAATGAAACTCACTTTTATGTAAGGCGATGCCATAATCTTTAGAATCTAACTTGGAGCCAACCATCTTCAAATCACAGTTCCTTTGCATATAATATTCAATAGCGGTAGATTCCATAAAAAATACATAATTCCCTTTACTTCTTACCACTCGATCTCTCCCTTCATCATTGTTATTGGTAAAAACAGTTGGTTTAGCCGACTTCATAATGGTCCAAATCTTCTGATACACTGAATCATTTGATGTCTAAATATGAACATTAAATATATTATACAATGGTAAAAAAGACACAAACTTATAATAATAAATATATAACTACACTCGTAAGTAAAAATAAAGAGTCGTTAGAAAAATAAATTAATAAAAATATTTTATTTTACCTTAAAGAATATTAACTGTCTATCATGCACAATTTATTTCAGTTTTACGTCTTTATCTTCCCAGATATTCAAACCTTCTTAACAGACCCTTTATTTTTGCTTACGGCTATATAAGCTACACTAAAGCTAAGAATACAGCAGAAATGATTTTTTATTTTTTATCGCATAAAAAATCGTTATTAAAGGATAAATTATTCATGAAACACACACATATTGAGGTATCAAATTGCAAAAAGCAATTTAAATAAATGTTATAGCCTCATTCTAGAATTAGATTTTCATTTCATGATTTGGCTGTATTACGTTACGTACCTCAAAGAATTTGTAAGTGGAGCCGTTGATAAGAACACCAAATGATATTTCATTTTGTTCAGAAAGTTCTTTGACACCTTTGATTTCATTATCGCGTCGGCTGTTACTAAGAAATGTTGACATGTTGGCAGTATAGGATGCAGTTACTATGAGAGCAAAGAACCACCACATACCCGTAACCCAACGCGATCCTGCCGCTCTGTAAACATTAGTAATTTTAATAGAGTATTTTTTATGAGCTAAGCATCTCCAACATTAAAATACCTTGGCAATATATCGCATCCTTGTGTCATTATAGAGCCCACTGTTAGCCACATGCAATTGTATAGACTCCAAATATTCTGCAGATTTTCAGGGTGTTGGTTACAAGGATGTGGATTTACCCAGTCGTCCTGACTCATTCTGAAAAAAAGATAGCACTAACATAATAGAAAAAGATAGAAACACAAGTCAAAATATAACATTTAACGCTTACCGTGCACAAATTAACAGAATAAACGACACTATAATGTAGGCAGTTGCTAAATATAGCCAAACGTCCAAAGCCAAAGGCTTGATGAAGGAAAACATGTCCGGTTCCTGGGGATCGCGTTCTCTAACCAACATACTAATACCCAAAGACATAAACGGAGTTGAAAACTCTACAACAGAGCTGCGTTCAGATGTAATTGTAATATCACATATCGCCATTTCTGCATTCTGTGGCAAAAATAACTCCATAAGAATAGTGCACAGATAAATTAAGATCAAATTTAATAATAATCTGTGCTTACTAATTCTAACACTTCTCCAACTAATCCGTCCCATTTCTTCGTTCCAGCTATTTGGTTTCCAATACTGTTGCCATTTATTTTGTATATTTCATGTTTGATATCTTCATATCCCTTTTGCTGTCTTATATGTTTAAAAATTGCATCGATAAGATCAACTGCATATCCTTTTTGAACTACCGTACCATTTGATTCTTCAACCTCGAAATATGGCATACCTGTTTTCGTTGCAACCTAGCAACAAATTGCTTATCAGTACAATAAATGTATACCATCGTAAAACCCATTACTGATTCATTATACATTACCCGAACAACAGAATCTGAAGTTATAGCTTTAGATCGGTCCGTAACGGCGGTGTTAATGGTGATAATACTATCTGTTTTTGACTCCCAAGTTCCGACGTGAACAAATTTGCTCTCGCTATCCAATTTCGAATAATAAAGTGTGAAATTTGTCCGTTTCCCGTTTTCATCAAAAGTTATATTTCCTGTTGTACCTCTAAATGTTGTCTGAAATAAAAATTAAGATCAGTTCCTTACTAAAATATATATTTATGTGAAATATTTTTTTACTTTAACCAATTATATTAGATCTCCAATACCTGTAACAGTACTTCTCTTAAAGTGTTTCCATTTATCCATGCTTTCTCTTCGTAAGCTGCTTTATTTTCAGCGAAACACATTGGAGGTGGTTCATCATAATCGTTTTCAAAATTCTCCTGTCTCATTAAACGAATGGCCTTTTCAAAATGATTTAAAGCATCTGCGGTCAATGCTGTCTCTAACTATGGCATACATTTAACGTTATTAATAACGCTACATTATATAAATATCATAGTAGACATATAGTTCAATATTTATCTTACCGTCACTGACATATCATCAGCATTAATACCGAAATCATTCCAGATAGGTTCATTGGATTTAGTCAAATGTAACGTAGAGACATTTGCTCGCAGCTGTGATATCTCGTCAAGCTTTACTAAGTACGAATCTAGTGCTGTTAAAATAAAACTCTGCAAATATTCAATTATATTGTTTTTTAAAGCATTCGTTTAAATATTGTATTTTTTCAGCTTTTGAAGCAGATTTTAATCGAAGAGAGAAAGTAGCAAAAATCAAAAGAAATAGTTAAATTTAGAATAGCAAAGACAAGCAACCAAAGTTTTAAATTTAATATTCTGCAGTAGTTGTTATTTTGATGGAAATTTAGACCGAATTATCAACCAATAGATAAGCATAGATTCAAAAACATTCTATATTGACATTACATATACTAACTACAAGCAAAGAAGGTGAAATGATCTCAGTAATTGTCTTCCGATAAGTAGCGAAATGAAAATAATGGTTGTCAAATATCTCCCTTCCGCCTTTTTGTCTTTTGAATTTCGCGGCTATGTACAAAGCGCTACAGAGCTCGTATCTAGCAATACTATACATAATTTGAAAGGTCTTGACATAACCTACAAAACGACGCTATGCATAATTAGTTTGGATATTGCGTTCAACAGTTATAGACGTGTAAACATGGAGTTCACTAACGCCGAAATTCGCGCTATTTTAAAGTTTTCCTTCGTTAAAGGCAAATCCGCTAGAGAAACGTTCCGTGAGATTAATGGTGTTTTGGGGATGGTACTCTATCACTTCGAACCACGGAGGAATGGTTTCGACGATTCAGAGCCGGTGAAAACGACACCATGGATAAGCCAGCCGGCGGAAGACCTGTGACGACAAATACCGATCAAATCATGGACTACATCGAGTTAGACCGGCATGTGGCATCTCGTGACATCGCCCAGGAGATGGGAGTTAGTCATCAAACCATTTTAAACCATCTGCAGAAGGCTGGATACAAAAAGCTTGATGTTTGGGTGCCGCATGATTTGACGCAAAAACCTTCTGGACCGAATCAACGCCTGCGATATGCTGCTAAAACGGAACGAACTCGACCCATTCTTGGAAGCGGATGGTGACTGGCGACGAAAAATGGATCACATACGACAATATCAAGCGAAAACGGTCGTGGTCGAAGGCCGGTGAATCGTCCCAAACAGTGGCCAAGCCGGGATTGACGGCCAGGAAGGTTTTGCTGTGTGTTTGGTGGGATTGGAAGGAATCATCCACTATGAGCTGCTCCCATATGGCCAGACACTTAATTCTATCATCTACTGCGAACAACTGGACCGCTTGAAGCAGGCGATCGACCAGAAGCGTCCAGAATTGGCCAACAGGAAGGGTGTAGTGTTCCACCACGACAACGCCTGACCACACACTTCGTTGATGACTCGTCAGAAGCTACGGGAGCTCGGATGGGAGGTTTTATCGCATCCACCATATAGCCCGGACATAGCGCCAAGTGATTACCACCTGTTCCTGTCCATGGTGAACGCCCTTGGTGGTGTAAAGTTGAACTCAAAAGAGGCTTGTGAAAAGTGGCTATCAAGTTCTTCGCAAATAAGGAGGAGGGCTTCTACGAGGGAGGTATTATGAAGTTGCCGTGTAGATGGAATCAGATTATCGAACAAAACGGCGCATATTTGAACTAAATCCGATCACTGTAACACTGTTTATAAAGCATTGAATAAAGAGCAAAAAGCGGAAGGGAGATATTTGACAACCTTTATGTTTGACAGAGAATGAGAATTTTTAGAACCCTGAGTTTCTATGTTACGTGTCCTTACACTAATTAATAATCTGAGCTGAAATATATTTACGTGCACTTCTATTGAACCGGAACAAAATCACCTATTTCAATGTCAATTTATTTCACCTTTAACCACACATATTGTTTGTAAATTTATTACCTGATATTGTGTAGAATTGTTTACAGAAACAATTTCTTTCATATACTTCTGAATATTTTTCACATCACAATCCATTATGTGATAATTTATACGTAGTACCACAAATACATTTTTGAATGTCTTTCTATTGTCACCGTCCGGCTCTAATTTTTCAAAATGAATTCGTTCATTATTGTAGGGCCATAAATTTATTACTTCTTGCAGTCGTATGAAACCTAAGGCCACAATGGGATTTTTATTAATAATATTTTTAAAAATATATAAATTGTAAAATAATGAATACACTATGGAGATGGTAAAAAGAGAGGAGGAATAAAGGGAAAGGGCTTGAAGATGGAAAGAACGGAAGAGAGAGATAATTGGAGCACTCAAAGTATCATTTTGGTAACGATAGAAATTGTTCGATTGAATATAAAAAATATTTTTTGTTATATATTTTTCATAACCTATTTCTAAACGTCACACAGCTTCCTCTAGATGTTATAATTTAAATTTTATGAAAAAATTAGAAATACTTCAACTTATATTTATGATATTAATAGATCCCTTAGACCCCTTAGATGTTAAGAGCGTTGCTGGAGTTTCTTCGGCCACTTCTTCTCCCAGCGCCAACGCTTCCCAAAGTGGCACTCAAAGTTAGTTTAGCTTTTGAATGGCCCTTAGATTATCCGTGAAATAGCAATCGACCGAGTCGTGGTTCGGCCCTCTCGGGCACCCTCGGATCGGAATACCTAAGCGTAACATAGTAACCGTCCAAGCCGAGGTTACCCCTCACCGGACCGGACCCTTGTGTCGAGATACCCAATCCGAAGTGGTGGCAATTACAGACCTCATTCCTACAAATGAGTTTCGTGCTAATAATGCTAGTTCTCAAAATCCGATAGACAAATTGATCGACTTGTAATTTGATCCTTTTGGACAATCTTTTACTTTCGCCAATATCCTAACACATTTTCAATCTAAATATGTTAGGATATTGGCGAATATGTAAAATAAATTAGCGACAAAATATAGCGACGTGACCATCGGTATCTCAGTATCGTCTGTCCCCAAGTAGACCCAGAACGAAATGGGCTGCGCGTACGCCGCCTCCGTCGTGTTTGCTAAACATGTTTTATCTCATTCTCTCCAAAACTTATAAATAAATTGGTTATTTCTTTTTCGTTACACTTTTGCGTTACATAAAATTCAATTGACACCGTGACAAAAGTTGCACTTAAAACACAACACTCAAAAACTGTAATGTAGCATTATTAGATTTAGAAGATTCATTTCCCTTGAGCCTAAATATCGTAATAGCTTTCGTTCGTTACCGCTGCTTAAATAAAAAAATACTCACTGCCGTCGTCCTCGTAAAATAACGTAAATCTGTCCCACTCTAATTCTTTGATAAGGGTAGCGTAAGCTTTGGAAATTAGGTCTGATGGCGGATGGTAAAAAAATGAAAATAAATCTTGGTCCGATGTATCCGTTAACTGCCACGATACGGAAAGGTGGGAAATCTGAAAAATTTAATAATATTTTTACAAGTTCAATTAAATCGCTATCTAAATATATCTTGTACGTGTAGACGCTGATAAGGTAAAAAGGACGGAGAGCTTATTGAAATTGTATTGTAGATCTTCTAATAGTGGTAGAACCGCAACATGGGATTTGACTTAAATGCGCCGACGCAAAACTTTTAAATACGGCCTTTGGCTAAGGGTGGTTTTATTTATTTATTTAATAAGATACACCAACAGCATTACACAAGCATACATTGTTGTAATAATCAAGTTTACAAACTAAGTCCTGTTGTGTATGCCAATTACAGGTGTACACAACATTCGCTATAAATAAACGTAACGATTTCATAATTAATAGTTACAATTTTTTTTTAATAAATTACAAAAAAATAGAAAAATCAGTAATAAGGTGCTAAGGTGCGGAAGATCTTGCGTGAATTAGAAAAAATGTCAACCGACGTGGACTTAGTGTTAAGGAGGTATTTACATATGTAGCGGAAATCCTTGGCAAGGGCGAGTGTGACCGTGTGTGTGTTAAAAAAACGTGGTAGAGCCACAACAGTAGCTTCTGGTGTGTTAGATGGTACTATTTTAGGGGAATAGACTCTCTGTCCTGTCGCTGACAGATCCGGGACACCCCGCTCATAACGGCTGATGGCATTCGCGGTAGGTTTAGTGGGTATGGGCTGCCCAGGCCGAGTCCCACACATCCCTCCGGGCCCACCCAGGGTACCGGAGGATGGTTAATAACTCGATTCCCCCGCGTTAACAAAAAAAAAAAAAAAAAAGGGGAATAGACTCTGGAGATGCGGGGCTATTTAATAACACCACTTCATGGTTAAAATATATATAACATATACGATTTATAACATTTTACGTTTACACAATACTTGAATGTTTACTAGTCGTGTCTAGATGAGCTGTCCCTTCTTTCCTAACAGAAGACAATCCGTTATTACATTTCAAATCATCATTCTAATATTCGAAATTGCCACTTTAAATGTAACAAGTGTTGCCTGCCATTACTTACGTATTCAAACTCCATAATGATGGAGCATGATATTTGATGGCATAATTGTTGATATACTTCTTTTTTAATTACTTCTATTTTGAGTAGCTTAGTAAAAGATTGTCCAAAAGGATCAAATTACAAGTTCGAACAATTTGTCTATCGGATTTTGAGAACTAGCTTTATTAGCACGAAACTCATTTGTAGGAATGAGGTCTGTAATTGCCACCGCTTCGGATTGGGTTGCGTGGATTGGTTGCGATTTTTTTTTATTTTATTTTTTTAATGACGAACTACACAGATTGGCCAGAGGCCTTGACTACTTCACCGGATTGAGAGGTGGCACAGCTCTTAGGTGACTCGACACAATGGTCCCCCCGGTGAGGGGTAACCTCGGCTTGGACGGTTACTGTGTTACGCGTAAGCATTCCGATCCGAGGGTGCCCGAGAGGGCCGAACCACGACTTCGGTCGGTTGCTATTTCTCGGATAATCTAAGGGACATTCAAAAGCTAAACTAACTTTGAGTGCCACTTCGGGAAGCGTTGGCGCTGGGAGAAGAAGTGGCCGAAGAAACTCCAGCAACGCTCTTAACATCTAAGTGGTGGGACCTGCCCATAAAATAGCGGTAACGCACAAGGATTGTTCGCAACCTCCGACGGTCGCGAATGGACGCTTTGTGGATTTGTAGAGATCTAGCCTGTGCAATGGTAATCGCATCGTCCGGATTGTCAAGAACGTGTCGAACGTGTCTCGGCCTCCGGGCGACGCGACGGAATTTATTATAGGAAGGCTTATAATTGGCGCCACTTACAAGAAGTTTGTTAGAATGTTTGGTGGCAGTCCCGAAAAACCGTCGAGATGCCTGCTTAAAGAATTAGGCTAATGTCGGTAACCCTGTATCAACGTGAAGCTCGCGATTACGTACGAACCACGGCGCACCCGTGGCTCGTCGCACAAAACGATCCTGAATTACTTGTAACCTATGGATATGTTTATGGGAGACCGGGCTCGCGTACGTCGTAACGGGACGTATCTTGGTTGCGATATTCGAAGTATCATGTAGCGGTATAATGTTAGAAGTATTTTACTAGGAGTTTTGTACTCCTTGCTTTACGACTGGTAAATAAGATAAGATCTAAGTGTTCTTAAAGGCTACGCGCCCTGTAACTCTAGTAAACTACTAATAATTTTGTAGATAAACGAGAAGCTTAAATAAAAATTGCATGTTTGATTAATAAAACGCCTTCTTAAATGATATTAGCAATTTATTGTTCTTACAACGCGGTATGAGTAAATATGTATTGTGAACAAACTGACAACAAGATTTTTTATCTGTCTACACACAATTTATATCAATCGAAAATATGATAGATATTAAGATATTTTACATATAAAGTTGTTTTTATACTTACATTTAATTTGTTACACAACAAACATGTAATATCACAAATACCATTTGTTGGTCGCACATCGATCAACGCCACGACGGCTCTGTCTTCTGATGTCACAGAACACACTGGAATTATATTTAATATAATTTATTAAAGCTTAAACAATGGATTAAGATGGATGGAGATCGTATTAATACTTACATTCTTGTGCTATAGAAAAAGAGTTTACAACATTTGGGTGCAAAACACGGCCTTGAAACGGCTTTGATGTGTCCGTACTCGCAAGAATTTGAAACACCTCTTCGGACGTTGGGTTTGTTTCGTCATTAAACAGCGCCCCTTAAAATAAACAGTATTATTAAACAATTCATATTTATAAATGATAGCTTTTAGAATCATTATTTCATACCGACGGGAAAACGAGAGAATGAATCCACTTTCACGTATTGATATATTAAAAACAACACTATTAAACTTTTAGAAGACATTATATCTATTAAAATAGTCTGTGACGCGCATGAGGCGAGCGCGCCGCCTTCACGCCGTCTGAAATATTTTTGGAAAACAATTTTAGGTCACATCTCTCACTATAAATGTGGCAGAATCGGAGCGATATTTACATCGACTAAGACGCGTCTCGGCTAAGTTTTTACCGATAATGTGAAGTTAATTAAATTATTGATAGAACAATAAATGATTTAAGTAGATTCCTTTGAAGTTTGTTTACTATCGGTACACAAAATTATATTATGAGATTGTCGTGAATGCCTAAAGTTTTTCTTGTGAATCATTTCGTTAAAAACATGAAATGGTTTCCTTTATTACTATATTTGACAATAAAACGATGCAGTGCGCAAACCAGAAGCGATGTAACTTTTCAAATCGGTAAGTATAATAAAAATGTATGTAGTATTGAAGAAATTTAAGTCTTTTATTCAGTCTTTGAGTGATATTAATATGTTGGAACTGGTATCTAATTGCGTAATAAAAACAAAAAAATATATCTAAAGTTAACGTATTGATCAGAAATACGAAATGCATGTCATAGCATAGATTGTGACGTCGATAGTGGATGAATAGTTACCAAGGAAAGCATAGAGATAAGGCGAGGGGCAGATATTTGAAGCCTTGAAGTAACTTGGCAATATTATTAGGTTGTATATAACCAAGAACAACAAAATGAGTCCAGTATCCACTACCGTCAAGTATAAAAACTTCTTGAAAATTCTCAATTCATATGTATTTTTTTTATGTTTTAATAAACAGAATTATGTTGAATTATTTATGTTGTAATCCGCAGAACATTCGACTAGGTGTACCGATTTTGGTGATTTTTTTTATTTGAAAGCTGGTGGTGATTCCATTTTTGATCCTATTCTGACAATGAAATCCATGAGTAAACCATATAAGTCTTGAATTTACATCTATGTATGTGCGCCACAAATCACGCCAACCGTTTTCGATGATTCATTTTTAAGAGTAGTTTGATGAGAGTTTGGTTAGGCTCTTATTAATTCTGTTTCGTAATATAATATGTAATTCGGAAAAACAAAGAAGGCCTCTGCGCGTAATAGGTTTTAACGTTTGAAATCGGTTTTTGTTTTTACTCGTAAATATACTTGTAATATTCATCTTAATTCGAAGTGCGCTTGGAAAAGCTTTTATCGAGACCGATAAGACTGCCCATTGCTGAACAAGTGACTATATATTTTGGTGTGTTAGTCTTTCATGTTATTTGTAAACAATAAACAGTAAAATGAACGATGCCAGAACTTATGATGACGTAATGCTTTCATTAATTTATAACAGCGGGAATATTTGAAAACGAAGCGGTAACACAACGGCTTGCATTCGAGGATAGCATGAAAGATGCCAGCGTGGACGACTGCAGACTGGACCCTGTTGTCGTACAACGCTCCAGGCCGGACATTTTCTCAACGTGGAGAGATTGTAAGTGAAATCCGCAGCATTGGAGGAGTTGGCGCGTGCTCTTGCTATGCAGAAGATGCTATATAGAAGCTAGCTCCTAACCCGGCGGAACACAAAAGATTAAATACCTCCCCAACAGTCCAATTTTGTTGTTAAGAACAAACACGGCTACTACTATTAAGTCCCATTTTAGTGCGATAACGCTAGACGAAGGTCATCTGATCAGTGTGTGTAAGTGATCACCTCTGGCATTGAACGTCCACAACATAAGAGAATTTGCAAGTTCGTTTCCAGAGGTTTTGGCTAAGCGACTTAAGAGCTATGTCACCTCTCAATCCGGTGAAGCAGTAAAAGTCAGCTTCTCTGTTTAATATGAATAGATTCGTCAGAAAAAAGCGTTGCCAGAATATTAGACTCTATACCTAAAAGTCAGTATAAAAGTTTATGCTATAACTTGACAGGCCGCGTGGAATCAAGTTCAATATCCTATTGCTAACTCCTGCGCGTAGTGCAGTATATCCCGTTTGTTTTAATAATTATTGTGTTGATTGTATTTGAACGGTAATCAAACTAATTTTATAATTTATTTGCGTTTTATTTAATTTTAAATTCCTTATTTTCGAAGACTTTGACAGTGTCGTCATAATTTAACTATGAATGCATCATAGACAAGAGGATTAAAAATGCGTTCGTGTTACAAGAACCGAGGTGTGTTTATAGTTCCATTCTATATCACAGTCTTGAAACGAGAAGTAAAATGCATTTATTTATGGTTATTAATTATATTCTACATTGTACTATACTTTTTTCCATACAAATACGAGAATGGAATTAAAATAAAACTAATTTTATGGCGGTATAGTTTTGTTGTGTTGTCTATTCATTCTTGTCCTATATTTTTAGTGTGTTCAAATAAAATGGAAACAATAGCAATTTTCGGTCCTCAAAGTCCCTTTAAGAACTCTGCAATTCTCGATCAAAGTTCTATATCAAAAATACCATACTTACAAGCTACTTGGCAACCTCCAGAAGTTGATTTTGTGCTGGAAAATGATTCAATGATAATTGAAAACAATACGGAAACAGAGGAAGGGAATGAAGGCAATGTTACTTATGAAAAAATGATCATCAACTTTTATCCTGACAGCGATGAGATTTCTTTGGCGTATTCTTCACTATTAAAGTATTACAAATGGGAAAATTTCGCAGCTTTTTACGAGGACGAATATGGTAAGTAAATATCAAACAATTATTTATTGACAGGATATTAAATAGTAAATATACACCAATAAATGTTCGATCAGAAATCGCACCGCAGCTCAGTTCTCTTGGGGACTCTAAAGTAGCATTGCTCCACCACCCTACCGGACCAGACGCCTAAGGAGAAAGCAGCGGAGGTTCGCCCACCTTCTTCCACTTCCTTAGTGGGCCTACTAGCCGGAGTTCGGGAACTCTCCGCCGTCCTCCCATCTGGAGTTTACCTATGAGCACTGCTACCCACAGACGAAGGAGGCCCGTTTCCTAAACGAGTCTGCCGCCGGAGAGCAGTGGGATCGCGTAAGCATTCCATCACTTAGGGAAGAATGTTTATTACAGGAGGGTTTACACGGCAGGGTCTGCTACTAAGCCGAGCCCATTACTCGCTTGCCCGCATTGAAATAAAGTATACTGACGCGGAAGGAAGACTCCGCACCATCCTCACTTCGCAAATACCTCAATGCCTGAAGGCAAAAGTCTTCAACCAGTGCGTCCTCCCAGCCATGACCTACGGTGCGGAGACTTGGACTCTGACCGTTGGGCTGGTCCACAAGCTGAAAGTCGCACAACGAGCGATGGAAAGAGCTATGCTCGGCATTTCTCTAAGGGATAGAATCCGAAACGAAGAAATTCGACGGAGAACGAAGGTAGTCGATATAGCTCTTAAAGTCAGCAAGTTGAAGTTTCAGTGGGCTGGCCACATCTGCCGAGTCAGCGACGGTAGATGGGGGAGGAAAGTCTTGGAATGGAGGCCGCGCATAGGTCGGAGAAGCGTGGGGCGCCCTCCCTCCAGATGGACCGACGACCTTTTTAGGATAGCCGGAAGTGGCTGGATGCGGAAAGCTGAGGATCGCATGTGGTGGAAGGCATTGGGGAAGGCCTATTTCCAGCAGTGGATAGATACAGGCTGATGATGATGATGATACTGACGCGAATTAGTAATGGGTTACAGCCAAAACTGAAGGGACCCTAGCGGTAAGTTACTTACATAGAGGTTCAGGCTAAGCGCTCTGAGATTAGATCGAAAAGGAGATTAGACACCTCTCAATTCAGAGAAGTTGTAGAAGCTGAGACCTAAAAAAAACAATTAAATTAAAAAATATTCTATTGTACTCATTATTTGTAATATTTTTCTTTTTCAGGTTTAATACGTATACAAAAAATTTTAGCTGAATACACTGACCAGTATCCAGTAACGATTAGAAAACTTGAACCGAACGGCGATAATTACAAAGTAAGTCCTAAGTAAAAAAAATGTTAAAAAGGCAAGTTGTGCTGGATAGAACACCAATAGACAGAACACAACAGGAAATCAATAGACCCCAAAACCACTATTGGATCTCTAGTTTCAGTCTTCTTTTTCTTGAAGCACCATCTCCTACCGGAGGTCGGCTATTATTAAGGTTATTTCAATTTTTGATGCAGCGCACGGGACAAGGATCCTGTGATCATGTTGAACCATGTCCGGAGATTTTTGAGCAACGAAATATGTCTTCTTCCAGGTGGTCGTTTACCCTGGATTTTTCCTTAGATGATGAGTTGAAGTAGTTTGTATCTCAGTGTTTTTAATTACATAGACTAGATAAAATGAGGAATTGTTTACTGTTAACTCTATAGTACATTTTATTTTGGGATTTATACATTTGGATATATTTAGATAGTCTAGAAATACATTTATTTTATTGGTTTGCAAAATAGAGTGTCGTCAATGCACCATCGGCTCAGATTTTTCTAGAGCAGCGTGAGGCTTTTAAATTGTAATTTGATTCACCGCATCATGGCATCTATCTTCTTATTGTTTTATCTCGAGAACAAAATGTGTTTCTGCTTATAGGTGAGGTAAAAAAATACTACAATGACAATTTTGTTTCAATTACAGGTTTTCAAGGAGCTTCAAAACAGCCAAGAAACAAGGTTTTTTATTGATTGTCACGTGAACAATATTCTTAAGTACATGGACATAATAAATATGTTAAATTTAGACGATTTCTATCAGGTATACGTCTTAAGCTTAATTTACCTTAAATTATTTTAGGAGACTATGTAAAAAATATGCTCGAACGTTCTTTCAACCCTAGCGAAGATCTTTTACCTAGCTTAATTAGTCCCATGTAGATAATTGGATAGAGAACTAAGGTTATCGACATAGCCTGAATTGGCAAATCGAAGTGGCAATAGGCAGAATAATTGGTACAAACCGACTGTGATTCGGGCCCACGGCCATCATCTCGTAAGTCGGACCGCTTAGCCAGGATACTATCGCTGCTCTCTCTAATGTCGGTCCCTCATGCCTGAGGATCGTGGTCACCATCAGTGTTGCATCTGGAGCGGATGATCTGCCTCTGCCGACTTCTGTCCAGCGCGTCTCTTACAGCAGAGTAAAATTTGGAGGACGACGAGTTTTTGCACCACCTTGTCGGTGAACAGCCAAGGGATCTTGTACCTGCGTTGTTCCCAATTACGATCAGTTTTTCTACACTTTCGTCGCCTCTGCGCATTGTGTCCGAAATACGCCAAGATCCGATGTCGGCATGTGGTAGACAAACGAGTCTTAATTTGTAATTGGCTTAGGATCGATGCATTGATGCGTTTAGCCGTCCAGGGTATCCGCCTCCAGCACCACACCTCGAATGAATCAATCCTTTGCCCCTCTCTGGCTGGGATTTTCCACGTGTCACACACATGCAGGACGATAGGGAATACCAAGGCACGTATCGATCTAATCTTGGTTTTGATATCGATTCCAGATGTTGTTTAAACGGATCATAGCTATAGCTATCGCTGCTAAGAGACACTTAATCAATAAATCAATATATTTCACAGCACTATATTTTCGCCTCTATGGATACATCGATCGTGGCTAATAAACTCACCGAGTACCGGTGTAATATCACTTGGCTCAGCATGACGGATTACGATAGACTAATAGACGCACAGCATTTCTTAGCCCAAAGAGTGGAACGATGGGCTGTCAACAAAATGTCTCCCCCAGTTAGTGACATGCCGGTAAATACGCCATCTTTTATTCATTTAATTAGTTTTACAATATCCACTTAAGATATATTTACTATCAATTTATACTGTATAGACCTGCTAACGTAGGGATTTACAATTTCTTGATAAGAATTAATATAAAATAGCTAATTAGGACCGTCAGCGATTTAATGATGATAAATGCGTGTGCTTTTTTTTATGACGAACTACACAGATTGGTCAGAGAAGCTGGCCTTGAATGGTTCACCGGATTGAGAAGTGGCATAGTTCTAAGGTCGCTTAGCCTTAACTCTAACCGCTAGTAACTCGACACAAGGGTCCTTCCGGTGAGGGGTAACCTCGGCTTGGACTGTTACTATGTTAGGCGTAAGTATTCTCATCTGAGGGCACCCGGGAGGGCCGAATTGCGTGTGCGTTTGGGCGTATGCGAGTTCTATGCAATGGTGGTCTTTTTATAATTAGTTTTAAATTTATTTTTATTTTTATTTTTAGTCATATAAAGTTATAAAAATAACGACATTTGTGATATAATTTACCATCCCCGTAACAATCATTTTCCACACTGATCTTAACGCCATCTCGTAGAATATTTTGGTATCAGTATGTACTTCTATAGCAAGGTTAATTACCTCCTTCAAAGATAATGTACTCTGACCTCAAAGTTTTGTAAAATAACGTTTATTAAGACACCTACATAAATAAAGATACAAGGAAATGCCGTAATTAAAAAAAAATAGCTCTCACACAATTTTTTTGACCAAGCTTATTGTCAATTTTAAAATTCTGTATTAATTTATTTTGATGCCGTTTTACAGATTGAAGCGTTGCTCATGAACGACGTAGCTAACCATGTAGTGAAATCTCTCACATCTTTAAAAAAGAAGACATCTCTACAAAAGCCACCTACGTTCTCGTGTGACTCCGATGCGGAAGGATGGGAGCACGGAGCCTTACTGCAGCGGGAAATTTTAAAGGTTTGCTCAATATTTGAAAACTATATAACACCAAAAATAAAATATCCGTCTAACAACGGTATTCGACTTCAAATTCAATTAAACGTTCCGGATAAAACATTCAATTCCGAATAATAATAATAAAAAATATATTACGAAATTCTGGCTTAAGTTCCTTTTCTCTTTTCACATCCGTACACGTAGCCGTTAAGGAGTACGTAGACGTATTGCTGAAGTTTCTTTGGCCACTTCATCAACCTGCGTCAACGTTCTTCAAAGTGGAAATAATATTATCGTCAAGACGTGTCTCCTCCTCGCGTCGGTTTCCTCAATGCTGAGGGTCGTGACCAGCTCGCGGGAACAGAACTAAAAGAAATGACGAAAAGTAAAATTAAACTAAAATTAATTAAGAATTAAACGTAAATAAAGAAAGTAATACAAAATATAAAATAATTGGAAGATATTCCCGGGAATTCTCAAAGATCGTGTAAATTGTTTGTTGATCAATAACATAGGTGGGTTTGTCACAATTATTTATATTGTCATAATTAGGCAGCAAAATCAATAACGGTATTTTATTTTTGCGTTCACTTTTAGAATAGAATTGATTTGAAGACGGTTTTTGTTTTTACTCGGAAATATACGTTAAGTTAGTAATTTGATTGAAACAAAACATTTATTTCAGACACAAACTACAGGTGTCTCGGGGAACATAGAGTTCGACGAAACGGGTAGAAGAATAAATTACGTATTACACGTCAACGAGATACATCTGAAGAAACGGCAAACAATAGGTAAATGGGATTCCTCATCCGGGGGCCAAATAATAGAAGATCGGCCAGATGCCGACAACATTGTCAATCAACAGACTAGAAAGCATTTCTACGTAAGTGTGTGACAAACATATGTTCACAGTTAACAATTAAGCTCTCACGTTCTTATACCCTTACCGGGGTAGACAGGAAACGTTTTGGTGTCCCATATGTCACGGGTAGTAAGCCCATCACCATACACCGGACACAAATGATTGAGGATAATTTGCAATTCATTAATACTAGCCGATTGGGATTCAAACTCACGACTTGCTGGCCGGCTCGTAAATAGAAGCGCTTCGTAACTAAAATTAATGAATAATAGCAATAAAAGAAGGTAGAAGCACACAATTATGAACACAGACGTCAATAGTCTTATGGTGTGGGGGGACGTAAAGTCGTAGATTGAAACCTATCAGGTTTCAAAACCTAGTCATATTGTACCTATGAGTTCCCGGTTTTTGTTTTTCAGTACCAATAAATCACTTGGCAAAGGCTTACCTTTTGTTAGATCTAGGTCTCAATAAGATCAGTAAAAGGTGGATATAACTTGGACAAAAATAAATAAGTGGTTATATCTAATTAGCCAAAAGACTGTTTTTAGAACGGCTAAGATCGATAAAAGGTTAATTATATAGTATATCCAAAACAAAAATACGGGCAAGTTTATTAACTAAATATTAATTGAAAAAAAAACCCAGCTGTTTTTAGAATAAAGGTTGTATATCAGAGTTTCATCCGGTTTAACCAGAATTTAAGATCGGTCTTTCAATCGTAGACATGAAATCGTGTCAGGGATTTAAATGGTTAAAAGTTGCCATTTAAAGTCAGTACAAATTTAAATGGCAACTTTCATATAATTTTTTTCTACCCTCAGGTCATATCTCGTAAAGCTAAACCGTACTTTTACGAAAAAGAAAAATGCACAACCGTCGAATGCGAAGAAAACGACGACGGCGAGAAATACGAAGGTTTCTCCGTTGACCTGGTTAAGCAAATTTTTGAAACGCTCAAAAAAGAGAACTTCAACTTTACGTATTCATTTAAATATGATACAGATTATATTTACGGTCAATACGATAAGGACAAAAAGAAATGGAACGGCTTGATCGGTGATCTTTTAGATAAGGTTAGTGAAAATTAAATAATAGTTTTTAGATTTTTTGTTAATTTAAAATGACAAGTATAATTAAAAGGTATGACGACCTGATGTTATAATAGCTAAAAGTAAAAATCAATAAAAACTTTTTAGAAATTATTTAAAATTCTGTTATCTTAAATTCATAAAAATGATAACAATAACATTTTTCTATCAATATGATATTTGCTTTACCAGTAGTATTACATTTTGATTGATGACAGTATCTATTTGTCACTTATGTCACCACTAAAAATACTTTTAACAAAATATGAAAGATAATCAATCTATTTAGACAAAATTGTAATATTTTTTTATTTTGTGATTCAGCCCATAAGGTACAAATTATAAAACACTTTTAGCAATGAGTTTCCGATCACATACAGTGTATTCCTTTACTTATCACCAACATGCAATTGAATTTATAGAAAGCTGACTTGGCCGTCTGTGATTTGACGATAACAGAAGAAAGGAAAAAAGTTGTAGACTTCTCTGTACCTTTCATGAGCTTGGGTATAAGTATACTATACGTTCAAGAGAAGAAAGTGGACCCTGGCATGTTTTCATTCTTGAATCCCTACACGTTTGAAGTGTGGATGTACATAGCCACCGCATATTGCGTAGTCTCTATCGTTTTATTCGTCTGTTCCAGGTACCTATTGTTTTTCATTTTTTATGTCTGTCAGTAATAAATACTACTTTATTTATATTATATTAATGGGACTTCCCTTAATATGACTGACTCACCTCTTTTGCTTCATCCACTATTATAACTTTGACCTTAATTAATTGTCGGTTAAACTACCTTTACTTTTCAGTACGTACATCCGTAACGCCTTCCTCTAGGTATCCTAGTTAGGGTATCCCTCTGCCCCCCCCTGTCTGTCGTAGAAGGCGACTAAAAAGGGCCTAGACTTCACTGGACAACAATGGTGGGAGCCTCTGTCGTCTGCTAAAGTGGACCTGGGAAGAAGGTGACATCGGCTGGCCTGTGTCGCCTTGTACTGCTAGGGTACAGGGTGGGGAAGGATTAACCTCCCCCCCCCCCGTGAGGTGCTCTCCGAGAGCACAGTGCGGAGGGGCTCCGGTGCGTTTCACTAGAGATTCTGGGTTCTATGCCCAAACCACAAACTACTACGCATTACACTACTAAATAAAACAATAATCAAAATAAAATAATAAGATTAAAATCATCATATCACTAACTAAATTCGGCTGATTGAACGACTTATTAAATTCCAACCGGGATCATTGTATCTAGGAATTTCACTAATAAGTTTTCCGTTTCATGATTTCTTAGATAAATAAAAACTAGAGCACGTAGAACGGCGATGGGTGGGTATGAGGATGGTATATACGCAAGTTAATAATATCGATAAAAACAGATATTCTGACTCTGTCTATCCCGTTACGTTTGAAAGCACTTCAACTTATTTCATTTACAATTTTGCCAGAATATCACCCGCTGACTGGGAAAATCCACAACCTTGTGATAAAGATCCTGAAGAATTGGAAAATATTTGGAATTTCAAAAATTGTGCGTGGTTGACGATGGGCTCTATAATGACCCAAGGGTGCGACATCCTACCTAAGTATATTTTATTTTTCTAATCAAATCTTTATCTCTTAGTTAAGAACAATCCATAACTTTAGATACTCATATTTAAGAGCTATTGGCACGAGGTGGGTTTGCTCCATGTGGTGGTTCTTCGCGGTGATTGTATGTCAAACTTATATTGCCCAATTATCAGCTTCTATGACTTCCGCCCTAGAAAACGAACCAATAAACAACGTGGAAGACTTGGCCAATCAAAATAAAATTTTGTATGGTGCTCTCGAGGGAGGCTCTACACTAAGCTTTTTCAAGGTATACATATTAACTTAAATCTACAAACATATAAAATAAATAGATATTTAAAATCACATTAGTATTACAAAAATTAATTTCAGAATTCCAAGGATAAAATGTATCAAAGAATGTACGAGAACATGAACTCAAACAAGGTAGTCTTAGTAAAGAACAACGACGAAGGAGAAAAGAGAGTTATTAACGGTAAAGGAAAATATGCCTTTTTTATGGAATCCGTAACAATCGAATACAAATTAAAACGAAATTGCGATTTAAAAAAAGTGGGCGGTGAATTGGATTCTAAAGATTATGGTATAGCTATGCCTGCAAGTAAGTATTGAGATATGCTTTCTTCCTTTGTCAATTCGTCTTAATTCCTTGACCCCTTTTAAATTTACCAATCCCATATGTGACAGAGACACCAAATATCATGACACGCAAATTTTAGCAGTTGATTTTTATGTTCTTAACAAACCAAAAACGGCCGGCTAGAATTCGAAACCCAGAACGTGTCGTCAGATTGTAAGTCGATCAGGTCGTCATTAATCTTGCTTAAAAATCCTACATACTTGTGAAAGCCAGCTAAGAATCGAATATCCAACCGTTATATCTTAACTAACTCAACTCCCAGTTTATCTCTGCTTTTTTATTCAATTCAACTAATGTTCTTCCTCGTACACGCTTTCTTATATTCTATATTTCGTTTAAAGTATCGTGTCATATGAGTTGGTTTAACATTTCTGTATTTTAACTTTTTCCTATGGTTCTTTTTTATTTTGCTATTACTTCCTAGTTGCACTAACACAAAGGTTTTATTTCAGATTCTCCTTTTAGAACCGATATAAATAGAGCCATTCTTAAATTGAAGGAATCAAACGCCTTAGATAAAATAAAGAGAAAATGGTGGGAAAATAAATATGGTGCAAAGGATTGTAATGTAAGTAAAGTCGTAAAAAATATATTACAGGGAGTCACATCCTTGTCAAATACACGGTAAACATATTATATTTTAACACAGAAAACTTTTGACGAGAAAGAAAAGGTTTATTCCATCCAATGGTCGTCTGGTAGAAAGAAATCTTGCAAAAATACCGCCAATTGTGTATAAATATCGTGTCCTATTAATGTGTAAAAGTTATTATTTATTTGATGTGTTAATTGTTATGCAAATATATTAATTCATTCAAATATAATAGACAATTCACCAAGCAAGTCACAGAAAAGGTCGGCCACCTCCCAACCCTATATGCCTCTCGCAGCCTGGCAAGCTAAAGTAGACAAAGTGATTTAAAAAAAGTATTCGCAAGTTTTAGTAATATCTCTTCTTTTTTTTGTTGACGGGGAGGAAATCTTCACAAAGATACCCCGCCTTCTGGGGAAGGCGGCGGTTATGTGGGGTTCTTACCCACTAAAACCTCCCCGGTGGCCCTTTCCTCGGTGCATCACGAGGGGCTCCGGGATCTCCAGTGGAACGCACCGGAGCCCCTCTGCACTGTGCTCAAGGAGAGCACGTCCCGAGGGGGGGGAGGTTACTCCCTCTCCCCCTGTGCCCTCGCAGCGGAAGGCGACACGGGCCAGCCAATGTCGCCTTCTTCCCGGGTTCACTTTGGTGGACGACTCAGGCCCACCCTTGGTGCCCAATGAACCCGAGGCCCCTTTGAGTCGCCTTGTACGACAGGCAGGGGATACCATAGTCTTATTCTTAAGAGCCCAGAACTACAGGGCTGAAATAGTAATATCTCAACCTAACGTGTACGATTCAAGTCAAATGCTATTTAAAATCATCAGAATGTCCATTTATGAAGACATAATCACATTGAAGAAAAGTACTAATTGTTTTTTATTTTAAATATTTGACATTTTTCCAGCAAGAAGAGGACAAAAATGATGTAGAGGGTGACTTGGAAATCAAAAATTTGATCGGAGCGTTCCTAGTTTTGATTGGTGGTCTTGTGCTAGCTTTATTTATAACCGCAGCAGAATTTATGAACGAAGTAAGAAATATCGTCGTTCGTGAGAAGGTATGTTTGTTTCATTTGTTTTGTTTTAGCGTCAATAGTCTAATGGTTTACGGTACGGTCTGTGAATCGTAAGACGGGTTCGAATCTACCATTCGACTATTGACGTGAACCATCTTCTTGCACAAGCATAAGCTTAGTTGGCATGGTTAACAAGAAAGTAATAATATTAGAAAACCTAAAATGAAAAATATTTATTTAAGATTTGGTGAGTATACTCGTTTGACTCTTACAGCAGTAAGTCATGTGGTATACAATTCAATCCTTCTGAATTTAAAAATATTGAAATTTCAGGTAACGCACAAGGAAGTTTTTGTTAAGGAACTGAAGGCATCCCTGAACTTTTTCCAACTACAAAAGCCTGTGCTCCGAAATCCCAGCCGGGCGCAATCAGTAGCTTCATCTTTCCATAGTTTAAAAAAGGAAAGATGTTCTAATGGGATCGATAACTTTCTTGAATTTGAAAAGGAACCTCAATAAATTATATTAAAAATAACTAAATACTTGTTTATTTCATTTTATATCCTAACATTTTCGGAAATATTCACATGTAAAAACCATGCGATGCAAAAGTATTTTTGATCATAATAAAAGTGTTTATTTCTTTTATGTCTTTCATTTTGCAGTATTGTCTTAAATGTTTATCTTTAATCTACTTTTAAATTCTTCGAATCGCAAATCTGCAGAAGCTATATGGGATTTAATGACCAAATGTCAATTGAATCCTTTGAATCATCAATAAAAAAACAAATGTTTAAAAATTCTACACTAATTCAAAACAATCAATGACGGTTTTGTAACTTCAAATATTCCAGGAGCTTCCATTATTTTTTTAAAGTAAATGGCCAGATTCAGAACCTTTCAGTATACCCCAAGTGTGATCTATTTTGATTATCCATACAAATAAATAAATTTGGTATGTCTGTTTGTGATATTAAAATAACCGCTTTTTACTACATGCATACCGAAATAACATTTTTTACAATTTTTGTCTGTCTGTCTGCTTGTACCAATAATCTCTGGAACAGCTGGACCTATTTTGACGGGACTATCACTGGCATATACCTGATGTAATAAGGAGTAACTTAAGCTACTTTCGAAATGCCAATCAGTATAGGTTCGCACGTCGGAGGCCGAGCATCAACTACACACAATGTGAAAGCGTATTTATTCATGTATTCTTAATGTAACACTTTAGTGGCATTTTCTACCATCTATTCTGGTTGTGAAAGAAAAGCATATTGGGAGTCCTGCAATGTTAATTTTTAGTTATCAATATTATATAAAATGGGGATTGTTTTTCAAATACATTTTTAAAAACACAATCATCAATCAAATCAAAACTACATTATCATTATAATCACAATTATCAATATCATAATACAAATTACTTTCCATTGACGATAACCTTTATCTGCCCTTTGTGACGCAAAAGTATGCGGCTATTTCGGAATTCAAATAATTTCGTGAGCACCTCCAGTATATTCATCTATTGCATTATGTTATGGCAGTAGGTGACGATGAGTGAAAAAAATGATAGTTCTACTCGTATTTCTTAAATCTTGACTTGAAAATATGCTTTGATGCCGTCTAAAAACAGTCTAGCTGAATTCGAAATTGAATGCGATGTTGAAAATCATTACACACAAGCTGAATAGAAATCAGAGTGAAAAATAATTTAAAGATGCTCTCACAAGACGTGACGTACACCTCCTACCTATACGGGGTAGACAGAGACACCAATCACTTTACACCTATCGTATTCAAATCGAAAGTGAAATATCCTATTAGATTAAGCTGCATGGGATTTACCAGATTTTATAAACAAAAAATCATATCTAACGTACTTAATTTTTCAGTGAGTGTTGTGGAATGGATTTCACATCATATACTTTGTATTCGTATTCTTTTTCAAAAGAATTTTTAAATATTCATAACCGTACCGTGATAATATATATAATAATTAAATAACAAATATCAATCAACAAGTTTTGAATGAACATTATTAACACCTGTCTAATTTAAATTTATGTACTTAGATAACGATTTATAGAGACAAAGTTATCTTTTGAATTTGTAACATTTCATTGCGTATGATTCGACCTACAAGGGTCCACACTTGATACTCTAGTGTACTATAGTGTCAAAGTAACGATCCGAGCCAGATTTCTCCGGAGTCTCTCTGGAGCCCTTGAGCTAAGTTACAGTTACAGCCCTGTAGTTCTGGGCTTTCAAGAATAAGACTACGGTATCCCCTGCCTGTCGTACAAGGCGACTAAAAGGGGCCTCGGGTTCACTGGGCGACAAGGGTGGGGCCTGCGTCGTCCACCAAAGTGGACCCGGGAAGAAGGCGACATCGGCTGGCCCGTGTCGCCTTGCGCTGCGAGGGCATAGGGGGGGAGGGAGTAACCTCTCACCCCGGGACGTGCTCTCCTTGAGCACAGTGCAGAGGGGCTTCGGTGCGTTCCACTGGAGATCCCGGAGCCCTCGTCATGCACCGAGGAAAGGGCCACCGGGGAGGTTTTAGTGGGTAAGAACCCCACATAATCGCCGCCTTCCCCCCAGAAGGCGGGGTATCTTTCTGAAGATTTCCTCCCCGTCAAGAAAAAAAAAAAAGTTAGGTTCAGGCTGAGCACTCTGAAAGCTGGTAGTCCGCCTATTAGTCCGTAAAAGCTATAAAAGTTTTCAGGCTAGCAAAGGCATTTGGGTATGTAAATTTGTACAATAGGTGGACATTACATAAAATATATAATATAAAAAATGAGAAAAATTATTAAACAGGTTCTCAACCTCGTCCTTTGTTGAACTAAATAGGAGATGTGAACAAAAGGCACCTAAGAATATATTCCTGTAATGCGTAAATGTGTAACAAAATTTATTAATACGCTATTGTGTGTACTTGGTGTGACGCTCCAGTACTTTTTCTCACATAAATTGTCTATTTTTTGAGAACTTTCCCATGTCTTTACGCATGTCAAATATTGAAGAAGAAGTAATTCTTAACGACAGTGGTGTTAAATAGCATATATATTATATAGTGTACATAATTCTATAAATAGCAATAAAATCCTCTTTGGTACAAAGACGCTGACAATTTGCTTCATACTCGATACCGTTTAGTGTAATTTAAAATAAACGGATTAAAAGCGAATCTGTTTTGATGTCCATATAATGAATTGATAACTCACATCCGCACGCTTGCACGTGGCGACCGTAGGGTTGCCGTCAATCGTTGACACAATTAATACACACAAATTAAAAAGGAGTGATAGCCTGTGCGTCTATGCCTCTGATTTACGATCTGTTACTAGTTTTACAGCGGCAAAAGTAATTGTAATTGCCATTAACAAATATATTGGTCGACTTAATGTTGTAAATAAGTATAGAATGTGTACTAAATTGGTCATAGTACTGATCCTTGTCACAGCATGGTGAGGAAAATCTTCATTTAGTACTAGGAATATTCCATCATCAGAGATATATATTTATTCAAAAATTTCAGCAAACATATTCGGTACGTTTTGTTTTATTTTGCAAAGAAATATTTTGTGCTTAACTGTGTCAAAAGCCCATTACAGGTCAGAAAAAGTTTTTCTTAAGATTCTTGACCACAGTCCGGTCATTGAGGTTCCACGGCTCTTTACTTAACCTACATATACTTCTAAATAATATATCTTTGTAATGGCGAAAGAATTACTAGTATCAATTTAGTATTTGTAAAAATTCATTCCTCTTTATAGTTTTTTCTTTTTAATTTTTCTGGCAAGTGTTATGAAATATTAGGTCCGTAGTCTTCAAAAATTAAAGGTGATCTACCCTTTTTGTGTCATAGTCTAGTTTTTAAAAGAAATGTTACAACCTGACAATTACTGGAGCGGTGCTGTGCTGTATTTTTAACACGTCAGTTTGATTTGAAGCGCAACTGTGGTGCGTTGTAACCCGAAGGCTTACGCAGTTACGATTCGGTTTAGTACTAGGCTATAAATATATGGGAACCGCTAAGTGCCCCTACTCGCCGCAGACATGTTCAGAGCGGATACTCTTAACGTATTCCAATAACCGTTTTATTCACAGTCTCGCACAAAGCCGCGATGAATCACGCAATGTGTGGTGAGCAGGATGCTAGTATGAACGGTTGCTTCGTTGCAGCAGTCAATTGTGGCGAAAGAATGCCAAATCTGTTCGCAAGTCAGTGGCGCGAGGGCCACCGATCGATATGGCCGTCCATTGGTACGCTGTGGCCATGCTGGCCGCGACCGCGCTCGGCGCCTCCATAGCGCGTAAGTTTCGCATCTTACATTTAAAAATAATTTATATTACATTCATAATTTAATAATGATTACAATATTTAATTAAACATTTTTATGCCAGATTATTGCATTTATAAATTATATAGATTTATTCATCCATAAAAGTATCGAACTTATTTTGGTTCTATATATTTGTTAATATCCAATTATTTTTATAAATAATTATTTTCAAGAATTCTAATTTTAAAATTATTTAACCGGTTAACATGATTTAGGATTAGGATTTAATATGATATAACTTATTAGGAATTTTGAATTGGAACAATTAATGAAATATTTAAAACAAAGTAATGTATCATTCATACGTAAAATACGTTACATTTATCAGCGAGCCACTTGCATAACATCAACCCAATCCGTAAAAGGAACGAACGCCTTCAGACTAACAAATTATTTACTTCCATTTGTTATGTCATTACAATTACACAATTGCCGTGACTATGGTGTTATGAACTCGAAAGAAAAAAGAAATTAATATTCTAATAGTTACAAAATTAAAGTTTTATTGATTACAACAATCTCGAACAATCAATATCGTTTTCTTTTTTGAAATAACACGCACAGGATTGACCAATTTATTTACAATTTCAGTAAGAGCAATGCCACTTCGGACCCCTTCTACTCAGACACAGATTCAGTTGAATCGTGCGAAAATTAAAACGCGTATGTACGTAGAGATATGACTAAATGAAGCACTAGCCTGGTGATTGGTGGCACTAATGCACATTTGCTTGTAACTTATATTTACAATCCTAACAAATTGATCATGAATTTAATATTGAAACACATTACAAAATTTTATTATATTCAAATACTTATTTTTTAAAATAATTATGTAGTAAAAATGACGAAATAACTTATAATCATTTCTATGAATTTAGGAAATTATATAAGCAATATTTAAACGAAGATAACGCAATTGAGGTTGAAAAGCCAAAAGATCACGTGATGATCTCTAATTAAAAATTTTAATAATTGATATAAATTAATAAAACTTCTGTGAAACTAACAACATTCTATTGTATACGAAAATGGCGGTAAATTTTAAATGCCATAGAAAATAAAAATCGAATTACATACCGACCGGACTAGAAATTAATCAATTTACACCTTTAAATCAGTTGTTGTAAGGTGTAATTTTGCGTGCAGGCGAAAGAACGACTTCGCGTAAGTACCATTCATTCATTCGCATACTCGTGTCAAAAATTAAAAACTATTTAAACAATAATTTTGATAGTCGCTTGCATCGCGTCATAAACGACGTTTAACATTTTAATTGATCAAATTTATTTTACGACGGTTGTAAGATCGACAACGTAGAACGAGATAGCGTACAGAGTGCCGATATGCCGAGAGACATGTACATTGTAAATAATGCCAGTTATCAAATAATGCTATGTCTTTATCAAAGAAACATATCAGTGTCTAACCAGAGGAGGTCCTAGACGAAGCGGGACTGGTAATTTCCACGTGTAAGGTATATCGATATTACATAAAATATCGATATATGGACACGCTATATATATATATAATCCCATTTTATCGAATCATGTAATATCGATATTTATATCGATATACGAAATTTTGTAAGAAATTAAGAAAGCATTCCATTCTTTCTTTTATTTGTGGTTGACAAAAAATAAAACCCTTACTTGCGCTGCCATCACGAAGAGTGTTGTGTAGTATGTTACACTCCTTACACTCCTCTTCACGATGGTAGGACTCGTTGTATAAGTTTTATAATCGATACATATAGTGAGTACATTCCTATTTTGCTAGATTCATATCAAATCAGATAATCTGAGCTGGTATCCGAAGCGATAATCTCCCAGTTACGCACCGAGTACTCTATTAGTACAAAACTTTTCTAATATTTAATATTAAGCGCTAACTAATTATAAACAAATTTCAATATACGAAAAATATCGATTTATTTGTAGAATATATCGTGTAGTATCGATACAACCTCACGATAATATCGAAAAATATATCTATTTACTTTTGGCATGAACATCCCTAGTGTAAGGTATAGCAGCTACCAAGTACCAACCTGAAAGTTACCGATACTTGCCGAGATATTCAGATGGTACATACAAATCGATAATGAAACCTCAGACTAAAACTAAATAGCAGGCCCATTTAACTAAACTCTCGAAAGATAAGATTTTTTTAAAGAGAAAGTTAGCAATATTTCTTTTTGTTTCATGAAATATAACTAACATTCTTGTTAATATTTCTAACTAACCTTAAACTTGTGCTAGGAGATGGTCGAATGGTGGATCCGTACCTACGACCGTACAATTCGCAGACCGTACCCTAAACCATTAGGCTATTGACAAGTAATGATATAATGATTAGTATGTGTGATTGAGACGGCACGAAAGTAAAGTGATGAGTGTTTTGTAAGACTTTAGAAGTGGCACGTCTTAAGAGATAAATGATCCTTTAAAATAAGCTTTAGAAGGTATTTTTTATGTTTCAGCGATAGAGAAACAAGTGGTGGAGAAGTCGAATTGCGGTAGAATATGGTTAACCGTTCACTCCCCTGAGATTCGACTGACAAACGGAGGACAATTACTGGATGCTCTCGAACTGAACTGGGACTTTAATAGTTGTGCAAACACACCTAGACAAGTGAGCCAATAATGTTAACTACTCGAAAACCAACCAGATATTTGCAGTAAGAGCCCGCTTAACGCTGTTTCGATTTAACGCGCTTTTATTTAAATTGTAAGATTCTCCAAAGTTGCACGTAGCGTTAGGTTTTCCGATTCACAAAGTTTATCTGTTTATTGATATCATCGCAGGAAAGAAGACTATATTTTTGTATATTTGCGAATGTATTTTTATCGTTAATTATATAATATAAGAATGATACAGTGACGTATATTATGATTTATACTTTTTATCATAAGTGATAAAAATCGCAAGATAAAATACGTTAATCGATGTTAAAATACCTGACCAATTTTCTACTAATTTTCCTCTAACCATATTATTTCTATGACGAGATAATCTCGTTTAACGCTGTTTCATATTACGCTGTACTATGATGGAATGCACATCCCGCGGTACTCGGGTTCTTACTGTATAGATAATTGACAAAAAAATGATTGAATGATCGAATCCCTACGAAACTTTACATGTTCACCCGCTATGTATAGATTGAAATCTCTGAATGAACTGAAAGTTGCATAAAAAGAAAAAAATTAAAAGTCAAAAAAGCAGCTATTCTCCTTTCTTCACCAAGTTTTTCACATACCATATGTATGACCATAAATCAGTGATACTAGAGAACCATAACTCATTAGTAAGATACCTCTACATGTGAGGTTCTTACACGCTAAAACCCACCGTTGGCACTCTTCGGTGCTTCGCGAGGGTAGAACGCACCGGAGCCCTTCTGCACTGCTCTGCTGTTAAGAACGGCCCAGCACCCTTGCAGTGCTAAGGCGCACCGGACCACCTTTGTCGCCCGTGGACCCGAGGCCATTTACACTATTACCATTTACACTACTATTTACGAGGCCTTTTACGACAGACAGGGGATACCGTAGTCTTATTTTATGTACATGGCACTACGCTTAGCGCAAGCTGGTGATAAGCATCGTACATAACGTATCGCACATATATTAGAATTTTGAGACATTCTAATATCATGGTAACGGGGTCACGCTTCTTAGAGTAGTCTTATTTCAATATGAACATTCGCGTAAACATACGAAATCACTATTGCAATGTAAGATCACTTGACTATGTAAAATATGCATTTAGAAATTATGTAGGTTCTAATTGAAAAGTATTTCGTGTGAATGCGTAAATACAAATAATAAATAGGCGAATTCTTTGATTTTCTTGTGTAATTTATCACGTAAAAGTGAAGAAAGATACGTTAAGGGTACTTGTGTTTAAAAACCGCTGAAATTGTATTGAATCGGCAATAGCCTAATGGTTTAGTGTACAGTCTGCGAAACGTGAGATTATAGGTTTGAATCCACCATTCGACTATCGAACTATCTCCTATCACAAGCTTTAGCTTAGTTGGAATGGTTAACAAGAATGTTAGTATTTTTTGTGACTGGCATAAAACATTTAAAAAAAAGGAAAAATATAAGAAAAGGATTCTTGTGCTTTTTGTTTTAATTTGATTCAGATCAGATTCAGTCAGATTTCATTCAGGAATAGGTTTACATATAAAATCATGAACTCATTTGCTTCAGGTCCGTAAATAAAATGCCGTGGGCGTCTAATTTACGCTCGCAACGTTTTCCAAGGCGACGTTTTCTGCACTTTTAACGTAATTTGAGCAGCAATAGCTTAGTGGCTAAACATTCAACTTGTGTACAGATGATATAGTATACGTATATCTATTTACTAAAGTAATTTTACTAAATACAATTATATAATTGATATAAACCAATAAAAATAATTAGACAGTTCTAAAGATCTTATTAAACATGTTCAATAAATAAACGCATTACCAGAAGTTGATCTGGTGCTAACAATTATCAATTATCGATTAAAAACAAAAACCGACTTCGAATCGAATAAAAATATTACGAAATAGTAGTGATCAGTACCTTTTTTTTTTGGTAACGCGGGGGAATTCTTTTTACAAACCATCGTCCGGAGCCCTGGGTGGTCCCGGAGGGATGTGTGGGACTCGGTGTGGGCGACCCTACCCACTAAGCCTTCCGCGAATGCCATCAGCCGTTTTAAGTGGGGTGCCCCGGATCTGTCAGCAACAGGGCATCGATTTGGACCAAACCCTCATTAAACTACTTTTGAAGAATATCCTTTCCAATAAAAGAAATTAAAAAAATATCATACAGACCTCCTTTTTGAAGTTGGTCAAAAGACACAGACGAATTGAGAACCACCACCTTTTTTAAAATCGGTAAATAGTGGTAGTCTACATACAACGCTCTGTGGACTGGAAGTGGTTATTATACCATGCATGGATTTTTGTATTGTGCAGTGTAGGAAATGCTTATTATAATTCCTTTAGTTACGCATGCGCGTAAAGATGACAATGACGTTTACATATAACAATCGTGCGATATAATGCTAGCCATTCCATTGTTTAAATATCTTTACTTAATAATAAGTTTCTTATAACGTATTTAAAAGTTATCTAATAATACTAAATCTTGTCTATTATCTACTGTCAATTATCATAATCATTAAATATGAATGATTGCAAATATTTAGTAGCCTTGAAAAGTATCGGCGTGAAAGTATTGTAATTCCTTTTAAACCTAGTTGGGTGGACAGAGACAGTAATACTGCCTTTCAGCAACTTTATTGACTCCCATATGTAATGGGCATCGCAATATACCAGGCACAAATCGAAATGATTTCTGTGGCCGTATTCGAACAACCGACCAGTTTAAGTAAAATTTGAAGGCTAAACCAATCTGCATAAAACCAAAATCTGACCCGATACTATTTCAACTAATCATAAGCTTGTGCAAGGAGATGTTTCACGTCAATAGTCGAATCGTGGATTCGAACCTTCGACCTCATAATTCGCAGATGGTACCATTAGTTTATAGATGCTTGATTATTGTGAACAATAGACAAATATTTTGAATCATCACGTAGCTTTACCATTTACAGATTGGTGTCTTTAATCATCGGCCAGAAGTCTGGATTAATGCACTAGCAATCTATCCAATACAATCTGCGGAAGGTCACATCGTAACCAGGATACCCCTGGGAGCAGGGTCGCTTCCAGCCGGATGGAACTCTGGAGCTGGCGCGAGTGGTCCCAGCTGTCTCTGGCCTTGGGCAGGCGCTGGTGATGCTGATATCCAGGCGTATAATTGCTTGAAGATACAACCTACATGGATGGAGGATAATGCGTAATTTTCAATTACAACCATTTATGTTTTATTAGAGAACCGTGTTAGCTCAGTTTCTACTAGTTAGAATTTCTTTGATGCAATTTTAAGAGTTTGGTTAGATTCTGATTAATTCAGTTTCGTAATATTCCTATTAGATTTGAAGTCGGTTTTTGTATATATACTTGTTAATCATCTAGTTAAGATTGTACACACAATTATCTAAACATGAAATATCTTTACAGATCAAAGATCAACAGGCTGCGAATAGGGGAGCTGGTACTCCCCGGCACACACAACGCGGGGCCTGGAGCTTCGACACGGAGATCAGCTCAGTGACAAGAGACAGCTTTGTCCTGTGCCAGGATCGCTCCATTTGGGCGCAACTTGTCCATGGCATTAGATATTTCGACTTTAGAATTGCGTACTACGAATTCTACACGCACAAAGATGACAGGTAAGTAAAGTAAAAACTTCTAGAAATGGATCAGATGCAAAATTTTATCTATATTTTTATATGTTGTTACAGCCTTTATATATATATTACATATGTCCCACTGTTGGGCGCAGGCCTTCTGTGTAAAGATAGTATATAAGGGCATAGTCCGCCACGCAGCCCTAGTGCCGGTTGGTAGACTGCACATGTTTTAGAAATAATTTCCAAGACCCGTAGGTTTCCTCACGATGATTTCCTTCACCGTCGAGCGCGTGATAAATCAGCACATAATTTATTGGTTTTTGCAACAACAAATTTATTGGTGCCGGCACCGGGGATCGAACTCGGGTTGCTAGCGTACTATGCAACTTAAGCCAACCGCCCGTACACTAAGCTACCACGGCTCATTTTTTTATATGAAAGGGTTTAATTAAATAAAGGTCCCATAGACATTCGTTTTGCACCTTGGGTCAACTTATCCGTGAAATAGCAACCGACAGCCATGGTTGAGTCTTCTCGGACGCCCTAAAATCGTCAAAGTCGAGGTTACACCCCTCTCATACCATAGTATCGAGTGACTACGTATAGAGAGTCAGGATAAGCTACCTAAGAGCTATGCTATTTCTCAATCTGGTGAAACACCACCAGCAGAAAGTCAACTTCTCTGGATAATCTGTGTTCGTCGAGGCTCAATAGATACACACAATAATGAATGAATATTTTACCGCACATCACAGAAACGATAAATTTTACTTATTAAAGTTATAAGATATAATTGCATGAGCAATTGGCGGCTTATCGCTAAGAGCGATCTCTTCCACACGACCTTTGAATGGACAGGAATTTGTGTCAGAAGTTTTCTGTAGCTTCATTAAATTCAATTTTAATAAAAATTATTGATTAAACATAATATATATATGAACATACATTTAAATTATTACATAGGGATCTTTATTAAAAACAAATCTTATCTTGTTATTCGTATTAACTGTCTTATCTTGTTATAATAGGTTGTCAAATATCTCCCTTCCGCCTTTTGTCTTTTGAATTTCGCGGCTATGTACAAAGCGCTACAGAGCTCGTATCTAGCAATACTATACATAATTTGAAAGGTCTTGACATAACCTACAAAACGACGCTATGCATAATTAGTTTGGATATTGCGTTCAACAGTTATAGACGTGTAAACATGGAGTTCACTAACGCCGAAATTCGCGCTATTTTAAAGTTTTCCTTCGTTAAAGGCAAATCCGCTAGAGAAACGTTCCGTGAGATTAATGGTGTTTTGGGGATGGTACTCTATCACTTCGAACCACGGAGGAATGGTTTCGACGATTCAGAGCCGGTGAAAACGACACCATGGATAAGCCAGCCGGCGGAAGACCTGTGACGACAAATACCGATCAAATCATGGACTACATCGAGTTAGACCGGCATGTGGTATCTCGTGACATCGCCCAGGAGATGGGAGTTAGTCACCAAACCATTTTAAACCATCTGCAGAAGGCTGGATACAAAAAAAAGCTTGATGTTTGGGTGCCGCATGACACAAAAGGCGGAAGGGAGATATTTGACAACCTAATACTTATCTTGGCTGTTGCTTTAAGCACTATTGAATTATGTATAAAAGGAACCAGACAGAGCCTAAATACGACTTGATCAGATGGTTCAATCGAATTACTCGATTTCCAAAATTTGTGCCCATTATGTGTCATTGTACTCAAACCCTATCACGCCTGGGATATAATAGGCTTATCAAAAAGGGGATAGCAATTGATATCTATCTGTAAAAGATTTAAAATCTTTTTATTTCAGTTCATTTACATGTTCATAAAAATCTAGTTTTCTAACGCAATTTATTCTGCGACGCAAAAAGATTTGTTTACATTGACCTAATATACTTATTACCGAGAATTCAATCTCTTATCCAGAATCTCATTAAGATGTCTGAGAAGTATAACATAAAATAAATCTAATTTTACTACGCTTGATATAAAATGAATTTCAAGTAATAATAGTTTCGTCTGTTTCTAACTTAATAAAACGTGGCCACGCGATGTTTATTTTCAAACATAAAAACAAGAAAAACACCAACAAAATTAACTTATGTAGGGAAACAACTAAACGCAAGCGGTTAAAGTATTTATTCAATATTATTTAAAGCAGAGCCGTGGTGGTTCAGTGTCCCAGCGGCTTGGCACAAGTTGCATAGTACGCCCAGTCCTGTAGTTCTGGGCTCTCAAGAATTAGACTACGGTATCCCCTGCCTGTCGTACAAGGCGACTAAAAGGGGCGTCGGGCTCACTGGGCGACAAGGGTGGGGGCCTACGTCGTCCACCAAAGTGGACCCGGGAAGAAGGCGACATCGGCTGGCCCGTGTCGCCTTGCGCTGTGAGGGCACAGGGGGGGAGGGAGTAACCTAGGAGGGAATCACTGTCCTGGTGGCTAAGCATTCCTGTAGTGGTCGAGGATCGAATGCCAACCGAAATAGTTTCCGCTATTAAAATCACATCGATCCACCACATCCACCCCCAACGCCTTCCGCTTCCAGCCGCTTCTATCAGGTTCTATAAGCGACAGCTAGACTGATGAACTTATTGCCATATACTGGGCATTAATGTTAAACTTAGGAAACCGACAAACAGAAACAAAATGGCTGAAAAGCCGACCGCAGGAGCGTAAGTCGTAAACTGAGCCACTACTTTTTCTTTTCTGTAATTTTTGTGATTGCTAAAAATTTTAACAAAATTTGTTAACATTTTGTTTCGTTCACGTCGCCTTGGGGGTTTAAACCTACGTTCTTTTGTTTCACATAGCGTCCCCTAAACCATTAGGCTCTCATTGCTTTGGTTATCTATTAAGAAAAGTGTCTGTTTTCCTTATTTACTATAATAAGGAAAACGGACAATCCACTTTTGTGCGGTGTCCGTTTAGACAGTAACTGATTACGCGAATAACTCAGACGTTACCCTTTCTCTGGTATCATCTAAGATAATTGACAACTATCGGGAAATATAGACATTTTATACTAATAGGGAATTTAATTGGGACTTTTATATAAATACTCTTAACACACTGGTCGCTACACTTTCACTTTCACGGAATTTGAAAAGAAATCTCTTACGTCTGAACCACTCTCGTCAATAACGACGAGGGTTCTTGGGAACTTGGGAGGTTTTTCGAAAGCAATCCGATACGAGAGATATCCGATCACGTCATCCTTCCTCATAGACCGGCAAGGCACCTCCTCTGGTCTCGTGAATGTTCATGGGCGACGATAGACACTTAATATCAAGTGAGCCGAGCTGTAAACTTATTTACCCCTTTTTCCTTTAAAATAGTTACATCGCCAAGTTAGTCAATTAAAAAGTTCGTCTTAAAAAGTACCGATATATAAAACAGTAAATGATAGTATGCAAAACTATTGCAAGTAGATAAAACGAATATATGTAACCATTACGAAATGCGGTGCGTTGAAGAACGGTCTCGCACGACTTCCGCTGGTCATTGCATAACACTGTTACGAGTTGCTGTTAACTGTTCCACTTAGCTACACTACCAACAGTCTATCTGTTTAAAGCAAACGACACAATTTTCAGGTACTGGTTAAATCACAACCTTATTCGGGTCCGTCCCTTAGTGCCGTTGCTGAGGGAGATAAGAGCGTTTTTGGACGTTACAAAGGAGGTACTTTCAATATTTATACATAGCACCTATATCATATATCAACGTTATCACTCACGACCGTGTCGTGAATCAAGAACAAGTATCATTCATCGTTTCATTCACGTTCATACCTACGCAGTCATAAGCATCGGTTACAAATACTCCTTGTATTCTTTTTTCCGTTACATCGTGAACCTGATCGTATAAACAACATTATTATTCTTTATTTTGTCCCTATTACCAAACCATATCTTTAATACTGGTTATGATATCCTCTATCATGTCATCATTATCATTTCAGCCGCAGAACATAGGACTCCCCCAATGATTTCTAAAACGACTAGTTGTAAGTGGCTTGCACCCAGCTGCGGCGTTTATTAGTATCAAGCTATACTTGTACGTAATCTCGCAATTCCAGTAAATTTCATTCAGATTACACCTTTCACACTCCTTAATGACCACATAAAAATGTAGTGCATTCATTTTACTCTCGTTTCCGCCATTTGTTTTTGACATATCCAAGTTTCGCTGTTGTACATTAGGTTGATTAGCAACACATTGCAGACTTGTCTTTTTTTGTAATCGTAGAAATATTCAACAAGATCCCCACCTTCTGGAAATAGGGGTTATGTGGGGTTCTTTCACCATAATAGTATAATAGTTCTTGTACCATTCCGTTTACACTTTTCTATATGTTTTTGATTTATATTAAAATTTGAACTAAGGGCGAACTAATGCATAAGTCCACCCATCAAGTATGAAACAATATTATCTAATATTAGATAAGATACAGGTCAAGCGTCCTATTAATTAAAACAAATATATTTCTCAGGTTATCTTTCTGGATGCCCATCACTTTCCATTGGGGTTCTACCAACAAGACGGCAGTCCGATAAGAAGCGTCCACGCTGGACTACTGGAGATAGTGCAGAGAGAGCTCGGACCTCATCTGGCTCATGGTCAACAATTTGGAACCAGCCCTGGCACTAGAGGTCCAACATTGCAGTCCTTGCTGGACAGTGACAGACGTTTGCTGTTCAGTTACGTAGACAACGCCATTGTTTCAGGTATTTGTGAACAGTTTTACAGCTATTCAAATTAGCTAGCCATTACTAATTTTTTGCCATTGATAATGTTTAGTTATTACTTCCCAATATAACATTTTATAATAAGTATATTTACGAGTAAAAACAAAATCGACTTCATATCGTATCGAATTTCCGAATTATAGTAGGAATATTACGAAATAGAATTAATGTCAGAAACTAACCAAACTCTCGTCACACTATCTTTGAAGTACATACCTTTGAAAAATAAAAAAATACATTTTTCAAAATTTTAAACTAGATTATTACTAAAAAGACTTCTTGTGACATCTAGTGAGCTTCACGTTTAATTTCTTAAAGTGTCTTTTATCTATATAAATTGCTATTTTTAGGAATAACGTAATTTTCCGGAAATTTAAAAAAATGTAAAATTTTTCTATGTAATCAACGATACTTTCCAAGGAGAAGTTAATGATCGAAATCGGTTGGCTTGCATTTATTTTTTCGTCCATTTTTCGCGCACCTAAATAACGCAAATTTAGAACTTATATGGTTGTCTCGTGGATACCGATGTCGGAACCATTGTCACACTGGAAGCACCAGCTTCGAAACAAAACAAAGAACCGTCACCCAGTCGACGAGGTAACAAACATAAAAAAAAACATACAGACGAATTAAGAACCTCATTTTTTTGCAGTCGGTTAAAGAGTAAATGTTACTCAGTCTAGCTTTAAGAAAGTAACACAGTGAATAAATGTCTGCATTATTTCTTTTGATAAACATGTTGACGCAAATCCCTCAAAATCTGTTGGCAGAATTAAGTGTCACGAAAAATGTGTCTATTTTTACTACACTCCTATACCTTTTATCTCTGTCACAAGTGATCTGTAAATAGAAGAAAACAAGCCCCAATGTAATACTCAAATGATTCTGTCTAGACTTTTTACTAAGAATAAGTATGAGACCGTAATTTGCTCCAACAGTTTTGTTAGCATTATGCTCCGATAAACTTGGAACTTGGTCGCGAATAATTAGGAAAATTCTCGTCACAGACGCTCCTTCTATTACAAAACAATTTCGTCACAAATTATAAAACAACACGAATGTTAGTAATCTAATCTAACGTAATAGAAACAATTGACCCATCTGATCATTGTAATACAACTTTATATTATTGTCTTATCTTTTAATGTCAAGACGAGATACATTTTCATTAAGGAAAAAGGAGACCTTTGTTCTCGTCACTGTTTACAAGTACATTTACGAGTTAAAATAAAAACCGATTTCAAATCGAATAAAATTCAAATGAGACCACACTGTAAACCCCAGCTTTAAAATAAAAATAAAGAATTATCAAAATCGATTCACTCAGTTGAAAGTTCTGAGCTAACAAACATAAAACAGTCGAATTGAGTATCTCTTTCTTTTTTGAAGTCGGTTAAAACACAAAACTACACTCCGGTTGCCTTTTTTTTGGGATGGATATTAGTTCAGCGTTCAGTACGTCCATTATCAATGTGTACATATCAATATTACGCAAACTGATTACGGATTCGCGACCGTCGGAGGTTGCAAAACCTAGCGCGATTGGGGATATGCTCTGTAGATCTCTGATGTGTTGCGATTTTCTATTTTTTTTAATTATAAAATTCAAATTAAACAGTAACTGAAGATATATGTTAACGTTTATTATGATAAGTATTGTAATAATTTGATTATAGTGTCAAATTACAGTCTTATCTACAAAACACTTAATAATGGATTTAATTTTGTATAAGATAGCGACTAATGCTATAAATTTTAATCGTTCAATCACTGTCGCATTATCACATAGTATTATGCAAATTTCATTTTGTGAATCAATATTGTTTTGTGGTGGACAAACTACGGCCCGCGGGCCAAATCTGGTCCGTTAAAGCATTTCATTCCTCCGCCAAGGGCTTTTCGAGTTAATATTTTTGATGTGTTGCAAATGGTATTGTAACATTTACGTAAAAAGCCAAAAAAAAATTGCCACCAGCAATTTGTGTAATTTGCTAAATTAAACTAATTTTTTGTTAAATAGATTTTCTAAACCTTTTTTATGATTCAAAATATTTTACCCATTTAATTTTTTTTTTACAATATGTGGCCCGACAACCAAAAAGTTTGCACACCACTGTTTTGTACAGTGATGAATACAAAAAATGTAAAAATATTTTAATATAACGTAATATATATAAAGAATTATGATAATATATGTTCGTGCACTCAAAACACTGACGTTTATGACATGATTTTATTTTATTGTTCGACTCTCTTAATCAAACATACCTTTGAATATCATAGTAAATAGGGTTTTGAAAATATACCAAAGTCTGCTGTTTGCCAGTGACTTTTCAATATGAAACCGATCTATTACAGTTAATTATCAATCCGTCTTTGGCAAATACGTCAAATCTAACACACACACTACTAGCGTGCCAGTACTAAATTTTAATGGCACTAATGAACTAAAAGATTTTAACTTTACTGTAATATGATGCCATGGAACGTTTATTTTCTACACAATTGGCTTAGCAGACTCGGGTCCCTGGGAACTCCTAAGAATGTTTGTTGATTGAGATATGGATTAGGTTTATGACAATCCAGGACTAGGTATTTTAGGTAAGTCCATAACGACTACAACTACATATTAAATCTATTATGCAATTGGGAGTATTAGAGTTTACTATTTAATATTATTGTAATTTTTTGTTTTATTTTCATTCATTAACAAAATTCCTAACTGTTACCATTTTCAACTGATTTCAAAAAAGGAGGAGGTTCTATATTCGTCTGCATGTTTTTTCGCTCATAACTTTCGACTGGGTGAACCGATTTTAAAGTTTTTTTTTATTTGAAAGCTTGCGCCTCCAGTATAGTCCCATTCCAATTTGCTCTCAGTTCCGACAATGGCATCCATGAGAAAACCATATAAGTCTTCAATTTGCCGTAAGTATGTGCGCGACAAATAGAAATTCAATATCACGTCAACCGATTTCGATGATAATTTTTTTATGATAAAGGTTGTATTTCAAGGGTAGTTTGATGAGAGTTTGGTTAGGTTCTGAAATATAAAGAGGGCGTCCGCGCGTAATAGCGTTTACCATTTGATCTGATTTGATTATTGGTTAAACTCGTAAATACTCTTTTCAGAAAACAGCTGGCTGTGGCCGATTCTACCTCATCTATGGGCGAATACGAACAGTCCGACGGAAATGTTCCAGTACTTGGACCGGGCCATCACCGTATCGCCACAACCACACTCGCGCTCCCCACTACATTCAGCCATGGCGCAAACAACCCCATCAGTGCTAGACATACTTCTTCTGCGCGGTTCTTTACGTGCTAACGCGGACGCGGTGAACCGGAATGTGACCGCTCGATTAGGAACTCGGTGGAGACAACATGCCAATATAATATCCACTGATTTCTTCTTAGCTAACGATGTCATCGACCTCTCTATAGCACTCAGTGTTGAGCGCGGAGGTCGATTATGACGACGACGCACTCGCCCCGTAACGGAGGTCTCCGGGTAAATGGGTCACATCGAGGTCGCGCCTCGTTAGCGATCCGTCGCTCTCCTTGGCTTCCTCGGAACCGCTCCGAACCGCACCGTCATCTATTCTTACCACATCCATTCATCTAGTTGAATAATGATCGGTCGCATCCGCCCAGCGGACCACTGCCATACATTACGTTAACGTATAAAGTGTACAATAGTGATATAATCTATAAGTATTCTATTAATAACAATGAACTAGTCAGACGTGCCTCCAGAGCAGTGGTCTCCAAACTTTTGAGCTCAAAGAGCAATGACAGATAAACTTATATACAGCATAATAAAGACAAAAATAATTGTTTGTGTAATATAAGTATTTATGATTAGCTATATCGAAGATTGGGCGCATATATCATGTATTAATAAATTTATGAATCGAGATTAGACTGCTACTAAAATAAAATATTTTTTTTCAACTTTGAGAAAGAGGTCATTGAATCCAACTCGGCTGGGCAGCGTTCGGGAAGCTTCAAAATGTATTCTCGTCCAAAATACCTCAGTGCTTGAAGTCGAAAGTCTTCGACCAGTGTGTGTTACCAGTGATGACATACGGATCAGAAACGTGGTCTCTCACTATGGGCGTCATAAGCAAGCTCAAAGTCGCACAACGAGCTATGGAGAGGGCTATGCTCGGAGTATCTCTACGAGATCAAATCAGGAATGAGGAGATCCGTAGACGAACGTAACCGACATAGCTCGCCGGATAAGCAAGTTGAAGTGGGCAGGGCACATAGCGCGTAGAACAGATGGCCGATGGGGCCGAAAAGTTCTCGATTGGAGACCACGGACCAGCAAGCGCAGTGTGAGACGTAAGCTTATATTCGATCTCGTATTCAAAAGTTCGAAACGTGTCAACTTGTACCATTTCAGATTTTGGAAAAGGTTAAAAGGGCGTAAATATGTCACATATTTGATTGTTGATAAATAAATCTTCTGTGGTAATTTCATTCATCTTAAAAAAAACAGGTGTCTGGGGCGCAAGGCGCTCGGACGTTAAATTCATGACCACCATGTTATTCTAACAAAATTGATGTATTTTTTCTACTTCACCGAGAACAAATTTGCATTCTCTATCTCTCACATACCGCGCATTCGCTTACACATTTTGAACGATGCGGCATTTGCCACTATCGGAAACTCGGGAACTCTCGACTCGAGCGTAACGGGACATTTTGCGCAAATGACATACAGCATTTATCGATTTTATGAGACGATGGCACGTCAAAATCTGGGCTGCAGTTTGGACACCTCTGCTCTAGGAGGAACGACTTTGTACATATGTAAATTAAACGGCCCTTAACGGTCTTATGTTATTTAGTTTAATTTGTCATTTGTTAGATACCAAAGGGATAAATAAAAAACTAAATTTATGCTATCTTTTTCTTACTTATTTAAATAGTGATACCAATGTATCAGTAGTAATAAATATTAACTAAACATTAAAAATACTTGTACTTGTAACAGAAACGAGGTAGATTCACAGTGCGTTGAAGCACTTAATAAAATATGTGATGACATCACGTGTGCGGTGCCAGCAGTGGCAGTAGTTCGGCGCGACTCATGCGGGCCAGTTGACGCGCATCGAGTCCCATCGCGGCGGCCGCTCCTCTGACGTCCAAGCCGAAACTTTGAAGCAAAGCGGCCAGCGCCACTTCCTCCCCCGTGCGAGGGTCCCGCAGACGAGGGCAGGACCCATTGCACTGCGGCCAAGAGCACCTTTCGATAAGTCTTCTCGGAGCACAGCGAGCTCTTTCCCGTTTAACTCCTTCAAATCGACGCTCCCAACATGAAATCGCTCGCGGTAACGACACACCCGACACATTAATCGCCAGCCATTCGGGCCGAGCTAGCGCGCCGTGTGCTATACAAGCTGGTGCAAACGTAGACCTCACAGTTTTCAAGCTCGAGCGCAACGCTACTCCGGTCTGATGGACAGCGTCCCACTGAGCGCGAGTTCGTGGTGCGCGAACACCTTCCGCTGTCAGTTGAGCGGAATCGAAAAGATATTGGAAGACAAATAGAGGTGTCCTTATGTGAGGGTATAAGCGATACCCAAAGTAACAGAGCCATGGCTTCTCAGGGTACTCCCTGATGCAGGAAGTTGGTGGAGACCCGCGCCAGTACGAGTGACCCAATCTGGCCACAGCGTCGGTTGAAAATGATCGTCTACCTTTCGCTGTTCTATCAAGAAACCAGCCGGAGTCAGCGATTGCAGCGACTCGAACTCCATACGGTTTAAGTGCTCGTCTTGCAGCATCTGCATTTAGCATCACGCCAGCGCCCCCGGCGCTTGATCCGACTAGTAGCAATCGTCCGGCCAGCCCTAGTTGCAGAAGATCAGAGAGAACAGAACGGACTATGAGACGTCCAGCGAAGGCGAAACTGCTGTTCGCTTTTGGTATAACTCTGGTGCCGGCCCACATATCGCTGGAGCAGTAGGGCAGGAGTACGTGGTTAGACGTGTGCCATAGAGGATTCGTAGTAGGGTCAGCAGACAGCAGGGCGGGAGCTCGACGTGCACGTGGCCATCGCGCAGACGACATGAGACCAGGTCGACGTCGCCACCGACCGCTGCACGAAGCCATGTCCCAGCAGTATCCGCCGCCCTCCAAATACACCACCCAATGTTGGCTGTTGCTACCGCGCCGGAAGTAATATCTGAAATATAACAATTATTCAAGTCAAAACCGCTGATCAAAGCCATCAAAGCATCGGAACCGTGAGAGCTTACGGTCAACAAATAGCTCATCGGCACACAATGAGGTCTTCGTAAAGGAACTTATATTGTTAAATGACAAGTAATTCCTTATTACTCACACATCTTAAGTTGTCTTGTTAGTTTATTTAAGTTTAAATATATCTTTCATGTGTCTATTCCTCGTTTGTTTTAATGTTTCGATTTAAAAACATGTTAACAATTTAAATAAACGCTACGATAAACCGCATTAGTGGTTTGGCGGAAAAGTTTTATATAAACTTTGTGTATTAACAACAATATATTGGGATAACGAACTTCAAAAAAGGAGAGTTTTGTCATTTATCAACCGAGTTTTTGGTTCGAAAGAGAGAGACTTTTCAATATTGGACCTTGCGTTCCAAAGATAAACACACGTACAAAAGTGGAAGATAAAGGAGAATATAGTCGTCAGAACTGATACTTGATTCTATAATAAAAAAGTGCACGTATGTTTAATTACTGACGGTAAAAATATTTACATTTACGTTTACGTTCATGTTTATTGTAGATTTGAAGTCCGTTTTTGTGTTTACTTGTAAATACAGTTGTAATAAGGACTGTTAAACATTTACCCAGCTGGCGTGCCATCGTTGCAAGTGAGGGAGCTGTTAGTCAACCACGCCAGCCTCAGGCCGACGCGGGTTGTCACACATTCGCTGGTGGCGCTCAACACAACCTGGAACACACAAACACAAAAATAAATATTGGTCTTATGTCGGCAGCGAACTTAGCAGATGCGCAAAAGTCGTTGCAAGCGGACGCAGGGAACGGGGTAACGAGCGAGCAATTAGTTGATGAATAGAAGAGCCGAGGGAACAACCAATCGCGTGTCTCGCGAAGCGTTCATACTCCCGAGTGTTCATTCCCGATTAGTTGTTTTATTGTACGTGCGCAAACTTTCCCCCACTACGCCGCTTTTTGTTCAAGAAGTTTGCCGGGCGCTATACGATATTCCAATTAAAAGCTTATGTGTGATTATTTGGCAAGTTTGAGCTTTTCATGTGTAGTTTTGTAGTTAGATAAACTCGAAGTAAAACATCAACTAAATATAGAAAAAATCAATGTAACAACGCCATCTAGTAGAGTTTGAAGTACTACTATTCTAAAGCATCCAATAGCAACTATGCAAAAATGTGTAATCGATATATTGTGTGTATAACGATGTATAATGTATGAACATCCCTAAGTCTACTACCACGTATCCCTTTAAAACAAATGATACAATCTAGTCGACATATTTTGATATAATACATTATATGACCGTCATGTTGGTAGGAAGCTATAGTTTTTTTAGTATTGGGCAGACTTGAGACAATGGTGAACGTTTACTATTTACATTTCATATATGATATACTGTAGCGAAAATCATCAAACAACTGGTAGGCTATAAAATACAAGAATAATGTGTGAAGGACTGGTATACAAGAATATTATATTCAGACTCGACGCAAGAAACTTACTGCCCTTATGATTGTAGCTTCCAAAGAGTAGACATGGAAGCAACGTGAAGTCTTTTTTTTTTATTAAGCGGTATCCACAAAGTGCACCTTTTTCTGTTTATTTCACGAACACGTTCTATACACGGGTACGTGTTATTGAATCACATTGTTCGCGCAATGCCATGGAATAATGAATAATTCAATTTTATGGTCAGAGGCTTGCGTACAATAAATTATTATAATGGAGGTGTTTTTGCCAACTGAAGAATAAATTTTTGCAATAAAAAAACGTAGACTTTTAATCCTCTTAAATTAAATTCTAATAAACAGTTATATGACATAGATAAAATAATTTTTTTTAAAGAAATAACATGAACAACCTTTTTTAAAAAAAAAAAAGATATTACAAACAATCTTGTTAACCATCCCAACTAAGCTTAGCTTATGCTAGGAGATCGTTCACGGTAATAGTCGAATGATGGATTCGAACCTTACGATTCGCAGACCGTACCCTAATTTTTTATATCATTAGGCTCTATATATCATATATATTAATAATACATCCTAGTCAAAACATTGTTTCATGATGGCACAACTCTAACAATTACATAAAAAAACATAGACAATATCGTGAGAGAAACGATGGCCTAACTTCTTTTTATTCCTAGCGCTCCACGTCCTAAACCTTAATCAGAGAAAATAGAAAAGCAAATGCTATCCTTTTGTCACTATTATTTACATAATCATTGATTGTCATAAACCAACAAAATTATTAAAGGACCTAATTGAATCCAAAAAAAGAAACTCTAAATAACTTTTAACTGACGGCGCTATGATTGCATAAACATATAAAACAATACAGACGAAATATATACATAAACATTATACGGATAAAACGTTATGCCGCTTTTTGAGCGTTAAATAATTGCATTTGATTAAATAAAGTAAAACATTATTTGTGTACGTTTGCTATTTAGGTTGCCTAGCAACGGTTGAATAAATACTAGCAAATATTTATACAACCACTTCAAATTGTTCAACTGTGCCATACAACTTTTTGTTTCACGTATACATACACAATTTTACAATATACTGTACACATGGTAAAATTGTGTGGCGTGAATAAGCTCGATAATAAACGATAACTGATTGTTGATGAATATTTTTTGGCTTGGTAACAAGATCTTTAAGCCAAGTCATTTTTAAAACAAATACACTTATTTCTTACGTCTAAGATGAAAATGTAAGTTAGATGATCCCCCACGGATATTGCGGTTTTAATAAACGATAACTGTTGCAAAATAGGAGTGCACGATAGCTATCGATATTACATGAAAAATCGATATATGGACGAGATATATTGCTTTAATCCGATATTATCGAATCATCTCATATCGATATTTCTATCGATATATTTCATCCGATAAACGAAATATCGTAAAAAATAAATAAAAAGCAGTCCATTCTTTTTTATTTGTGGTTGACAGCTTGAAAATAAAACCCTTACTTGCGCTGTCATCACGAAGAGTGTAGTGTAGTTAGTTATATTACTACACTCCTACTCTTCACGATGGCAAGACTCGTTGTATAAATTTTATAATCTATGCTGTATCTATGGTGTATCTATGCCAAATAAATAGTCTGGATTAGTACAAAACTTTTCTAATATATCATTTTATAAAAAATTCGATATACCAAAAATATCGATACATTTGTACATAATATCGCGTAGTAACGACACAACCTCACGATATATTATATCGATATATTTTGGCATGAACATCCCTGTTGCAAACTCTATTTCACTAGGGCTAAAAAGACGCGGGGTTATTCATTTTAGACTCGACATACTCTAAAAGCGGTTAATATTACATACATTCTGCCACAACAAAGTGGACGATTTGAATAATAACTTGTTATTCATAATAAATACTTCATTGAACTCGATGTCCTTCGTGAAAGTGGCATTCCTGTTTTCATTGCAGCAGAATCTATATGATAAATTTATGATTTATTTTATCCTTCATAACCACAAAAATGACTCAAAATAAATTGAAATTGTAGACATTTTAACCATATTTCGAAAAAAAATAGATGCTCACTATTACGAAAATATTAATTAAAAAAAAATTAAATTACAAAAATTAGTGAGAACTTATGAAAAATGTCCTATTTTACCAACTTCCAAAAAAGGAGGACGTTCTCAATTCATCTGTATCAATTTTAATGAACTTTAATAATGTTTTGTACATTTTTCTTTATTTTTTCAAGTGGTGTCTTTGCTATATGTACTATACAATTTTATGAATTTTCTCTCTTCTAGGGGTTTTGTCAATACTGGAGAACGAGCACTAAGATTTTCTTTCGGAAAACCGTCACAATGTAAACTTTTCTTTTAACACACTTAAGTGGGATGAGGGCTCCTACTTCGTTATCACACTATTTTACACTCACATATCAACTTGATACAGTAACTCTATACAGCTATTTTAAATGATCTGTTTACTGATAAATAAAAGACGGCTTTATGCACTCCGACAAACAGATGAACACGCACGTCTGGATAAAAACTAACACAGGGGATATTATATACAATAACGATCACAGAGGTGCACTATAATAAAAATTGTATGCATACACATATGGTCCATGCGAGGCAGCGGGCGCGCAGACGCAAGATCATCGCGGCCGGGCCACCGGGGCACCCAGCGACCTCGAACACCCCATACTGGTCACTGATCTACTACACCGTAGCACAGTAGCTTCACGCTCCCTGTTTACAAAATAAAGCCTACTATTTACAGGCGGAGGGCCGTACGACTTGATGCGCGGCGTCGGACCGAATAAAGGTGGAGGCGGGCGCTCGGTTGCGCGGTAGGAGCGGCGGGACCGGCTCCGGCGGCGAGATCAAACGCGCCGCAGATCAAAGGCGCCGCCGCGCGATCGGCATCCGTCATTATTATTATGCAAGCATTACGGAGCGCGTGACTCAGGCGAGAGGGCCACGCGAGCCCCCTCTAGTCAACAGCCCCCGGAACAACGCGGATTGACGATGCGTACGCGCACCCTGCCGACGTGTTTTGCACCTTGTTTCAGTTTAATAACTCCTTTTGGCAAACACCGGTGTAAACACAGCGGCTATGTTGCTTGTTTGATCTTCTAATTTATATCAACGTTCTAATGAGTTCAGTACGCGCACTAAGTTTATAGATTTCGATAGACGAATCTTTTGAAGTGGAATTTTCGCTGATTGATTTTTAAATTATACAAAAATTTAACAATCATTTAAAATGTGCAGGGTTTTACTAATCTTATATATTAATCCTGAATATTGCATTATTTTATTTACTTACTAGAAAATTTCGGGAATTATGTGAAAATGAGCAATATTTTTTGTGTCATAAATGCTTCGTCCTGTATCAAAACATTTTCTTACCTTAGATGGCAAGGTGCTACTTAATTGTCTTATTTGTTGTTACTAAATTTTTTATACTCTGCTTTTGAAGACGTATACATTATAATCGGAGGGTAATGTATTATTATTTATAGAATCAGGATTCCTCATCACTTTGTTTTTGTTTGTTTTTTTTTTAATTAATATTTTCGAGCTTATCTCCTAGGACAGAATTTGCAATCATCATCATCATCAGCCTGTCACAGTCCACTCCTGGACATAGGCCTCAGGCTCTGCCAGCCGTCTTGCGAAGATCGTCGCTCCACCTGGTCTTAGGGCGTCCCACTCCGCGTTTGCCTCTCCGCGGTCTCCACTCGAGAGCTCGTTTCGCCCAACGGTTTTCCGTTCTACGGCAAATATGGCCGGCCCATTGCCACTTCAATTTGCTAATCCGGTGGGCTATGTCGATCACTTTAGTTCTCTGTCGGATCACCTCATTCCGGATTCGATCCTTCAGAGAGACTCCGAGCATAGCCCTTTCCATAGCTCGTTGAGCGACTTTTAGCCTATGGACCAGCCTAACCGTGAGTGTCCACGTTTCGGCTCCATATGTCAAGACGGGTAGGACGCACTGATTGAAGACCTTGAATTTGAATTTGCAATAGAAAAATATTATTTCTTAAGCAAAACAAATATACCAGACAAGTAATCAACAAATATCCGAAACAATAGCCTAATGATTTAGGGTACGGTCTGCGAATCGTAAGGTCGGGGGTTCGAATCCACCATTCGACTATTCACGTGAACCATCTCCTAGCACAAGCAAAAGCTTAATTGGAATGGTTGACAAGAATGTCAGTAAAATTTAAAATTGCTAGATTACTTAAAAAAAAATAACTTCGTTAAAAAGCGGGACGTTTTTAGACGGTTACAAAATTTTTATTTTTATTTATTTGCAACCATCAGTCCTTCACCCAACCGTTATACCATAACCTGCGTATTAATAATTCCTAAGTGGCATTATAAGCGCAAAACTTGTCTGTGTCATAAATATTGCATTTTATTGACATTAATTAACTACATATCAGCATTTGAATGTAGATACAGACAAGCAAGGATATCTTTATTAAGCAAAATACTTATCAGTGTTACAGGCCGTTCAGAGAGTAACTTGATTGGATTTTTGGTAACAGAAAGTAGTTATTCGAGACCCAAATTACAAATAAATAAAAAATGCATTCACACTTGACTCAGATACCTCTCTGCCGATAACTACCGATTTTTAACCGACTTTCAAAATGGAGGAGGTTCTCAAGTTAGTTTTTATCTACGCACTCATAGCGCCGTCATTTATGAACAGATTATAATATCTTTTGAACGATTTTATTGCAATTAGGCAGTAGATTTTTTAAATGTTTACATCGTTTTCTCAAAAACTAAAATTTTTGACAACCATTCAAACTAAGCTTATGTCACAAGCTTAAGCTAGGAGACGGTTCTCGTCAAAAGTCTAATGGTGAATTCGAACCTACGACTTACGATTCGCAGACTGTATCCAAAACATTACCTTAGATTGTCCCATTAGTTTCTAATAAAATAGCTACCGACCGAGTCGTGGTTCGGCTCTCTCGGGCGCTCTCTGACCGGAATGCTTACGCGTAACATAGTAACCGTCCAAACCGAGGTTACCCCTCACTGGGGGGACCATTGTGTCAAGTTACTAGCGATAGAGATTCAGGCTAAGCGACCTAAGAGCTATGCCACCTCTCAATCCGGTGAAGCAGTCAAGGCCAGCTTCTCTGGCCAATCTGTCTAGTTCGTCATTAAAAATGCTTGTAGATAAACATTTATAGATATTAGATATTATGTGTAACGACAACGAAGACAAAAGTGTAAGAAATAACTATAATACTTCCGAAATAATAGTGCGGGTCTGATCGTAGTAGCGTTTAATCCGGAAACACGTTTTTATTTACAGTCATTTGAGTAGACTTGATTGTTGATTGTAGAGAATTCGGTTTTAGTTTTTTACTCGTAAAGATACTGGTTTAATTTACGACCGATAAATTACCAACATTATTCCCATACAAATCTATATTTTATGTTCCTTATTTATTATACGTATTCCCGTTTGCACTAACCAAAAGTTACATTACATTCCAGTTTCCACCCTGTGAACAACCTATCCAGTCCAGGTGTGCAATGGGCATCGAGTTAAGTAGAATATAATTGACGTGCGGCACGGCCGAGCTTCAAAGCTTGTACCTGACTGAAAAAATGCCATCTAAAGGCAGGCCGCCACAATGAGCCCTTTGACAGTTGGTACCCACCTTTATGATGCCGCCTCTGATATATGATACGAGCCGGGCTCATTAAATTTATTTTATCGACTCCCAGCGCTGCATCTAGCTATCCGGACAATAAATCAGGGCGTCTAAAAGAAGACCAACGCCGCTCACAAACAGAGCGGAAGAATTAGCCATTAAAATCATTCAGAGTCTTCACGGTTTATTATTCAATCCCATTATGATTTAGTTGGACGGCGTTTTAAAAGCGATTTAGTACAGAATACCATTATACAGGTCGTTTTTCCATAACAATAAACTTAACAAAAAGTTTATTTCATGCGCGCGCGCCTAATCGTTTCTCATTAAATTATTATGGGCGGTTTAACAGTTTTTTTTTATTCGATAAAGGCTGTTTATCTAACGCCAAAACAGGCAAGCTCTCACGGCCGAATTACGCAGATGGTGTGTTCAGAGATAGATACAACAGTGACTTCAGAACACAGTATAATGGACACTACATTATTCACGCTGGTAGCTTGTGGCAGTTACAAATAATAATCGTTATAAAAAAAACTGTGGTATAACCACTACAACGGCTTCTGTTGTGGCACGAATCGGGTCGGTACAATTGAGAATGTATTGACTGGAATACCGGCGTATACGCAGAAGTACGATTCACGGCCACTAGGTATGGTATACTTCAGCTTTCTACCCGCTAACTGAAGTGCTGGCGACCCAACTCTTCAAAGTAAAATTACAAACAGCTATTCAATGTTGGCAATAAACCTGACATATCTCTAGAAGCTGTTTGCAGGCGGCGGGATACCCGTCAAGCCGAGGTGGTGGTGGTACGAGGATCTTACGCCCAGTTATTCCCTAAAGAGGTTCAAGTGACCTAAGACTTGTGTCACCTCGTGACCTCTCAAAAACCCAGTGAAAATGTAGAGGCCGCCTGGGATCACTTAAACTTAGGTAACCGATATTATTGTCTTACGATTCCGCGAAAAAAACATTATTTCCCATAGACATTTTGTGCACCGGAAATATATATTTATCATAGTAGGTAATTTGATAGTCACCTATGTTTTTTGCTAAATGACACAATTTAAGGTGCGTTAACCCAGCCAAATTTCACTGTACATTCAGTGATAACATATAATAATAATAAATAGTATTGCACGTATAACCCAACGATTGATAAAAATAATACACGAGTATTCGCTTCGAATGAGGCCGAGAAGTTAAGATACTTTTTTTACCACATCCCTTGATCTGCTACCGGGGTCCGCGCTGATAGAGGCAAAAAATGCAGCGCCAATGACGATGTAAATGTACACTCGAATACAATGTTGTTTCAGGCAAATAAACAAGTATTTTTACTGGTAAAAACAAAAACCGAATCAAACGCTTTTGCGAGTGGACACTGTCTTTGTAATTCCGAATTATCGAAGGAATATGACGAAATAGAATTAATCAGATCCTAACCAAACTTCCATCAAACTACCCAACTTTCACCATATTGAATCATCGAAATCGGTTGACGTGATATTGAGTTATCCGTCCATTTGTCGCGCACGTACTTAATGAAAATTTAAGACATATGGTTTTCTTGTTGATCAAAGTTTGAATGGGACAACACGGAAAACACCAGATTTCAAATAAAAAAGAATCATCAAAATTGGTTCACCCAGTCGAAATTTCTAAGATAACATACTAAAATATAAAACACAGACGAATTAAGAACAATAACTCTTTCAACGGTTGTCATATAACAGAATAAGTACGGTAAAATTAGAAATATGAACTCGACAACTGATAGAATTGAAGCGTGAAATATTTACGACAAAAGAAACAACAAAATGATAATCCATGAACTATCTATAGATTAATATTGGTTGTATGAGCCAATCAAATAAATCCGCTATTCCACCAAACTTTTGTTCTTAATCTTAACTACCAATCAGAATTTAATTTAACCAACAAGTAAACATTATCCACAAGCATTCACGATAAGATAATGCGTTTGTAAACTTTGTAAATGTAATGATGATTTTCTTTTATAATTGGCCACAGACCGTGTTTCCTAATATAATTCACATATGAGGTTCGATGATAACGACCCATTTGCTTTTTACATATCTACAAAGGATCAAATTTAATAAAACTGCTTCTACGCGAAATCCGTAAAAGTACAATGAATAATAATCGCGTAGATGTGAAATTTCACTATATAAAGTTTATTTTCATTGAAAAGACTTTTGTTCGCGACAGTCCATAAGATAAAGTCCGTAAACAAACTACCGACAGGTATACCATGTTTAGGTTAGAATATAAAGTGGAAATAAACGTTTATTTTAGCGACAGTTTCATTGTCTTTGTAACTGTTTATCTTTTACTAGGATCTGGACTACAGTAATTCTTAACGCGATGGTTTAATATGTTATTTAATATTGATTGATAGCAACTAGTTCTGTTTGACCAATTATTTAATTCCAATTTGTCTGTATTATTACGTTTGTTACCTGATAACTTTGGACGGGGTGAACTGATTTTGATGATTCTTTTTTAATTTGAAAGCTTATGATTCCCATATGGTCCCATTTCAATTTGTTCCAAATCGGACCATGTCATCCATGAGAAAACCATATGTCTGATATTTACACCAAGTATGTGCGCGACAGATGGACAAATAACTCAATATCATGCCATCCGATTTCGATTATTAATTTTTTATTGGAAAGGAAATACAAAGACGAAAGTCTGATTTATAGATACTCTTTATTGACCATTATCCAAATAAAAATAAGCCCAATAAATTTTACTAAAAACTAGGGTAGTTTGATGAGAGTAGGGGTAGGTTCTGATTAATTATATTTCGTAATATTTACCGACTATTCACAAATATAAAAATGAAAATAGGATTTGAAATCGGTTTTTGTAAATATATTTGTTGCCATTAAACCTAGCACATATTAATACAAACGGGAACATAAAAAAATCCGTATGAATGGTAAAGCAACGTACAGTGAGAGTGGTCTGCGATTCCCCGAGGCCCCCAGCCTCCCGAATCATAATAAATCTGAACCGATAAGTAGTCGGGTGGATTGTCGGTGCGGCGCGTTCAAAGCGAAGGGAGACACATGAAAGAAGCCGCCGCCGTTTTATCCAATACTATGTTTCCACCACTGGCCGTCACGTGCGATCGGCCCTTTGTGTGCTGACGTTTTAATTAATTGGTTTTTAATTTTGAATGACATAATGTATGACAGCGCCGTGACGAAGGTGGGCGCATTGTGACCTACACGAATATATTTTTCGTTGGCTTGTAGAACTTGATCCTCTTTCAGCAGTAAATTAAAATCTATCAGATATATATTTTTTTCTAATTTGTGCTCTAACGTCACACGCAAAAAGCTGTGCGCTTTAACCGACTTCAAAGGTGTTCTTGATTCGACTGTATTTTGTTTTGTTTGTGACTTAATAATGCTGTCATTTACGAATCGATTTTTTTAAAGGATTATTTTCAATAATGTCTTGTTAATTTCATTGGCTTGAAACTTTGGGGTTTTAAGGTATACCAGGGAACTTCTAAAAATCGTATTTATGTTGTCACTATCGCTAATGCTCTTATTTATTTATTTTACATCTCTTAAGTTCTCCCTACTGGGGTTGCCTGGAAGAGATTATAGCGATAAGGCGGCCATAAGCCAAATTTAGTTTTTACTTAAATTTATTGTGTCTATTTTTATTTAAATTGTGGGCAATAAAGAGTCCACCAATAGTACGTTTTTAGTATATTTAAAACAACAACTATATTTAAGAGTAAAACGGAAATCCGACTTTTGTCTTTCTATTTCTGTTTTATGAAGGAATATTATGAAATACAATTAAACAGAAACTAACCGAACTCTCATAAGCACATGCTTTCCAATAAATAATTAATCATCGAAATCGGTTGGCTTGATGTTTTATTCGTCCATTTGTCACACACATAGTTTAAGTAAATTAAAGACTTGCATGTTTTTCTTATGGATGCTATTGTCAGAATTGGACCAAATTGAAAGCTGGCGCTTCCCATGCACCAGCTTTCCAACCAGTCCAAAGTTATGAAGTTTTTTTTTTTCTTTTTGAGAGGAGTAAAATCCTCATGTATACTGCCCAGGATGTACCAGGCGGTAAGCCCGACTCCACAAGAATAGGTTCCTGTGGCCTACGGACTAAAAACCTCCTCGCGCTCCTGCAGCCCTCCCTGGAACCGCTTTCGCATTACTTCAGGAATGGGCCTGTTGCCTGACTGCCTGTCCATTTCGTCTCTTTCGCGTGTCCTCAATACTTCGCGGAGAAACGTACTGATTCAATGTCAGTCTTTCTCGCTTTTTAGCATTGTTGCTATAAGGTTAAAGTTATGAGGTTACAAACATAAAAAAAACATATAGATGAATTGAGAACCTTTTTTGAAGTCGGTTCAATATCTCCTTCAATTGAAATCTACGTTAGAAATGAACGTAACAACCAGTGATGGAATAAACGCTACTAATTACGGACTTCATATACAATTATTATATTACAATTACTTTTATTATTATTACACATACATATATTACATATAAATTATTACAAATACAAGTACGAAGTTCTGGCGTGTACATTTTCTTTTTTCTTCCAGATTCTTGCTCGTTGTCGTTAGTGAGGCATTGTGCCAAAAACGTAATGCACTAATTTCATGATAACCTGTCGTTATGAATCATTTTTCTTAATAAAACTTGATAATTTTTTTTTATAAGAAAGCTAGCAATAATTCTTTTTATCAGAAAAAATTACACCATTCCAACTAATGGAATGGTTAACAAGAATTAATGCTTAAGCTTGTGCTAGGAGATGGTTCACGTAAATAGTCGATTGTGGATTCGAACCTACGACCTTACAATTCGCAGACCGTAACGCGTAAGGATTATTTGACATTGTCATCTCCCCCAGTGCCTATATAGTAGTGAGAGTTTCTTAAAATAAATCACCATCGCTTCCGCAAAGGATTGCTAATTTGAATTTTATATAGGTATGTATATTTGATTTTATCTGATGTAATTTACGACTTGTAATTTATTGCTATCGAGTACATTCAATCTGCGTTACTGGTCGATTATATATATTATCGACCAGTACCGTAATAAAAGTGCAAAGATTTCGTAATCATATTTCTGAAGCTCGTATTATTGTAACTGTTAATAAATGAAGTGCTTAATTAAAAGAAAATCCCGTTAAAGTGCTCACTGACCATAAAAACACAAAAGTGGCAGGAGATGGTCACATGTAACATTATAGGAAAGGCTTATCTAAGTATGTCATCAAACATGGTTGAAGCTGCTATAAAATGTTCTTTTTAGTAGTTTTTATTCTTTAAGTAGAGTAAAGTAGTAAAAGAGTGAGTAGTAAAGAGGGAGGATATGGATCATGTAAGTAGTAAAATTAGATCCCAGACGATACCCTTAACTATTAGGGTTATACCACCTATGGGGTACGGCTTGTGGTTTTGAAACGAATGAATATGACTGCCGATTACTAGTTTACTGTTCTTTAAAGATAAACAATTATATGAATTATTTATCTATCTGAATAAATAATTCATATAATTGTCGTGACGTAAAGAACAATGGACATATATATTATATATATAATAATACTCATATTACGATCTGTGCTAGCTCAGTGTCGGGGCTAGCTAAGCTAGCAACCTGAGTTCGATTCCCGGTGCTAGGAACCAATAAATTTGCTGTTGCAATTTTATGTGCCGATTAACCACGCGCTCGGCGGTGAAGGAAAACATCATGAGGAAACCTACATGTCTTAGAAAATTTTTCTAAGGCATGTGAAGTCTACCAATCCGCACTAGGGCCGCGTGGTGGACTATGCCCTTATACTCTCTTTACAGAGAAGGCCTGTGCCCAGCAGTAGGACATATATATTATATATATAAAGGCTGTAACTTTAACTTTAACTTATGAATAAATAATTAATATAATTGTCGTGACGTAAAGAACAATGGACATATATATATAAACTGCGTAAACTCTAGGCAGTTATTATTACCTGATATGCATGAAGTAATAATATCGTTCCTTTGAAAACTCCCGTCAGCCACTGGCGCCTTGTGCAATTAATTTGCCATAAACAACTATAAGTACCGTTGACGTGAGGCGCGTAGTACCCGGCTACTACGCTCCAAAGCATTCTAGATACACTGCAGATATGGTGTCCATAAGTCCATCCACTTTTATTAGGACTTGTCTCCTTTAAAGATTTATTTAAGAGTGAAAACAAAAGCCGACTTCAAATCAATAAGTGTAATAAGTCCTGGATCATCATCATCATCATCATCAGCCTGTATCAGTCCACTGCTGCACGTAGGCCTCTCCAAAGGCATGCCACTGAGCACGATCCTCGGCCACTCACATACAGCTTCTACTAGCCGTCCTGCGAAGATCGTCGTTCCACCTAGTCCTAGGGCGTCACACTCCGCGTTTGCCTCCACTCTCGAACTCGTTTCGCCCAACGGTTATCCGTTCTACGGCTAATATGGCCAGTCCATTGCCACTTCAATTTGCTAATTCGGTGGCCTATGTCGATCACCATAGTTCCGAATCCTATCCGTAATAAAAACTCCGAGCACAGCCCTTTCCATAGCTCGTTGAGCAACTTTTAGTCTGTGGTCCAGCCAACCTGAGTTTCCACGTTTCGGCGGTTACTCTATTTTATTTTTGAAGTATTATAGTTATATTATGAAGTTCTGGTGTCGATATTCTCTTTCTTATACATCTGCGGTCGTTTCCGTTAAGGAGTATTTACAAACATTCTTCCATCAGACTTTTAGTGGCTCCCTAATATATCTTTGGAAGCCAATGTCCTATGTCTACCGAACGTCAGAATTCAAACTAAATCAATGGAAAACAAAAGAAATTTAAAATCGTTTCATAAATGCACGTACATTAAACAATTACAGACGAATTGAAAACTTACTCTTTTGAAGTCTTTTTAGAGTAATAAGTATAAAGAGCATATTATATATATAATAATAAACTCATATTACGATATTTGCTAGCTCAGTGTCGGGGCTAGCTAAGCTAGCAACCTAAGTTCGATTCCCGGTGTTAAGAACCAATAAATCTGATTGTTGCCATTTTAAGTGCTGACTTACCATGCACTCGGCGGTGAAGTGAAACAATTTTTAAAAGTCGTGTGAAGTCTGCCAATCGGCGTTAGAGACGCGTAGCGCAATGTGTCCTTATTCTCTCTTTGAAAAGAAGCCCTGTGCCCAATAGTGGGACATGTATACATAGGCTGTCTTTAAGTAATCAGAATTACAACGAATCCATTTTTATCCTGTAAAAATTACGACACATGTGGTATCATTAAAAACATGTAAACGTATTATGAATTGCTTACAAGTGTACTTATTCGTATAATAAATTATATAGCGACTTATTTTATTACATAAAATTGCATTAACATGTGTTTAACGAGAAAGGTTTTAAAGAGGCATAACTCCTCCTCGTTGATATAATAGGCTCGCTCTTCAATTCAATATAATGCTTCGAGTTTAATATTCAATTTAGTATTATAAAAAAATATTTAATCGAAATGAATCAACTTTAGTTAGTGCTTACAAAGTATAAACCTTCCTATACTAAAATCCGTCGCGTCGCCCGGAGGCCGAGACACGTTATTGACGATCCGGACGACGCGATAACCATTGCACAGGCTAGATCTTTACAAATCCACAAAGCGTCCATTCGCGACCGTCGGAGGTTGCGAATAATCCTCGCGCGTTACCTCTATTTTATGGGCAGGCCTCACCCTTTAGATGTTAGGATCGCTGCTGGAGTTTCTTCGGTCACTTATTCTTCCAGCGCCAACGCTTCCCAAAGTGGCACTCAAAGTTAGTTTAACTTTTAAATGTCCCTTAGATTACCCGTATAATAGCAACTGACCGAGTCGTGGTTCGACCCTCTTGGGTGCTCTCGTACCTGAATGCTGACGCGTAACGCGTGACAGAGGTCAGCTTCTCTGGCCAATCTGTGTAGTTCGTCATAAAAAAAAGCTTACAAAGCAACGTATTTAAACGTTAAAAAATCTTACTTCATTTTCTAGATTTTTTTACCAAATATTCAACGCAATCCGAGTTAGTTCCCAGGAGCCGACACTAATAAAATTGGTTAATGTTTTAATTGCTCACTTACCACGTGCTCGGTAGAGCAAGAAAATAAAGTGAGGAAATCTGCATGTCTCATAATTATTATTATAAGCTGTGAAGTCTGAAAAAACAATCTATAAAATTAACTTTATCTATGTCCATGAAAAGACGTGCTCAAAACACGTGTATATATGTAACTAGAATACATCAACCATAGTGCAGAAAGCGATTTTTATAATTATTAAGAAATTAAAAAAAACAATAAGAATTTATACATTGTAAATTGATATATCGGATATGTTATTGTTACCTTGAAAAGAATATTTATTACTTATAAGTTATTACCTGCCAAGAAATAGTTTCTGAGAATAATATAATGTATGGGTTAAATTATTTTATAAATTATTTGCTAAATACCACTCAATGCCGATCACGAGATCTCTATAAAAATGAATAAACCTCACAAGTTTTATCCTTAGCAGGGTAGGCAGAGATAACTTTCACAGTTCGCTTGTCACCAAGCTTATTAGGTCCCTAATGTGAAAACCCATTGTAGACCGAGCACATATTTTTAGTACTAAAAAACGGAAAAGACGGCATTTTATCTTTATAACCATGCCACCGATTTAAACGTAATTTAGTATAGTTACTAATTTTACTAGACGCGTACAAATAACGCAAATCATGCAAATCCTTTCAATAAATGGATTTCCCAGCTTATATATATATTCAAGCACTACTTTCCCTGTTTCAGCGCTTCAAAGCAATTAAGGCTACACGTGCGAAGCCGGAGTAAGTCCCTAGTTTATTATAAATTCGGGATAGGGCGCGAACCGACCGCGTAATGCCACCACTGTGGCTGTGACCGGGATTCCGCGCAGCACACGCTAGCCGTGTGCCCCGCATGGGAGGCGGAGCGACGGATCCTGGTCCAGCAGATCGGGCAAGACCTCTCCCCGCCGGCGACAGTAGCGGCTGCACTGGCGGGGAAATCTAAATGGAAGGCGCTGGTCTCCTTTTGTGAGTCAGTTTATTATAAATTAGCAATAGCGAGATAGATCGAAGTTTCTAACATGTTTTTTTTTAAGACTTTATGGCCTGGTAATAAGAAGATATTTAAGCTAATTCTAACAAGCTGATGCTAAAAGCGTTCCAAATTTAAATCTATACATATAAATAAAATTTGAGTGTCTGTTTTTAACAATCAAAAAACCAATGTATATACGGTACATATACCAAAATAAAACTTTTTACAATTTTTGTCTGTTTGTTCCCGCTAATCTCTGGAACAGCTGGCCCGATTTAGACGGGACTTTCACTGGCCACACGCTAATGTAACAAGGAATAACTTAGGCTACTCTTTATATAAACGACTTCTTAAAAAGGAGGTTATTGAGAAGGTACATACTGTAAAGTATTAATTAGTTGTGCTTAGTTTAGTTCATGCCACCAATTCTTGTAAAATTACATATAGTGAGCGTAGCGGCAACAGAACGCTGGCGGGAAATTAAGAATTGTAATGTATTAGTTAATATGGAGAACGTCACAGAGCCGTCGATTTACTAGCCGCTGTATATACAAATACACACAAATAATAATACAAATTGAGTGAGGTGGGGCTGGGCGTAGTTTTTTCTTTTATTTTTTTAATTTTGAGCTTTGAGAACCATTATATTTCGCTGAATTCGTGGATTATGCAGCGACCTCATATACCATTAATATTAATAAACTAAATTTTTTTTTTGTTAAATTCCATGCGGATAAAGTCCCGGGTACAGCTAGTTCAGAATCATATCAGAAACAGGAGTATTGTTTAGGATAAAAATAAAACATTTGATATAATGAAGTTTTTATTGGCAATAATAAATAGAAAAAAAAGATAGACATATCTTTTGAAGAAATAAAAATGTGTTCCCGCCTCAAAACAAAAGCGAAAAAACAATTGAATAAATAAAAAAAAATTATGTAAAAAAAAATGACAACGAACTTTTGCCTTTTTCGAGTCTTTGAAGTATACGATAAATGTATTTTTATTCCATTTATAAAAAAAAATATTATCATAAGGCACTTCTCTCTATCACAGAACATAGCTATAAGACGTCGACAACTAACATATTTCATTCAACACAACGCATGCTTATTGCTAACATTAATATATATAAATTATACAATAATTTATCGAGAACGTACAAAACATTCCCTAACAACTCCTTTGATTCAATGCATCCAATAAATAGGACAGGTATCAAAAGTTCTAAATGTTTACATGATAGTGAAATTAGTTCTATTGTATCGTTCTATTACATTATGCCTCGATTATTTAAAAATAAAAAAAAGATTACATTTAACCTATAAACTTTTGCCCCAAAATGTTTCTATGTACAAAAACAAATTCTAAAAGTGATGGTTTTTGTACAAATCGGTACAATACGAAACAACTATCCTGAGATCGTTTATTGGACGTCCAAACATTTGCATTATATATCAAACAATACCAAAATGGCAAACGGCATGGTAATAAATGATTTACGTTCACATTAAACTAGATAAGATCGTGTCAGCCCAGTTCTGGGCTCTCAAGACTACGGTATCCCCTGCCTGTCGTAGAAGGTGAATTAAAGGGGCCTTGGGTTCACTGGGCGACAAGGGTGGGGTTTTTGTCGCCCGCAAGTGGACCCCGGAAGAAGGCGACATCGACTAGCCAGTGTCCCCCCCCTCGGGACGTGCTCTCCGAGAGCACAATGCGGAGAGGCTCCGGTGCGTTCCACTGGAGATCTCGGAGCCCCTCACCATGCACCGAGGAAGGGACTCTTTCTCTTTACAGAGAAGGTCTGTACCCAATAGGCACATATGTACATAAAGGCTGTCACTTTATACAAATTACATTCATCCGTTCACATACAATTTAGTATATTGCGAAATATAAACATTTAGCACCGTAGAAGGAAACTTGTGCGGAATTAATACAACCTGCGGGCAAATAGATCAACCGAGAGAGAAGAATTGTTTGCTGCCCGGCATTTTCTGTCTCTGTTTCTTAAGGAATTCCCTCGCTTGTTTATCCCCTTGTCTTGACTCCAGAGCTTTGATAGCGTCACCATCTAGAAAGGAAAATGGAATAGTAAGGACTTTTATACAGGAAAGGCAAACTACCATTAGTTAAAGTGTTAATTTGTAGTTTGCCTTAATTTCACCGCGTTTTAGTAAGTCAGTACAGCTCTTAGAAATTGTTGGCACGTGATCGATATTTTAATAACATTAACATGGCTTTGCACCAAGCTACAACTGCCAACTTCTCGTGTACGTTAGAATTATACGATCTAATCTTCGTTCCCACTTCAAAATCAAACTTCAAGACGTCCGTAGGTTTTCTGTATTAAATTTTGGACATCCCACGAATATACGTTTTACGTAAACTGTTTTTTGAGCATACACAAATTATTGAAATAACTTTACTGTGAAAGCCTAATGTTTTATGGCACGGTCTTCGAAACAGAGGGTCGTAAGTATCTCATATCTCCTAGCACAAGTATAAGCTTTAATGGCATGGTTAACAAGAATGCTCGGAGTTTTTTTTTAAATGTTCACAGTCTTTAGTACACCACATCAGATCATACGAGATCGGATGAGTGGCACGCTCGTTTTCTCTTTGTATAAAAAAAGATGACTTCACTCACCGATACTATCAGGCCTTGTGAGGGGCAAGTGCTGCTGCGGTAGGCTGCTGATGGGCGCGGAAGTCTCGGGCACCTCGCTGAAGTGCAGGTAGGCCTCGCCAACGAACGTGTTGCTCACGCTGAACATGTCCTTGTCTTTCACGATCAGGTGTAACAGACCATCGGCCAAGCGACGCTGATCTGATGACAACGGTCTGCGAAGACATGGTTGGTAAATATCAGTAGCAATTATCAAGTTGCTTTTGGTCAACCGCTTTCACATTTAGAAGTAAATAAGGATCATCATAATCATTTCAGTCGTAAAACATCCACTGCTGGACATAGGCCTCCCCTAACGATTTCCAAAAGGACCGGTTGTAAGCGGCTTGCATCTAGCTGCGTACTGCGGCATTTAGATGTCGTCAGACCACCTTGCTGGACGTCCTACGCTGCGCTTGCCGGTCCGTGGTCTCCAATCGAGAACTTTCGGCCTAATCGGCCATGTGTTCTACGCGCTATGTGCCCTGCCCATTGCCACTTCAACTTGCTTCGTTACCGCTATCTTTGTTCGTTTACGGATCTCCTTATTCCTGATATGATCTCTGATGAATAAGGATGTCATACTATAATAGCAGTGAAGTTTTGTGGGTTTTTTTCTAGGGAATGTATTTACTTGTACTTATATGGAATCGCAGCTTGTGTCGTATCTCACACTCTGATTTGATGATGATACCGCCTTGCCGGTTTCGGCTATGGTGACGCTTTGGGACTTCCATGCCATAGGCCAGGTCACGCAGTTTTTGTGTGTCCTTCAGTGACTTGCATATCTAAACTTTCTTGTAAATGTGCGGGCCCGCATTTAGTGCTTACAAAGAACGAATTGGACCGATTTTAAGCGACACTTTAAACATTATGCTCGCTTTAGGGAGCGTTGGTACTGCTAGATTTTACTAAAACGTTCTCTGTACTACATTTATTAATGTTGTAAGTGGTAGTGGCTTAAATGTAAAAAGCAAGAAAATATAAATAATATTATAACTCACATGAGGAACATTTCATCGTACAACGGGAATAGATTCTTGCTGTGCGTTTGTGTTTTCGGCTTGGCCACGTTAGCGAAGACGTCTTCTGGCAGCAGCCCCACGCGAACGTAGGAATCACATAAACCTAGACGAGTCATGGGGATTAACGACATTTTATAAAAAAAAACATCTAAAAATATTATACTTTAAGACACTTTGTCCAGTGTTATGCTGTCATACCTTGGAGTTTAATCAGATCTCTATGATTCCTCATTTACTTAAGTCCATACTTATCACGCTATTCATACCAATCATTTAAAAATAAATAAATAAAAACATATACACAACTACGCACACATTCATGAACACTATACACCCCACACACGCGCCTGTATATATATATATATATATTTATATATACGTATATATAATATATATTTATTAACTATATTAAAACTTAAAAGACCGTAATTTTGTGCAAGATACAAGCGTCTGCTTTGTACTGTGTACGAAAAATTTGTGCTACAATGGTTACGTGGATGTCCGTTTTAGAAGTTTTTTAGAGCCGTGGTAGCTCAGTGTCCGGGCGGTTGGCTCAAGTTGCGTAGTACGCTAGCAACCCGAGTTCGATCCCCGGTGGCTGGTACCAATAAATTTGTTGTTGCAATTTTATGTGCTGATTTACCACGCGCTCGGCGGTGAAGGAAAACATCGTGAGGAAACCTACATGTTTTAGAAAATTTTTCTACGGCATGTGAAGTCTGCCAACCCGCATTAGGGCCGCGTGGCGAACTATACCCTTATACTCTCTATACAGAGAAGGCCTGCGCCCAACAGTGGGACATATATAAAGGCTGTAACTTTAACTTTTATTTCATCATAGATTATTGCTATGTCTACCGCTAAAGGACTAGAGGACAGGATAATCCTGGACACTATCTTGTATTCGTTATTTTATTGTACACTGTTGAGTACTGTCTTTATAAAGAGCGGATAAGGGCATAGTCTGCCACGCGGCCATAGTGCGAAATGGCAGACTTCACATGTGGTTTGTCAGCAGCACTGCAATTAAAATTGCACTGCAACTATCAAATTTATTGGTGCCGGGATCGAACTCGAGTTGCTAGTGTACTACGCAACTTGTAGCCACCGCCCAGACACACCACGGCTCTACGGTAAATATATCAGTCTTAAAATAAATGTTCTAAATGTTATCAAGACATGATGATGAAGATGTGGAGAATTTGTCATAGGTTTAGTGTATAACCTACCGTTAGAGTCCGTCGCCGTTAGATTCCGCGCATTCATAATTTCTATTTTCAAATTATCATCCACAAACTGTGCCCTAACTGTGAGCACACCCATCTTGGGTTCGCTTATCGCTTGCTGTTCTTGCCACCTCTCCAAATGATACTGATGAATTAGCTCCCTGGTCTCCATTCCGTGAATCTTCAATAAATACTCTACACGCTTGAGCGTGTCCGATGTGTACACTTCCTTATTGTCTTGACGGAACGATCGAACCATTATCTTCAGGCATTCGTGTAAGTTCGAAAAGAAAGATGGCGGCCGACGTTTCTGTAAGTTTTAATAACATATTCACTACAATATGCTTGTAGATAAAATATTAAGTACCTGGTAGGTCAAGAAGGTAATAATTTAAATTTTAAATCATATAAATATGTTTTTCATTAGACAAACTTTTTTAAAATCAGGTCTTAGGAATGTTCATGCAAAACATATATCGATAAAATTATCGATATAACATATCGTAATGTTGTATCGATACTATGCAATATATTGTGTAAATATATCTATTTTTTCCATATATCGTAATTTGGTTATATTTAAGAACCCAAAAAAAACACGGGGCAGAGAATAAAATTTATACAACTAGTGCTGCCATCGCGAAGAGTAGGAGTGTAGTATAAAATTAAATATCGATATTATATGATTTATTTATTAATCGATATTTCATTAAATATCGTGCAGTCCTACCTCAGAGGACACCAATTATTGAGCGATACACAAACCTTGTCTGTCGATATTCGGTACACAAAATCTTTCATATTCAAAATTATGATAACAATTAGACGTGGTTATGATGGCATAACTCCTAAAAAAATTCTTGGCTTGGATTTACCACGTTTAAAAATTCTTGGCTTGGATTTACCACGTTTAAGCTTTAATATGAGAAATTCAGTTTTTATACCACTGTTAATATCAATCGAATTTAGTAGAAAAGAAGATAGTAATAAAATTATGATTTAAAATGTCCATATATGAGTATCATGCATTTTAAAACACCATGCTGAATATGGCAATGATACTAATACCGTAGTTTTTTCTAACAACGTCAAATACACTATTCGCTTCATCTATCCAAATTACAATCACAATAATAAAATTAACTATTATAACTATTGACTAGATATAATTTAGCGTCAACATAAAGCAAGGGTTGGTAGGCGCAGCCCTGTAGTTCTGGGCCATTAAGAATAAAGCTACGGTATCCCTTGCCTGTCGTAAAAGGCGACTAAAAGGGGCCCCGGGTTCACTGGGCGACAAGGGTGGGGGCCTGCGTCGTCCACCAAAAGTGGACCTGGGAAGAAGGCGACATCGGCTGGCCCGTGTCGCCTTGCGCTGCGAGGCACAGGGGGAGGGACTAACGTCCCCGGGTCGTGCTCTCCTTAAGCACAAAAATAAAAAGGGTTGGTAGGCGAAATATGTATATATATATATATATATATTAAAATATATATATAAATAAATATGTATATATATATATACATAAAATACTTACCTATATTTATACATCAAACGCAAACAAACATGTCAACAAACGTAATACACTAAGCTCTACGGACGACAGGAATAGCTAACAAGACAAGACGTATTGGCTATGGCTAGTGGCCCTAGGACCCTATGACAGCTGATTATATATTGGAGCCGTAAGCTCGTTTGATAGGAATTGCAATTGTATTGCCAGGAAACCTCGTTTACCACAGAACTTGACGGTATTCTGCTAAGTCGTGGTACTTTACCGATCATGCTGACCCATTCTTACCACAGCATAGGCTGTTCTTGGATTTTTTTATTAAAAAAAACTGACAAAATAACAAAAAAATATCCCAGGGGATCGTTCACGTATAGAGTCAAATAGTGGGATGGGATAACGACCTTTGTTTCAAAAATTACACCTCTAAAGTAGAGGAACTTAGACTGTTAACTAACTTTTGTACTATAGTTTAGAGAATGGAAACTTATACTTCGGATTATATACAGGATGTTAGGAGACCGCTTCTGAAAATAAAGGCAGACGATAGTACTAATGACAATTTTGACGACGGACACTTTGGGTCGGAAAAAAATCGATCCTAATTTTTAAATTCATATGTTTAAAAAAAACAGCAACGAGCTTGAGCTCTTTTTAACTTTGTGTTTCATTGTTTTTTTTTGTAAAATAATGTACTTTTTATGAAACTATCGTTTCGTTATGCTATAGTAACATTATGCAGCGTAAATAATGCTAATAAAACGTTTTAATTTTTTTTTTATTATCAGGATCGATTTTTTTCCCGTCCCATCATCAAAGGTGTCATTAGAACTATCGTCTGTCTTAGTTTTCCGAAGCGGTCTCCTAATACCCTGTATACTCTAGCCGTAATAGTTTTCTGATCATGCGCAAGAGAGATTTTTGACAAACCTTTACAGATTTGTCAGCTTCTCCGACTTTTACTGCTTCACCGGATTGAAAGGTGGTGTAGCTCTTAGGTCGCGTAGCCTGAACCTCTATTGCTAGTAACTCGACACAAAGGTCCCCCGTGAGGGGTAACCTCGGCTTGGACGGTTACTATGTTACGAGTTAGCATTGTAACCGTCCTTGCTTATGGAAGAGAGAGATCTACGGCTTGATCACATGCTTCAATACACAATCTATCAACGCATTGCGTGTGTTATATTTCATTATTAAGTAAAAATAAATCATTATTAAAAGTTAGTCATGCAACCTATAAGACTTTATATAGTATGGAGGCGCTAATTTTCTATCTACATTACATGGATGCAAGAATTGTTTCAAATGGATGTTCCATAGTACGGTAGAACAGCTGGCACAGGGTCGATGACACTGGAAGGCGCTGGTCTCCTTCTGCGAGTCAGTAATGACCCAGAAGGAGACCGCAGAACGGGATCGGGAGAGGGCCGATCCCGTTCGGAGATGGCGCAGGCGGGCCGGTGGGAGACCGGCCCGCAGCCCTGTAGTTCTGGGCTCTCAAGAATAAGACTACGGTATCCCCTGCCTGTCGTAGGAGGCGACTAAAGGGGCCTCGGGTTCACTGGGCGACAAGGGTGGGGGCCTGAGTCGTCCACCAAAGTGGACCCGGGAAGAAGGCGACACCGGCTGGCCCGTGTCGCCTTGCCACCTTCTGAAGGCAGGGGAGATGGCCTGCAGGTTTGATCTCTCCTTGAGCACAGTGCAGAGGGCTCCGGTGCGTTCCACTGGAGATCCCGGAGCCCCTCGTCATGCACCGAGGAAAGGGCCACCGGGGAGGTTTTAGTGGGTAAGAACCCCACATAACCGCCGCCTTCCCCAGAAGGCGGGGTATCTTCTTGAAGATTTCCTCCCCGTGAACAAAAAGGGTCGATGACACAAAACGATGCACTGGCAACATTAACACATTGACATAAGTACAATACAAGGTGCTGGCTATTAATGTATGATTACCGCATCCAAGTTCGCGGCTGCTGACTTGGTCAAGCGTCTCGGGTCGATATAGCGAGTTATCTTTGCCCTTCGGTGCTATTAAAAAGAACAAATTACAAATAAATAAAAAATAAACATAAGCATATAAAATTATAGCAATGTGCATCATGAATGTTGCAACCAGCGTGCATTATATATGCAACGTTTATTTACCCGAAATATTACAACGTGGGGGGCTATTTTGTTCCTGCCAAAATATCTACGCCTAATCAAGCGGATTCGAGACGCAATGTCTAGTTTTTGTTTCTACAAAGGTAAAAATTAATATATTGTTAGTACCAAGTTAGCACGGAATATAGATCCAGTGAATACATTGAAGTTCTTTTTTTATTGAATAAATCGATTGAAGTCAGAAAATAATAGAGCGTAAACGACCAATGAGTTCATATTTTAATAGCAAAATATATTTTTCAATATAAGCTCTCAGGTGCTTCTTACTCCTTTAAGCGGGATAAATAGATATAGCATAGGTAAATAGTAATTGCTATTTGCTTTTTACCAACTTTCTTAGGTCCCAAATAAAATGCTTATCTCATGCGATTAGCCCAGAAGTCACAATTAAGTACAAATATTACTAATTGATATATTTTTTGTACTTAAGAAACTAATAAAAAGAGAACTCCCATACAAAGCTGCCTCAAAATTTAAAGATCTATTTTAGGCATTTAATTAACAGTTATCTTCTCAATTCACTGTATCTACTTTGTTACAAATCGATTAGCAAAAAAAAATCAATTATTAAAAATGAAAGATGTAAATTGTTAAAAAGTTAAATTTTAAAAAATTTATAAAAATAGTGTAACAACAAAATGACGCACTGACCTCTAAATTCGCCTGTATAAGTTCGTATAAAACTTCTCCCAATTGTTCCCAAACGATGTCCAAAGTTCTAGAGAAATTCTCATTGTTTAGATGCTGGTACAGCGTGTCGAGGTTCGCTTCTAAGTAACGCATCACCCGGTCCATGCTGGAGCAATCCTGATGCAATAGCTCTGCACCCTCTATCAAGAAACGCGTGATGGATGGCATCATCTGGAAACATAATATTTTTATTTTACAAAGGAGTTTGAGGTTCCCCTGATCTTAAGTGATCCCGCACGCCCACAAACACCTGCTAAAGGGATTGCAGGTGTGTTGCCATCCGACTGTAAAAAGGTGGGTCAGCAGCGTCATGCCTCGACTTCACGTCGATATTCAAAAATAACCTTTCAAGTGTAAAACAATCAAATTTAAGCGTCGTGACGAAGGGAAATGACGTGAGTTCGAATCCACCATTGGACTATTGACGTGAACCCTCTCTTTTCTTTTGTACGGTGAGGGGCTCCGAAATCTCCAGAGGAACGCACCAGAGCCCCTCTGCACTGTACTCTTCGAAAAGCACGTCCGGCGGGGAGAGGGGGGCCAGGAGGTTAATCCCTCCATCCCTGTGCCCTCGCAAGCTCAAGGCTTCCAGGTGACACGGGCCAGCCGATGTCGCCTTCTTCCTGGATCCACTTTGGCGGACGACAAAGGCCCCTTGTCGCCCAGTGAACCCGAGGCCCCTTTTCTTAGACTACGACAGGCAGGACGTTATCTTATCCCAGAACTACAGGGCTGTACCATTTCCTTATCTCTTGTTGTCTTTTATCTATTGTTATCGGGGAGGAAATCTTCAATGATAGCATCTCCTAGCAAAATCTAAAGCTTAGTTAAAATGGTTAACCGGAGGACAAGACAGTAATATTTGTGAAAAAAAAAATTAGACAGTGATTTTTTTGTTCAAAAAGTATGTGGGGATGTATGTCTCTATTCCGTTTATTCATATTTTTTAATTAAGTTTTTTGTTACCATTTTAACAGTCTGTTGACGTTAATTCTAAGTTTTTAAGGAAGTTAACGTCAATATTATGTGTAATGCCTATAAATGTAATCTAAAAAAAATATAACCTTACCTTTCTCACCATTACTTCTAACAGATCTACAATTTTATTCTTAACTGTGTCTATTGCATTCTCCATAACATTTTGTAACGTTTCCTTACATCTGAAACAAGAATTATTACATTTTGAAAATAATATTTTTTTTTAACCCTAGATATTACAAGTTGACCCCAAACATTACAAGGAGTGAGCCTATCAACTAAGTACAAATTTAAGCAAGTACTTTTTTGTACGTAACACCAAAAAAACGTAGTTTTCATCGTTTCGGTTTCTTATTTCATTAATAATTATTTTAAGAGGAATGTGTAAGATTGTTATGAGGTCTCAAATTCTAGTGACCTCTTTGGGGTAGACAGAGAAGGTAATCGCCAAGATTTTACGTGGTATTATATTAAGCGAAACTGCTACTAGGACGCTTACTACTAATAATAATAATAATAATAAAGCCTTTTTATTTCCATATCTAGATTAATTTTAACACTTAAATTTTTACATAGGTAGTATTTGTTAGTGTTGTTAGTGTTTACTTACATTTATGTTAGTATTGTTAAATTTAGCAACTAGATATGGACCCCACTTTGGGTATAGGCCTCCTCCTTTTTTTTTACGCTTACTACTAAGATGGTGCAATTAACGTTTGGAGTTCTGCTGCGACGAACAAACATAAACTTCAACTACCACAATACTGCCAAATGGTTCTTTAAAAGACTTTAGTCAAAAACTAAATGTTAAGGGATAAAACCACGTATGAAGCAAAGAAATAGGTTTATGATTCAAAACGCTCCCGGCTGTTAAAGATGATATTTTCTAGGACTGTACGGTTAAGGCTCGGGAGATGGCCTTACTGCATCTGTTAGATTCTTCTACATAAAAAAATATTCTAGAATATAATAATAATAATAATATTTTATTTCAAACCAAAATTCATGTACAAACCAGTTCGATAATAGCCGCAGTAGTAAAAAGTGTGTCGCAGCTATTAACGCCCATCTCCAAACAGTTAAATACAAATACAAATAAAAATTTAGTAAAATTAACAACTTATAACGTAATTTAGTTTAATCGTTTTGTGTGTGTGAGTGTGTTTGTGTGTAAAAAGTTGCGTGTGTTGAAGAGTGACTGTATGTGTAGGGACGAGTATGAAGGGAGTGAGTTACTCTGACTGTTTATTATGGTTTTAAAAGATCTTCTGTAAATTCATACGAGAGGGTTTGGAGCCATTCAGTAATATGTGTCTTACATTCTTTTAGTGGTAATGGGTATATATGTAATAATTTATTTACTTTATTGTACAAAAAGGCACTTAGGATGTAAAATTGATGTCTAGCGAAATCAGTTCTGTGGGCCACAATGGTGCAAACCCTGTCATGTCTGCGCTGTGTATTGTAAAGTGCAGGTTCGAACTTGAGAAGTGAATGTTTTCGAAGTACTGCGTGCAGAATAAAAAGTTGCCGAACGGTTAATAATTTAGAATATTGTTCTATTGTACCTCTGCGCTTCTAACGGCGACCTCGCCTCGCACATCTTTTGTATGATCTCGTCCATGCCGAGCTCGTGCACGAAGGGCTGCAGGCTCTGGCGCACGTAGTCGATGTTGTTTATGGCCACGCACCACTCCGTGGTCACCTCGAACCGCTCCTCGTACACCGTGGTTATGGTTCCAACGTTGTCCACTCGACCCGACATTCTATCTGAGTAGAAAACGCAGCAACGGCAAATATCCTGGTGACAAACAATCAAGGAACAACATACAGAAGTGATCGATGGACATCATTTTGCCTTGTTCGCCGAGCGAATAGGTAATTCGTGTTCAAATGTGATTAAATACACTAATACAAACATTCACGCCTGTCCCCAGACGGATAGGCAAAGGTCACGAACTTTCACTTTAAAGCTGAGACACTGCATCGCCTTCATTCACATCATGTATCTGCGCATGCATAATCGTCGGTCAAGAATACTCCTTAACTGCCATCCCCATATACAACGTCAATCTGGTTAATACGTGTTACTCTCTTTCATTCACAACACACTTCCACAATATAAATTTTCTAGTGGTTCTTTCTTCATTCATCCTAGCTATATATCCGAAACATTTTATTTGATTAATTTTAATAAAAGTTCAAGTAATTTTGATAAGCCTTATTGCTAACAAGCATACCCAGGGCTTTTGCTTTATTTTATTTAAACAATAAACTTACATCATTAAATATTTAATTTAACTCTCACAATATATTAAATTATTCATTTCTCTCTGTATTCATTCTCTTCTCGAGTGGGTGAAGATCACTACCTATACCCATGTACTCGTACATGGAATATACTCCATTGTACTTCAATACAAATTCGGGTTATAAAAAAATAGAATATCATCATAGTAAGTAAAAGCTGTCTTTGACAGTTCAGGAAGAGGAGTGTTCCGATCGTCACGAAACCAGGTCAATCTGAAGATTCCCTGAAAGTTTCATTGAAATCGTTCCAGCCGTTTCGGAGCCTATATAGAACATACCCACACACTTTCTCTTTTATATATATAGATATCTATAACAGCCTATTTTGCCCTTTTAGGCATGTCAGACCCATCATACCCTAACCTTGGTAACACACACATCGGTCGCATGAAGTGAGAAAGAAAGTCATCAATGTTGCATGGCCATAGCCACCAGCTTCCTCGCTCTCTCTGAGGTCGGGTCAGACAACAACATTAAAAGGCACCCACATGTTGCTCCCTCAGTTTAAGGCTATCTATTAATGACTTTCTTTCCGCTGCATGTTTAGCACATTCCCCCATTATGTGGTGCACATCATCCAACACTTGGCTATGAAGAAGAAGTATTCATATTTCTATTGTATCCCCGATTTAGCATGTCCAGTGTTTTCTAATAAAATGATACTAACATCAACAATCTTAGCGACAAAAGTGTAGCATCCCTCGACATCGGGCCAGGCTAGCTGTTGCCAGAATATCTTGATCTGGTAGAATATGGCGAGCGTGTCCACCCCCGAGCTGCTGTACTTCACGTTTGTGTCCACTGGTACCAGATTATCCAAATCCACCGCCTTTTCGACGCGCGTGAGCGCCTTGTACGCAGCTATATCAAGCCACTGAGCGACGCCATCGAAAAACCACGAGTGAAATTTGGAGATCGCGTATGAGCTCCATTCTGTTTCATTTAACCCTTGGCCGAGACTAAAAATAAAAAAATATATTACGATTTCGCTGTTATTGAAAAGTACCAATCGTGTCTTGAATTGACATAAACCTTTGGGTAATGTGGCATTAGTGCGGAATGCCTCCCATTGTTATTTTTGTACGTGTTCTTGACCTTCTAATGTGCCGTCGGTAAATAAAATATCACAGAAATGATGAGGAATACGGAAATTATATTTTATACATTTGTTATATTAAAAATATAATTTGGAAAAATGTCTAAGCAAAAAGTTGATCAAAAAGTAAGTGAAAAATGTTGACATATTTCTGTAAAAAATTTTTTCATTCCAAATACAATATGAATAATTTTATCATCTAAAATACTTTTTGGTGCCTGGCGAATGCAAGTCGCCACAAACCTATTGATTCTGCAATCACTGAACATTATTAGGAGTTCCTTCATGCAACTTCAGAACCCACACTCCAATGCCAATAAAATATACCCTATTGAATGTATCCTTTTTCCCATCCCAAATAAAGGGAAAAGGCATGGAAGAAGAAGAAGAAGAATGAAGTATTTTATTTTATTTGGAATAAACGATTACATATTGAGAACTTAATGTAAAAAAACGTAAAAAAGAGTAATAAATATGAAAACTACACCGTTATCCATATAATAATAATGTCCACAATATATTTATTGGAGTACACACACTTTATTATTTGTTATTGAAGCACATTACACATTTAAAATATTCAGTGTCTTTTTTAAAGTTTTTTTTTATAAGAGTAAAAGGAAATCCAAAAAAAATCTATCTATAAATAACGGAGTTATAAGGTAAGAAACATTAAAACAATAAAGTAAAAGTTTTTGAATAAAATCTTTATATATACACCAGAAAAAAAATCTATCTATAAATAACGGAGTTATAAGGTAAGAAACATTAAAACAATAAAGTAAAAATTTTAAGAAAAAAAATCTAATTATAATAATATAGAATTTAATAAAATCTTTATATATTCACCAGAAAAAAAATCTATAGTGGTTTTAGAAGCAGTCAGCCATGAGTTTGCGTGTTTGTCCATGGGTTTACGGGCCACGCGATTTGATTATAGTTTATTTTATCTTGTTCGTTAAAACGAATAAATAAATTTATGAGCTTGTTTAGTTAATCAAGACACGTGTTCCTACATCAAGATTGGAATTGCTATGGAAGTGGAAACGATAGGCAAAATTCTGTTAGTAAACTGTGTAAATTGGACAATACTCACGTCAGGAACCTTTGTAGCGCCAGATACAATTCGAATAACGTTGTCCCCATAGCCAGGGGCTCCTGATCTACTTGCGGCTTCCCGAGCACCGTCTCCCCGTTGAGTCCGCCGGCCAAGTGGACACTGTTTGTGGAGCCCTCGTTGTACTGGAGCCGTTTGAGGCTCTTACACACCTGTATTACCTCTGGCTCGACCAACGAAGCGATTTTATCTTCGTATACTCCATATAATATTTTTGAGTACGGGAAACTCATTACTCTGAAAGTTACAGGTTAAAGTTAAAGTTACATTTACGAGTAAAACAAAACTAACTTCAAATCGAATCGAACGCCCTCTTTGTATTTCCGAATTATCGTTGCAAAATAGAATTAATAAGAACCAAACTTTTATCAACCTTGAAGTAAATCCATTCCAATAAAAAATAATCTTTGAAATCGGTTCGCGTGATATTGAGTAATTCTTCCATTGTGGAACACACATACATAATGCAAATTTAATGAAAAGATGATCGATGTCAATGTCAAAATTGGCCCAATTTACATCACACACGAAGAACCAGCTTTGAAATAAGAAAGAATCATAAAAATCGGTTCACCCAGTCCAAATTTATAAGGTAAGAAACATTAAAACAATAGAGTAAAAGTTTTTGAATAAAATCTTTATATATACACCAGAAAAAAAATCTATCTATAAATAACGGAGTTATAAGGTAAGAAACATTAAAACAATAGAGTAAAAGTTTTTGAATAAAATCTTTATATATACACCAGAAAAAAAATCTATCTATAAATAACGGAGTTATAAGGTAAGAAACATTAAAACAATAGAGTAAAAGTTTTTGAATAAAATCTTTATATATACACCAGAAAAAAAATCTATCTATAAATAACGGAGTTATAAGGTAAGAAACATTAAAACAATAGAGTAAAAGTTTTTGAATAAAATCTTTATATATACACCAGAAAAAAAATCTATCTATAAATAACGGAGTTATAAGGTAAGAAACATTAAAACAATAGAGTAAAAGTTTTAAGAAAAAAATCTAATTATAATATAACAGAATTGAATAAAATCTTTATATATACACCAGAAAAAAAAAATCTATAGTGGTTTTAGAAGCAGTCAGCCATGAGTTTGCGTGTTTGTCCATGGGTTTACGGGCCACGCGATTTGGTTATAGTTTATTTTATCTTGTTCGTTTTATTTATGAGCTTGTTTAGGTAATCAAGACACGTGTTCCTACATCAAGATTGGAATTGCTATGGAAGTGGAAACGACAGGCAAAGTTCTGTTAGTAAACTGTGTAAATTGGACAATACTCACGTCAGGAACCTTTGTAGCGCCAGATACAATTCGAATAACGTGGTCCCCATAGCCAGGGGCTCCTGGTCTACTTGCGGCTTCCCGAGCACCGTCTCCCCGTTGAGTCCGCCGGCCAAGTGGACACTGTTTGTGGAGCCCTCGTTGTACTGGAGCCGTTTGAGGCTCTTACACACCTGTATCACCTCTGGCTCGACCAACGAAGCGATTTTATCTTCGTATACTCCATATAATATTTTTGAGTACGGGAAACTCATTACTCTGAAAGTTACAGGTTAAAGTTAAAGTTACATTTACGAGTAAAAACAAAAACCAACTTCAAATCGAATCGAACGCCCTCTTTGTATTTCCGAATTATCGTTGCAATATTACGAAATAGAATTAATGAGAACCAAACTTTTATCAACCTTGAAGTAAATCCATTCCAATAAAAATTTAATCTTTGAAATCGGTTCGCGTGATATTGAGTAATTCTTCCATTGTGGAACACACATACATAATGCAAATTTAATGAAAAGATGATCGATGTCAATGTCAAAATTGGCCCAATTTAGAACACACGAGAAGAACCAGCTTTGAAATAAGAAAGAATCATAAAAATCGGTTCACTCAGTCCAAATTTATGAGGTAACAAATAAAAAAAAACCTACAGATGAATATAGAACCTCAGCCTTTTTTAATCGGTAAAAAAGAGCAGTAGCAGACGTAGTGTTGGGCACGGGCCTTTTCTTAAAGATAGTCTTATGGCATAGTTGGTGGTGAAGGCTTTAAAAGCCTTATATTTTAGTTGACGGCCGGCGATTAACGAGATTCATTTCTTGTTTTCGAAATTTGGTAGCAATTTTAATATAAAAATCTCCGACAGTGGAGCTAACCCTTTAAAATATTTATAATTACGTAAAAACTCTACTCACTCTACAAAGATCCTATCAAAGTATTCCACAGCGCGCTGTAAATCGGAACGCACCAGCTGTATGACCCTGATCAAATGCTGTAACCGTGAGTCCTCTGTCTGGTCCTTACATTCGTTATTGTCCAATATATGGACGAACCAATCGGAAGCACCTTGTACCACGGCCTGATTCAGAACCTCTTGTATGGTTAATTTAGTCCCATCGTCATTGTCCCTCAACCAGCCGTACAGGCTAACTGGGAACAGCTCTAGTAATTCTGGGATGTCCAGGGCCGAGAGACGATATAGGATGTTCAGGACTTCCCTGAGTGTCTTCATGACAGTTTTGTCACCGGCAGTCTTCTTTCTTAATTTCCTTATGTGGCTATAGCAAGTTGGAAGTAGTTTCTTCGCTCCCTCCCAGAACAGCTTGACGTCCTCTTCGTTGACTAGTCCTGGAATAATATTGATGATAAAGTCACGCTGGAGTACTGTAATCCACCATCGAACGACATCCAAAATCAATTCCTGGACTGCATGTATCAATAACAACCACCACTAAACGGTAATAGCTGATGGACTTGCCATCAGCTCTTCAAGATGAAGATGAGGAGATAATAAAGCAGGAAAAGCAAAGAGACCTTGCTCACCAGACGTGACCCAGGAGTGTAAATCTTCTTGTCTGTGTTCTGTGAGGTCATGATGCTTTTTTTGCTACATTTTAGTAACAAACAATAATTATGGTGTATTTTACAGCATCCAAGAAATACGAGTAGAAGTTCTTCTTCAGCCTAGTTGTTCCGTTGAAAAGAAACAAAACACTCTATTTTAATTGACACAGCGCTTAACATAATCCCACTCAACATCAAAAACGTAATGACACAGAAACAAGGTCTTGCGTCTATAGCCTAATGGTTTAGGGTACGGTCTGCGAATCGTAAGGTTCGAATCCACCATTCGAGTATTGACGTGAACCATCTCTTAGCACAAGCTTAAGCTTAGTTGGAATGGTTAACAAGAATGTTAGTAATATTTCTGAAAAAAAAGAAATATTGCTAGCAGAAAGCTAGATTATAAAAAAAAAGCTCTTGCGTCTTTTCTTAATCCGCGCGAGCCACAGGTGGAGTGAGCCCATCGCCATATACCAGCTCATCAGATTGTATGTCGATTCGTTTTGCCACTCGGCTATTGCCTGCTATAGTAATATCATCATGTAATAATGTGTTACAAATGTTGATCATAATTTAAAATTACCAGACTGCAGGGGTTTAGTGACTTTCTCCAGCAGCTGGTTGAAGAGTGCGAAGCTGAGCGGATGATCGGATGTGACTGCACAGAAGACGGCCCATTGCGCCAGCCAGTTCTCCGTCTGGTTTAAGCCGCTCTGAGCTGCGTGCTGCGTGAGGATAGCTTCTGCCGGCGCGCTGAAGTTGCCGCACCACCAGTATGGCGCGACCTGAAGTATCAATCATCGTCACCATAAAATCGTAAAAAACTTTTACATTTACCAAGGAAGTAACTTTACTTTAGGAGTATAGTCAACGGTAACAGAAGAGGTATATTTACGAATGAAAATAAAAACAAATTAAACGGACCAAACAATAATCGCGCAGAAACTGTCATTCGTTTACGAAGTTTTGGCGCCGGTATTCTTTCTGTTTCCAGATTCTCGTTGTCTTTAATAAGTAATTGAGTCTTAAATTGTCATAAACCTACCAATATTACAATAAACAAGCATTCTTCAATACGATATTGGCGTGGCACCTTGTACTACTTCGGAATAACAGATCCAATCTACAAAATTAAAACTTAATCGAAACTAAATCTTTTAAAACAAACATCAAATTTACAAAATTGATTAAATAATTATATAATAAAACTTTATTTCGCATTAATACAAAAATATATACAAAGAAATTTGAAGTCCCCGACACCTGAGCTAGGTACTAATAGACCTGTGATTCGGATGTCAGTGTCTTCTCCCATTTACTTTGCACAAATGTTTCAAAAGGAATCTATTTTAAAATACACATTGATAGTGTTTATGTTGTGTGTGCGTGAGTGAGTGCGCATTAGTATGCTAAAATGTAATGTATAATTGCGCTATAAGTGCACAAACATTAAAAAAAGAAAAAGTACAGTCGAATGGAGAATCTCTTTCTATTTTGTGTTAGTTAAAAATAATAGAACATACCTTAGAGCTCTCAAGTTCATGCAGCAAGAGTATCCTCAGCAGATGTCGGTGTTCCTGAGCGGCGACCTGCGAGTTCTTCTCCGACGAGAAGTTGAGACGCAGCTTCACCACACCCTGCCGCCGCAGCTTGCTCTTCTTGCTCAAGTTGAACCACATCGTCATACCGCCAGCGGGGATTGACTGCAGTATCATTAAGTATGTTTTGTACAAATACAAACACGCCCATTACCCGGACGTGTAGGCAGAGATAATGGACTTACATTTAAAACTCTCTCTTGCGCTACATGCACATCCATACAGCTGCTCATCTATTCGTTTTATGTGCTGCAATAAGTAAATAACTATTATCTCACCTTAAGTGGGATGTTAGAAGTTCCAATAAGTTCATTGTCATGTTTCCCTGTTGACGCGGTTATAGCAATCTCCTTCATTAATTTACGCAGACCTTTTACACCTTTAACTTCGAATATTTTTGTCATTTTCTCTTTCACTGTCTCCGCCGGATCGAAATCCCTGTGAAAGCAAAAAATTGCTTGAACTTAAAAACATGACGAACTACACAGATTGGCCAGAGAGGCTGGCCTTGACTGCTTCACCGGATTGAGAGGTGGCATAGCTCTTAGGTCGCTTAGCCCGAACCTCTATTGCTATCATTATTATATATATAGTCTATATTTATATCACAATAACATATAAACTATATGAAACAGGAATGATGTAGCGTCCTATTTGTGAATTTTTAAAATAGATTTAGTAGTTCGGATTTAATCCGCAAATATAAATACGCAATAAATCATAAGCATTATATATTTTTGATATATGGAAATTTTTCTTAATAATTAAAGCATTTCGTAACACAAACTCAAAGGACAACACTAAGATTAGATTGAAATTGTTACTACTAATTTTAAGCCAAGGGAGTAGGAAAAAGCAATCGCTATCGGCTAATAATTAAAACTTATTATGGTTCCCTAATTAAGTATCATAAAGAAGAAGTCGAGATAATATACAGTGTAATTTAATTTGTACAGTAACTCACCATACTTCTAAAATCAGTGAATCCTCGTGCAGATTAGCTGGCATCGGCCTGAAAGTACACAATTCCAGTTATACAAGTCGCCACATCGTACGCTGTGTTAAAACGACCTATAACAAATATATCTGGCAAGAGCAAGGTCTGATCGACGATTTGCCTCCAATAATGGAATCGTAAAATGGTATTACTACCGTTTCACCAGTTTACAATTGTACTGACTACGACGCTACATGCCAATTATCTTTCTGATGTATAGTTTTCACATGAAAGTATTATTTACCTAAATACATAGAATTATGACAATGTTCATTAATATGAGCGATTTTTTGGCTGATTGTCAGATGTTCACTAATTCAATTGGTTTTTGAACCTGTGCAGGACTCTGCGCTAGCATAGATTTTGTTCTTTGCTTTTTTTGATGTATATTTTATAATCTTTAATCAACCGACGGTCATTATTTGTAAAAGTAGTATATAGATAGATTTCTAGTAGATTTTTACTTCACTGGCGTAAGAGGCGAAAGAATTGTAACGTCACTTAATTCAGCTCAGTTATGAATAACTTTTTTTTGTTAACAGGAGGAAATCTTCAAAGATATCCTGCCTTCTGGGGAAGGCGGCGGTTATGTGGGGTTTTACCCACTAAAACCTCCCCGGTAGCACTTTCCTCGGTGCATAACGAGGGGCTCCGGGATCTCCAGTGGAACGCACCGGAGCCCCTCTGTACTGTGCTCAAGGAGAGAACGTCGCAGTGCAAGGCTACACGGGCCAGCCGATGTCGCCTTCTTCCCGGGTCCACCTTAACGGACGACAAAGGCCCCCACCCTTGTCGCCCATTGAACCCGAGGACCCTTTTAGTCACCTTCTACGGCAGGCAGGGGATACCGTAGTCTTATTCTTGAGAGCCCAGAACTACAGGGCTAAGTTATGAATGACTTAGCGCAAGGGCTCCCAAAATTAGGCGTGATAGCTTCTTGGTGCCGAAGTGGACTGAGCCAAGCCAACATGGTCGCTTAATTTTTATTTCAGTATAGATTTTTAGCTGGAAAATCTTTAAATTAGATTTAAAAAAGTTGAGAAGAATTTGTGACAAAGGAAACGTATTTTTCTACACGTGATTGACAGCGTTTAGAAGAAAAACATATACTCACAATGAAAAGTGTTCCTCCCACAACGGATTTAGGGTTCCCGATTTCACCGAAGTGTTATATCTGTGCGAAGAGTTTGACATTAAATATATCGTAACAAACGGATCGCTGAGTCCATTGGGGTCCTTAGGCACTAGGTCTTTCGCCTCCACCACTTCAACATTCAACATCAGCTCCGGCGGCTCCTTGGCTTCGGCCTTGGTCAGCAGCTCCGTATGTTTGTCATTGGCAATTTTGAAGGCCTCTTGGACGTAGGACAACATAATCTGCGGGCCCACCTCGCAGCCCATGTCGCATCCTCCCACATTGTGTAAGATCTCATAAAGAATTTCCAAGTACAGCTCATCCACCTGCAAATATTTTTTTTAAAGATTGGAATAGGCCGGTTTTATAGTACAAGCTTTGGTGGCAAATACAAGATTCGGGGCCCAGGTATTATGGTCAAGAGTTAGCCATTAAAATATACCATAGTTTGTACCATATACTTTAACGATGAGAGAAAACGTTAAACTATCGAAGTTGGCAAAACGTCGATACTAACGCAAAACAAACGAATGTTCTGTAAACAATACATGCACGCCATAGGATATTTAGCGTGCCCGCCATTTACAATGACGCATTGTAAATAACAATTGTTTATAGGTATATAGAATATATTATATAATCATGCAAAATTTACGTTTCGGTTTTTGTTTTAAATTTATGTTATTTAAAACTTAGAAGTGCCATGTTAAATAAGTCTTAGCAAAACGGGTTATTTTATCTAATAAGCATACACGACAATTTAAGCTTTAATAAAATACTGATTTTAAATCGCTTATTAAATCATAACGAATATAATTTTATTTTTGTAGATTGTTGATAGATGTATTGAAATAGATAATCGATAAAAAAAAACTGGCTGGTAGGTTGTTGCAGTGGCTTTTTTATTTTTTAAATAAGAAAAAATATTTCTGTGAAATTTACTGTATTATTTTTATATTTGCTTTTTTATAATATTTGCTGTACAAAATGTTCGATATTTGCGTTTCGTGTAGTTTAAAATTTATGAACTTATACTCTACCACTTTATTCAAAATGACCGATTTACTTAATATTGAGTGATTCGAATTTTCGTAATTTACCACCCAAGTTTCTCTTTTACTATATGACTATGTTAAAGATTATCTGTCATAATTTTTTTCACAAAGAAATATTGTGTCTGTATTCGATAAAATTACTTCGGAAAAATTCATTTATCTATATTTAATAAAGAGAGATTAAGATTCCTAAGAATATTAAAAAAAAATCATTTTGTTTTACGATGATTCCTTTTAATTATTAAACATATCTCTTAATTTTATTATTCAGAATCATAATTATACTTCCAATAATAAATTCGTCTTACCTAAAATTGAAAATAATTATTTTAAATATTATTCTATAAAATTTATTTTCTAGAAAGTATTTACGTTTGTGTTAATAATATTTAGTGATTATTAAATTTAGATGTATTTTCTAATAAGACAACTGTAATAACATCGTAATTTTCTAAATAAAAATGACAATAAAAAGGAATAGTCTTCAAATGTTAATGAATTGTCTTTGCTTGCTTTCTATTTATATTTTATGAATATTACATAAAAATAACTACAAGGTGGACTGCCCTAAAATATAAAGCGATAAAAATAATGAGATAATAAGCTATATTAATAAAACAAACTTACAGATGATTCATAATAATAAAATAATTTCATTGACCGATAAGACCACGTATTGTACAAATTTTCACATAAACACGTAAAGCACAGTAAGCCGGGCTAGGAAAGAATGAATTCAATGCATCATGGGGTTGTTTTCGTTGCCATACCGCCGGGAAAAACCCTACCAACTTCAAAAGACTACTGTTATAGTATCATAGTCTGTCGGCAACATTACACACAATCTAGGAGGGTTACTGCGCTGTCGTGGGAATCGTATCGATCAAGGCTGTTGGTTCTGATTAGGAGCTCCAGTTACAATAAAGCTCTGTTTTATTTACTAGAACGTTAAACTCTTAGTGTAACAAACAGATTTTAATCATAATACCACACGATCTAAATTAACTCGGCGAGTTGTAATTTAGTAGAACACTATGTAAGCGCGACTTACGTAAATAAATTTTCAAATTTTAAGTTATTAACTTTGTAATTTAAAATGTGGATATTAATGTTTAAGTATGTCCATTTATAAAGAAGAAAGACTATATTTATATTTACGAGTAAAAACAAAAACCAACTTGAAATTGAATCAAACGTTAAACGCTATTACGCGCGGACGCCCTTTTTGTATTTCCGAATTATGGTAAGAATATTACGAAAACAAACAAAATCAGAAAAAAAGTACGACGGCTTGTTTGACAGTTCAAAAAGAGGAGTGCTCTGATCGTCACCAAACTTTACAGGATTACTCGCCAGGTCAATCTGACGAGACCCTGAAAGTTTCATTGTAATCGGTCCAGCCATTAGCCTATACGGATCAAAACCACACACTTTCTCTTTAATATATAAAGATTTAATCAATATAATTATTAAAAATATGTTAAAAAGCTACATCAAAAAAATATACATTCGTTCCAGATTTGGCGGGTTTATTTTTAAACTGTGAACTCACTTTGTCACTCAAACATTACATGACAAAGAACTCGACCTTAGTGAGAAAAGCTTTACCGAATACTATTATGTACGCAACTGAAAGTACGCAAACGAATCTATTAATTGCATGAACGTCAGTCTAGATCACCTCATTCGGTGCATTCGCCACTGACCTAGTGCCAGTTACACTATAAACACTAACATCGATGTATTATAGCTTTCTTTTTTATTGTGTAGCGAAGAAATACGTTTCATCTAGCAACCAGTACTTTATAAAGAACAATTATGTGTCTTCCCGAAAGACGAAAGAAAAGACTTTAAAAAATAAAAAGAGAAAACCCAATGCTTAATTGTAAGTTGTGTTAAATTCAATAGAAAGGATTGTCAATGTGTGATTACATCAACCTATATTAGAACGATTCTTTTACAATTTAATATAGAGCTCTGCGACTGTGATTTATATATGATATGGAAAAAGAACCTACAGTCATTGATTGAATGAGCATGCTGGTCTGTCTGTCAAGTAGCTCTTTCTTCACGCCCCTGAACTTGGTCCTTAGTGTCCCCATCCCGTTCATGGTCAACACTAAACACTCCCCACTGTCACTTATATTAGTGTCATTCACCATTTCACGTAAATATTAACTAGAACCGCAGTCATGTCTACGTTAAACTGAAGACCGATTAGTATACACGGCAGACGTTCCTCCGTGCAGAAGTATGGTGCGCGCCTCGCACTGCACTGGCAGTTCGGACTGGGATTCGGGGCTGTAGCCGTAACGCCGCCTGAATCTATTTTCGCAAGGCGCCGCCACCGGCCACGTATGTGAACTCGACTAAATAATAAAAAAAAGATAATAATTTTTTATTTCGCCACTTCCTTCGAGCCTTTGGACGTATTTTAAGCGATAACTTTAGGCATCACCTTGGTGTTTCTGAATCAGCTAATCATAATTCGATAAATTTCTTTACCACAAAAATAATCAATTCCAAGCCGTTACTATATTTGCATATTACACATGATACAATACCATACAATGCACTGAAAAATGGTCACTGGTTTAATGAATGGTCATTAGATGATAATGATGAAAAACAATCTTTTAACGGACTTCAAAAAAAGGAGGTTTTAATTATCTTGTATCTGTATGTCCTGTATCTTATATTGTCTGTGCACTAATAGTAACGCCGCCATTCATGAACCGAATTTGATTTTTTTCTTGGTAACTGGTTTCAACTAGATCTTAATATTTGGTGCATAGAACGAAACTTGGGTTCCGTAGACGTACCAGAAAACTAACTGCAGCTCGTACTAATCTACTGTTGGCAAAAGACCTTCCCCTATGCCTCCAACCTACAATCCTACACTTTCCGCATCCAGCCACTGCCAAACTAGGCTATCCTAGTAATGCTTACCGACAACGATTTTCGAAGAAAAAGAAATATAGACGCTAGATTTTCAAAATATAACTCAATCGGAAATAACGTTTATTATTGTGACCATCATGTTTGAATTGAGTTGAAATTATTATGTTAACTGAAATAATATAACAACTTACCCTTAAGTAAATAAACATATGTAATAACTTTACTCATATCTTTCTTTTTCGTTTGAAACCTACATTAAAAACCAAATAATATTTGTTTAACTGTAATCTGGACACCTTTAAGTCCAATGTGAACAGACACCTTATAGGCTCACGTGCTCCATCCTAGGCTTTATCTTCGCCTTCCATCAAGCAAGATAGAAGCCAAACGTGAGCCTATTTACTATAAAAAAAAAAAAAAAAACATTTAGATGTGCGCGTATTATTTGTTAGTATGGTAGTAATATAAGCTTGAGAATCTTAATTGCTAGTTATGCATTAGCTAATGGAAACTAAAGATTTATGCGAGTCTACAAGTGCAAGAAAACCAGAGAAACAGTGCACATTAAAGTTTTTTATTGGTAGACTTTTAATCGCCTTTCGTCTATTCGATCCGATCAAAGGAAGTAATGGCGTCCTATGTAGAGCGCGTGTGTACTTTGTCAAAGGAGTAAAGCGGAAGTTTATGCAACCTCTTTGCTCCATTAAAGGCCCAATTACGATGCGTTCGTTTTCATTGTAGTGTTTTAATTTAAAGACTTTGTAACATTAAAATATTCGAGACTAAATATTCTCGAATTGTTGAAAATATATTTGTAAAAAATATTTATTTTATTTTTTAATTTGTATTTTAAATTTTATGATGATATAAATGAAAAAGATTTATATGTGATGTCAACTAGAAATAGAATAGATGTCATTATTTAATTTATATAACATAGTTTAGCAAAAACAGGAATAAACTTTTAATGTGGTTTCTTGAAATACAGACAACAACTCTAAAACAGAAAAACAAATCTCTAATATATAAGAACTACTTTTTTATGGATTAGTCATCGTTAGCAAAGAAACTAGTAGATTTAGAGCGTTGTAAAAAGAATTAAGTTATTTTAGTAAGGAAATTATTGCGTAGACCTAAAGTAAAATTCGATTACCGCATGTTAATGTGGCGAGATCGAACGGATGTATCCTATAAGATTAATCGGCTTCACGAATATAGGTGGCGCTCAAGGTCCTATTTCCGAGGCAGGTATACACGTGCGTTGAACGATTTATTTATTTTATTAACCGCGCGATGTATACACATGCAGCGGGTGTGCGCTAGCCGTTATGAGTAGCAGATTTACTTACGCAACCTTACCAACACTTCTGCTAATGGGTGCTTTGAAGATGGAAGCCGTGTGTGCCGTGTGAATCACCATTAAAGTGTGGTAGACAGAATTTAACGAGCTCTTTGAGATAATGCCTCTTAAAGTGTGCCATAAACTTTATCATTCCTTTTCCTAAAACCAGCACCAGTTATTTCTTTTATAGGACAGTTAAAACATTATTTTAAATATACTATTTAGGTTAGTACTTAAGTTTTAACTGTTTAGTATTATATAGAGAACTCGTAAAACTGCAAATTGTACTTTAATTCTATTTATATGGCTGATTGACGTTAACTGAAGGGTTTTACAACTTAAGCGGATCAAGATGTGGCCAAGACACCTTTCTATCTTTATTATGACTTAAAGTTACAGACTATATTTGACCCACTATTGAGAAAAGGCCTTCTCTGTAAAGATTATAAGGTTATAATCTGTCACGAGGCACTAGTGCAAATTGGCGTTCTTCAACGATCTATCTACGAGAGGCTGGCCTTGACTGCTTCACCGGATTGAGAGGTGGCACAGCTCTTAGGTCGCTTAGCCTGAACCTCTATTGCTAGTAACTCGACACAAGGGTCCCTCCGGTGAAGGGTAACCTCGGCTTGGACGCAGCCCTGTAGTTCTGGGCTCTCAAGAATAAGACTACGGTATCCCCTGCCTGTCGTAGAAGGCGACTAAAAGGGGCCTCAGGTTTACTGGGCGACAAGGGTGGGTTCGAGAGGTCCACCAAAGTGGACCCGGGAAGAAGGCGACATCGGCTGGCTCGTGTCGCCTTGCGCTGCGAGGTCACAGGGGAGGGAGTAACCTCCCCGGGACGTGCTCTCCTTGAGCACAGTGCAGAGGGCTCCGGTGCGTTCTACTGGAGATCCCGGAGCCCCTCGTCATGCACCGAGGAAAGGGCCACCGGGGAGGACGGTTACTATGTTACGCGTAAGCTTTCGATCCGAGGGTGCCCGAGAGGGCCACAACTCGGTCGGTTGCTATTTCACGGATAATCTAAGGGACATTCAAAAGCTGAACTAACTTTGAGTGCCACTTCGGGATACACGTGTGTAGAGAATACACGCGTATGTTTGATGGTTTTAGGATGCGTTTCAGGGACGATAAGATGACACCTATAATCATGAATACAAGGAGTATCTATTTACCCTTTAATAATCCCTTTTACGAGAAGTTCACATTATTATTAAAGATACATATAAACCGTATTAATTACGTACATATTTTCCAATTACAAGTACGAAGTAAAGTGGAAGAAATAACCTAATCAGAATTATTAACTCGAGTACATACTCAAAACACCTGGATTGTTTAAATCATACATCACATGTATGGAGTACGAACACGTACATATGTAACGTACGGCTGTGCGTTGAAGATATCCAGACTACTTGCGCAATCTATACATTACGCTAAAACGTTCCTAGGACTGTGAACACTTCAAACTCTTACTTGTAACGTAAATATTCACCAAGGTCACATGATTTCTCTTATTATAAATCCCAACTAGCTGCCCCCCGCGGTGTTAGCCACGATTGAATAGTATATATGTTAATATATATATGTCTTACCCAATTTAAGAATTTTTCTAAAATCAAAGTAGCGAAGTTACTCCTTATTACATCAAATATCTGCCAGCGAAGTCTCGTCAAAATCGGTCCCGCTGTTCCAGAGATTAGAACAGACAGACAGACAAAAATGATTAAAAAAAAGAACAGAATAGTGTATGAAGTAGCAATAGTTGTGTATTATGTGAATATCATTAGTCAGTATGTCATTTATCAGGATATTGTCACTAATACTATTCAAAGTTGATAGGTTGTTAAGCTTAAAACTTTAAAGTCTCATGATGCACGGGTCCGCATTAAGAAAAGGTGTTTGGATTACTTCCATTGATAGACTTCTGCCAACTGACTCTGCTTTTGTGTGCAATCATCATCTGGATACCACTCATCTGGTGGTGAACACACACCACCTAGGAACAGAAAACTAGAGCAATCGCAATTGTATTTCCCGACCATTTTTTAGAATGGGCACACAGCCATCTCAATCACTGAACCGAATACTTTGTCTGGCTATAAGAGCCAGACAAAGTACTTAAAGGTATCGAAAAACTGAAATGTTATTGGTACAACTTCTCTTGAATTCTGATCCATCAGGTCATAAGTCCGTTAAACTACTAAAATAAACCAAAGTATATCTCAATTTATACTTATACGCTGCTCAGACGAAGGACAGAGCAAAAAAAAGCGGAATGTTTTAAAATAATCATATACCCGCGGTTGTATATTTCAAGATCGGCCATTTTAAATCGTTCATTCATTCGAACGAGTTCAGGTGAACGCATTTTGAAATGACGTTGTCCACTGAAAACTTTGGCTGGGATGTCGGGAAAACATCGCAGGAAAGTAAAAGTGTCATTGGCATACAGCCATCGAATTTAAAGCGTGAGCATTGTGCACTCGCACGCACGCAGTCTATCTATAGTTAACATATCGGTATTTAAAATTACAAGTATATTTACGAGTAAAAATAAAAACCGAAGACTTCAGAGCCTTCAAATCCAATCCTACATATAAATCCATTCACCCAGTCAAAAATTATGAGGTATCCTTTTATGAAGTCGCTTGATAAAAATAAAGGTATCCCACATTGGACACGTTCTGGACAATAACGAAACGTTTAAGTCTGTCGACATACGCCACCGTAATGTCTTTGTATTTCGGTATGAAACGCGACCCACTTTCCTTAAATAAGTACAACCCAATGTCTAGTTCAAATGGAAACGTAACAATAAAACGGATCTGAATCTGACCGACATATCTGTTTATAACAGCTATAAATACAGCAATGGGATTGCGCAAGCCCTTTCTTATTCTCCAGAGATTTCAAACACCACAGAAACATTTAAATATGTAGCTGCATAAAATTTTAAATGGAAGAGAACCATTTGAAAAGATATACTAATGGAAGTTACTCATAAGTTCACATGTTAACAAAGATTGCACATTCGATAAATCTATATTTTAGTTGCCTATTCAATTTATAACTAGTACTGAATAACCAACTAAATCAATCGACCAAAAGGCTTGTCTTGGAAGAAGAGAGTTCAATAAACAAAAGGGTAAATATATATTTTTACAACATCAAAAGGGGCAGATAACCTATACTTTTATTTTTTAACACATACTACAAACGAATGGAATATCTTGCCAGTATTGGAAACTGTCCTGTGACTATTGTACCCATCATGTCACAGTCTATGACATCAGACGCGGTCGTGGTCAACCGTACCACAGAATACTGCCATAAAATAGCATCTATCCACAGCTTTTCCGGAAATTACTTTGTCCGTTACAATGCGTTTTAATCTTTAAGATGGCGGATGAAAGTCAATGTTGTTCGGAGATGCCTTAGGCCACTAATTGGCCAACTAGTTATCTTAAACAGCAAAATATAAACAACACAAAAGTGAAGTTTAGTCAAAGTGCCATTGTTTTAACTTAAGCATTTCTTAATTGGAGACATTTTTATGGAAAAAATTATCATTAAAAGTACTTTCCCAAACATAATTTTGCCAAATGTTTTGGTTTAACTAATAAAACTTGGTATTCAAGTTTATGTAGTGATGCATTGATTTACAAGAGGGTAGAAAAATATATAAGAACCGAGTGAAATGGAAATCCGAAATCTCTGCACCTTTAGTACGCATATACATACACACGCAAATACATACGCACAGTTCCACATATACAAGTTTCAAAATGATACAATTTTATATTTTAAAATTGAAATTGGGTTTCAATTTTAAAATAGGTTTTTTTTTTAAATTTTGATTGAAGGGAATTTAATAGCAGCGTCACAATAACCTATTATTAATGTTGCTATTATCGTATACTAAAATTGTACTATATGAAGGTTTGTTATGGTTTTAAATAAAGTATTATTATTAAACGTTTGTATAGAAAAAAACTTACATTCCATCCAACAGCTTCAACATAAAACTCCATCTTCTCTGGGTCTTCGGGCTCCGAATCTGTATCCAATAGTGTTTCATTGCCGCTGTCAGAATCCCGGCCAGGACTCCTCTCTCCCTGCAAATCTGCAACTTCCTTTTGTTCTCCATCTTGTTCCTCTGCCTCCTTAAGTGGTGCTAAAGGTGTTGACTCCTCTAAAGCAGCTCGTTGTGATACTTGTTTTAAAATGGACCCGAATTTCTCGAAGAAGCTGTCATCCACTTCTTGAATTCTGCAAATGTACAAGGATATGCATTATTTATAGATATGCATATAACTTGGTAGTAATAAAATTATGTGCCCGCGTTTTTATAACTGACTGCCATTATTAGATCAAATGCTTCATGGGTTCCTGAATCTCATTTGTTTTTTTTAATTATGAACTACACAAATTGGCCAGAGAAACTGGCCTTGGTACATGGGCTGGTGCTGCTTCACTGGATTGAGAGGTGGTATAGCTCTTAGGTCGCTTAGCCTGAAACTATATCGCTAGTAACTTGACACAAGGGCTCCCCCGGTGAGGGGCACATTTCGGGGGTAACCTCGACTTGGAGACTCACTATGTTACGCGTAAGCATACCGATCCGAGGGCGCCCAAGAGGGCCAAATATAAACCCACATAAATCTCATAACTTTACCTAGAGGCATCCTCCACTCCTCCGTGGAAAGTCCACCTCAAATTCTAATGTTATATATATTACTTAATAATGGTAAGTATACTATATTTCTTTACAACTGGCAGCATCAGTTCTAGAGCTGCTCGGCATTTGTTGTACCAAAATCTCAAATGTTACTGTTATGACGGTACCTGGATGTTTGTCTGGCACCGTCATCATAAGATTTATTATGTCAGTCTCGGAATATATGAGATATGAAGTGCAACTTGTCTATTATTCTCCCGAGTATTTACCAGTTACTCTAATATAAGCAGGAATGCAATGGATGAAGTAAGAGGTGCCATATATACAAAATCCGAACCTACTCCACCCCTGTGTCTAAGTCTCAAGTGTTTTATTTATGAAATCCCAAAAGTATAAGCTCACTGGTAGTATAACCCTTAAATTGTATTTCCTAAATGCTAAGGTGGAAAACTAATAAACTGGGAAATAATAATAAGTCATTTGAAATATAAATAGCAGTATATTTGTAATAATTGCAAATTATAATAAAAAATTGTATTGATTAAATACAATAAATAAATAATTTATAACATTTTAAACATTTAGAATTTGCTTTTTTGACATATATCAAACCACTTCCTGAGAACATAAGAGCGCTCTTTTGGTGTCGTATTTTTCCAACAGCTGGAGCATTCTTTCTGCTAGCTGTTACCACATTAACAACCCCTTTCGGTATTCCTGCTTGGTGAGCTAATTCAGCAGCCGCTAAGGCTGCTAATGGTGTATCTTCAGAAGGTTTAATAACACATGTGCAACCTGCTGCCATTAGAGCACCAACTTTACGTGTGATCATTGCATATGGAAAGTTCCATGGTGTTATTACAGACACTACTCCAACAGGATGTCGGGTAACCATGATTTGTTTATTAGGCCATTGACTGCATAGTACCTCACCATTCACATGTCTTGCAGTGTCAGCAAACCATTCCAAAAACGAATTGCCGTACGCAATTTCGCTCTTCGCTTCCGACAATGGCTTACCAGATTCAGCTGTTACAATTTCAGCCAAATGATCAGCATTTTTTTGACATATATCAAACCACTTTCTGAGAACATAAGAGCGCTCTTTTGGTGTCGTATTTTTCCAACAGCTGGAGCATTCTTTCTGCTAGCTGTTACCACATTAACAACCCCTTTCGGTATTCCTGCTTGGTGAGCTAATTCAGCAGCCGCTAAGGCTGCTAATGGTGTATCTTCAGAAGGTTTAATAACACATGTGCAACCTGCTGCCATTAGAGCACCAACTTTACGTGTGATCATTGCATATGGAAAGTTCCATGGTGTTATTACAGACACTACTCCAACAGGATGTCGGGTAACCATGATTTGTTTATTAGGCCATTGACTGCATAGTACCTCACCATTCACATGTCTTGCAGTGTCAGCAAACCATTCCAAACTCCAGCTTTTGAGACATTCTAAATGCTTGGCCAAGGTCTCGAGTAAATACATATGATGCAAGTCCATTCACAGTACTGTTTGCTATTTTGATAACTTCTTCTTCCGTTTTAAACTTGAGACAGACTGCGACAGGCCCGAATATCTCTTCTTCATAGATTAACATTTCAGGCTGAACATCAACCAATAAAGTAGACTCATAGAATTTACTTCCAAGGTCAGTAGCAAATTTTCCACCGATTAATGCCTTTGCACCCTTTTGAACAGCGTCTTGTACTAAACTTGACACCTTTTGGGCTTGCATTTCATTTACTAAAGGTCCGCAAGTTACCCCTTGTTTTGTGCCAGGACCTAAGATACATTTCTGCTTAATATGATCTTTGAAACCTGAAACAAATTTGTCGTAGACATCTTCATGGATCAGAAATCTGTTTGCACCAACACATGCCTGACCACTATTTCTAAATTTAGCTAGCATTGCTTGATTCAATGCATTTTCTATATTAGCACTTGCGAAAACTATAAAAGGGGCATTTCCGCCCAACTCTAAACCCACTCTTTTTATTCCTTTAGCTGCCATTCCATATAGAATCTTTCCAACCTGTGTTGAGCCTGTGAAGGAAATAAATCTAACATTGGGATGTTCGCACAATATTTTTCCAACAGCTGGAGCATTTTTTCTGCTAGCTGTTACCACATTAACAACCCCTTTCGGTATTCCTGCTTGGTGAGCTAATTCAGCAGCCGCTAAGGCTGCTAATGGTGTATCTTCAGAAGGTTTAATAACACATGTGCAACCTGCTGCCATTAGAGCACCAACTTTACGTGTGATCATTGCATATGGAAAGTTCCATGGTGTTATTACAGACACTACTCCAACAGGATGTCGGGTAACCATGATTTGTTTATTAGGCCATTGACTGCATAGTACCTCACCATTCACATGTCTTGCAGTGTCAGCAAACCATTCCAAAAACGAATTGCCGTACGCAATTTCGCTCTTCGCTTCCGACAATGGCTTACCAGATTCAGCTGTTACAATTTCAGCCAAATGATCAGCATTTTTTTGACATATATCAAACCACTTCCTGAGAACATAAGAGCGCTCTTTTGGTGTCGTATTTTTCCAAGTTTCAAAGGCATTAGAGGCAATTTCAATTGCTTTCTGAGCATCAGAAGCTTCCATATCCGGCACATCAGTTATTTTACAATCATCCGCCGGATTGAACACAGGAAATACGGAATTAGATTTGGAGTTCGTCCACTCGCCGTTAATATACGCCTGATTCCTGAGCAACTGCATATTTCGGTACATTATTGAGTAAAATCCACAAATTCGTGTTGTTTTTAAACGCGCAACTATCATTTTAATGTAACAGCTGAAGTAAATGAGTGCTATTTAAACTCTACCGTATCTTAGTTTATGTAACACCGTGTCAAGCGATAAGATACGCTACGAATAAAGCACAATAAATTTTTACAGACTTATGCGTTGGATTATTGAATTTTTTTCAACACAATTCATTAATTTATTATCGCCTTTGACGCGACTGAATCAAATAAAGATCAATTTGAAGAGCGTTGTCATTCGACAGATGACTGCAGTGCAGCCACAAAAAATCAAAATTTGACCACGAACCATCTTAGAAGAGAAAAAGGGTACATTTATTTGACATATTATTCTATACTTTGTTAAAATAGATATAGTAATAATATAAAATAGTTAATATTAAATAAACAAGATATGTTATTGTTATGACGGCACCTGGATGTTTGTCTGGCACCGTCATCATACGATTTATTGTGTCAGTCTCGGAATACGAAGTACAACTTGTCTATTATTTTCCCGACTATTTACCAGTTATTAATCCATTAAAAATATAAATATGACAGCGGAAAGATTTACAAGGTAAATGTACCCTGTAAATCTTTCCCATTTGTCTGAGTCAAGGGCGTAATCTTTCAATTGTTATTTGATTACTAACATTACATATATTATTATTTACTGTTATAAGTTCATAATGAAAAATACAACGAACTATTTTTATAGCACTTTTACAAACATAACCCATTTTGGGGATAAAATTGATAGTCTGGCAACACTGGTTTAAAGCGTTCGGATACTCGCTTTTTTACTAAACGTTATATATTTATACTTGTGCAATATAGAAGTGTATTATTCGTAATTCCTTTTTACTTCCCTGTTTTACAAATCATCAATACTCACTGTTTATAATTTCGGTATCAAATGATGAAAGTAGATTAATTTTTATATATCATCTAACCGCGGCTGACAAAGAGGGTTTCACAGGTGCGTTTAAAAAAATATCAGCATCAACTCGAACTATAGAAAACTTTCTGAATATGAGAGAAAATAAGCAGGGACTCCAAGTGGTCGATATCGACCACTATAAAAAATAATTTGGATATGGAAATCTAAGATATCAGGTCATTTTTGAGAACGGGTGTCTTGCCCGAAATAGTTTTAGAGTGCTTTAAAGTAAATAATACAAACTATTCAGCCTAGTCTATACTATATTAAGACAAAACATTGATATGAAGCCATCTAATTGTACAAAACGACACTTTTAAGTCCTAAGTAAACCGGAACACAGTTTTCATATTTACAGTCTGCTCTAGTTATGTTATTTGATATACGTATACATACTTAATGGTTTTCATATCCATTATATTTCTTAATTTAATATATCATCTATAGTGTAGAAATTCGACACACTGTCTGGTTATAACTTGCAACAATGCCTTCATAGTCGGCAGTTTAATTTTCTCATTCGCTATTCAAATTTTTGTCTCCAATGTACTTTAACACTTAATTTTTAATAATTATGTAAATCACTTCGTAAGTATTATTTTTTTTTAATTCGTGTCTGATTAGACAAACAACTACTATTTTTAGCTATTATTAAGATAAATAGCCAGATTACAGATATATAAATAAATACATTTCAATAGTAACGGTGCTTAAGTACTTAATTTCGTGCAAAAACTCCTATTTATTAAAAATAATAACGCACAATATGTTTTTCTCAATAGTTTCACTGTAAAAATAACACTTAAATAACTAAAACTAAGTGATTATGGCAATCACAATATTTATTTAAAAATTAACGAATATTGTATTATAGTAAATATATTTGAATTTAAAAGACTTACTTGCTTTCATGTACTTGTTCTTCAATTGATTTCTGCTGTTGCAGTTTTTCGTAAAAACCTCTCCACATAGATTCTTCATCCATTTTTAATAATAATATTATCTTTTTTATATAAACATGCGCAAAACAAATTCAACGAGCACAAAGACTAAAATTAAAACGACAAGTCTAGAGTCGACAACAGTCTCCTTAACAGAATGCTAATGTCAATGAATCACCAACCAAACCGAGTCATATGTTCTGGGAGTTAATGACGTAAACACAGGTTATAAGATCTTCAAGATTAAGAGGGTATATAACTGTACATGCACCGAACGTGTTACAATTCGCCGTTTCCAGTGAGTTTGAGGTTAGAAACTATTTAATTCGTAACACTATATGGTAAATTCACAGCCGAAAACACATCACGAAATGCACTTTGTTTTCATTTAGCTACGATGTCTTGCAGTAAAGTTCGAGATCGGATTGATCGGAGTAAGAATGACGCAATTCAAGGCAGCGTTCGTTCCGCGCCACACAGCGAAACACCGACTAACCAGCCGGCATTAACGCACGCTTTTTTGTACGTATAACACGATCACTAATGATGAATCAGTCAAACTTTGTTTATACTACCTTTCAAATTTTATTTACACTTCCGCCGTTTATATTAAAGTAATTCTATTAAATACATTAATGTGGGGACATTAACAATGGAATGTAATATGCTATATTATTCCAAAGTAATTTACGGTCAACAACAACATTATAATCAGCCTTATGTTTAAATGTTACCAAAGAAATTAAACGTGTAATTGCCCACAAACGTATGTACATGTAAACATGTTTTCTTTGGATACTGATTAGTCAAAAGTACGATTTACTAGCGATAGACGTCTAGGCGACCTAAGAGCTATGCCACCTCTCAATCCGGTGAAGCAGCAAGGTCAGCTTCTCCGGCCAATCTGTGTAGTGCGTCATAAAAAAAAGTTAACAGTTTTACCTGAATTTAAGTGGTGGCGAAGCTTTTGGAAGCTTTCCGATCGGCGGGCGCCCGAGAGTACCGAACCATAACTAACGTTACTTTTTTTGGATTACTAGCGAAATTCTAGAACGAACTAAACGTGTATTGGGGAAGCGTTGATGCTAGAAGAAATTGCCGAAGATCCTCCAGCAACGCTTCTACATCATCATCTGGGAGCATCTGCCTAGGAGGCGGCGATATATCGTGAATGATATATATTCGCGTTATCGCTATACTATCATTTAATAAAGTAGGCCAAAATAACAATTATATCCCAAGATCTAAATTAAATGTGAAAGATCGTGGGATTACAAATTCGGTTTAGTGGAACGAAGACGCATTTTCGGTTCATCGAACTTTAGAGCTAACGAACGTATCACGCCGCGGTTGCTCGTGGCCTTCTCTTTTATACGTCTTTCGTCCGCTGAATAAAACACGCCAACAAAGAAATGAAAAAATGGAATTTATAATTAATAAATAAAATAAAAACACATCAACGAAGACGATGTGAGCACAAATTACCAATACTATTTGAAGAACTACATAATATTAATAATACCAAACACAACATACGCTACCATATTGCATAACGCGGAGCACCCTTATTAACGAAATATCATAATTATGTTACGTAGAACATGGTTCCATACAATCTGGTTTATCTTTAGAAACCATAACGGATATGGGAACTAATTTAAAGCAAAGTCTCTCAAAGGAAAAAAACCCACGGCGTTACGTACACAAACATTAAAAAATACAGACGATTCCTTTTTGCAGTTAAGAAACCAATGTGATCGTTGAATTGTCTACGCTTCCCGAAGTGGCACTCAAAGTTAGTTTAGCTTTTCGAATGTCCCTTAGATTATACGTGAAATAGCTACCGACCGAGTCGTGGTTCGGCCCTCTCGGGCGCCCTCGGACCGGAATGCTTACGCGTAACATAGGTTACCCCCCACCGGGGGAACCCTTGTGTCGAGTTACTAGCGATAGAGGTTCAGGCTAAGCGACCTAAGAGCTAAAAAATCGTTGAATTGAGGCTTATGTTTGTTCAAAGTTCACCATTTATGGTAAACCGTGCCACTTGTATTGTCTCGCGTCAATGATAGCCGCGGGTTCTATTGTTACAGTAACAATCAAGCTAATTACGTTTTAAAAATACCTTAGGAACGAATAGCGCAATCACGTTAAATTTCCAACCAAAAAGCATTTGAATTAAATTCAGGCAAATGTCATAGTTTCTTATGTTTTTCTGTTTAATTCTTTTAAAAAAATGTAATGTTTTTTATATTAGGTTTTATATATCTGCTGTATTCGTGATCACGTTACCTTTGTCCTTATTATTTTATTAAATTAAAAAATATATAGTCAAACCTTGATATAAAATTTCATAGTACAATTGGCGCGAATAGGCGGAACGGTGCGCAAAGACCTATTGGTAATGCCTTTTTTAACCGACTTCAAAAAAAGGAGGTTCTCAATTCGTCTGTCTGTTTTTTTATGTTTGTTACTTCATAACTTTTGACTGGGTGAACCGATTTGATCATTATTTATTTGAAGCTGATGTTTCCCATGTGGTACCATTTTTCCCCATATTTGGTTTGATTTGATCTATGAGAAAACTAGACAGTGAGAATAAGTCTTAATTTGCATTAAGTACTCGTATGTGGGCGACAAATGGACAGATAACTCAATATCGCGATCTGATTAATTCTATTTCGTAATATTCCTACGATAATCCGGAAATACAAAGAGGGCGTCCGTGCGTTTAACGTTTGATTCTAGTTGAAGTCGGTTTTTGTTTTTACTCATGAATATACTTGTACTAGAAGCGTACGTAGCGTGCATAGAAAAGCGCTGTAATATATAAGACATAATACCGGTGATGGAATGTTCCTAAGTCACGAGATCATTTCTGATAACGAGCTATCTTAATCCTAAGTGGTAACAAAACCATCTTCAATACGTTAACTATCAAGAATTATTTTAGATCACCTTTGGGACATAGGTTCGTTTACCTTAATGTCAACGGTTTACTTTTTTATTTACTTGTTAAAGAAAAATGTTCCAAAATTGGTCATATATTATTTATAGACGTGAGACTCTTTGTTAGTTACATTTAGTCACTATGACGACGTTATCATTAGCGTCGTTAAACATTGTTCTTCCAATAGATAATGCCGTCGTCTGGGCAAAATACGTGGCTGTATGCGAAGTTTGGAACAGGGAAATATACGAGGTCACGCTTCAAGGTTATTATATAGAGCTTGCGTGAGGTCAGCGTTTAGTCTTTTAATTTATTACAATGTAAAAGCAACACGCGGGCTGTGTAACGACCTAAAACACACTCTATCTATAGACTATTTTGTAGTTCTTAATTCGTCTGTATTTTTTTAATGGTTTATTACCGCATAACTTTAGACTGGGTTAACCAATTTTGTTGATTCAAATAACAAATATTTGAAAGCTGGTGCTTCCTATTTAGTCCAATTTGGTCCAATTCTGACTATGGGATACTTGAAAAAACGGTATAAGTCTTAAATTTGCGCATCAAGTATATGCGTCACAAATGGACGAATAACTCATTATCACGCTAACGGATTTCGATGATTGATTTTTTAATGGAAAGGATGTAAGTTTGATGAAAGTTTGGTTACGTTTTGATTTAGTTTGATTTCGTAATATACCTATAATAATTCGATTATACAAAAAGGCGTTCGCGCGTAATAGCGTTTAACGTTAAATTCGATTTAAAGTCGGTATTTGTTTTTACTCGTAAATATACTTGTTTCATATCAATCTATATACCGAAGCTAAATACATTTCACCAAATACCTCCTCCTTGCGTCGTTTTCCTCATTGCTGAGAGTCGTGACCTCCACGGATTATGTGGCGGACGATCGCTTACCACCTGTTGCGGTCTATGGCGATGTGAAATGCCTCGTGGACTCTCCTGTTGGTGTTGGTGCTAATTTGGTCTGTCCAACGCATAGGGCTCCTCCCTCTTGGTTGTTTTCCCTGTACTTTGCCTGTGACCAGGAATGTTTCCAAGGTATCGGTTTTTTCGGCTATGACCGAAGAATTCGAAAACCCTACGGAGATAGACCATTGACAATTTGACAGTGACACCCACTTCCCGGAGAATTGACGCATTTGTGCGGTGGGCTGTCCAAAGTACTCGCAACATTCTCCAAATACATAATATACATATATACATGCGCAATAATAGGTTATTTAAAGTAAACTATTATTGTGCCTATTTATAACAACCAACGAGACGCGGCTTCTCACGTGTAGCACACTACCAAAACCGATCGCTACTAAATTTCACAGGACTACCGGCTAGTCTAATCTAAAGATGCCTGAAAATTTCCTTTGGTGGTTGCAAGCATGCTTAAGACGTCGCTAAAATAGCACTTTATATATTAAATAGTAATTACATAAAAATCTTATAAATTAAAAATTATGATTTCGTGTTAATTAAAATATGTGTTAGCTGGCAACACATGGCACCCAGCGATTGTTATGCTTAATAACTACTTCCAATGATATCTTAGTTATTTTCCTGAATCTTATTATTGTTAGGACGTGCAGGTTGTCACGGTATTCGTTAAAATAATTCCTTGTACAACGTTACGCTGTCTCAATAAAGCGAGTGTACCAGTTATTGGACTATTTCATTCCACAAAACCTACTAGTTTTTACATATGATAGAAGGAATGATGATACATTTTAGAGGTTACTGCACAACAACCCACGTTATTATTATCCTATGAGCTGTCTATAAAAATATGATATAACAGAAGTGGGACGTGTGTGAATCAATTCATATGATCTCACGACCTACTACAGCTATAACCCACAACAAGTCACTAATATTAATAGCACTAATAGGACGGGAAATTCTAATACTACCGGCTTGTAGAGTACTTTATAGTATTGCCATTCATAACCGGCTTTAAAAAGGAGATGATCATTCAATTCGCTTGCATTTTTGTATATCTGTTGTTGTTGGAAAGAGTTACGTCTCAATTAAGTCTCATATTAATTTTGTTACATGGGCGTTTTGTTGAATGAAATATTGGTAGGTTTATGACAATGTAAGACTACATAATTTACTGCTTAATGAAAACGACCACAAAAACGTGGGAGAAGAAAGAGAATATAGGCGCCAGAACTTCGTATTAACTTTCGAAATAAAAGAGCGTTTACGTTTGATCTGTCAATTTTGATTCGTATTGATTTAGTTTTACTTGTAAATACACCTTTTAACTAAACGTAATGAAACCAGCGACTGTTTTTGTATAAATAAAAAAATATATCAAAGTTATAATGTCGAACATTACCTTGTCAGTGTTTTTTTTATTATTTGAGGTCCTGTGATCCTTTTGCTAAATATTATACAACAAAATTGGTGCTATTATTAAGTACTATCTTTTTTCCCTCTCCTTTCTTCCGTTTCATGGATTTTTATTTATCGACTTGTTGGCGGCTAAGGCCATGACGAGCTCGCAATATTCAAAGAATTAATTTCTGATATTGTCGGATTTTTTTTATGACGAACTACACAGATCGGCCAGAGAAGCTGTCGCTTAGCCTGAACCTCTCTTGCTAGTAACTTGACACAAGGGTCCCTCCGTTGAGAGGTAATCTCAGCTTGGACAGTTATATATCTTTTGAAGATTTCCTCCCCGTTAACAAAAAAAAAAAAAAGGACGGTTATATATGGGATACAACTAAGCTGTCCTCGGTGATAACGATATTCATTCTGCGTTCGCAGTCATTGCGAATCTTGTCATTGTTGTTAATAAGAAAATCACATGCAGTATTATGCATTAAGCGGGCGACCAATCAACAAACGCCAGTGTTATTCATCTCAGTTATGTACTCAGGCCGTCTTATTTACACACAGCATTATCACGATCTTATATGTTTGCTTCAAAATTAACACTGCAGTGATAAGATTACATTTAATGAAATGGTACCATTCTTTGACGGAGTAATAATGAGGCAAACATTATGAAAATTTAGTAGTATAGGAATCCGACTGACGCAAGTTTAATAGCCGTGCGTTTTTCAATCTGGTATTATTGTAAAAGGATAAATGTAATTACCAGTAAAAAATGTGCTCTAAAAATATGTCTAAACGCGTATTTAGGCGGTAATGTTTTGTTTTTTTTTTAGGTTTTAGGTTTTACAAAGTTTATTCTCATTATAGACATTAAAGGTCACTTACATGAGAACAATAAAATAACTAATATAACTATATCGTTAATGTATTTAAAAGTACAAGTTGCGTTGGCGTTCAACGACTGTACGTTTTTCGCGTAACTTTCTCCCACGCACTGCCAACTTGTGGAATCAACTGTCGCCAGCGGTGTTTCCGAACGTTTACGATTTAGGGACCTTCAAGAAACGAGCCTATTCCTATCTCAAAGGTCGGCAACGCACCTACAGCTCCTCTGGTGCTGTGGATGTTCATGGGCCACGGTGATCACTTAAGATCAGGTGAGCCGTATGCTCGTTTGCCACTTTTCATATAAAAAAAAAAAAAGTTGCATTTTGAAAGCGCTAAGTGTGTACACCCTCTTGACGTGTGCGGGTATTTTGTTGTACAGATGTCCTCCTTCAAACTTCTACTTTACCGTAATTCGTTCTAACTTTTGGTATGATAAGGAAACTAGCGCGTCGGTTGCTGCGTTTTTTAGTATTTTTAGTAAAAGAGATGTTAGTATTAATTGTTTTATCTATAATTTTCCTAATGAGAAAACATATATTATATTTATATAATTGCTTGATATTCATTATTTTCGTCGCTTTGTAGATATCAGAAGTCGATGTCAAGGAAGGGAATCGGTAAAGAATTTTTATAATTTTATTTTGCAATATCTGAAGTTCGGAAAGTTTTGTTTTTGAAGCAGCACCCCATATTTCAACAAGACATAGTAGTTGCGGTTTAATTAATTATATATGTAAGCTGTTATTAATGTTTTATTTAGCACGTTAATCCCCGTCCCCGTATTGAGATGTGGCTTCTTATGGAATAAGGAACCTTAAGTAGGACTTAACATACGAAAGTAGACTTTGGAACGGTTCGACTTCGTCTTATAATGCTCTTATTAGCTTGGTATGCAAGTTTGTGTGTTTTATAACAAATCAAGCATGTTTATAGGTTTATTTTAGGTATTGAGAATTTTTAAAACCTTATAAATATTACTGATATAAATAAATACAGAAAAACAAATACAATACCAAGAAAATTACACATCAAGAATATCAACTCAAAAAAGTCTTGGTGGGCCAGATGAAATGTTTTTATGGAATGGCTCGCGGGCCGTAGTTTGCCCACCACTGTTATACAGTAATCCTAATCTAATGAATGTATTATGAAGTTTTACGGAGTACATCAAAAGTATCTCTATATAAGTGTTAATTTACACACCTATGCAGTAATACAGAATGCACTGCGGCCATATTAATATAGGTCAATGCACGTTATCGACACAGCATGAAATATTTCAATTTAGTTACTAAGCATAGTGCCACTAGTTGTTTAACGGTACGGATACATTTTATATATTATATAAATTTAATTAATTCTTAAGGAAGTTATTTTTTTTGCTTTTCAGTCGTCGAGTTACAATTATCGCAATATATTTAAATTGTGAATTAGTCAGAAATTATTTGTATCGTTTTTCACTGTTCGTATTCCTTTTCAACCGACTTCAAAAGGCTCCTCCTTTGAAGTCGATTGAAAAGGAATACGAACAGCGAAAAACGATACGATGCTCGTAATTGTTTAATAGCTTAAAACTTTATAAGTCAAACGATCGATAATCAATAAATAAATGTTTCTATTTACATAGTATTGTAACTGTTAACTTTGTGCTTAGCTAATAAAGTTCAAAGTAAAAAAATACAAAAGTGCTTAAGCGTTTACGCTTAATAGACAATTAATGTTTCAATATAGACTGAAAGACCTAGGTAGAGAACTAGGAACGGTCCTATAAACAAACATACATGCGCGCACACACGCGCGCTATACTATTATTGCTATATATTTTTGCATTTGTTTTTTTTTTGTTTTAAAATTGTGTATTTATTGATATGTAAAGAACATCACATGACACAAGGAATCTTAATATACCGGATATTATATACTGTTTGCATTTTTTGCGTATTTAAAATTGCCTATGTATTATTAAATCATTGTTTTTTACCTTTTAAAAGAAACGTGTTATCTGAGGAATCTATAATCAATTCGGAGGAAATACTACAGGTTTACTGCATGAACACATCGGATTAATCCTTCTTACGTAATGTCAAAGAAATTTGGGTACTTAACTACAATTATCTCTAATTTTTAACTCACAAAGTTACAAAAGTAAACAGGTTTGTTTTAGAATTTTTAAATATAAATAAAGTTACAAATAACGTAATTCGAAAAAATGATAATATCATTTATAAATTTGCTTCAAAATTTAATTGTATATTAATATATTTATCTATTTGTTTTCGAAAAAGAAAGTATATTAACAGTGTGTTATTTTCTGATTTAAATAAATTTTACCAATCTCGTACACATTAATTTTACAAACTTATACCGGCCTTTCCGTGATCTCGTAATTAATTCTTTATTAAATTTATATTTTTCAATATTAATAATATCATGTTTAAATGTCAATTTATTTTCTGATTCATTAAAAAGTGACTTTTTCTTTTTTGATGTATCGTTTATTTGGTAAATGCTATCTTTCAATAAGTGTATTAGGAAATAAGCAATTCTTACTTTCGCCTGCTGATAATTTCTTTCTCTTGCAATTTCTTAAACACAAATTTCCACGGATCTTCATGTGCAAGTTTATCCATTTTCACTATTTACACTTCACTATGGCAACCAAATATGAAATTGTTATATCACGTTTATTATAAATCCATGTAATGTGTGAATTGTTTTCAAATAATACAAATCACAAGGATAAATGGAAATACGGAAACTCAATTTATTTCGTTGCAAAATTTTCAGGCATCACATTCCGTGCTTTGCTGGAGACTGACTATACTGCATGCGCTCCTCAGCTTTGTTTGGCTGAGGTTTAATACCTACTCCAGTTTTTTAGAGTTCCAAGGCGATGTGAACAAAAACCTTTTTCACACCCACTATTATTATTTTTTTGTCAAAGATTATTACGTGTTAACATGACACCTTATTTACCAATTGTAGTGGGTATTAAATGAATTATTTCCTTGTGCATAAAAAATATCAAGTATTACAATGGTCATAGAATAAGCAAGAAATAGTTTGACAATTACTGTCCTATCCATCTATACTTAGATATATGTATATAATTATTAAGTTTATATATTTAATTTATTTGTATATATGTTTGTCTCCTAGCTTGTACCCTTTACTGTCTTTACACAACACCAAGGTAGACAGCAGAGAATACCTTTTGTACTTAAGTATTTTTATTGTGTACAAATAAATAATTAATAAATAAATAACAATACATTAGTAATAATAGTTGGGTGTATAATACAAGGCACATAACAATCATGATATATTTAACTTTTTTAATCATCTACCACCAGATGTTTGACACATTAGTGTGTTGCAAACGTCAAAATAATGGCCAGTCTTCTTAGTAACATTCTTTAAAAATCTTTAAATAAGTTATAAAGGTAAAGTAGACCTATTTTATCGCAATTATAAGTGTATCATTATGTAGTTACTACAAAAAATATCTACGGAACCATTAATGTATAATACAATTTCAACCTGACACTTGGTAATTCCGCGTGTGATTCTTATATTTCAACATGGTTAACCCTATTGCGGGCGGTACCCGTTCACATGACGAAGTCAATTTACAATGGACTTTAATTACCAGTGTTTTCCTTAGGCATCACGGCTTTTCCTGAGCTTTTTATAATGTTGTGAGACTTGAAATAACTGAAAAATAAGTCCTAATGAATTTAAACACTCACCCCCCTCACCCAGGGGAGAGTAGACAGAGAGAATGAACTTCTGTTTAGTATTAGCGAAAAAGGTGTCCTACTTTTTCGCTTCATTTTATTCCATACAACTGCGCATAAGTCATTAGTAATTGTCAATTAAGGGTACTTTACCAATCTGGAGGACATAACTCCTTCTAGAGCGCACTCTGCCGTGCCTACCACTCACGGCAGCGGTATAAATTTTCGTTGTCAATCTATCCTCATGCATCCCTTCAATCCAAATAGTGTGAATAAGTTTCGAACTAATGATTTGCATTTAACAAAAAACAATGTTGTTGCTTACCAAAGGTTGGCACAGTGTTTAACGTGAAAGCCCTGTAGTTCTGGGCTCTCAAGAATAAGACTACGGTAACCCCTGCCTGTCGTAGAAGGCGACTAAAAGGGGCTTCGAATTTACTGGGCGACAAGTGTGGTTGCCTTTGTCGTCCGCTAAGGTGGACCCGGGAAGAAGGCGACGTCGGCTGGCCCGTGTCGCCCTGCACTGCGAGGGCACAGGGGGCGAGGGCGTAACCTCCCCCCCCGGTACTTGCTCTCCTTGAGCACAGTGCAGAGGGGCTCCGGTGCATTCCCCTGGAGATCCCGGAACCCCTCGTCATGTACCGAGGAAAGGGCCACCGCGGAGGTTTTACCTGGTAAAACCCCACATAACCGCCGCCTTCCCCCCAGAAGGCGGGGTATCTCTTTGAAGATTTCCTCCCCGTTAACAAAAAAAAACAAATGTTTAATATAAAACTTTCATCGCATCTTTTATACTTTTCCTCTTTACGTGCACAGCTGTTGGCTTACCTTTCAGATCTTCAATTCAAACATCCTGTTCATAGATCTTGCCTTTGACATATAGTCAATGACGGATATAATTGCATATCGACGATGGAAATACCAATTGTATTAACGACCATCCTAGGAACTTTACACAAGAGTCCGATTAAAGTGTTAAAATTTACGAATTTTAAAATTTTATCAAAATCACTGGTGTCTAGAGATTGTTTTTCTGATTGAAATAGTGTATAAGGCCTTAAATGGTAATTAATACAATTTGCCTGACTCTATCTTCAAGACTAACTTGTACAGGAACTCTCCGCTGTCGCGCGCGGTTGAGTTTGTTAATACCATCTCACTGCACATTGATATATTGTGTGAGTCTGTGTTTATCGAAGCTGCCTACAAATGCGGAGAAGGTGTTTGACTCTATTATATTTATATATTTATTGTAAATACATAAAGTAGCTTTTTATTTGTTTTAATTTTAATAATTATTATTTAACTAAGTTTTTATAACATCATATTGGATTATCTGTAACGGTGTTATAATTTTTGTTTATTTAATAAATAAATAAATCTATTTCTTATCATAACTATATCTTCGTGTTATACAAGTATACTGCCAATTAAAATATGAGTCCGTCCGTAAGGCAACGTTTGAATTCTGATTATTTGAGAGGCAGACTTATTGTTATGTTAAATAGTCATTGTAATTATGCATTGGCAAACGTCGAAGGCCGACTTCAAAATCTCCTGTACTTTTTTATACCACATCTTGTAATTATTCATACTTAGATATAGTAATAGTTCTACATTTTATATAAACTAAAATGAAATATAAAACAGGCACTATATTACCTGTGTAAGGATATTTGACAGTTTAATAAGACGTTTATTAGATGAGAAGCTCACGTTTTCTTTATGGGGTATAGTGCTTGAACACGATCCCACCTCATGTTTAGTGGTGATATAGTCGAAAGATGGTACGCGCTAATTTAGTAAGTGCCTATTCACTCTAAGCGCCGTGGTAGCTCAGTGTCCGGGCGGTTGGCTCTTGTTGCATAGTACGCTAGCAACCCGAGTTCGATCCCCGGTGCCGGCACCAATAAATTTGCTGTTGCAATTTTATGTGCCGATTAACCACGCGCTCGGCGGTGAAGGAAAACATCGTGAGGAAACCTACATGTCTTAGAAAATTTTTCTAAGGCATGTGAAGTCTACCAATCCGCACTAGGGCCGCGTGGTGGACTATGCCCTTATACTCTCTTTACAGAGAAGGCCTGTGCCCAGCAGTGGCACATATATATTATATATATAAAAGCTGTAACTTTAACTTAACTTTAACAATATTCACTCTACTCTTGAAGGCTCCCACGAAACACTGAAGCAGGCAACTTGTTCCACTAAATTTTGTGTGCAGGAGGTTTCGGGAGCGATCAATCGATCTAACTAGATTTTTTTTAGAAAATGTTTTATCCGCGTATAACGGTCACTCTACAATATTCTATGTTATATGTGTATTTTACTGCTTTTAATATTGTTGGTTTTATAGTAAAATGTTAACAATGCATTGGCATAATGTAAATAATTCGCTAATAGCAGATTCCATGCCCAGGAACTGAGGAATTCAACTTAATTAATGTGTGTATGTACACGCACATTCTCAGGCTCTATGAAGTCAATACCAGCTGACAATAACCTACGCCACCACCGGTACATAACCTGTGTACAGTGGATAAGTATTTCCCCACGAGTTTTATGCATTCTACCTTAGTGTTGCTTTTTTTTATGACGAACTACACAGATTGGCCAGAGAAGCTGGCCTTGACTGCTTCACCGGATTGAGAGGTGGCATAGCTCTTAGGTCGCTTAGCCTGAACCTCTATCGCTAGGCCTCCGGTGAGGTAACCTCGGCTTGGACGGTTACTATGTTACGCGTAAGCATTCCGATCCGAGGGCGCCCGAGAGGGCCGAACCACGACTCGGTCGGTAGCTATTTCAAGGATAATCTAAGGGACATTCGAAAAGCTAAACTAACTTTAAGTGCCACTTCGGGAAGCGTTGGCGCTGGGAGAAGAAGTGGCCGAAGAAACTCCAGCAACGCTCCTAGCATCTAAGGGTGTTAGTGTTGCATCACTACATAATGCTTCTTCCATTGGTAATTTACGTCAGCGCAGTTATTATTGTAAGCCCAGCCCTGTAGTTCTGGGATCGTAGAATAAGACTACGGTATCCCCTGCCTGTCGTAGAAGGCGACTAAAAGGGGCCTCGACTTCACTGGTCAACAAGAGTGCGGGGCCTTTGTCGTCCGCCGAAGTGGATCCGGGAAGAAGGCGCATTGGCTGACACACGTTAACCTTCCCCTTCCCCCGAGATCCCGGAGCTCTTCACCATGCACCGATCGCCAAGCGATTTCGATGATTATTTTTATTGGAAAGGATGTACTTACCAGGTAGTTTGGTTAAGTTCTGATTAATACCATTTCGTAATATTTCTACGATAATTCTGAAATATACTTGTTATTTATTATATTATGTTGATGCCAATGGCGTCACCGGAAATGTACAGCTAGAAATAACATACAATCAAAGCGCTACCGCTACCCGATTTCTCACCGTCATTGTTTACTGGTACTATAAAACAGTTTTACTTATAATTACTTAGTGACCGGTTTGTAATTATCATTTAAAATATCAACAGTGATCCCCTGTCTCCTCTATCGACCATTTTTTCCCCACTTCTATTGTCTGTGGCAAGAATATTACAAAAAGGCGCCTTATAATTACGTCTAATCCACTAGTAATTATTAAAACACTGGTCTGATGGATATTCCTACATTTATTTTAAGTTACTTATTTGTACTGTTTTAAGAGAAACTAACATTTCGACAGTAGAAATGTCGTATCTCGAAAATTTTCCAAAATAAGCTGTTGCTACATAATTGTTTTCTAGATCTCGTCTGGATAGAGCTTTATGCTAAGCGACCTAAGAGCTATGCCACCTCTCAATCTGGTGAAGCAGTCAAGGCCAGCTTATCTGGCCAATCCGTATAGTTCGTCAATAAAAAAAATCGTCTGGATACCACGAAAAAAAAATGTATGAAAAAATATTTTTAATTTTTTTCAGCTTTTACTCGTATACTGCTTATTCAAAAATGTATGTAATTTCGACGTAGTTATTCGGTTCAGGTGTAAAATGGGATCTTTCTATCTCTAATAAATAAATTATATGTATATAGATCTCGAATATTATTATTAATATCAATAATATGTCGATGGGAGAAGCGGAAATGTGTAGATACGATTTGATCTTTTCATCTGCGTTAAATTTATATACTTTTGCTAAACTAATATGTAACTACACGAAAGGCAAAGTAAAAGATCTTTCAGGTCACCTAATCTTAAGAAATCTTCCATTTTTTTTTGCTAACGGGGAGGAAATCTTCAAAGATACCCCGCCTTCTGGGGGGAAGGCGGCGGTTTTGTGGGGTTTTAACCCACTTAAATCTCCCCGGTGGCCCTTTCCTCGGTGCATGACGAGGGCTCCGGGATCTCCAGTGGAACGCACCGGAGCCCCTCTGCACTGTGCTCAAGGAGAGCACGTCCCGGGGGGAGGAGGTTACTCCCTCCCCCCCCTGTGCCCTCACAGTGCAAGGCCCCACCCTTGTCGCCCAGTGAACCCGAGGCCCCTTTTAGTCGCCTTATACGACAGGCAGGGGATGCCGTAGTCTTATTCTTGAGAGCCCAGAACTACAGGGCTGGCCAGAAAGCTTCTAAGAAATCTTCCTAACCTATCACGGTAACATCGCTGATGATTTAACCTTTAACCTTATATTTGCGTTCCAAATGAAACAATCGCTTTTCATAGATAAACTTGTAAAACACAAGTAATGTATATTATGATAACAACATTAGAGTTACGTAGTCAGCGTAATGTACATGAATGACAATAGTGGGCAGGCACTGCGTTTTGCGTAAATACGCAGTTATGTACCTCGTACACGATTTCAAGGTCGGGCGCTGTGCCGTGCTCATAGCAACCGTATCTACATACAAACAATCATTTGTATAAAAGGTAATTCTAACCTCATAGAATATTAACCGACCCTGGAATCAAGTGCATACTTGTTTTTGAATGGTAGACTGGCAAGACGACATTGTTATTTACGTGAGAGTCCGAATAAATTTATTAAGCACTTATTATCAACCGACTTAATAAAAGGACGGGGTTCTCAATTTATCTGAATGTTCTTTTTTATGTTTGTTACCTCATAACTTTCGACTGGGTGAACCGATTTTAATGATTTTTATATTTGAAAGCTGGCGCTTCTCATGTGGTCCTATTCAATTTGCTCCAATTCGGACTATGGCATCCTTGAGAAAACCATTTAAGTCTTAAATTTACGTTAAGATTACGATCATAAATTTTTTATTGGAACTGAAGATGAAAGCGTTGATTTCGTCATCGCTAAGTACTTGTTGATATACATACGATTTAAAGTTGTCACTTTACCCTGTGTGAGAGGAATAATTCATTGATAGACAAGGCTAAGGGCCGCTGGTGACCTAGTGGCCTATTGCCCTCTATACGACGCTGTTCCTAGTTTTAATATGCGTACAAGATTAGACGTAAGCCGACCTCGAATCAGGACAATTATATTTACGAGTTAAAACAAGAACCGACTACAAATCAAATCAAACGTTAAACGCTATTACATGCTTTTTTGTATTTATGTTTTAATTAATTAATTTAATTATCTTAGGAATATTACGAAATAGATCCTTACATTTGTCAACGTCTATTTGACGCGCCCATACTTAATGCAAATTTAAGTAACTAACTTACATGATTTTCTCATGGATGCCGTTGTCAGAATTGGACCAAATTGGAATGGGATCACACGGGAAACACCAGTTTCGAATAAAAAGGATTTTCATTTGAAAGCTGCTTTTGTAGCTTGCTTCTGCTTTACTTTATCATCAAAATCGCTTCACATTATAGTTATGAGATAAGAAAAAAAAATTACAGACGGATTGAGAACCTCCCCGTTTTTTGAAGTTGGTCGACAATATCGACACTGCGAAATTTAAAGGGCAGAATATTTGTTTTAATCAACAACTTCGAAAAGTGAAAAGACATGTGAAGTACTCTCCTATTGCGCACTGCGAGGCGAACACACGAACTATGGCCTAAAAATCTCCTCAGATAGGGGGAGCCTGTGCCCAAAAGTGGGACACTGTAACTTCCTTTTTACAATTAGTGTGTTGTGGAATCGTAGAATCATAGAAATCGAAGGTCTACTTCTAATAAACGAACTATCTGACTCTAAAATACTTTTTTCAATCGATTCAGTAGTTCCCGAGAGTTACGCTTTTAAACAACTTTTCAGCTCAATATATTGGTATAGATAAAAATAGATGTATTTGTGTATTTATATTAAATAAATAGCAGATCTTTAGAAATAAACGTTCTAACCTAATGTTATGCTTTAGAATAAGAATAGCAAATTACATTTATATCTTAATTGCCTGTCACGATAACAAGGCGCAATTTTATCATCGTACAAGTGTTAATAACATGAAATAAGTACTTGAAAGCTTCCGCTCAGACTTCTAGAAAACGTTATATCTAATAAGCAATGATGCCTATAATGAAATAATTGTGTCATATATCTATCTTGTTGAATATATTTTTATAATATACAGGGTATTGGTAGACCGCTTCCGAAAACGAACACAGACGATTGTACTAATGACACCTTTGATGATGGGACGGAAAAAAAACGATCCTAGTTAAAAAAAAATATTTTTAAAACGTTTAATAGCACTATTTACGCCCCATCATGTTAAAAAATTAATAAAACGATAGTTTCATAAAAAATACATTACTTCATCATCAGCTGTCTTTGTCTTTGTGTTTCAATTCTGATTTTTTAAATCAGGATCGACTTTTTTCCGTCCCATCATCAATGGTTTCATTATTACAATCGTCTGTCTTCGTTTTCGCAAGCGGTCTCCTAATATCCTGTATATTTGTATATATATTAGACAACCGTTGAATGGGCAGAAATATGTGTTACAAGTGTTCTGTTAGTCTATGATTTAAAACATACGTGTACTTAACTTAATTACTAGCAAGTATATATAAAATTTATTATGTTATACACATACAACAAAATATATCTATATATATGTAAAAGAGAAAATGTATGAGTATGTTTCATATAGGCTCCCAAACGGCTGGACCGATTTCAATAAAACTCTTCTTTCATGAATTTCAGGGAATCTTCAGATTAGCCTGGCGAGTAATCCTGTAAAGCTTGGTGACGATCGGAGCACTGCTCTTTTGAACTGTCAAATACAGCTTTTATTTACTATGATGATATTCTATTGTTTTATAACCCAAATTTGTATTGCACACATGCGTTGTGTTTATGTATATTTATGTCATTATGAACCATATTGAAGTACAATGGAATATGCATGTACATGGGTGTAGGTAATGATCTTCAACCGCTCGAGAAGAGAATAGAACAGGATTAATACGAAAAGAAATAATAATATAATAATATTAATATATTGTTAGAGTTAAATTAAATATTTAATGATGTAAGTTTATTGTTTAAATAAGGCAAAATCTAGCCCGGCGAAGCGGGCTGGGTACGCTAGTATTTACTCGTACATAATTTGGAAGAGTTAGCTCGTAGCGTTTAACGTTTGATTTGATTTGTAGTCGGTATTTGTTGTTACTTGTAAATACTTCTTATTTATACTAACCAGATAAATTAAGATAGATATTTATTTTAAATATTATATTGATCATAGTAGGCATTTATTTTAAATATAATATTTATTTATGGTTTATTGTTTATCAAACTTGTACACCGCACATCGACAATTTTTATCTTAGTATTAACATACATTGTTGTGTTTATATCTGGACCCATGGACCTTCTACCGATACATGTGAATTATCAAAAGAATTTAACATTTTGAAGAAAGCAATTGAAACGCTTATTACGTTATTATAACAAAACGAGAGTAACTTTTTGATTGAAAATTTAACTTTTTTTATATACGAGTAGTTAAAATAAGAATAAAAAGTAGATTATAGTAATTTATATTATTAACAACAACATAGAATTCATCGTTATGTATGAAAATATTCACGTAAGATACAAAAAGTTTAACCAAAATTACAAGTAAATATTGGTAACGGGAAAAAAGAGGTATTCGAAATACAACGCCAAACATCTTATTTATAGGATGATTAATGGAGGAAATAAACATTACGTCAACGTGTCGGAAAAGTTGATCACTTACTTGGTCTGAGTTGGTTGCGGTTTTTTTCCGCGCCATCGCAGTATACAGTCAAACGTACCCCTCCGAAAGTGTGGTTTCAATTTCTTCCACCCCTTCTTGCCGTCTAAACTTTTCGTGTCACTGGTTTGTTCGCCTAATTTAAAACGGGAATTATCACTTAACATGTCCGGCTCCGAAATGCCCTTTTTGAGTTTGTCATTATCACTGTGTGAATATTTACTGCACTTTTCAAAACTGATCATAGACACGGTATCACATGGTGGGCACGTCCTTCGCTTAGATATAGGAGTCGACGTCGCGAAATTCGTTTTTGCCTTAATTCCACACCACTGTCCTTAAATTCTGATATATCGAAGTCTTCACATATGCTGTGCAATTTCGGTCTTGCCTTGGACACTGTTTTCGCGTTCATTATGCTATTCTCTTGAAAATTCTTGCTCTTCACTGTGCGATCGAAATCAACAAACGCTGTGATGTCTTCGCAACTCTTCGCGTTGTATTTGTTGACATTAAATCTTTTAACTACTGGGTTGGGTTCAGTATGAACCTCCATAGTACCCACGTTGACCAGATTGTCCTCACTTTTCGAGGGTTTCAGTGTTGCTAAAATCTTTCTATGCCTAGCGGGCCGTGTGGGCGGCTGTTGTGGTATCTGTTGTGGCGCGTTGTGTCTCTCGGCCGTCCTGTAGGTTTTGGAGTACTTTGCGATAATTCTCTTTATTTCTGTACTGTTTTTGCGCCTGTTAGTGTGTCTCTTGAAGTTGAGTGGCTGCTGATAAGAGTCGGCGACGCTTACGCCCGCGACCCGCGCCGACCTTTCCCGCCACTCCGACACTTTGTCTTCGATCAGCCGCTGCAACTCGAGCGCTCGCATCATTGGCCCTATTTCTGGCATTGTCTTTGTCTTGGTAATCGTCGCTTTAAGTATAACGAAATTTTGTTATGATTTTAGTGAGATTGCAGCGTTAATTGTGTTATTAATTTCTCAGTTATGATTTTATCTGTAACAAGAACAATTTTGAAGGTTATTACTAATTAAAATGTCTGTTAGCTTAACATAAAGTATAATACAACAAATATCAAGAGCATATTGGGAATAAATGCACGATAAATATCGACATATGGACGCGATATATCGCTTCATTCCGATAGAATCATCTAATATGGATATTTATATCGATACATTTCATCCGATATACGAAATATCGTAAGAAATTAATAAAAAAGCATTCCATTCATTCTTTTATTTGTGGTTGACAACTTGAATAAAATAAAACCATTACTTGCGCTGCCATCACGAAGACTGTAATGTAGTATGTTACTTCACTCCTATTCTTCACGTTGGCAGGTGATGGTGGTGAGGTGATGGTCGATGTATAAATTTTATAATCTATGCATGTAGTCTGTACTGCTAACAGAATCAAATCAAATCAAATAATCTGGACTGGTATGACAACTCTAACTTACTCGCCCAGTACTCTATTAGTAGAAAACTTTTCTAATATTTAATATTAAGCGCCAATTATTTATAAACAAATTTCGATATATGAAAAACATCGATATATTTGTACAATAGTATCGATTTAACCTCACGATATATTATATCGAAAAATATATCGATATATTTTGGCATGAACATCCCTAGTAATAAAATGTAATTTTTTTTATGACGAACTACACAGATTGGCCAGAGAGGCTGGCCTTGACTGCTTCACCGGATTAAGAGGTGGCACAGTTCTTAGGTCGCTTAGCCTGAACCTCTATTGAGTGTGAAAAATATTAAAAGAGTGTGTATGCACACACTGCATATACTTCTTAAGCGTATTCTTTGTGCTAAATACCTAACGTACTTCTTTGCAGATGGTTTTCTAATGTAGTGTACAAACATTGTGATTGTCTGGTAAAGTTACCGATCAACAAATATTCTTTCATATGATTTTTGGAGTCCCCGGGTATATTTCTTCCGGACACAGGATCCTATGACAGCACAATTTTTGACCAAATCCTTTTAAGGAAAAAAAATTCCGAATCAATTTATAAATGACGATTATATTAGTGAACAAACATTATAAAACGAATAGTGAACTTTTTTTTTTGTTGACGGGGAGGAAATCTTTACAAAGATAACCCGCTTTCTGGGGGGAAGGCGGCGATTATGTGGGGTTCTTACCCACTAAAACCTCCCCGGTGGCCCTTTCCTCGGTGCATGACGAGGGGCTCCGGGATCTCCAGTGGAACGCACCGGAGCCCCTCTGCACTGTACTCAAGGAGAGAACGTCCCGAGGGGGGGAGGTTACTCCCTCCCCCCCTGTGCCCTCGCAGCGGAAGGCGACACAGGCCAGCCAATGTCGCCTTCTTCCCGGGTTCACTGGACGACTCAGGCCCCCACCCTTGTCGCCCAGTGAACCCGAGGCCCCTTTTAGTCGTCTTGTACGACAGGCAGGGGATACCGTAGTCTTACTCTTGAGAGCCCAGAACTACAGGGCTGACGAATAGAGAACTTAAGTTATACTAACAAAAATTTACAGGAAGAGTAGATTTATAGGAACGAGTATTAAAATATAAATTCTCCAATATTAAAGAGAAAGAGAAGTTGTTTCCTGTAACATAGAAATGCAACCTGTATCTTACAATATTATACTACATAAGTACTGATAACAAGCAATATGTCAAGTATAATAATCTATATCGGACAATTCAGTAAAATAAACATAATTATGTTATAGATAACATATATGCTGATTAGGAATGTCAGTGTCAATTATCTACTGTGATTTTATGTGTCCTACAAAAATATGCGATGTGTTTCTGTGATCTTCATGTTCCAACACGGCGTGCCGTCAAATCAATTTTACAAACAAATGTTACGGAACATTCCTTTAGTCAATAATATACATAAATATATTGGAAAATGTACCCGGCGTTGAACAACCTTGTTTTTATTCAGGAAACATCAGTAAAAAGTTTCACTAAAATAAGACGAATAGATTTTGAGTTATATTCGCTTAAACAAAGATACAAAGTATTTAATATAGTATTATGATTGACAGATAAACGATTGTAACATTTTAACGAAAGAAAAAAAAGTTTATATTCAGCTCGATTGAGCACACTGTTAAATTAGTAATTTAAAATTAAAAAGTCTGGCACTGGCAATTAGTTCAACTACTCGTATGTGCTACTACAGACAGTTACAGTACTGATTTTTCAGTTGGAGCCAGACGCAATTGCTGCAAGTTCAATCGGAACAATTCTTATGTTATAAATGATAGTACAAAATAAACTAAAGTCCCTATACAGCGACATTAACAATAACTACAAATAAAATCGATGTACATATATAATGTACAAATAATATCTTTAAAGAGGATGTTACTAAAGGTAAGAAACATCAAATTGTAGTCACTACTTATTAGAATTACGAATAGTATGGTATTAAATATCATATATATGTAAAACAAGACAAAAACAATATTTTAAATATATATGATATTTAATACCATATATAATATATGTTTAAAATTATGTTTTTCATTGCTCCGTAAGGCTGTTTTATCGGCCTGCACTAAGTTGAAAATTATATATTACAAAAACCATATGAGTCACCATTATCATCTTCTATCATAGTTATATGAAAGACGTCAATGATATAGTAAAAAATAAGAGTAGGAGATAGACAGAGATAGCTTTAGCTGTTCGCTTTATTCCAAGCGTAGGTTAAGTGATGCCCATGGCCATACATCGAGTACAAATTTTTACCAAGTGATTTTTTTAATACTTAGAAACGGTAATTTATTTGAACAAACACACTAGAGTTTGAATCCACGATCATCAGATCGGAAGAGGAACTACTTAGTCCATTTTAGTACTAAATACTTCTTTCGAGATTGCACTTTTGCAGTTATTTTAGTTACAGGCGCAAAACAGCATCTAAAGGAATTCAGTTGAAACAAGTAACTCAAGATAAGTTAATTTATTAAACGCTAGATGAAATGAACATGTAAAACGGGACTAAAAAACATTTGCACTTGATAGCTGTTCTTGATTCGTTCACCTCTTTTCTTGGTCTTTTAGAAAAAAGATATTCCTCACAGATTTTTAATAATAACTAGCGTTTAATTAAAGTTTAAGAATGCAGTAAATATGACAAATTAATAAACACAAAACAGATTGATTTCGTACTCTTTTAAAATGCGTTAGTGTCTCAATAGACTTTTAACAGCAACTTTTTTGGTTCGTTTGTTAATAAACTAACAAAAATCGTATTCCGTCGTTGTGCAAATAAAATAATGTTGCTAGTAATAGATATAAGGCTGGTATAGACGGATGTTGAGTGTATCTCGCTAATTTTTTTCGGAAGGACGTGCACCCGGCCGATACTAGAAATCGCGATTAACGCATCCTCTAAAAGCAACAGGCGGAACGAGAAGGTTTGCGTGCGGTAACTACAACTATATTGTCGATACGAAACTCAATAAGATAAAAGGGCAACATAAAGATGACAAATATGATTTTATCGAAGAAAGCGAACCTTACAGGTATATTTTCGAGTAACTAACACCGACTTCAAATCGAATCTAACGTTAAACGCTTTTATGCGCAGAGGCGGTACTGAATTATCTCAGGAAATCATAGAAATAATCCGAAGTTAGTGCTTAGCGAGAGCAGATGCTTACATCCGATAATATAATGCCTATAATATGCTTACAAATAACAGGCCAGGAAATGAATATATGCACTAAAATTAGCAACTACCGGCATCCGAACGACAACTGACCTAAATCTCTTTTAATTCTAGGCGAACGGAATCCCAACACTCTTGGTTTGGCACAATGCCAGGGAAAACATCGTTCCCTTTAATGGAAGATTACGGATCAACCTTTTTAATTGTCCAATAAATATGTATTAAAATACGTGCCTGTAATTGGTATATCCTCATTTTGAACTCACTAAACGAAGCTGTTGAAAATCTTATAGAATATCGCACTTATAACACAGTTTTCCTTGAACTATATAAATTTCACTTGAGACACATTTTTTTTATTTAAATTTACAACACGTTATTTATACGAATAACGTTAAAATGAATATTATACAACCAAGTTCGACAAATATAGGTGACAAATAAAATTGTACAGAATCAAATCGGTGATATAAAATGATAAAAACGATAAGCTGAGAAAGATAAGCGAAGATGTTTATTTTCACAACGTCACTACTATCTGAATATTCAGTCGGCTTATTCCATGAATCATCATCTGTGCGTTCATTTAGAGATTTAATAAAGCTGACCGATTACAGACAAGTGTTCTTTGATTCAATGAAGGAGTCTGTCTATTTTAAATGATACATTCACAGCGTTTAATTCAGTTAATAAGATATTTAAATATCTTATATAACAACGAACAAAGAAAATATTATTTAGATCTTTTTATTAGATACAAATAACAATACATTTTCCAGCAACTTAAATCAATTTCGATCCTTGTACGTACAGTGTACTATCAATATCATACAAACATTTTGGACTCTTTTGTCTTATCTCGTTATCTATTTCGTTTAATGAATGTTTCGTCGCTACGAAAATTTTGTTATTGGCGCTTGGCTGACTATGTAGGTCTGATGGTTTGAACTTTTATAACATATTGCTGGGAATCCCTTTCTCTTTAATGTTAGCCATTGTTAACTTCTTTATACGTGACTAATATCTGGGAAATGTGTTTAATTAGATCAAGCATTTAAATTCATATATTCATTAAATTTTAAGTGAATTTATGTGTTCTCTGTGTCTGTGTGTAGCTTTTGAAATAACCGTGTTTATCATAGACTACGACAACACTTTAAATGTACGTTTTTTTGTAGGCAAAAATCATTTTGTGGTAAGGTTCACTTGATAATAAAGTTATAATGTTACAAAGAAATGACACAAAAAAGCCAGTTATCAGGCTATTCCTGTTGTAAAACTTACTAATACTTACTTAAAATACAAGTGAAAGCCATAATTTATAAATTCCCACAATCACAGTTCGGAGAATCACTGATTAAACTTCACAGCACAGGCCGGGTGTCGACTAATTTCTAAGCTTTAATCTAAAGGCGGGGGCACACTCGAGCGTGGTCTCTGGATGAGAGTGGCGAGGTGCGTCAACGCACACGTGTGCCAGCACCACGTGCGGACTCCGGAGTGAGGTGGCGCGTTCCAGACGGCTGCTCCTGCACTTGACTCACCGCCAGACTAGCCCATTCTGCCACAATGGGTTAAATAGAGCATCCATTTTAGGCGACGATTTTCACATGAGGATATTTATAACAGGAATGACGTAAAATTACTATTTATTTTACCAATTACCATCTGCAATATTTTTTTGGGACGAACTACACATTTTGCTAGTAACTCGACGTATGGGTCCCCCGGTCGGGATGACCTTAGCTTGGACAGTAACTATGTTACACCTTAGTATCCGAGGGCACCCACGAGCGTCGAACCACAGGTCGGTTTGTTGCTATTTCATGGATATCAAAAAAAAATAACAAAATGTGTTCTTACCTGTGCCTGTAATAAAGCAACTAAATATGTTAAGCGTTTTAATAACTAAAATTCGTTGATATTAGTGATCGGTAGCCAATATTTTTATATTTTTTCTGTGCTTATGCACCAATCGTATGAAAAAGATAAAATCGATTTTGATAAACATAAGATCAGCTATCACGTCTTTTAACAATTCTGCTTGGTAGATAGAGAGAGCAGATGCTTTTTCTCTAGCAGGAGAATTTTTTTGTACTCATTTAGAAGCAGGCTAACATTCAGACCCACGTCCATAAGATTGTGAGTCAAATTGCTAAGTATGCATAAGTACTTTTAATATACTGGTCCATAAAAATAGTAATGAATTTGTCTAAATAACAACAACATTAACTAATATCATGTAAAGTGCTTGGCAGCCTGTAAATAATAAAACAATAGTGCAATGATTTTAGCAATCAATTATCAAATAAAACTGATTTATCAAATCGGTATCAATGGTTTTATGAAGACAATGTACAGATAATATAAGCAAAAACACTTTAAAATTAAACAAAGCTTTGATTTATATTTATTTATTTATAAACTCTTTATTGTTTACACTTATGAACAATTTCAAATCTTATTCACACGCTTTTTGTTAGCTTCACTTGCGTCTATATACATAACCGTATCTTGAAAATTTTCACCCATATACAAAAGCCGAAATATTTAGTCCATACGATAAAAGTACTACCTTACCGTATTACGGGTTATCAGGACAAAAAAATAGGTTTTTAAGGAAATGCATTCATTCACTTATTCACTCTTCTCATGAAGACAGTCATTGTAATTTCAGGGAAAACTGACTGGGGTAATCCTATGCATTTAGGGTTTAAAGAACATCGCAAATAATGAGGGACCAGTGACAGCATGCCTCCGGTTCTAGGTCATGTAAAAACGCAATCAAAATCTCTCTAAGCTCAAAAGTCTCTCCATTACTGGATGTTGGTATCGTCAATTCAGCGAACTTATCTTTCTTGTACCAAACGAAATAGCCAAATCCGTTACCTCACACAAGAACAAATTTTTGCTTAGTACTTGTGACATTTTTGTATGTAAGAAACGGAAAAACTGAAAGTCATTGATAGACTTAGTTACTGGACTATCATGATTTATTTGATTTTAATTAAAACTGTTTATTGCTGATAAAAATTAAAAGAAATTAATTGATAAACATCGTAAATATAATTTATGCGTATGTGGAATTTGAAATACATTTTCACGCATGTCACAGTAAATTTTAAAAACCAACCTTTTTTGTTGGAGTAATCAACTAAACCAAACAATTAATTTTATGTGTTTTTATTATAATGGTAAATAAAAACTACTAACAAAATGTAGAACTACTGCGTACTTCCGAGATGTATGAATACATTACAGTAATATAGATAATTAGTTCAGAAGTTAATGATCTAAAAGGAATTTGACGCGATTTCACGTTCCACTTAGCTTCCTTCCCCGCTGTTAAAAGGACACGTTAATTGTCATTTATCAGTCGCTATTTGTGCTGCCAACTACAGGGCATTGTGCGTAGCTGCGGGCGTGACAACAGTTTCCGCTAAGGTCATTGTCGTGCGACTCCGACGTAGCTATGTTGTTGTCCATTACGTATATCCAAACTAACATATAATCGGAATCACGCTTATACACTTGAAAGTAGAGACACAATATATAATCTTGTACTAACGCACTGCTAGATTTCATCCTTTTGTTGCGAACATTCCTCAAATCATTCATTATTTTAACAGCAAAGGAGTGGAATACTTTTCCTCCGATTATATTGTAGGTGTCTTCAAGTTTAGAGTGATTAGGCATTTACTAAGCTAAAAAAAGTAAGATAACCTTAATAAAGTCAAACATGGCAGATAATACATTAAACGTTACTAGGCACAGACAGACCATTTCTGGAATATCATAGTTATTTCAAACCTCTCAGAATACATATAATACATAAAAAAGGAGGTGTTCTTATGTCTGTGCACATAGATTTTTTGTTTTTCAAACTTTAAGCTTTACTTTTAATAAGGTTTTTTTTTGGTTTACGAGGAGGAAATCTTCAGAAAGATACCCCGCCTTCTGGGGGGCGGCGGTTATGTGGGGTTTTTACCCATTAAAACCTCCCGGTGGCCCTTCCTCGGTGCATGGTGAGGGGCTCCGGGATCTCCAGTGGAACGCATCGGAGCCCCTCTGCACTGTGCTCAAGGAGAGCACTTCCCGGGTTACTACCTCCCCCCCTGTGCCCTCGCAGTGCATGGCGAAACGGGCCAGCCGATGTCGCCTTCTTCCCGGGTCCACCTTGGCGGACGACAAAGGCACCCGCCCTTGTCGCCCAGTAAACCCGAGGCCCCTTTTAGTCGCCTTCTACGACAGGCAGGGGATACCGTAGTCTTTAATAAGGTACTATGTTAAGTTTGTTGGCACTGGACCGTTGATCCCGAAGATATATTATGACAATTCAATATTAGATAAGTATCTATAACCGACATTCGCTCTATAATTACAATATATCGGAAATAAAAAGAAATATGACAACGTTTAATCTTTAATCCATCACTGAATTGATTTATAGTCGGTGTTTGTATTATTTTAAATATCGTACTTGTTTCGTTACAAACTTTCTTTGGCAACCATACTCAAAGTAACGGTTACTAAACACAGTTGGGTGACAAACGAATGAATTATCCTGTGAAGTAGACTTAACTGTCCATCTTAATAAGGGTTGAATAAAACACTGACTGGATGATACTGGTCAAACGAGAACCAGTAGCCATCAGAGCTATTATATCAGCCTTGTATTTGTCGATATAACTGTTAAAGGCACCGGTTTTGCTTTGAAACCATATCCGCTCCTTCCAAGAGCAATGGAAATTTAAAATAATTATAAATATATAAATTAAAATAATAAATATATAGATGAATAGATAACTCTTTATTATTTACTGATAGAACAAACAATAACACACCATAATACTAATAGTGTAACATTGGACGGTCTTATCAATAAAAACTATCTCTTCAGGCAACCTTTGGATGGTGAGGACTTGTAAACTAGATGTGACAGGAATTGTTATTAAGTAAACATATACTTGTCTTTGCCTTGGCCGCCCTCTAACCAGATGGACCGAAAACCCGTCAGCCGATAGTAGCTGGATGCGGAAAGCGAAGGATTGTATATAGTGGAAGGCATCGGGCATGTCTTGTTCTTATTTTAAGAAAGCGACCAATGCCTTGTAATTTTGGCACAATTTCTGACGCAGATATGTCACTAAGCTTGAAAATAACACTAGACAAAATGTCATTTTATCCTATTTTTGTCTCCTAAATTCTTGGCATATAAACAGCATTTTAATAACGAGCTCTTATTATAGCAATAACTCTATTATTAGCATATTATTAGGTCAAGAGTTTGGCAGACCTTACTTGTTTTATTACAGATTTAAACAGCAGTTTACACCTCTAATTAGACAGTCATTTTGGACCTGTATTCATTTGACGAATTATTTTAGAGATGAAGAAGGAAGAAGGTAACAAAAAACAGGTCAATGTCCAAAAAGTTGTTTTATTTATGAGAACACAATCTAGTCGTGGAAATCCAACTTCAATTGCTTGAGAAAAATAGCATGCGACAGATGTTTGTCTTGAAGAATTTTCTTATTTAATACATCGGACCCCATGGACCCAAAGTTTCTACCCCACATGGCTCAAATATGAAACCTCTATCGAGGTTACTATATTTGCGCCGCTTGAGGTTTTCTGCAGTTGCAGCTCCAGCCTGAACAGAAGATTCTGGAAGATGTGACGGTGCCAAAGTATCGACGCATGTAGCATCCCATAAGCCGTCCCATCTTCCAGGGTATAAGAGTCATACCGTCTGGTCTCTTACCATCACTATGCATATATATAGTCCAATTGGCTCCAAAGTTGATGGAACATTAGCGGTGGAAAGAGCCCGACGGATGATTCGGTCGTTGAGGTTGCAACCTCACGCACGCACTACGCTGGCATGAAAGTCAAGAATACATCTTTTTAAATATCTTCATACAACGGGTAGCGGGTAACTCACACAATGCTAGTTCCCAACAAATCTTGGAAAGCGCGACCAACGTATTCGCTACTTCAGCATGCGTGCTCGTTGTAGTTATGGAGTAATGAATTTGGTTAGTCATAAGCCTAGCCAATACTCAGCAAGCATTCTTCGATATGATTTTTAAGATTTCCCCGGTATATCTTCAGAACCTAGGTCCTATGTCAACAAAATTCATTTGAGACCTAATTGAAACGAAATCCATTCAAACAAAAACAAGAAATGAAAATTTGTTATCGGCTAAAAAAATGAAAATATGATACTCAGAATGATACTTAGGACAAGTATAATTATTTCATTATAATTTAGTGTTGAACTCCTTGACAACAACGTTCTAATTATCATGTTAAAAGGGTACATTATTATATGGGTATAAGCTCGCTTTACAGAAGAAGCCGAATGACAAAGTTTAATAAAAGCATTTATGGATTGAATGTGACATGTGAACAAAAAATGAATTGTTAGTACAGTCGGCACACTACGCAATCAGTTAAACGATTCAAACAGGAAATTATTATCTTTCCAAAATCATATACGGGTGTCCTGTCCAGCGGTACATGCGTACCACTCAATTGTCTAAATTGACTTAAATTATCCAAAGGATGGACATAATACCACACATGTACGAGCACTGCCCGCGATAATAATAAGGATAAACGTCTCACTCTACAATTAGTGAAGATTTATTTGACAATGATTCATAGAATTTTTCAGAGCTGTTAATAGCAATCATATCCTATTTTAATTGATACACATGCAACCGAGCTGTACCATAGCCCTCAAGAACACATTTTAGAGTGAATGCTATCGTATCGCGCCTAGAGGAATAGCTCAAGCCTAAGTAAACGCTCAAGAACCTTCGCGCTTTTACGTAATTATTCAGAAAATTTAAGAGCTCAACCACTTCTGAACTTTTTAACTCATTGCAGCTTTGGCGTATCACTATATTAATTGATTGCCCATAATAGATCGGTTTCATAACAAAAAGTCATTGGCAAATAGCAGACTCGGGGCCCAGATTGGCGCCCTCTGGCAACTTCTTAACGCTCTTCTGCGGCATAAATTTTCTGTCATTCTTTCTTCATTCATTCTTTCTATATTTCCGAACTACCGAAGCATACTTTTTTGAACCAAAACTCCTTTGATAAAAACAAAAAGTAATGAATAAAAATAATCCTTTTAATCAAACCATCAAAACCTACAATTTTTTTTGTTAATTTTTTTTTTCGAATTTGTAACCGACTTCAAAAATGAGGTTTTCAATGTCATTTTAGAAGGCAGATCAGGCTGAGCTAATCTGAAGATAGTCTGAAAATTTCATCAAAATAGGTCCAAACGTTTCCGATTCTATAGGGACACGCCGCCTTTCATATACACAAGTAATAAAAGACAGAATACGCCTTTAATATTAAGATTATAAACTATGTAACGAATACGAAAAAGAAATACCTTAAATGTCCCAAATCGAACGGTATTGTTTCCTTAATTCGTTGACCTCTGATACATACAAACAAAGCACTTCTCGTCTCGTCGCATTATGCGAACAATCATGTAATTGTCCATTTACCCTTAATCAATACTTGAACCTCCTGGTCGTTGTAATACTGAACTATTTTCCGGTTCTATTTGGCTGTTATAATATAATAAAACCAATAGTAGCCCAGCTGCTGGAGTGCACGTCGCCGTGTACTTGCTTAGTCTTGGACTATCATAAACCTTTTTTTTTTTTGTTAACGAGGAGGAAATCTTCAGAAAGATACCCCGCCTTCTGGGGGGAAGGCGGCGGTTATGTGGGTTTTTACCCACTAAAACCTCCCCGGTGGCCCTTCCTCGGTGCATGGTGAGGGGCTCCGGGATCTCCAGTGGAACGCACCGGAGCCCCTCTGCACTGTGCTCATAGAGAGCACTTCCCGGGGGAGGTTACTCCCTCCCCCCCTATGCCCTCGCAGTGCAAGGCGACACGGGCCAGCCGATGTCGCCTTCTTCCCGGGTCCACCTTGGCGGACGACAAAGGCCACCACCCTTGTCGCCCAATGAACCCGAGGCCCCTTTTGGACTATCATAAACCTACCTATGTAATAATCAACAAGCATTCTTTCATACGATTTTAGGAGCTACCTGCAGTATATCTTCGGAAGTGAGGGTAGGAATGTTCATGCAAAAAATATATCGATATGTTAAATATATCGGATCGTTTGTTTATATTTACGTAAGTAGCATTAAAAAACCGCGGCACAGATTGTAAGATTTATACTTATTTACGGCCATCGTGGAGAGTAGGAATGTACATACTCGTACATACGATATTTGGTTATTGGATGAAATATATCAATATTAGACGATACGATTATATCGCATTGAAACGATATATCGCGTTCATGTGTCAATATTTTAAATAATATCGATATACGTCGTGCACTCCCAAGCTAGGGTATAAAACCCTGCACAGAAAATTAATATGGACGATATTTTACTCGTTTTTAGACGTAAATATACCTGTTATGCAATAGGTCATCAATTTTACTAATTTCTAATTTCTGTGACCTAATTTCCGAATAATTTAAAAGTAAACAACAAAGTAGTATGAAAATCGAAGGAACGTTTTCATTAGTATGCGAAGACGGTCGCTTACGGAACCGCCTGTCGCATTGTTAAGTCTTCGAAGTCACGGTCTTTGATCCCCAAAGCGATAGAGGGAAAGTTGAATTTCACTAAAAGAGTGAAACTGTTTAATTATATGTACGCATGTTTAATGCTCATGTAACTAGATGTGGCATAGCTTAGAATTCAAGACGCATTCTGCGTCAATACATTACAATGCTGTAATGAAAGCAATTCTTAAAACACCGGATACTAAATAGCTTTCAGGTTCTAAATAAAGGATAATATACATCATTGCATAAGTTGTTATAAATTTACAAAAATACTCGCGTACTTTTACCGCTATTAAGGTAGACAGAGGAAAAGAATCAATATCTGTTATTCGTCGATTTTTATTAGTTTTCATGGAAAAATTGGGGCATAGCTAAAAATTTATACCATAGAGGGCATAATTTTTTAGCTACTGTTTTTTGAGTACGTCAGAAACCAGAAAGTCTTTAGTATAATTAGGCTGAACCCCAATTCTGCTCTTTACCAATGAAATTTCACTGTGAAACCAACCTATGACAATTCAAATGTCATTGGGCGAAAACCATAATCTACTTATTTAATTTTTTGATAAATAATCTAAATGATTATTTCATATTGTTTAATTAAATAAAGTGTATCGGCATCGGAAGATGTAAGTATGTAAGAAATAGCAACAATTGAAACTACATTGGGGTGTCACTGGTACAGCCAACCAGACTACTGAACAACAATCGACACCTACGGTCCAACTGAACATCATTTTGATACAATTGATTTAACAGACTCGGACCATTGGATTTGAACCTCGACGTTTAGCCTTAATTAGCGTAAAGTCAATATTCTGTAAGAATTTATTTGAAAAGTATTTATATAAAATTTCCTTAACAAATACATTTTACACAAAATGTAATCATAGCATGGGATAAATACTTCATCAGTTATGTTTAAAATTAAAACAAAATAAATTCAAATAGTTTATTATTCAAACTTATCTACAACTTAAACATAATAAATAAATACAATTAAATAAATTAATAAGTTAATTTGTTTTGTACATTTGGTACAAATGGCACTAAACGCATAGAAGTTACCAGTCTAGTCTTCAGACGTGTTGATTCTGGAACAAAGATTTTAATAAATTTCTTATAATAGCATCAAAGGCTCTTTTTACTTCAATCTAAATCTTTGCGGATCCCAAAAGCGTTAATGTTCAAAACTATATCTTCACAAAAAAGGATATCATACCAATATTTAACTTTTACACAAGGAATTGAAATGAATTGTAACAAAATGAACGTTCAATTTTTTTTTTATGACGAACTACACAGATTGGCCAGAAAGGCTGGCCTTCACTGCTTCACCGGATTGAGAGGTGGCACAGCTCTTAGGTCGCTTAGCCTGAACCTCTATTGCTAGTAACTCGACACAAGGGTCCCCCCGGTGAAGGGTAACCTCGGCTTGGACGGTTACTATGTTTCAACGTTCAATGTCATCCTAGTTGTTTATTGACATGCTAGCGTTGGTTATATGCTAGTTCAGTTGTGCCACAAAAGTTTTCAATGGCATACCACTGAAACTTGAAAATTGTTCGTTATTTGATAATATGACACAATGACATCTTCCAAATCAATATCAAATAATGAAAATACAGTTGAATTTGAAATTTGTAGTTGAAAATTCAGGACAATGCTCGAAGTCGATTTTCGAAACTAAATATAACACCCAAAAATTAACATTTAATAAAGAAAATAGAACTGTTTTTTATCTCATGTGAGACGACTTTCATTACCGCAATATATCATATAAGCTGCCAGTGCTGTGTACTAAGATGTTGTAGTATGTGTTAGTACTTACTGTTTTTATTTGTACTAATACTTGTAAATGTAAGATGTATACATTGTAGTACCGTAAATAAATAAAAGATTCTTCATATGTCCTTTGAAAAACATCCCACCGATCTTTGAATTTGTTCAAAAACCTTATCCACCTCAGAAGACACGAGATGATAAGTTATAACAATTTTCCGTTCGTAACAGAACTCTAATTACATCACGTGGTGAAATAACAAAGGTTTTTATAGTTATTTAACAACGTGACATACGTACAGTTATTAGTAAACTTAATGATGTTTGAGTTACAGGTATAATAACAAAGCGCACATGTCAGTTGATATAGTTGCAAATGAAATCTTAAATGTACCTGAAATAAGGTTGGAACTCGTAGAGATCGTCGATGACTCTGCGAACTCGACACGTGATGCCGCAGCCGGGTTGCTGACGCGCGTACACTGCTATCGCTCGCTCTAACAACTGGTGCGCCGATGTCAACTCCACGACTATTGCATAAACAAACGCCAATGCCAATTCAATGGTAAGATATTAACTGAAGCGTCAAAAGCCTAAGGGTTTAAGGAAAGATACAGTCTGCCTGCGAAAGATACAGTCGTAGATTTAAACCCACCGTTTTGAAATGATGTTGCAATGTTCGATTTTGTAAGAAAATTGTTAGCATTCTTGAAAAAAATCAAAAATTATTATATGTTAGGACATATAAATGATGTCAACACTTTCATTAGAACTGTCAACGTTTGTACAGTAACTAATTTTACAGGGCCGGATTTAAGGTGGCCTTATCAAGGCGACCTCAAAATCGTAACTTAATAATTATAATTGTGACCGTAACGCAATAACGACCGTTTTTATAAACACATTATAGGGCAATATCTAAAGGTGGGATTTTTATTTTTATTAATATTAGAAATTAACATTATAAAAGTGCTTTAAAATATTTATGAATGATTAAATTTTTTCCAAATTGCTTACAAGCCTTAAAGATTGTAAATGTCTTGATGGCATTACTTCTTTCCTGATCATGTTTCCTTCACATAATTTTATGATACAGAAACGAAATGATATATAAAAAACATTTAAAAGATTTAATGTACGTAACAAACCGTATGTATATGTACAATACATGGGATATATTTACATTAGTTATAGGGAACGCGAAGACTTAGTTCGAGTTACGGTCTGACGGTTGGGGTTTGAGTCCGGGCAGACTAATGCGGATAATTTTCCGGTTTTCGGTTCTTAAATATAAAAAAATCACTAACTATTTCTGCCGGGTGTATGGTACGCTCTACTACTACAGATAAAAAATGACTGAATGACGTAGAAAAATGGTTACACTTTTTATATTTTTAAATTTAAAATATACATACCGGTACTGTGTCCAAACTGGCGGTCGTCTTCATCGTTGGCGTTCCCGTTACCCCCGTCGTCTTTTTTGAATGAAATTAGTTTCGGTATCACCAGCAGCATGCATACCACGGCGATCATGGTCACAATCTTCTTGAATATAAGGAACTTAAGCATCAGTTTGGCAATCGTCAGTATATCCAGTTTCAAAGACAACTTATCGAGGAAACCAAGACCTGGTGCGTTGTATGGTACACCGTACGAAGGTTTCAGAGGCGGGCCGTAGATTGGGGGAAGAGGCTTATGGATTGGAGGTCCGTATGAGTGAGATGGGGGTCCGTAGCTCGCTGCAGGAGGGCCATAAGTTGGTGCCGGGGGACCGTAACTTGCTGATGGGGGACCGTAACTTGATGACGGGGGCCCGTAACTGGACGATGGCGATCCATAGCTTGATGAAGGCGGTCCGTAAGTATGTGGAGGAGTATTATATGTGATGTCAGATTCAAATTTAACAGGTGAATAACTAGACGGAGGTAGGTAGCTGTTAGAAGCCGAAGGCGCGGAGTAACTCGACCCAGAGGAAGTGAAACTATTACTGTCACTTGCGGAATACGAAGGTGAATAATCGTATCCCGATTGATAACTGTCGTCGCGGTTCGTTATTTTCTTCTCGCCGTCCTTTGCTGTTATTATAACAACACCTTCTTTAGCTTTTTCCGCTTCCACACGAGACTTCGAATAAGCATCTAGATACGTATCTGTCTTAGATTTACTAGTTGCGTTGGCCACGGGCCCTACTATAGCGGTCGCGCACGCGCTCAAACACAATAAAGTCAAACTCAATCGAACGACTGACATTTTGCTGTTAATCCTCGTGCTGCCGTCCGAAAGAAGTTGTCTCCATCGATCGCGAGTGACGAATGACAAACAGCGACGACTCCCATTCAGTTTTCACTTTTGACTTACCGTAAAAGAACCTAAATATGATAATGGAACACAATTAAATTCTCCAAGTGACCCCGAGTGCGTTCCGCATTGCTCATGGTAAGTAGGTGGCTCGCAGCGCAACGTGCATGCTAATGGGGCCCGGAGACACGCGCCCGCTTCAGCGGTACACCTTCTTGGATGGGCTCCATAACGAGCAGCCATTTGTCGTGAAATTAAACCTTTAATAGATCGTCATTTGTTTGTGAAAGTTAATCCAACGTTACGATTCACTCATATAAAGTATACCATAATAGATTTTTGACTTAAAAATCGAATCATCTCGGGCCCCGTGTCTGCTAAACCAATTGTGTACAAAATGAACGTTCATTGGCATCATACAGGTCGATATTTGCCAATAGTCACAGTACTACTGGCACGCCAATCGTTTGTGACTGTTTATTATTAATCAATTAGACTGTAATAGTAGGTTTCGTGCTGAAACGTCACTGCCAAATAGCAGATTTGGGGCCTATATTAAAGCCATGTTTATAACAGAAATAGCAGTAGCCTTGATAGATATACAAATTCTTATATGTAAAATAAATTCTTCTTAAAATTTAGCACTTTTTCTTCTTAAAATAGCATTTTAAAGTCTATATATAGCCTATATATACTAGTTGCTAAGCGGTTCGCTTTTCGATCTGAGTTGAAGAATCCTACTCAGCTTGTACCATTGAATTGCTGTATTTCGGTTTATTTAAGTATTTTCAATCACTTGCTAAAAATTTGTCAATGTATGGTGGCCTCACCATCATCCGCTAATAAGCTTGGTGTAGAAACGACCAGCGATGACTGTCTCTGTCGACCCTATCGGGTTTAAAGGATGTGAGAGCTTATACATTTATTATAACGGAAGTTAGTATGTAAATCGAGAAGCGTCCAATTTCGCAACCGTCCAAAATTCAGTGTTGGATATTCGCCAATGATTTTATAATGAATTTATTCTTGCAATTTATAAAACAGATACGACGCCAGCATACATGCATGTAAAGCCGTAATTTCTACTGATCGCCAATGCATTTTCACTTCCTCCGTGATCTGAGATCGCTAATATTTCAATAATACGACGCCTAGTGACATAATGTCATTGTGTTTGGAATACTTATTTTTCTTATGAATAGAATGTATTAGATATGTCTATTAGAGTTGGGATAAAAAATATTAGACGAACACAATTCTTTGCATGCCCATGTACATCAATTTGCAATAATAAAAGATAAAACCAATCATAGCTTAGTGGTTAAACATGCGACCTAAAATGTGACGATTGGAGGCTAGAATATCAGACAGCAACCGTAAGGGCATACTTTTCTAAAAAAATATTTTATTTATAAAAAATTTTCAACATCATATAATTATACTAGGCTTATTTAATTTAAACACTAACACATATTCATGGTTTCTCTAATTACAGGAAAACACAGCATTCACAGATACATATACAACTAAAACAACACTACTTAACTAATTTATAATCTGTTTACTCTCTAGACAATTACTAAAAACTAATGAACTAATCACTAAAAAAATATAGTTATGAAAATTAAAAAAAGTATAAAGTAAAATTTAATTCTTAATGTATAGCGGAATGCGAACTACCCTGCTAGCCTAGCCAGGGCAGTATAATTTTATTACAAAACTTACGGTATAAATCGACTGAGTTTTTTATTAGAGCTGATATACTTAAGACCGGTCTGTTTCCCGAAGTGGCTTTTTTTTATAGTAAATAGGCTCACGTTTGGCTTCTATCTTGCTTGATGGAAGGCGAAGATAAAGCCTAGGATGGAGCACGTGAGCCTATAAGGTTTCTGTTCACATTGGACTTAAAGGTATAAGTTAGTTTAGCTTAGATTGTCTCAATTTTTGTTAGTAAAATAGCTACCGACCGAGTCGTGGTTCGGCCCTCTCGGGCACCCTCGGATCGGACTGCTAACGCGTAATAATAGTAACCGTCCAAGCCGCGGTTACCCCTCACCGGGAGTACCCTTGTGTCGAGTTACTACCTTTTTTTTGTTAACGGGGAGGAAATCTTCAAAAAGATACCCCGCCTTCTGGGGGGAAGGCGGCGGTTACGTGGGATTTTTACCCACTAAAACCTCCCTGGTGACCCTTCCTCCGTGCATGACAAGGGGCTCCGGGATCTCCAGTGGAACGCGCCGGAGCCCTCTGCACTATGCTCAATGAGAGCACGTCCCGGGACTTATTACTCAGACTGGTTACTCCCCCTCCCCTGTGAGTGCACTGCGAGCAAGGCGACACGGGCTAGCCGATGTCGCCTTCTTCCCGGGTCCACCTTAGCGAACGACAAAGGCCCCCACCCTTGTCGCCCAGTGAACCCTTGGCCCCTTCTACGACAGGCAGAGGTTACCGTAGTCTTATTCTTGAGAGCCCAGAACTACAGGGCTGGTCGAGTTAGGTTCAGGCTAAGCGACCTAAGAGCTATGCCACCTCTCAATCCAGTGAGGCAGTAAAGGCCAGCTTCTCTGGCCAACTGTTCGTTCAAAAAAAAAAGACCGGTCTGTGGAACTAATCTTCGAAGCCTAATATTTCTAATTAATGTAATAATAAATTGACCATCAGTAATAGTAGATTACTTAAGTTGTACATATAGCTTACGTACTCATTAACCTATTTCTAAATGTATAACTATTCATATACTTCTTGGCAAAATTATTAAAAATTGAATCTATATTTTCTTTCTTTGAAGCGCAATGAACCCAATCACTCTCCTTCCGCTTCCGCAATTTGGCACGTGTAGAAGCTTGCCGCGTATTCAAAATTTTCCCATAAAATTGTCTAAATAACACACTCTCACGACCTTTTTTACTACTCTGTTAGGGTTTGCAGACTAGACAAAGACAAATTTCGATGCCCGCTTTTTATCAAGCTTTTACGAGTAAGTACTACCAATATCTCAATCAATAAACATTTTTTACGCGATTTCCAGTTCCCCGATGTGCCTACGTGCCCAAGATCTTATGCCATCAAAATTATTATTGAACCTTATTTAAAGCAAAGCATTCAAATAAAAAACATTTTATGATTTTTCAACAACAAATGATGGAAATATTTGACGACAGACGAATTGAAAACCTCCTTGTTGAAAGGTGGTTAAAACCACCACTAATCTAGATTTAAAATCCTCTGAATCACGGAAACGGCTCACACTATGTTCACGAAATCTAGTATGCAGGTTTCGAGGGCAATAAATCGATCTAGCTAGGATTCATTTTTCGAAAATGTCGTTTTAGCGATGATCAACAACAAACTAAAAAATACACTTCCTGACTTAGTGAGTCATTTTTTTGGATATTATGTTATTATTTACATATATTACTATATAAAATACATCTCAAAGCTCGGTTATCCTGGTACTAATAATAATACTTTTTTTTTTGACGAACTACACAGATTGGCCAGAGAGGCCTTGACTGCTTCACCGGATTCAGAGGTGGCACAGCTCTTAGGTCGCTTAGCCTGAACCTCTATTGCTATTAACTCGACACAAGGATCCCCCCCCCCGGTGAGGGGTAACCTCGGCTTGGACGGTTACTATGTTACGCGTAAGCATTCCGATCCGAGGTTGCCCGAGAGGGCCGAACCACGACTCGGTCGATTGCTATTTCACGGATAATCCAAGGGACATTCAAAAAGCTAAACTAACTTTGAGTGCCACTTCGGGAAGCGTTGGCGCTGGGAGAAGAAGTGGCCGAAGAAACTCCAGCAACGCTCCTAACATCTAAGGGGTGGGGCCTGCCCATAAAATAGCGGTAACGCGCAAGGATTATTCGCAACCTCCGACGGTCGCGAATGGACGCTTTGTGGATTTGTAGAGATCTAGCCTGTGCAATGGTAATCGCGTCGTCCGGATCGTCAAGAACGTGTCTCGGCCTCCGGGCGCAATAATAATAATACAATATACTATTTTGAAGGGTCAATAGCCTAATGGTTTAAGGTACGTTTCATAAGGTCGTGGGTTCACGTCGTCACGTGGGACGTGAACCATCTCCTAGCACAAGCATAAGCTAAGTTGGAATGGTTAACAAGAATCTTAGTTATATTTCTAAAGAAAAAAACAGAAATATTGCGTTTTCTTTTTAAAAACAAAAAGAAATACTAAGCTTTATATTCACGAGGAAAAACAAAAACGTTAACGCGCGCACGACCTCTTTGTAAACAAAATTCAAATCAATACTTTACAACAACAAAAACGAATAACTCGTTTAGCTTAAATATTTTAGCGCGAAGCTTTTTTCACTTACTATGAAAGCATTTCATTTACTATTTTCATCTGCATCGTTTCCCTAAGACTATTTTCGTATTCGGGACTCTGAATGTAACAACGGATTCATAACAAGTCCGACGGTTTAGGAAAACAACGCACGAAAACCATAAACGTAACTTGAGAATATTTATATATGTTCCTAACACAAACAATAAAAGTAGAATTTCTACAATGCATTTGCTTCACCAAATTATGCATTTAGTAAATGGAAACGGAATCCACAGCATTTATAAAGTTAGTATAATTAGTATATAGACTTTTTAAAGTTATACTTTGTTAGGTGTATTATGAAATAATGATGACAGTGACTCTTTCCGAAGTGGCACTCAAAGTTAGTTTAGCTTTTGAATGTCCCTTAGATTATCCGTGACATAGCAACCGACCGAGTCGTGGTTCGGCCCTCTCGGGCACCCTCGGATCGGAATGCTTACGCGTAACATAATAACCGTCCAAGCCGAGGTTACCCCTCACCTGGGGACCCTTGTGTCGAGTTACTAGCAATAGATGTTCAGGCTAAGCGACCTAAGAGCTAAAAAATCGTTGAATTGAGGCTTATGTTTGTTCAAAGTTCACCGTTTATGGTAAACCGTGCCAATTGTATTGTCTCGCGTCAATGATAGCCGCGGGTTCTATTGTTGCAGTAACAATCAAGCTACGTTTTAAAAATACCTTAGGAACGAATAGCGCAAACACGTTAATTTCCAACCAAAAAGCATTTGAATTAAATTCAGGCAAATGTCATAGTTTCTTATGTTTTTCCGTTTAATTCTTTTAAAATTTCTAGTATAATTCTTAGTATAACTATTCAAATACTTCTTGGCAAGATTATTAAAAATTGAATCTATATTTTCTTTCTTTGAAGCGCAATGAACCCCATCTCTCTCCTTCCGCTTACGCAATTTGGCACGTGTAGAAATGCTTGCAGCGTATTCAAAATTTTCTAAATAACAAACTCTCACGACCTTTTTTAATACTCTGTTAGGGTTAGCAGAAAAGACAAAGACAAATTTCGATGCCCGCTTTTCATCGAGCTATTAAGTACTACCAATATCTCAATCAATAAACATTTTTTTACACGATTTTCAGTTCTCCGGTGTCTCTACGTGCCTAAGATCTTATGTCATAAAAAAAAGATGACTGACATTTTAAGATGCGCGCGCAACACTGTAACACAAAAGTAACAGGTTGAAGATGCAGTGAAAAAAATTTGTTTAATACTTTTTCTAATGCTCCAATACAATTGAGGTTAACTATCCATCCATAAATGTTTTTTTATGGATAGTTAATGACAATTATTTATTTATTATTTATTTTATGTTAAACTCATTTTTATTCAGTGTTTATTAGTATTATTTATTTTCATGCAATTAAATATAATTTTCAATCGACTGTAAAAAGGAGGTTCTCAATTACAGTATGTTTTCTTTTTATGTTTAATATAACCCATAACTTTGGACTGTGTGACCCGATTTCGATTATTCTTTTTTTATTTGAAAGTGTTTTTAGCTTTTCCCATTTATCTGCATACTTCTTTAGGAATGCGTTATGACAAAATGATGACAGTAACAGGTTGAAGGTGCAGTGAAAAAAAATTGTGCTCAAATAATTGTTTCGAGTTACTAGCTAATAGAGGTTCAGGCTAAGCGACCTAAGAGCTATGCCACCTCTCGATACGGTGAAGCAGTAAAGGCCAGCTTCTCTGGTCAATCTGTACTACACAGACGTTCATTAAAAAAAACTTAATTTTTCAAGTACTCCAATATAATTGAGGTTAACTATCCGTATATATTATTTATTGATATCAATTAAAATATTATAATTTGATATATAATATTTATTTAATTTTTTTAATTTAAATCTGAACTTTATTATCTGTGTTGACTATGCTTTATACTTTTATTATATTATTATAATTAATTATTTGCATGCGACTAAATAATATGTTTTAATGATTCCAAAAAAGTGGTCTAAGTATCCCCTTCTGACCCCATTTTATTTATTATACATCATTCAAAAGCGTTTGTTATATTGAGGTATCTTTCTTCGAAGAATTTGTGTCTCTTTCTTGACCTTTTCTCGTCTTTCGGCGAAAAGAACTTAGTTATTGATTTTGTGCCGACCGCACGTTTGTTGGGAGACGCTTCTTCGGTCTCTTCGAAAGTGCACGTCGCAGCCTTGTCCTGCAGCATATGCTCCGCCGTCGACCAGCTGAATCTTACCAGCAATGGATACCCGAATACATTGTCTATTTGCTCGCGAATAAATTTCTTTGTCAATGGATCTGTAAACAGAATAATTGTACAACAAGATTTGATTGATACGTGCCTTGGTATTCCCTATCTTCCTGTACAGAGATACATTCGAGAATGACGAACTACACAAATTGGTCTCCGGCCAATCTGTGTTGTAGCTGGCCTTGACTGCTTCACCGGATTGAGAGGTGACATAGCTGTTAGGTCGCTTAGCCTGAACCTATATCGCTAGTAACTCGACACAAGGGTCTCCCCGGTGAGGGACGAACCACCACTCGGTCGGTTGCTATTTCACGGATAATCTAAGAGACATTCAAAAGCTAAGCTTTGAGTGCCACTTCGGGAAATTTTGGCGCTGGGAGAGGAAGTGGCCGAAGAAACTCCAGCAACGTTCATAGCATCTAAGGGGTGGTGCCTGCCCATAAAATAGCGATAACGCGCAATGATTATTCGAATGGACGCTTGTGGATTTGTAGATATCTAGCCTGTGCAATGGTAATCGCGTCGTCCGGATCGTCAGGAACGTGTTGCGAAACGCACCAATGCATCGACCCTAAACTAACTACAAATTAAGACTCGTTTCTCTACCATATAATCCTGGTGTATTTCGGACACACAATGCGCAGAGGCGACGAAAGTCTAGAACAATTGATCGTAGTTGGGAATACCGCAGGTAAAAGATCGTCCGTTCACCAACAAGGTGGTCCGATCTGATAAAACACTCGTGGTCCTCCAAATTTTACTCTGCTGTAAAAAACGCCCTGGACAGAAGCTGATGGAGGCAGATCATCCGCTCCAGATGCAACCCTGATGGTAACCACAATCGTCAGACATGAGAGACTGACACTAGAGAGAGAGCGAAATAAGTAAATTTAACAAATCAAACGTTAAACGCTATTACGCGCGGAAACTCTCGTTTCCTAATTATGATATCTAAGAACTGTGACCTAGCTCAAGAAATAGTAGTTCCGAAGTGTCGCTAATACCGAAAATGGCAGAATAGTGTCATCATTTACCTCCAGGGTATCCGCTACCAAATTGAGTGTGGTCCATGTCCAGACCTTCTTTGAAATGCCACACTTTTAGTGCATGGTCCCGTGTCACCTTCGCGACAATACTAGCCGCTGATACTATTGGGTATATTGAATCAGCCTTTTTCGCAACCTTAAACATAAATCAAACATAACTATAGTACCGAGTGTGAGTTGTAAAATCTATTAATCTATTTCTATAGATTCTAAAATGATGAAGTACAACTAACATAATAAAGGTAAAAATATCCGCAATCCGTATTATCGAAAAGTATGTAAGCCAACTAAACTATTGCAATCATTTTCAATTCAATTTTATTTTGTATTATGATCACCATAACTCATGAACATCTACAAAACATAACACTGATATACATTTGTACGCTTCTGCACATTCGCTGTACACTGGTGTGTATTAAGAAATTGAAACACTTCGTATTTTCACTTGTATATTTTCCGAGCGGTCGACTGCAAGTGACCTCTATTTTTGGACGAACTATCACAGTTGGCACAGAGAAGCTGGCCTTTACTGCTTCACCGGATTTGAGAGGTGGCATAGCTCTTAGGTCGCTTAGCCTGAACCTCATGTGACCTCTATTAAAACTATGTACAATTTATACTATTTTCGGGCATAATAATTAAAGCGTCGTGATTGGTCGACCAATCACAGGCCATATGGTACGACCAATCACGAGCCAGTAAATATGTGAGTCGCAATAGACCCCCTACGGCTCGTTTAGCCTTTTGTCATCCCGCACAACATTTGTCTTGAAGTTTGTTAATTTGTATTGTTTGGCTGTTTGTATGTGAACAAAAATTAAGTTATAAAACTACAATAGTGGATTTCCAAATATAATTATGTAATGTATTTTGGAATTTTGTTGTGTGATAAAGAATAGGGAATTCAATATCTTAGCAAACACAGAGGGACTTTTCTATTGGAAAGAGTTTGATTGATAAGTAAATTTGTGTAATACATGTTTATGTATGTGTACATAAATTTTTATTACATGTTGCATACATTAATGTGCCTCTGCATCAGCTTCACTTTTGACAAAATCCTGTCATGTGTGAAGCCTTATTGAGTCCTTATAGAATTATCGTCAATATTATAACTGAAAATTCCACTTACAGTAATTTGAATATTTGGAAATATTTCTATTAGTTTCGCCTGGTACTTTTCGGGTGGACCAACTGTATCAACATAAACTTCAGTTAAATTGACTCCACCATCAATTACCTTCTTTATCAGGTTTATGGCTGAGGTCATAGACACCTGGAACAAAAAAATCTCATTGTGATAAAACTGTAACTCATATGTATCAGAAATAAGCTATTGTTACCTGACCATTGTTTTCCTCAACAAGGAGCAAGGAGTAAGCATTAGCACAACAGATACATATGGAAACCTAAAAACTTATTTATGTACTTAATGAAGTAGTTAGTAAGTAAGTACCATATAGATAGATATAAAAATTAGGAAATAAAACAGAATGTAAATAGAAATAAGTTGTGTATTAGAAATAAAAATAAGAAATTTGTGTATATTAGAAATAATAGATAGATATAAGGAAATTGTAATAACTAGAAATAAGAAATTTAGAAATTAGTATTGTATAAAGTAGAGAAATTAGATAGTAGTAAATTAATGTTAAGATAAAAATACCCCCAGCCAAACATGCTGGAGAATAAAAAAATAATAATAAATCATCATTAAGTACCATATTGATAGAATGCCCGGAATTTAATGTTAAAAGATACGAGTGTGGAAGCGAGATGAATGAAAGAATAACTTTAGATAATATTAGAAATTTAATTAGCGATAAGAAAAGGATAGACATATTTATAAGGTTCTGTAGAGATGTAGTGAAAAAAAAGTAATAGCAAAAAAACAAAACATAGTGTAAATAGATAGAAAAATTAGAAACAAAAATAAGAAATTTGTGTATATTAGAAATAATAGATAGATATAAGGAAATTGTAATAACTAGAAATAAGAAATTTAGAAATTAGTATTGTATAAAGTAGAGAAATTAGATAGTAGTAAATTAATGTTAAGATAAAATACCCCAGCCAAACAAGCTAGGGAACAAACATTGTAAGAAAACAAGAATCAAAAAAAACAAAGTACCATAATTGGGTCTTTACTGCATATGTAGCATGAAAAACCCAATAGCATAGTATTAACCGATTTAAGGTTACCTGAAGCCTGTGTGTGGGTTATAGAAATTATGTTTTCACATAAGCTTGAAATGGAAAGTTATAATTAATACAGTACCACACTATTACGAAGGGATATTTTACTAGTTTTTAAAATTAATATTTAAACAATATAATTATGACCATGATATTCCTAACCTCATTCAAAGAATGTTTAGCCCTTCTATACATAGAGTTTGAAATGTATTTAGGCGATATAACTTCAGAAGTCCATCCTACATTCTCTATTGAATCCTTTTCAGTTAGCATTTTAGTAAAAATTTCATTGCGCTTGTCTTCTGTTAAAGCTTTAGAATCGGCACATCCTAAGGACTGCAAGACTGCCATTTGATTTACAGGACAATAAGCAACTCCATATACCATTGGCCCTGTAATTTACGAAATAGTTTCATTGCATAAAAAAATAGATGAATAGCCATACCACAACCAGTAATAAATATACCTTAATACATAGTGAGTCTTCATTTAGAGTGATAATAAGTTTCCAAAATCATGAATTTATATTTTGCAAGATATGGCCACTTGCTTCTTTGAACTCAACTCTAGTCACAACACACTCCTCGAAAATAAAATCAAGAACAGCCTGGTAGCTGATTTTCGTTATAGTTTAAATGTAAGGACTTACTAGATTCTCCTTAAGCAATATATACTATTTTAAAACCAAGGATATATTTAAGTTTAATTAATTATGGGCAACATGAGATTCCCAAGAATATTGCCGTGATAGCCTTACAACTAAACATTCAACTTGCAATCTGATTGTAGAAAGTAAACATCACAGGCCACGGAGGCCGCGATTAAACTGCTAATTCATCATCGTAAATTTTTCTGTTATTTTGCGTTTACTACGTGAAAAAATTTGATAATTATGTCATAACATACCCAAAACAGGTCCACGACCAGCTTCATCTACTCCCAGCATGCAAGGTTCAGATTTGCAAATAGAAGGAATTTCTGAACAATTTATAAAGTTCTCAGCATTATCCTTAGAACCAAGAAACTCATCTAAAGCCTGTAGTGAATTCATTATTGGCCTTTTTTTAAAGATATTTTTCCTCACTTTGATAATATTTATTATTTTATTTCACGAGTTTACAAATCCCGCGTATTTCTCGTGAAATGTCAAGTTAATTTGAAAGCTATCAAAAATGACATATAAAATTTCCTTTAAATAAGGAACATTTTTAAACGCTATTTTAAAAATAAGGCTACTGAACTGTGTGATTACATACGTTATTAATATTAAATTAATATAAAAGCATGTAGCATGTGTTGATGGTAAAAATATAGATAGATACGTAGATATTAAGTAAGGTCTAGATAATTTTAATGATGTGATGTAAATAGGATGATAAATAGATAGTCTACATTTTGAAAGTTTAAATGCTAAGATATATATGAAATAAATAAATAATTATTATGAATAACATAAATACAAACAACCATGGCTAAAGAGTACTTTGGGGACCTACCCCTGACAGACATTCCCTTCACTAGGTGCCTCCACTACCTCCTAACTGCTGCTTATTTTGCAAATTCATGCTGGAGTACTTACACTGCCGCTCTATCGAATTTGGTCCACCTGTTGGGTGATCTACCTTGCGCTTTCTAGTTATTCCAACTACTAAACGTTTGAAGAAAACTATTTCTTCTACAAGGGTGACCAAAATGCTGAAAGTTGGAGCCGGAATAACAAACACTTTTTGTCGAGCTCTTCAAGGACTGAGATGTTCGTTCGGAATGTGGTCCAGGGTATTTGCAATATTTACCTCCTTTATCACATCTCATGCACGTGGAATCTGTAATTCTCACGGTCTTCATTTCTGATGTGGAGAGGAATATGGAAAACACAAGTGATCGAGTAAACTAGCCGGCTCTATGTGGTTTTGGTAATATCGCAGTTCTTCCATATTTTCTGTAGCTTCTTCATTGCTGTTCTACTAATAGTCATTCGTCGTTTGACTTCATCATGACATCATTCATGGATTGATTTCATCATAACATGGTCCCCGGTGTTGGATGTATACAATACTCCTAAATAAATGCATGATTACATTTGAAGATCTGGGTGACCTTCGGCAAGTTGTTAATCCCGTCGACAGTCATCGTTTTAATCTTACTGCAGTTAATCTTGATCACAAATTTGAGACTAGCTCAACCATTTATAAAAACTTATAAAAATGCTATTGGATTAAAAACAACATACACTATGTTTGTACAAATTGTTTGAAAGTCCGCGAAATTTGATAAAAAAAAATAATTAAAGCGCAAAGCTTTTGTAAACATACATTACCATCTTTTTATGAAATACCTTAATCGCTAATGATGTTTACTTTCCTATTTAGAACCCATTAACAAAACTATTGTTCTTAGATGTTGGAAAATATAATTTCTGTCAATATAATTAAACTTATAAGTGCAAACAATATTAACGGCCAATTGTAGCCAACTCTCAAGCGCTATATGCGCTACAATCTGTTTTGAAGTTTTCAATACAATTTCAAATTCAATGACAAAGACGCATCCATAAACAGCAGTGCAGTGCAGTGTATAGCATAATATTTTTAGATGTAGAAAATAAGTGTCATCTGCATATTTATTTAAACCCAAGTTGTATATATCGTGCACATACAAGGTAATGTTATTGTTTTATTCTCTACTATTTTACATCGTTATTTTATTTATTTGTAGTAACAACTGAAAACTCGTTTGTAGGTTAGAGTAGTGCGATATAATATGCAGAACAACCCCCAGGAGCTTTCATGGCAGGCGATCCAGGCTATCGTGGGGGTTAAACTACCGCCGAATGTGTTACGATTCGACGACATTGGGTTCCATTTAGTCAATAATTCGGCTTCTAGTGCCGAAGATTCCGACTCGGATGTGGAAATAGTGGAAAATGAATGGGAATCCGACAACAACGTTTCCTCCAGGCCTGACAACTCGGACAATGAAAAGGCATCACCGGAGAGGGAACAAAGCGAGTCGCCTGTTCTACATCTCGTAGAGCCTGATAATAATAATTCGGATAAAATTTCATTAGATTACAGAGACTATTTAGTGAAAATGGATACCAAAGATAATTCAGACAGAGACCAAACGATTCAAGCTCAAATCGAAGATGCTGATAGTTGCAATGGCAATGTAATGTCAATTGAAAATTACCTAGAGGTCACCCTGTCGACTGACTCTGAGGCTAGTCATACATGTAGCCAATGTAACCAGATGTTCCCCAGTGAACAGTTACTTTCCTCACACGAGTGTAGTGCCAAACCCACCGAAGAGAAGAAATACCCATGTCATGTGTGCTCAGAAAAATTTCCAAGTTATTGGGAACTAAGAAAGCATATAAATAATCATTTCCCTGGAATGTTAGACTCTAAGTCAAGCTTCTGCCACCTCTGCCAAAAAGATTATACTAAGACAGGTTTCATGAACCATCTACGTAAACATACTGGAGAGAGGCCTTTTGTGTGTGAACTTTGCCATAAAGCATTTTCACAATCAAGTTCGCTCTCTATACACATGAAATTTCATTTGAATGTGCGTAAGCATGCTTGCACAGTTTGTGAGAAAAAGTTTGTTACAAAAAGTGAACTTTCACGTCACATGACAGTGCATACTAAACAGAAGTCTTATTATTGTGGGGTGTGTGATAAGGCTTTTACTCGCTCTGATAATATGAAGAAGCATGAGAAAACACATGGCTGACACTATGATTTTAGTTTCTCAATTTATGTTAAAAGTATCACACACTACAAACTTATGCATTTATGACAAACTTGAAAATTGAAAATTAATTGACCCAAAAATGAAATTTTTTATCTCCACCCTTGGAATGTATATTACTCAAAAAGTTGTATGTGATACTTTTATCATTGCGCTGTTGTTTCCGATTCTCTTATTGCCAAAAAATATTAGTCATATGATTTTTAATGAAAATTTTCATTGTTTTATACTAAATTTGAAAATTTGATGGTCTAGTTGATAATTTAGTCATTATGGTGTGTTAATGTGAGTGTTTCACTCATGGTGTGCCGCTGTAGTTGCTTTTGAGTTAAGGATTTTATTTATGCATATATAAAAATGCATGTTTGGGATACATTTATGTAATGTTAGTGAATGCCTTCACAGGTGCTTTAGAATAAACACACATATCCAAAGTTGCCTTTTTAGATATGATAAAGTGATAAATGAACTTGGATATAGGTCAATTGTCCAAAGAGTCTGATAGGCATTCTCTTAATGTTTGCTTAAGATATAATATTGGGGCCTACATATTTGAAACAAATTTACACTAAGCAAATAATTGTTCCTGCTTCTCTAAAGAGCTTTAATTTAAATGTATATTTATACACCTTTTTTTCAAGGTGATGCCAAATAAAGTGTCCTTTTGCCAAATTTTAGATAAGCATTTGAAGTTATTCTTATAAAACTGTGTTGTAACCAAAGCAATAATAATTTCTTATGTGCCTAATCTTTATTTTGTAACAAATACCAAATAAATTCTTAGACTTGTAGTAATTCTAGACATGCCAAATTGGATCTATAGTCAATAATTTTATGTTAATTATAATTTAACTAGCACTATACCATAGCACCAAAATTATTTCATATTCAATGGTCTCAAGAGCAGAGTTTAGTTTAGCAATTTTGAACAATTATTATACAATTAAGCATAGTTATTTATGTAGTAAAATGGTAAATAAATCAAAACATCACAAATGTGTAACAGTGACAATTATCTAGTAATATATAGAGAAAATAATAGTTTATTTTATATGACATAGTCGAATATTTACTATCATTCTGTATACAAGTGTTTAATATTGATTGGTCTTTATTATATAATATTTTATTACGAAACATTTTATATGAATGTATAATGTAAGATAAATTATGTAATTGGCTATTAAACCAAAGTTGTATTTATGGGCAGTGCCATGCCACATTTGGAATTCAAAATCTAGTTGACAGTACTACAATATTTTTATATATTTAAGAGTAGACAATAATTACATTGTAATATATTTATTGTATTTAAATATTTTTTATAGGTGTAGTTGCATGACCTGTTTATAGAGTTAAGGATTTAGATTGAGCCAAATAAAAATACACAAAAATCTTCAAGACTGACAATAATATTCAGAGTAGATATTAACTCGAGCACAAAGGAACCCTATATTTATTGATGCCTATTATAAAAATTGCACTTTTCATTATTTATCGAAAATGCACCTTGTTACTCATCATGACAATTAGTTTAAGATCCGTTTAATATGAATCAAAACTGTGTTATGGAGAATATGTAATAATTGTCGATTTTTATTAAAGAGTTGTTTGTTGCAAGTCATGTTTTATTTAATTTCTAAACTAAATAGGTCGTTTTCCCTTTGTTCTAGGTTACGCTTACGCTAGCGATGTCGGCCAGGTTGCGTAATCTAAATCCGTACGAATTACATAAGCATTTAGTTAATATATATTGTTTAAATAAGAAAGGCTCCACTGCAAATCTTAGACGGGACACCTCAAGAGATCGCACAGACCTCGATGTCATTAGAGAAAACCACAAATTCCTCTGGGAGGCCGACGATGTGGCTGATACGTGGGAGAAGCAACTTGCCAAAAAATATTACGATAAACTCTTCAAAGAATACTGTATCTGCGATTTAAGTAGATATAAAGAGAACAAAGTAAGTTTTAATTATGCCCACGATTGGACGCTTCGTAAAACAAATCTCACAGCTAAGTTACTTTACCAAGTCTGTTGTTACTGTAATGTTTTGTCGTGAATCCATGGACTAAATTTAATAACGTGATAGTGTAACGGACATTTCTAAATACACAATGCTACTATTAGCATTTAAATAATACGGCATTCGAGATGAAATTTATGTGCCTAACGGTCCCCTTTTACTAAAGGTTATATAGGGTGATACCCTCGTGAAATTCGATTAAGTTTTTTTTGCCGCCGAGACCTTCTTTTGTGTGCTATACTGGGGTGCGCAACAATAACCATACTGCCTTTTTGTAGGCTAAATATAGCCCTTGTGCGTTCACCCGGACCGTCCGTTATATAGCGTCAAGAGCACATCTGCCTAAAGTCTATTCATGTTATATGGATAGAGGGAAAGCTTTGAATTGTTACCATTCAAACTATAAATATGCATTGCGAGTGTATCTATATTTAAAAAAGTAGCACGCCGCATAAAGGCTCGTTTTCAACCGACTTCAAAAAGAAGGTTAAGGAATACGTCTTGTAATTTTTGTGCACTTATTTCGTCGTCAATTTTGGACCGATTTTGATTATTTTTATTAATTCCGCACATATTACTATGATAAATATAAACTATATTCCAGATGTTTAATATAAATATGAACAGAACTGCCTAATGTGTCTATGATACTACGGAAATAAAAGAAGCGACTGCGCGTATCTTTGATCCGTTGCGTTTGATTTAATATAAAGACAGTTTTTGTTTTTCTCTTAACTATTTATGGTTGTTAAAAAAAATCCAACAGGGGCAAGGCCACTCGACATCGGCCGTTGCACGAATTCCACAACCCTGCTGAGTATCGGCTTGAAGTGGAGTGTATGACACTACTGCGTTTCGCCATATGAGCTGCCGACAGCCAAACATTTAAAAAAAAACGCCCAACTGCGAACTTACATCTCCTCTAGGGCTATTTTTGAACGTTTGTGCCATTTATTCGGGTTACGATGATCACCGATTCCGAATTATTATAAGGATATTAAGAAATAGAATTAATCAGTCTTAACCAAACTATAGCCGTGGTAGCTCAGTGTCCGGGCGGTTAGGTCAAGATGCACCACCAATAAATTTATTATTGCAATTTTATGTGATGATTTACCACGCGCTCGCCGGTGAAGGAAAATATCGTGAGGAAACCTACATGTCTTACAAAATTTTTCTAAGACATGTGAAGTCTGCAATCCGCACGCGGGCCGCGTGGTGGATCTGATGGCCTAATACTTTCTTGACAGAGAAGGCCTCCGCCCAACAGTGGAACGATATAATACTACATATATAAAGTGTGAAATATATATACTACATATATAAAGGCTGCAACTTTAACTAAACTCTTATTACACTACCCTTGAAGTACATCCTTTCCAATAAAAAATGAATCATTGAAATCGGTTGGCGTGATACTTAATCAATTCGTCCATTTGTCGCACATGTAGTTATTGCAAATTTCAACCCTGTAGTTCTGGGCTCTCAAGAATAAGACTACGGTATCCCCTGCCTGTCGTAGAAGGCAACTAAAAGGGGCCTCGGGTTCACTGGGCGACAAGGGTGGGGGCCTTTTGTCGTCCGCCAAGGTGGACCCGGGAAGAAGGCGACATCGGCTGGCCCGTGTCGCCTTGCACTGCGAGGGCACAGGGGGGGAGGGAGTAACCTCCCCCGGGAAGTGCTCTCTATGAGCACAGTGCAGAGGGGCTCCGGTGCATTCCACTGGAGATCCCGGAGCCCCTCACCATGCACCGAGGAAGGGCCACCGGGGAGGTTTTAGTGGGTAAAAACCCCACATAACCGCCGCCTTCCCCCCAGAAGGCGGGGTATCTTTCTGAAGATTTCCTCCTCGTTAACAAAAAAAAAAAAAAGTTAATGCAAATTTAAGACTTATATGGTTTCCTCATGGTTGCCATTGTCATAATTGGACCAAATAAATGGTACCACACGGGAAGCATCAGCATTCAAATAAAAAAAAAGAATCATCGAAATCAGTTCATCCAGTCGAAAGTTAAGAGGTAACAAATATAAAAAAAAACATACAGACGAATTGTGAACCTCCTTTTTTGAAGTCGGTTGATAAAAGGGGTGGGCGAAATATTACATGCACAATTTTAAAAATGCCGCTATAAACATGTAAGTATTGACAATGGATTGGTTCAAACACAAGGAACACTCGTTTTTCCTCCGCTCCCAGCATAACGTTTAAATGATAAGAACGGTAAAAGGTCAGGAATTGAATCATCAATGCGCCGTTAACGGCCAGTGTTTATATTATTGTTTTCTAAAAATAGACAAGGCTTGTGTACAACAGCGAATAAGGTCTCTTGCGTTCTAAGTGGTAATAAACACAAGTCTTTCACCCTAAAAAGGTCTATCTGACCGATAATGATTTAAAGTCCAAATAAGTCACTTTTCAATTTAATACCTCTTGATAAATGTCTAAGAAACATTCATGAATTGTTATCAAGATTTTCGAGATTTTTTTGCACCTTGTTCTGCACCCTTTTTTTTATTTATTCAATATGAATTATCATAAACTCTAACAATAACGACAAAAGTTCAAATAAATAGCCTTGGTTGTCTTTAATGAAATGTAATAACGCTATATATATTCATATAAATTTGTTTTAAGTGGTTTTACTATATTGTCCTTGCGTTCCTTTATTCAGGAATCAAAGTCAAATCGGTCAGACAGTACAACGATACGATGCCAATGGCCTGATTGTTATGTAAAGTGGCCATAAAAGTTTCACATATATTAGACATAAATTTCGAGTCCCTCAGTCGAAATTTATGATTAATGTATGACTTCACATCGAACGCTAGTTCACTTGCTCATTAACTGTTTTCAATAAAATACAGAAATAACAAAAAAACTTATCAAAAGTACACTCACTACGAACAAAATCGTTGCCGCTATGCTCATTAGGATTAGGTTAGACCAGATATTCTGAGACGCGCTGGACAGAAGCCGGTGGAGGCAGATCATCCGCTCCAGATGCAACCCTGATGGTGACCACGATCCTCAGACACGAGGAACTGACATTAGAGAGACAGAGAGATATTCTAAAAGTATTTTGGGCAAGATATCCCTTTTTCAAAATGAACTGTTACTTCAGACCCCCGTAGCCAAATTACTTTTGTTTTTTTTTTCTTATTGATCCAAATAGTAGAGAGTGAGAATCTATATTCTCACTCTCTACTATTGATGAGAGAACATGACAGAATATGACAGAACTTCGTAATATAACTATGATACTTCGTAGTATATAAATTCTTAGTGTATAATGTTGGATCTGTTGCGTTTGCATTTAATTTGAAGTCGGTTTTTCGTTTTTACTTGTAAATGTACGTGTTATTGTAAGGTTGCGCTACGCTGGCGTGTGGAAAGGGAAGTGGTGTTGGGCAAGGGGCAGTTCCAGTGCGGCGCGAAACAGTGCAACGGCGATCAAGGCCTCAAGTCCTGGGAAGTCAATTTCGCCTACGTTGAGGATAACGAAAGAAAGAATGCTCTTGTTAAACTTCGTAAGTTACGTTACCTTAATGCACCGGCTTTGTTAAATGAATTGTTTGAGATTCAAAATTAACGACTTAATTTTGATTCAGCAACCAATTGATTGCTTATTTAAGATAGATATCGTAAAATCTGTTGCAGTCAAAATTTGATCCATAATATCATATTACATTAATATTCAGTCGTGGTATTTGCAAAGTACGATAGCAACCCTAATTCGATTCTCAGATCCGGCGGAAAAGACATTTGTCAAAAAATTGCTCATTTATTATGTTTTCAAAGTATTTTTCTTCAGGTGCACATAATTATTTCAGGTCTGTGTCCAGAATGTTCAGAAAAATTAAACTACAAATCGAAAAAGCGCGAAGTCAAGAGGCTGAAAAAAAGTCAGAAGAAAAGAAAAAAGAAAGAGAGAAAAGGCGAAGATGACATAACAAACAATAGCGGTGATGAACTACCATGTCCACTGGCTACGGATAATGTAGATCCTAGCACGTCTATGGAGTCAGTTCAATCAGAAGAAAATAAAGAAGAGTCGCTATGGAAGAAAGGTGAAGCGAATTTAATCATATTAAAGGTGAAGATAATTTGAAAGTAGGTGCTTTCCGTGTGATCCGGTTTAAATTTGGTCCAATTCTGGCAGTGGGATCACTGAGAAAACCATATAAGTCTTAAATTCGAATCAAGTATATGCGCCACAAATGTACGAATAACTTAATATGACTTTCAATGATACATTTATTAGAAAGAATGCACTTCCAGAGTAGTTTGATGAGAGTTTGGTTAGGTTCTTATTAATTCTATTTCGTAATATTGCTACGATAATTCTGAAATACAAAGTGGGCGTCCGCGCGAAAGAGCGTTTTCATTTGATTCGATCGAAGTCGATTTTTGTTTTTGCTGGAAGTATATTTAATACTTGTAGTTTTTCCATTCACCAAAAGTCCATCTGGCTATATGCATGAAGCCGCAGCGGTTCTCTAGTTTAAAATAAGTGTAGTTACAAATAAAACCCAACTTCAAATCCAATCAAACGTGACGGATACGTTAAACGCTGCTATACGTGGCCGCTCTGTATTTCAAATGTAACATAAGTTGTATTACTTACTCCTGGCGCCCGTCATTCATCTAAACTCCACTTTTTGCCGTCAATCTTGTTTTATATTATCATAAACCAATACCACAATCAAGTAGTATTTCCATACGAATTTTATTTTTAATTTTAATAAATAAAATTACAGGTATTCAAGAAGTCGAAGAAAAGACGCGCGAAGAAGAATTCGAGGAATACCTGGAAGATTTACTATTATAAATGTAATCACAACGACAATTAAAATTAAACCACAACGTTAATTGCAATGTTTTATTTGCATTATATTTAAATATTTTTGTGTGACATGATAAAAATTATATAAAAAAAAATCACTGCAGATTATAATCACATCGTTCTCGTAAACACTAAAGAATATGCATGAACAATAATTTGTACCTACAGTAGTACACGTGTGTTTGTTATATAGATAAAAAGCATATACTACATTCGAGCATAAAGAATTCAAGTTGCAAGACTTGACAAGTTGGAGCCTCCGCCCTCGGGCACCACAGGGCAATGTTTAATTTTACTTTTGTATTCCTTAAATGCACCTTTTTTAAAATTTGCACACAACTTTTCATGACTTTTACATATAAGTGATTATACAATCTGTAAAATATTTTCAAATACAACAAAATAAGCTCTCACGTACTAGGGGTGAAGACAGGGATAACGTTATCAGTTTTTTACCGAGCTGGTGGTAGGGGATGAGCCCATCGCCATACACCGGTCATAAATTTTGTATTTAAGTAACTCATTCCAAGTCCAACGCTATTAAGCTATCACTGTTTATAAATTCTCATAAATATTTTAATTCTCAACAAAAATAAAGTTTAGATATATACATAACAGAATAAAGAATTTGGTTATTGAAAGCGTTTACTTTTAATTTGACTCAAACATAATTCAACCATCACACTTTTTCAGTAAAAAAAATATTCTTAAAGCCTCAAAAAGCCTGACATATGGTCGAAGAGGAATTATTATTAATCTGTACCTTACAATACAAATAGTTAACGTCATCGAACTGAGCAACGCCTACTTTCCCTTGCAGGGTAGACAGGGCACGAAAGGCCATTAAAATCACATGCCAGTGTCTGGAATCTGGTATTGAGAGATGATACCAGATTCCCACTCGCCTTCATTTTGTAACAAGAAATATAACGCGTATAACTATCGTTTCGTTTTTAAAACGTGAAACTGTAAAACTAGGCCTTAAATTATTAGCAACAACATGCCTATAGTCTGTTCAGTTAGCCATCAGACAGTAAACGTAATAAAAAACGAAAATTGTCTATGCTGTAGTATAGCACAGAGTTGTACATAAGGTAAGTGGTCACTAGCCCTATGGGCTTTTATAGTTTCACAGGAAGGAGATTTGCGACCGGAAGGCCCGCATAGTGGGAATGAGACGATGAATGCTAGAACGACGGCCCTGCATCTCCTTCCCTTTTTTAGGTAACTAAAATTACTTTAACGCTTATTTGTCTATAACATAGTAACCGTCCAAGCCGAGGTTACCCCTCACCGGGGAACCCTTGTGTCGAGTTACTACGAATAGAGGTTCAGGCTAAACGACCTAAGACCTATGCCACATCTCAATCCGGTGAAGCACTAAGAGACAGCTTTTGTGGCTAATTTGTGTAGGTTCTCTTCCGAGTCCTATAGACGAAAGTGTCTGCGACTGATATAGATATATACATATATATAAACTTAATAATAGTCTCTAGGAGGTGTGAACGACTCAGATCACAATATAAAAAATGTTCAAGAAACGCCAGATTTTCGTTTACATACAATGTAGTAAAGTGAACAGACTATAGGACATCTATATGATAGGGCACAGTGCGTTGACACTATAGCTATACAGTCTGTATGAGCCCTGTATGATTGAAAGTGTGACGTAATAATGAGCCATTCGTTATAGATCTATTATTCATCGACGTTTCTTAAGGTTTATTAAGTCCGGATTTGGTGACATCTTCATCGTCGGAGCAGTCTTCGTCGTGTGTGTGCGTCAGCTGGCGTGGAGTTTCCGGCCTCACGTGCGGCACCGATGCCTGCGTCTGCCGTACAATAACAAACACTTGTTTAGGACCAGTGTTATCCAACTTATAAAAAATGTTTTTCTACTAAGATAAAAAATTAATAATAAAATTAAACCGTGATAAAACTCCAAAAAGTAGTAGAAAAATAAGTCATTTTAATCCTAGCGGCGTAGACAAAGGTAGTTTTTCGCTAAACTCTATTCATGAAACTTAGGTATTACAAGTGATATGTGAACCTATCGCCAAACATCGGGCACAAATTATTAGCAAGTAATATTTTGTACTGAAAAATTTGACACGCCTACATAGACCTCCGTCGACTTTGCCGTGGACCACCTTGAGACGTTCTAGACAAACTTAATTTAGACATTGTTTAATAAAACGAAAAAAAATCCACCAAATTGATAGATGGCTCTGAGGACATTTTACGTGAACCTGTAATATGAAGCTAAGGATCCGTAAAGGGAACCTCGTCCACTCGTCCGTATTTTAGGCTGCCTGAAAGGGACAAAGCATGGTTTGGTCGTAATTTATCAGTGTTTTATAATTACTTCAGATTACCTTTATATCGTAAAGTTCGACTTTAGGGATGTCCTCTAGAGACGTTTCCTCCGATACAGTGGTGAAAGGTCGCTGAGCGCTGGGATGCCTTGAACTAAGATTACATACAGTTAATTTACAAATTCAACCTAAATAACAAAACCTCAAAAAATATTGAAATAATATAGTTATTCCCCACTCGATATAAAGACCAGACTGTCCACTACATGTCTACAGCGTGTACTTTCATATTTCTGGCATATAAGGCAAGAGGACAAGAGGCCGGTCGCCAACACGTTGGTCTGATCAAGTGAAAGGTTGCCATCTCCTCTCCTAATCACAGCTGGTGAGGGCTGCCTCGGACAGGAGTCGATGGAGGTAGATTGTCCACTTACCTCCTTTTGTCTCTACATTTGTCCACCACAATCCTCATAAATGATGAAAAGACAAAGCAGAATAGTTTTTCACCTCGTATTTTAAAATTTGGACCGATAATTATTGTTTTAATATTGACAAGTAACCAGTGTTTAATAGTTTTAAAAATCAGAAGAAAAAATTCAATTTAAATTAATAGTTTTTTTTAACAAAATTTTGATGATGCATTTTTTACTTATTTGATGCTCTTGATCTTTCATTCAGTCAGAATAAATGGTCATTTTGACTAGATTGTTTTAACTCGTGGACCTGTGTTGCATGATGTTTGGCGAGTGACTGACCGGTCGATGGTGGGCGTGTCGACGGTGAAGCGCTGCTCGTGCGCGACGGTGGACTCGTGCGGCATGAGCATAGCGGGCGCCCGGAACATGTAGCAGAACGGGTAGTACATGAGGTTCAGGAACGACGCCGCGTACAGGTCCGCGTACCTCACCACCTGCACATTGCCACCACACTCATATTACAGTTGGACACGAGTTAAATCTGTAAATGCATTTAAAATTAACTTCAAAACATCTGATGTTAAAGTTCTAAACAGAATATATCACAGTGGTATCAGTTGCTTGTTGTACCCAATATTTTTCATATTTCAATATATAAACCTTACATGTTTAATATCTATAAATTAATTTATTTAAATAATTCGTCCTTCTCTTATTTGTTTGTATATAAAATACATATAATAAAGTCTATATATTTGTTTGAAATAAAAGACTAAACTGCGTTTTTTATAATATTTAGAGAAACAAGATTTAATGTCCGTATTTCAATTCTATCTATTATATATAAATGTCATGACACATTACATTGACATTTTACATTTAAAATTATAAAAATACAAAAATAAATAAATTTAATAAATAAAATTTTATTTGGACAAAAGAAAAGAAATACTAATACAGGATGTACGTAAACTGCTACAGTAGTTGGCAACTGTGTCGCAGCAGTTTACGACCACCTCGAGACACAAACAATATAAATACAAATTAAACTTATAATTATGTATATATTATTAGAATACAAAAGATATCGATAAATTATTGTGCATGTGTGTGTGCGTGTGTGTATATATAAAATATTGTGAATTTAAGTAAAGAGGTTTCATATCTTTACTTTACATACATAAATCTTTAATAATTAACTATTTATACGTATTACATTTACTATACGTTATAATAATAATAAATCTTTATTAGTCACCAAAGAAAATGTTTAAACAAAGAAATATGAAGTCCCTGACGAATGAGCTAGGTTCAATTGGACCTGTGTTTCAGGGGTCAGTGTCTTCTCCCATTTGAAAAGCACAATAAAATATGAGCATAACAAATGAAAACAATATTTTATAAATTTGTGTGTGTGTGTTGGTGTGTGTGTGTAAATTTGTGTTAGTGAATGTCCCTCAGCTTTATATTATATTAAATTTTATTAAATTAGGAGGCGTTCAGTCTGAATATAATCCAACTCTAGTAAATATTTTTTACAAACTTACGTTATTATACTATACGTAACTTTTAATGTACTACGGTAATTTTTTTGTGTTCCGTTATTGCAAACTTTATGGGTTATAATAACTGTTGAGATAAGGTATCAACGTATAATCAAGCAAATTATTGTTTCTATTAATTTTCATTACAGACAAAATTTGAAGTCCTTCAATTCTACCCTCATGATATATGCGACTAATTAGATGAGACGGTAGCAGCAGTTGTTAATTAGATTGTACGTATTAACTAACAGCTTTTGTAACAACACTGTTTAAATTAACATACCTGTGAAGAGAAGAAAGTCTGCCTTGATCCCGAGCGGAACAACGAGCCCAGCATGCCGTAAGCGAGGTCCATCTTGTGCGTCACGTCGCGTATTGACATACGCAGTTTCGTTATGTCCGGTTTCTCCTTAGTGCTCGAATCAAGATCTCTGGGAAATACACAAGTCAATTATATCTATATTTCTTGTAACAGCCAGCACAGATCGTGCCTAAATACTATTAAATCTTTTATCTAATAATATGTGTAAGAAAAATGTAATACTTATTGTGGTATTAATGCCGTGTATTGTCGGCTTAGAATAGCACCATCCCCACTCTTCCCGTGGGTGTCGTATGAGACGACTAAGGGACCTTATGCTGTGATACGCCAAAAGTCACATGCTTACTGGAGCACTGGCAAGTCACTGCCCTTCCTGCCTCCATCAGTGATGGTCAGTCATCATCAGTGGTCACCCGATTCACTGATACTGGGAGAATTGGGAACGAGAGAGTGGATCTACAGAAGCGCAACTGTTTGTTCACTATAATCTCATCACGGTCACATGACCTTTGCGAGCCATATCAGGGTTCATGCCCGAAGCTAGTCAAGGTCGCCGTCACCGGTCACGGTGTGGACTATATAATAAAATACTTTTAATGTAGTTTCTTTAATTTCAGAAGCAACAAAGTGGGGTTTTTTGTTACGCCTATTAATATGATAAATACCTGAAATACATATTTATATAATACTGTATATGAATATGAATATTCAAATTTATTTATGTATATGTATGTTTTTATTTTCATAACTTATTATGTATCTGATCTTTTTACATTACAACTATAAATGCGTTTTTCTCCCACCCAGGGTTGACTGGTACCGAATTTTACCCTTCCCTCATATGCATGGTGAGGGGCTCCGGGATCTCCCAGAGGAACGCACCGGAGCCCCTCTGCACTGTGCTCTTAGGAGAGCACGTCTCGCCTGCTCACTGTGCTCTCGCAGTGCTAGACGACACGGGCCAGACGATGTCGCTTTCTTCCGGCTCCACCACGCCTTGTCGCTCAGTGAATCCGAGGCCCCTTTAGTCTAGTAGTCTTATTCTATGAGCCCAGAACTACAGGGCTGGAATTTTACCAGTCAACCGTTGGTTGGTCAACCCACCAAAGCATTCAGTCCGCCTTTGTGAATCTTAGTATGCGGTGTTACTATAAATTATTATGTTGTATCATGAAAGCATTCCGAAATTAACAAGTTTTATAAGCACAAAAGTTATGGAATTAATTTGGTCCACACACACTATTCCAGAAATTCAATCTTAAGCTGATCAACATTGATATGGTATTGAAAACTGTAAGTTCGGATCATTTGTCTATCGACAATGCTCCGAGCCCGATAACATTACATCATTTATTATGGTAACACAAACAAAGCAGTGACGTCACTTACTCCGTTCCAATGACAAGGAACGATTGATTGAGCACGTGATATATGGGAGTTATAAATCAAATATCGAGGAGTGGAGGTCACGCACTCTGAAGATTTATCGCACTAGAGCAATTGGATATGCAAATAATAATATTGACATAATATAGTTATTCTATTGCGGCACAATTATTACGGGTTAAGTCGAAATCAAGGTACATTTTAGTATATACTAGCTACGCCCCGTGGGGGCTGGGAAGGCGAGGTGGGAGCTCGTATTCTCGGCCCCCAAGGCCTCCAGGTGATGGACTCGGGGGAGTGCATCACCCGCTTACGGGGGTCGTGGAGGAAGGCGCGTCCTATGTTCCGGCGCGCCTTGCCTGGAAGGCGGTGAGGGGGAGGCTCGTCCTCCCCCGGGGGACGATTACGCGGTCAGGTACGTTCCCACAAGTAAAACAAAAAAAAAAAGCTACGCCCCGTGCGGGTGGTGTATTTCAATACGTAATATAAACTTTATTCGTTGAATTTATTTTTTAATTTAGAAATATATTTATTTATGAAAATATTTTGTTCATCATTTATTTTATTGTATGTAACATACATAAATCTAACAACTATTTATGAACGTATTATATTTTTATTAGACTATATAAATTCCATGTAAAGGTAGTATTGCGCGCACGACTTTGGGTAGACCTGGGCACCGATAAAAATCGCACATCCTTGCGACAGTACCACGTACTAATTGAATTGTTTGATACGTAAGTTTGAATTAATGATTAGCTGCGCCCCGCGGTGTTACCCGCGATTAAAAAGTATTTCTTTCTCTGTTCCCCGTGTATGAAAAATTACACAATGATCGGTGGAGTAGTAGATTGGTGTATTTGTTAAATTATGATGAGATTGCATAAATTATATAACTAGCACTTACTTGTACATGTCCCCCAGCTGTACGTCCAGGTTCTGAAGCTGGGCAAAGAGCTGGCACTTATCAGTCCAAACGTGGAGCTCCTGCACCAGTTCAGGAACTATAAGGAAGGTGCGCCAACCGCCAATCTTCTTCGACTTGAGTATGTCACCGAAAATGTGGTCTCCTATGTAGAGCACGTCTTTTCCTTTCGCTCCTATCAGCTCGGTGAACACGTCGCATGAACCTGAATAAATTACGGACATTCGACACGTTGCCATTCAAAACCAAATTTTAAAAAATTACTACAATTTTATAATATACAGAATAACAGACAATAAATAACCTATAACTTTTACATTTATAAAATTACTAGCGTACCCAGCCCTCTTCCCCAACCTACATTTTGCTTTATTTTGTTAAAACAATAAACTTACATTATTAAATATTTAATTTAACTCTCACAATATGTTAAATTATGCATTTCTTTCCGTATTCATTCTCTTCTCGAGCGGATGAAGATCATTACCTACACCCATGTACATATTAGTAAATACAATATCATTGTTATTATTTAGGGATTTATTATAGTTCAAAATACTCCATAGTACTTCATAATCATAGTTATATGGTTCATAATGACATAAATACACACAACGCATGTGTCAATACAAATTTGGGTTATATAACAATACAATATCATCATAGTAAATAAAAGCTGTATTTCAAAAGAGAAGTGCTCGATCACCAATCGCCAGGTCAATCTGAAGATTCCCTGAAAGTTTCATTGAAATCGGTCCAGGCGTTTCGGAGCCTATATGGTACGTACCCACACACTTTCTCTTTTATATATATAGATTATTTAAAACTATTGATAGAACAAGCAATAACACAAAAAATAATTTATGACTAATGAGTGAACAAAAAAAACTATAAATTTGTGGAATCAAGTAGTGTGCCAGTAGTGTTTCTATGTGTTTCTGGCTGGTTCAAGGGTCAGACGGAGAAGGACCGCGCCGTGTCCAGGAATACTCCTGAACACCGCGCGCATCGTCAGAAGATTTCTATGTCCTAACCTCCGCTTTTGCATGGGTCTTGCTCCACTGCCGAGCTCTCAAGAATAAGACTACAGTATCCCCTGCCTGTCGGCTGGCCCGTGTCGCCTTGCACTGCGAGCGCACGAGGGGAGGGGAGGGAGTAACCTCCCCCCCGGGAAGTGCTCTCCTTGAGGACAGTGCAGAGGGGTTCCGGTGCGTTTAACTGGAGATCCCGGAGCCCCTAACTTTGTACCGAGGAAGGGCCACCGGGGAGGTTTTAGTAGGTAAAAACCCCATATAACCGCCGCCTTCACCCCAGAAGGCGGGAAGAAGATTTCCTCCCCGTTAACAAAAAAAAAGCTATGTTTTTATATTTTGTGTTGTCCTTTAATGTATTTTATATGGAAAGATGAACTTTAGTAATCGTTGGTCTCACCTCCAGAGTAGACCAGCCCCTCGTGCAAGGGTCCAACGTGATGTCCCATCTTCAACGCTCCGGTCAATTTGTCCACTTGGCGCAGCGTGGTGCCTTCGCCGAAGAACAACGGCTTCTTCGCATCCACCACTATCCAGTCGAAGTAAGTTTTCCAGTTTCTATGAGGGTCGTTGGGCTACACAAATGATATGGAATGTTAAAAATATTCGTTGTTGTCCCAAAAAGTATATATGAACAGGGTTGAATCTTACGAGCCACTATAAATGACAGGGATGAGCGAACTGCTATGACATAGGTACACGCCATAGGCCCAAGACAAGCCATAATTCTTCAAACCTATTTTTTTTTTGTTAACGCGGGGGAATCTGTTTATGTGGGACTCGGCCTGGGCAGCCCATACCCACTAAACCTTCCGCGAATGCCATCAGCCGTTATGAGCGGGGTGCCCCGGATCTGTCAGCGACAGGACAGTCATTCTTCAAACCTTAGGGGTAAGTAAGAATTTAAAAGTAACATAAGTTTCTGCCGTACCCCCAAAACTGCTGCCGTCAGCGGTTTTAGGGGTGAGCAACTCGGACTTCAATTTCAAATATTAAAAAAAATAAAGTATCAATACAATATTCTGTGAGGCTTCGATCTCTACAATAAAATCATAATTACACTATTAACGCAACTGTTCCGTGCAGATAACATTATATCAGAAATAATTAACAAAATACCCAGTTGAAGGCAAACCGGTTATAATATAATTCAAGAACGCCAATATCAAAACACCACATTCCGAGCCCACTTTCTGTTCGTAAACCCACGCGTAAGTATTGCGTGGCCATTTTAAACCTGTTTTAAAAATTAACAATACTATTCATATTATTATGACATATTTGTCTATTATTTAATAGTGCATATAAATTTTAAAAGTTTTTAATAAATTTCCTGCCTGTATACTTTTCCACTTTTAATTCAAAAGATCTACAAGGAACAGATTCACCCCATTTTTAAAATAATTCCCAATTTTACCCAACAGATAATTTGATAACGATTAATACTGTGACTTAAAAATTAGTCAGTATAATATAAACAAAAAAAGGGTAATGTTCGTGGTTCGAAAACACCAAAACTTTTTAAAAACCATTTAAGACTTCATTTTTAACAGTTTCCAGGGCAACGTGAAAAAAAATTATGTTACCAAGTTTTTAAAAGAAGGAAAGTACTTAAACTTAAGGTAAGTACGAAAGACATACAGAATATGAAAGGGTTTATATTATAATTGGTAGCTTGCAATGTGAATGACTTACGGCGGGTTTCTATATTCGATCTTCAACGTAAGATTGTTTCCGATCCTGATTTTATTTGGTCCATCTATCGATCCGTAATCCGCATTTCAATATCCGATCTTGGCTTTGGTAGTGATTGATAAAGAATGGATTTGTCATAAATGATAGTCCTCTCTCATAATCCGTTTTACGCCGTAAAAATAATACACCAGTTATAGTGCAGAAAATGGATTGAAATATCAATCTCGGATAGCGATTTACGGATCGAGATTGAATATAGAAACCCGCCGTTAGTAACAATTCGTAGTTGCTTATACAAGCTATCACGACCTTTTTATTCTAGTGGCGTAGACAGCTTTCGTTGTCGATATTTAACTATGCTTATTAGGTTGCATATGTGACAGAGAATGAGTCCATCGCCATACAACGGGTACAAATTTTTAGCAAGTGATTTTTAGTTAGTACAAAATTTACAAAAACAATTGGAAATTCTTTGGTACAAGCCGACTGGAATTGGAGTTATGAGAGATTTAAAATTACCATAAGATTGTTAATCGAACAGCTTAGCGACAAGGCTGTCACTTTTCAATTGTTTATCGGTATTTTAATCTTCACTAGTAAGACACACTAGTAGAAAACATTCTCCTTCAAGCACTGAAGTATTTTGGACGAAAATACATTTCAAAGCTTCAAGAACCAGCCGAATTGGATTCGACAATTGATCTCTTTCTCATAGTTGGACTTGGAATGTTTTTCCTAAGAGATATGAGTGAGTTCAAGAGCTGAGTTCACAAGTGAAATTGGGATGGACAGATTATGAGCATTGCACATGACTTTAGTCTTCTCCATGCTCAAATTAAGACCCGTTTGGACAATCTGTTGAGGAGATCTGATCTGTCCCAACACGTCCAGCGTTTCTGCTATGACCATAACATCTTTTAAGCTTTGTATTTCCGCAGCATTTGAAATTGATGCATTTGAGATTGATTATGTTGATATAATGAAATATATCTTTCAACTAATTTACAAATTTTACGACACAGTTCCTGGAGCCGTTTATTAGCCTTGCCCGTATAACCCCGATGTAATCCCATGACGCACGACAGCGCCGGAAACCATTACTTTCAATTATATTGATCACATCATGCCATTCCTGACAACCCCGTTTGCCTCTCTCATATAATAAATGGATTAAGTGAAGTCTTTCAGAGCAGGAACTTCGGCTTTTACTCTATACTCAATTGTGTTAAAATGATATTTGCTATTTTTAGTTCATAGTGGCAACATACTATGGTTTACAGATGGTGCTATTGTCACACCAATCGTCTATGTGTTAGTATTTAATGGATTTGTTAATAATGAAACGATAATTAATTAAACTATAACATATTAGGTTTATAATGAAACGTCGCTGCCAAATAATAAACTCAGGGCTCTAATGACATTTTGAACCGAAGATTTTTTTTATGGGGTATAAACTAGTGCTTGACCACGATCCCACCAGATGTTAAGCGATGATATAGTTGAAAGATGGTACGCGCTAGTTTAGTAAGTGCCTATTCACTCTACTCTTGAAGGCTCCCACATCATACTGTCCAATAGACCGTGCCATCTCTCTAAGAGTTACTTCAATTAGATTAGGTTTGTTGGACTATTGGTGATATACCCGTGACGGTTTTTTAAGTCGTTAGCTTGTGTGTTGTAATTGTTCACACAGGCATAGATATTTTTCAACATTAATATAATAAAGAAATCACAAACCTGTATGAATTGTAACATTATAATGAAATGCGAAATACACATTGGATTTATCCATATTCATTGTTTTGTACATTTATAAGCAACACATCAGCAACAAGGATAAAGTTAAAAGTTAAATATATTATATATGTCCCACTGTTGGGCGCAGGCCTTCTCTGTATAAGTATAAGGAAGTATATAGGCATAGTTCGCCACACGGCCCTAGCGCGAATTGGCAAACTTCACATGCCATAGAAAAAATTTCTAAGACATGTAAGTTTCCTCACGATGTCTTCCTTCACCGCCGCGTGGTAAAAAAGTAACAAGGATAGTGTAAAGTAATTAAAGATTGTGAAGTCAAAACGGTCTTCTCTCAGCACAGAAGACTAGCCAGGCTAGAATCTAGATAATTGTAGAGGACATACAAAAAATGAGGGTATCAAGATAGTTACTCGTTTAAGTTATATCAATATTCAGATCACTTGCCTGCGCGCCATGCGGGAAATCGAACAAGTAATTCATGATCATGTCCGTGAAGTTGTAATCGCTGTTAGTCAGCAAGAACAATTTGGAGCCGCTCTCTTTGATTCTGGAGAGGAACATCGGCAGCCTCTCGTCCTTCTTCAGGTACAGGTCGAGGTTCTCTATCGTCTTCGATTTGAGGTCACCGTGTATATGTATGTAGTCCACCGCGCTACGTACGTCTTGGAATATTGACCTGAACGACATTGCCAAATCCCCGCATCTCACCCCCGTCCTCTCTCTGAAAATAATAAGCGATTTCATCAACATAAACAAGTATATTTACGAGCAAAAACTAAAACCGACTTCAAACCGAATCAACCGCGCAGGCACCTTCTTTAAATTTCCGAATTATCGTATTACGAAATAGATTTTATCAGAACCTAACTATCCTCTCATGAAGCTACTCTTGAAATGGACGTACATCCTTTCCAATAAAAAAATGAATCATTAAATTCGGTTGGCGTGATATTGAGTTATTCGTCGTAATGCAAATTTAAGACTTATTGGTTTTGCCGTTGATGCCATTGCCAGAAATGGAATTGGAACCATCTTTCAAATAAAAAAGAATTATCAAAATCTGTTCAACCAGTCAAAGTTATGAGACATAAAAAATCATACAGATGAATTGAGAACCTCACTTTTTGAAGACGGTTGAAAAAGGCCGTAGTTACATCGATATAGAAGAACGTAAGGTAAAAGATGAATACGCGCGCCAGCTCGAGGATAGAGATAAGCGGTAGGCTAATCTATTAGCGTAAAACCATCAATAGCCTAATGGTTTAGGGTACTAAGAATCATTAGTTCGTAGTTTCGAATCCACCATTCGACTATTGACGTGAACTATCTCCTAGCACAAGCATAGTTGGAATGGTTAACAATAATGTAATTCTTGAAAAAAAAAGGATGAGCCGTAAGCTCGTGCCCCGTTCTAATAAGAAAAAAAAACTAACTTACCTTGTATACTGCGGCGAGTTTGTGAAGAAATCAATCAAACACGCTATTAAATACGTCTCGGGCAAATTGAACAACGTGTTCAGCACGTACACCCGCGACTCGTCTAGCGTCAAGAATTTATTTGGATATAGCTCGTACACTTGCGAACTGAAAAACAATCAGCTTTACACGGGAACAGCCATCAACGAATACAATAATTCCAATTAATAAACGCCACTTACTGTTTCAAGAATTCAAATCCATGCACACAAACGAGAATGTTACCATAAGCGTCTACTTTTAATAGGTTGCCATATAAAGTGTCGAACCATAGACCTCTGGAATTAATGTTAGAACATTAGTATTGCTTCGTTTGACTGTAAACTTAATTTGATAAAATTAAAAGATAAAAATAATAGAACTTGCAAAGTGTAGAAAAAGGATAGTTGAAGAACATAAAAAATTTATGTAATAAAATAAAACCTTATATTATTACAGCACTTCTCACTTATTGCTTAACATCGTCCTACGGACATATGACGTTTCTAAAGATAATTTTTCCGTGATTAATATATCTGAAAATATAATCCAGTAAACTGAAAACATCACATAGTATTAAGCATAATGCATAAAACAGTGACCTATATTGTTTTTAAATCTTAGGCCAGAATGAGATTTCTTAAGAACAAAACACATTTTTTTTAAATTGGTCAGTTACAGGACGATATACATATGTGTAAGCTCTATCTCTGTGAAAATTAAAAACAATGTGTGAGAACTTATATATTTTTAAAACAGAACAGTATGACCTTTACGATATATAACTTAGTGCAATGGCTTCCGAAAGAAAATACGCTTAATAAACCTAGAAATACTATGTGTTCGACCGAGCCAAAACACGGTTCGCCTACTTTCGAAATTTACGACTATTACGACTTACGAAAAATAACAACCTCTTTTGTCACATTAAAAAACGCCGTATATTATAAAAATATTTTATATATAATTTCAGTATCTTTATTCTTTTAATATTTCAATTGCATAATACCAACACTAAAAACCGGCCAGTAATTATTAACGCGTAACATAACGTTAATATAATCAACATAAATCCCCGTCTTCGTCAAGTAGTTGTTTACTTTTTTTATTAAAAAAAACGAAAACTATTTCTAACGTCAACTCTTGTAAATCTAATTTTTTCCTTATTCTTTCTATCGCATATAAAAAAAGGGTAACAAGTATATTTCAAGACAGAAACGCTCGTTTTCCAGTTCCGAGATTTTTTTTTCTTAAAAGAAAGCTAGCAATATTTCTTTTTTTACAAATATTATCATTCTTGTTAACCATTACAACTAAGCTTAAGCTTGTGGTAGATGGTTCACGTCAATAGTCGAATGGTGGATTCGAACCTACGTCCTTGCAATTCGCGAACCGCACCCTAAACCATTAGGCTATTGACGCTTCAAATGTGAGAAACGTGTCGTTTTAATAAGGTATTTTGGAGCGTCGTTCGTGAGTCAGACATTGCGACATAAGTAGCAATTATTTTAATAAATTACAAATTCAAATAATATACATGTACCATAAGCACGACTTCGAGATACATTGTCTATATCGATTGGTGTAATGGCAAACAATGTTATTATTATCAAGACATGTGTTCCAATGTCGTTATTCAAAACAATATTATACATTCTTTTGTCTATTGTTTGGTCTATCTGAAGGTAAGGCGCTCTACGCTTCTCCGACCCTTTCTCCGCCGATATTTCAAGACGTTCCTCCGCCATTTGCCGTCGCTGACTAAATAGTCTGTCTAGTGTGTACTATAATGACCTCTTATACAATTTTCAAGGCTCTTTTAAAGTGTAGAGGTATCTCAATTTTATATGAACAAGGATTTTTTATATATATGGATATATATATATATCTATATATATATATATATTTATATAATATAAATAAAAGTGTATGTACAACATTTATACACAAACGATTCGTATCCGCCTTAGTTTTCACAGGTTTTTTGGCTGAAAACCAGCGATGAGCTACATGTGTGAGCACAGCACATGCTGAGCCAACCCTTTCTCGGCACAAGATCAATTTTGTTCTTTTTTTTAATTTTTCAATCTTTTTGTTTATGTTGTTTTTTTTGTCTTGTTTTACCTGTTGTTTCTGTGTCCTTGTGTCGATTAAATGTTTATTCTATTACTATTCTAAATACATATAATTTATTGCAAATAATAAAGTATTAACAACAAAGTGGAATCCATCCGTCTTTCCACCAAGTCTCTATGACCCTAGATTATCGACCGATTATATGACAGACATTATACAACATAGAATTTCAAATTACACACCCAATTACTAATCTACCATCGCTCTTTTATTTATGTAATACTATTAACATTAAACTGATTATTAAGGATTTATTGGGAAAAAAAAAAAAGGGCGCGGGGTCTCATGCGGGGGGATCATCTAACATTTTACCATTTTCATATTAGACGTAAGAAATAAGTGTATGTGAAATGTGTCATCATTAAAGTGATTATATTAAGCGAAATTTATTGATGCATTTTTTTATTTATTACGTCAGTAATACGAATGAAGCATCTAATCGAACTTTGAGTACGAAAACTATATCTATAGCTTTATGGTACAGTCTGACAAACACACTGAAGTAGTTGAAATACGGCGCTCGACTCTTGACCTACTTGCTTGTTTTGGAATGGCAAAAGAGAATTTTAATGATATTTATGAAAATTATTAGCATTTTTCAAAAACCCACTGTAGCCATGACGGCTTTCCTGTTACACAGTAAGAACCCTTATGATAAATAACTTGTAATAAAAATTCTGGCTGAGTGCTGAAAGAACTCAGTTACCTATAAATCCCGTATAGTTGTAAAAGATGTGTGAAACTGTGAACATCGGCGGGACAAAAAGACAAATGTGGTTGATAATTATATAACTAATACGATCAAGCGAATTGTGTTAATTGGTCCAGTAATGCTACACTGCAGTGACTCACCTGACAGGAAAAGAAGGGTCGTATTCGAATTCCAATATTTCACGTGGATATCCCAAGTTAACTAGTCTCTCTTTAGTTAAATTAAACCCTAGATTCTCATATTGTGGCGACTTGTATTCTGAAAAGAAAACAGAATGTCTCTCAAAAAAGACTCTGATAAATTGTAAACCTTATACATTATTGAAATTTTAAGCGTTAATATAGCCGTGAGCAAAAATAAAGGGTCGGTTAAGAAAGTTTAAATATCTCGGAAGATAAAGACGCTCTTCGGAAGAAGAAGATGACTGAAATAAACTGTGAATGATAGACAATTAATAATGGTTTGGGATGCGTTTTGTCTACAAGGCTTGCTTATTGCAGACAAGGTAAGCAGCATACATAGATCACTCACCAGCCAATGTATAATCCATATCAAAGCCGTAAAACTTCACATTTTCTAAGTGCAATGACCTGTTCACGAAGATTCTGTAACAAAGAAAAGTTATCATAACTCTATATTCAAATGTAGGCGGTCGGCATATTTTATAGGTCACAGTACTGTTGGTTATCTATAGTGAAATAACAATTTGCCTCGGAATTAAATTTTAAGGTTATTGCCATTCTCGAAATTATTTTTTTATTAATCTAAATAATTTTCATACATTTTATAAACATATTCAAGTACTTATGTTTCGCATAAAAAAGTAACAGCCTATATATTTAGGCTAGCGTAAAGGCCAGGCTAGGTTAAAAGGCATTTTTGTGGAGATAAATCTCAAAAGAATAACTAAATAGTATCGTTTTTCGTCTCCCATCATTTGAACCGATAATTGTTGTTTTAATATTGCTAAATAAGCAGGGTTTAATCATTTTTATATATTAGAAGAAACAATTAGATTTAAATTGATACTTTTTTTAATAAATTTTTGTAGTGGCATCTCTGACTTATTTCGAAAAAAGAAACAAAAACATGATAGCTCAAAAACGGTGCACTTTTGCGTAATTCATATAAGGGTTTAAATTATAGCAAATAGTCACCCCTATCACCTCCTAACGGATATACATCGAATAACCAATAACCCTGTATATTAATGAACCCTCAGTGGGATCTAACAATTGAAAATTTTCCGTGTACCGCGGTTACTATATCTATTTAACCACGTTAGTGTAAATTCTATTGCATATTGATCGGGTCGTAAGTATAGTCGAAAACGTCGTAGCTGATTAGGATTATAACCCCGACCGCTAGATTGTAAGTCGAACGTATTGAAACCAGACTATCACTGCACAAAGTAAATATAGAATATAATCAACCACCAGCAAACAACAGTTTCCACTAACATGACTATTTATAAAAGACATTAAGATAAGTAATAAACGATGACAATACGTGTATTATATATACTATGATATTATAATGAATCTAAAGTAAAAATAGCCGTTACCAAGCAGAATTAAAAATGAAGAGAGCGAAACATTTATTGATTTCCTACGGTTGCGTGAAAATTATTATTATACTGGTCTGCCTGCGTCATCACACATTATAAGTGATAGTCGCGATATATTGCGACTGTAAAGTATTAGCGATGCGACTTACGATCTGTTCGTCGCGAGTTCGAATCCCAGTCGGCTTGTGCCAATGATTTGTCGTGTTTTCGGTTTTACGTACAAAAAAAAATGTGCCCACACCTGGCGATGGAAATGGGCTTACCGCCTGCCGTATTTGCTATTAAGCTTGGTAAAAAGCGGACCGCGAAAGATATCTCTGTCTACCCCGCAAAGGTTAAATAGACATGAGAGCTTATTTATATTTATTACTAGCGCACGCAGCCCGCTTCGCGGGGCTAGATTTTGCTTTATTTTATTTAAACAATAAACTTACATCATTAAATATTTAACTCTCACAATATATTAAATTATTAATTTCTATCCGTATTCATTCTCTTCTATGCTCTTCTCGAGCGGGTGAAGATCATTACCTACACCCATGTACATATCAGTAAATACAATATCATTCTTATCATTTATACAAAACATCGGGCTCAAGTTAATGTCAACAAAGTACTACGTATGGCTTGTATGACAGCTCTTAATGAGGACTCCGATCATCACCAAACTTTACAGGATTACTCGTCAGGTTAATCTGAAGATTCCCTGAAAGTTTTATTGAAATCGGTCCAGCCGTTTCGGAGCTTATAGGGAACAAACCTACACACTTTCTCTTTTATGTACAGTCAACCCTCCTATAACGCGGCACTCTCAGGACGCGGTTTCCATATAACGCGGAGCTGAAATTGCGACAGCCCTCCTATAACGCGGTACTCTTACAGCGCGGTTTCCGTTCAACAACGTCCCATCAGTTCTTTCCGTGCACCCAATGAATAGTTTTAACTGCATATGTTTATATCAGCGTGGTTCACGGGTGGGGCTCCTCGTGCGCTATCTTCCACTTCTATTAAGTAAATAGTTTCGCATCGACAGCGTGCCATGCGTGTGTGTGTCTAACGAAACTGTAACATGAAAGATATATATGTGATCTTTTGACTGCATTGTCGCGTGAACTATAGAAAACAACGTTCTGCTTATGTTGCCATTTTCGACAGATTAGAAAATAGTGAAAATAAAACTCTCACTCAAGTGTGGATGGAATTTTCTATTTTAGATTGTATTAGAACCGTGGCGTGGAGTTAGAAAAAAAGCTACAATCGAAAACCAATGTGAAGATCAACCAAGTGAGGAAGACATTTTGCCCATTAAAAGAAGGCGAGTTAGACGACTCATATCTGACAGTGAGGATGAGTGTTGAAAGATTACATCATTTTACAAAGTCTTTCTTTTGTTTTTGTTGGAAAACAGTTTTTAGTTTAATTTTTGTTTCATTTTTTCATCATTTCCTTATATGAACTCTTCAATTCAATAAAAATAATTTATCTTGTCTTTTGTATTTATTGGTCTCCATATAACGCGGTACGAATGATGTGATTTGTACTTATTCTGAGTCTCTTGTAGCGCGGTTTCCATACAACGCGGTAGACGGTTTCCATAGAACGCGCTACGAATTAGCCTGGTTTGTACGGTTAAATCCGAGTTTCTTATAGCGCGGTTTCCATATAACGCAGTACGCACTCACCGCGTTATAGGAGGGTTGACGGTATATAGATTATTGTTCATGCGTCAATTCTTTATTAACATTCCCACGACCTTCGATTCGTTAAGTAGTACTAAAAATAACTATGTATAATTTTGTATATTAAGTTAATAGTATTTACATACATAATTTGGTTAATAATAAAATAAAGCTCTTTGCTTCTACGCATATATTAATATAACAAGTTATATCACAAAGTTCTGGCGCCTACAGTCTCTTTCTTCTTTTTCATACTCATACGTTGCCAATAATGAGTATTTACCATGTCTTGAATTGTCGAAAACGTTGCAATAAACAATCATTATTTAAACACGATTTTTAGCAGTTCCTTGATGTATGGTTTCACGAAAGGCCCGATTTGCCAACAAAATTAAAATAATACATAATTGAAAGCGGATTGTAAATGACGAGGCTATGCTACAAATATAATTGCGAATTGAGTACCTTTATTTTTGAAATCGGATAATAAATGGAAAACCAATGGACAGCAATGATACGCACGATATTGTGTATACAGATAACGATGTGATCTTCGTGAACTTTCTCAATTACGACCCTTGTAGCATATACCAGGTTTATACTGTGTCGATTAAATACAGTCAACCTGGTAAGTTCTTAAAGTAAGATGCTAAAGTGAGTCGGCCACCAAAGGGCGGCGGCGACGATAAAACAATTTTGAAGCGGCGACGTATATGTACAGGTACTATATGAATGTGGAAGGAGCAAATATTTTTTCTATGTATCGATATTTTTGAGCGATATTTATTGTTTCGATGTATCGATGTAAAAGATATTCAAGAGATACAGATAGAGAGAGAGATATATATAGATATCAAAGTATCGAAAAGGTATAAAAATCGATATTTTTTCAGACCCATAAAAATTTCTATGTTTAAATTTTTTAATATTTGTTCTTGACTTATTAAAAATCACAAACCATTTAAAAGTTATTATGTAAATATTGTAAGATAATTGAAGTACATTAAGCCAAATAGAGAGAGAGAGAGAGAGTAAAATCTCTTGTTATGAAATGTAGAAAATAGTTTACCAAGAAAAATTAAAGGGAAAATAAAAAAAAACACAAGCTATAAAATTATTCGCGACTCATTGATATACGTTGGATGTGGTTTGTCATCGATAGGTTGCGGTTTGTAATTGTATTATAGCTATTTAGTTACAAAATTATGTATTTTTTCATGTATTCTATATCTATTGGTAACCCGCACGACTTCAAGACACTTCTGGTAGTCGTTATGTGAATTATTAAAATTCAAAACGGCTGTAATACTACCGTGAAGAAATAGGTATACCTTTGCGATCTTTAAATCTGTTCGAATTCTATGTACCATATAATATGATATACCTAAGTTGCTTACATCCAAGAACAAACGATTTAAATAACACTAACCGGTGAAACTATAAAAAAAAACATTAAAACTAAATATTAACAACAAAAACGCTTTATCTTCACAAGTATCAAAGCAACAAAACAAATAAGATTAAGAAGCAAGAAACAAACAGATTGACCCATAGAAGATGGCCTTGACTGCTTCACCGGATTGAGAGGTGGCATAGCTCTTAGATCGCTTAGCCTGAACCTCTATTGCTAGTAACTCGACACATGGTTCCCCCGGTGAGGGGTAACCTCGTCTTGAACGGTTACTATGTTACGCGTAAGCATTCCGATCCGAGGGCGCCCGAGAGGGTCGAACCACGATTCGGTCGGTTGCTATTTCACGGATGAAATTAAAAGTATTCAACACTAAATATAGCATCATGTTACCGTAAATGTTTCCGAACGCGCTAATATTAAACATGCTAATTTAACTTTGATAAATTTCCACTACCTTCAGATATAGATAACGATTACGTCAGACGTGTGACGATAGTGGGAACGCGAACGACTTGGAAATTAAATAGAAAATTATGCAAATTGGGCGTCACGGCGACCTCTTTAAAACGTAAAGAGACAAGTGTCCGCAAGTCTCGTCACTGTATACGAAAGTGAAACTTGGAACACTTGCATATACATAAATACATATATTATATCTACTCAGTCTTGAGCGTAGTCACAAATATCTCATCATTTTATACAGAATGTATTTGAATAACCTGATTCCAATTTAAGGGACATTACGCTTTCTGATGTACAAAACAACTGCGTCAGAGTTCCAGAACAATTATGACGTGTGTTCTCTCAAAACAGCCTCTTTTGAGAATGAACCGCGTGGGTTGTAACCCACCATTGGACTATTTCACGAGTCAAATACATGAAAATTTGTTAGCATTAAATAAGAATCAAGACTTCCTATAATACCGGCGTGAAGTGAAGGTATACATTACTAATGCGTATTGAGTGAGTATGATGGTATCTTACTTTTACGATCTTATGCTCGGTAAAGTTCTTGCCAAAAATATATTTTTCGATATAATATATCGTGAGGTTGTATCGATACTACGCGATATATTGTACAAATATATCGATATTTTTCATATTTCGAAATTTGTTTATAATAAAATAGCACTTAATATTAAATATTAGAAAATTTTTGTACTAATAGAGTACTCGGCGCGTAACTGAAAAGTTCTCTAAGGATACCCGTCTAGACTACTTGATTTGATTCTGCTTTCAGTACTGACTACATGCATAGATTATACAATTTATACGAGTCCTGCCATCGTGAAGAGTACGAGTGTAGTAACATACTACTCTATACTCTTCGTGCTGGCAGTTTATTTTATTTAAGTTGTCAACCACAAATAAAAGAAAGAATGTATTGCTCTTTTATTTAATTTCTTACGATATTTCATATATCGGATGAAGTATATCGATATAAGATGATTCGATAATATCGGATTAAAGCGATATATCGCGTCCATATATCGATATTTTAATGCAATTTGAAATATATAATATCATTATTTTGAAACATTTTGTTTATTATTTATTAATAAATTATGAATATAAAAAAATAAATGGGATGGGAAAATGAAAATTTATGGAAAGAGTTGGTCGATTAAAAATAGGTGGTGTCCGCCACTTGACCGATATTTTAGAATGTGCTCTAGATTACAAAAAGGTTGGGAACCCCTGGCCTACCGCAATCTTTCCCAGCAAACGGGGCTGTTGTCAAGAGTACACTCTTACTAGACGTTTGCTAAGACTACAACTCCAAAAATCAATGGGAGTGTAGCACTGAATGTAGCATAAGTTTCAAAAATAAATAATAGTCAACTATGTTTAACAATAAGCTTTGATAACAATAACAAAGAAATATAAAGCATCTCGGATCTCATATCAACCATGACTCATTGACTTTCATTGTCTCATACTCAATCCAACTTGTAACAAAGAAACGAAGTATACAATTATAATAAGATTTGTTTGTAAACAAATTCAGTCTCGGCATGGATTTGTCGAGGTACCGATTTAACATTGCTATCGAATGTAAATAAACGTCATTGAGACCGTATGCCTGGTCAGGTGATAATCCAGATATAAACCTTGGCGCCGGCGGTAACGTACAGATTAATGATAATATTTGACATTTTAATACTTGCAACGGGACAGTTCTGTCGACCAAACCAGTCCAATGCCAAGCGCACATGCAATTTAGCTCCAGTGACTTTTCTCCAGTCGCACTCAAAATAAGCCATCATGTCACCGATATTGAAAACGTTGGCAAACTTTTACATTCTATTAATACGCTGCAAATTTTCTCGGACGATTTACCATTTGAAAACAACTTTCCCCTCCGACAGTTACTGGTGCGATGTTTGTTTATTATTATCGTTACTTTTATCAACAGGATGCGAAGCTGCAAAGGTACTCGGTAAAATATCTTTTGCTTCATTCAGCTGATTAGCCACTTTGTCACGCTTGCGATATTGTAAACGTCCGGTACGTTATGATTGGACTATTAACGTCGTTGTTTGTGAAACAGTTCTTAAACATATAACGCGTCCACTTTTTCGATCGATCATGGACGCTGACAGCTACAATTTCACCGGAATATGAAAGGAGGCAGGTCGCTCAGTCTGAACCTCTTTCGAGAGTAGACCACAAGGGCCGCCAAGACTGAACCACGGCTTGTGCGGTTACTATATAGTTCATAGTAATCCAGTTAGAATTCCAATCCGAATGTACTATAAAGGGCCTAAGTACGACTTGGTCGGTAGCTTTTATCGAAAAACTAACGCGTGTTCATTTTTGGCAATCTGTACTTAAACGTATATAAGATAATAATAACTACATAACAGACAACTTACTCATTTGGAGCCGCCGTGTATCTGTCCCCCTTTCCGTAAGCAGAGCCATTTATTAAAGCACAATCATTCGTAGGTAATTCAGCTTTTCCATTCGCCATGATCCCTTGATATCTCATGATAATTCACTCACATAAGCAGTTAAGTAATTTACAAACAAAATTTCACTTTTGTAGGTACGATCGCTCACAATGTTTACGTACTGGAATGTCATGAACTTATCACTATAAAACAACACTAGATGTAAATAGAAATCTTTGTACGCGCTTGTTAGCACACGTATTGGCAAATTGCGGGAAGCGTTTGAGTGGATATCCTTGACAGTAACAAGGTTAAAAATACCATTCTAAAATATAGATGTACGTTATTTGAATTGCGTACGTTTGGCACCGTGCGTGCATAATCCTTTTATGCTTAGTTACGTTCAGACAAAAGCACATGCATCTTTATAATAACACGTGAATCTAAAAACATATACAATCTATAGGTAATTAATAGTAAATGAAACACAACGTGGAAAGATACAGGAGGGCAAAGTGCCTGGGGGAGCGCTAACAGGACTCAGTAATCGATAATATTTCCCCAGACTACAGCCAATATGTTTTCTCTCGTCTAAATCATATTTAAGCCTTGCCGACTGGATTCGTGGCGCAATATGTTCATTTAAATAACTAATTTTGCAATATTTTGCAATATTATATCTATAAGACGAACATTGTAATTCAAAAACATGTCTATTTTCTATAATACATTAAGTGTACTCGTAAATTTAACGATATAAAAGTAACGCTTTATATAAATATAGTTATTTATAACTGTTATAATTTTAGTTTAATGAATCAACGATAACAATTTAAGATTTTTAATAATAATAATTTAATTTAATGCGTAGTTGTAAGTAAGAACAATAAAGTGATTGTACTGTATATTACAATTACAATATTATGACTCACAATCACATTGTATATCAATCAAAAAAGAATTCAAACATAAACTCAATTAAATTTCTACTATATATACAAATATTGTAACACTACAAAAAATTCATTAGCAATACAACAACAGCTAGAGCAACAAGCACAAATCATGTGTGCGAACAACGTCCAAAACGAAGCTAAAAAGGATACGTGCACGCAAGGGCAGCCTTGTTACAACAAAGTATAAATTCTTCGCAACAACAACAACATTTGAATGGTATATCCACTAACACAGTTCTACAACACGGAAAGTGGTCGTATGCTTAGTTACAGCTATCTAGATCGTCATCGATAAGATATTAACGAGCACTGACGTTGACTGGTCGTGTCAGTCAGACGCGGCCGCGTACACTGAGCCCACTCGGGCACTGGGCATGATACAGACACTTCCCCCACGACCGACTACGAACAGCTGATTCATTCGATCCGCGGCACTAATACACCGTTTACGAACAACGTCTAGTATTTTATGGTGTCAAAATTCACTGGTGACCGTCTTAAAAACGAACCGATTCAATTACTGTATGTTATTACAATTAATATGAAACTAAAAATGACAGAGCACAGTACAAAATTCCTAGGCAAATCTTTTGCGGTTGAAACTGTCCGCCTCGGGAATGCTATGCCAAACAGTATATGACAAAGACAGATGCACAAAATCCTTGACAGCTGTTAAGAACCTAGTATTAGGCACTCTCTTTCTGGTATAGATATGTTGATATATGATTTATGGTGTTGATTATTTATGTTGTTGCATGTGTATTTTTATTATATAATTTTGCTTCAATGATTAACGTGTTAATTGCTGCGCAAGAAAGTATATTCATTCATTCGTTCGAATTAGCGAAAACATTTTTCCCTAAACTTAACTTTTAACTGACCTTTCTCTTTTACTTAATTGTGCTTAATTAGGTTAACCAGCCACACATGGGCAATGGCTCATTTTTTAGTTTTAACAGAAAATACCGATTTTCTAAAATTATGCATCAGAATTTATACATATTTTTATAGGAATGGGCAAATGAGAATGCGGCTCACCGTGATCATCCCTGCCTTACGTGTAATAAATAAAGCATATAGGCATATATAATTCATTTATATAGGATAATCATAAATTAATTTGAGCGGTCTTGCTTATCACCCAGAGAAGTAAACTGGGACTTTCATTTTCCTCCTGGCCACTAAATTACCCAATGTGTAGGATACATTACTACAACGATATGGCATAAAATACAACCCGCATTTACATATTTTTATATAAATATATGTAACTTGCGAGGTTCTCTCAACCCACTTTCCAAAACAGCTTACCTAATTTTAATAGTCTAGTGGCTAAACTACTTTGGAAGTACAATCTGGTGATCTTGGTTTCGAACGCTAGCTGTCTATTACATATAATAAATTTGCGTCCAATATATGGCTATGGGCACACCCCTTGACGTATCCTATATACGTGCGACGTATATAGTGCCTACCCTATATACGTTTTATTTTGGGAATTAAAATCTGACATAAATCCAAGAAAGTAGCGAGTCAAGTGTACTAATCAACGAGTTAACGACTGTACGTAAACAAAAAAAAAGGATTTTAAATTAATCTGGAGACGCACTAATACTGGCCGTATTTGTTCGTCTCCAGATTGGGAAGAAAACGTTCCAATTCGATTATCATAACTCAAGAGCAGGACATTTATTTTACGCATTTAACAGGGAAAATAGCAACTCATTCGAATTTATGATCGTGTATCATACTGCTGAATAGCTGACTTAATAAATTCAGACTCGGATCTCACGTCCGTTCTTAGAAATAGTAGATAATACAACGACAAATGGAAGAAATGAGCGGTCGATTGAGATAATGGCACGGAAACGTTTCCTTGTGAATCACGACTGTTGTGATCAGCATACACTGACCTTTTAAGTAAGTTGTAAACTATATGCAGCATGCAGAATTGCTTAGGGGTATGCTTTCACAGACTTCGCTGGGCTAGATTTTGCTTTATTTTTGAAATGTAATCATCGTTCAATCATCGTTATTGTAATATAATTTCTAGGAATAAAGGGCTAGATATTTCTTCACGATAATTTATATGACTAACAATGAATGACCTGCGTATGTGCGTTTGCGTTATTCCGAGAAGCAAAGAAACACGGCACTTAGCACTGATAAGGCCAGTTTGTTTTATAAATTTTGTTCTACCTTCATTAGTGTTTTCATTGTTATATAACGGAGTAGAACCGTTATATTAATGAAATGCGTTTTACAATGAATTACTTTACGCTTGTTATGCAATCGGCAGTCACCAACTATACCACTATAGAACTACTAGTCCAATTTCTATGTGGATTGTTCATGAATGCAGTAAATATATATATAAAAATATTTAATATAATGTTTTGTATAGTAATACAAAACATTATATTAAATAACTGGTAGCTGTTGTTTTGTTTTGTTTAGTTCTCGATTGGAGACCACGGACCAGCAAGCGCAGTGTGGGACGTCTACGTGGTCTGACGACCTCATAAAGGTCGCAGGACGCAGCTGGATGCGGGCCGCTTACAACCGGTCCCTTTGGAAATCTTTGGGGGAAGCCTATGTCCAGCAGTGGATTTTTTACGGCTGAAATGATGATGATGATGAATATATTGTGTGTTATATAAATTTATTGTATATGCGTGTTATAGGCGCGAAAATAAAAGAATTTCCATAGAAATTGTGCAGCCTTCTGAGCACTTTAAACAGAGAGCAAAGAGTCATACAACTTAAAATTAAACCGGTTAAGATACATGGCTGACTTGAAACATGAGGGTCTATGTAGGATGCTCTAAAAGTCCGCAATCTGCGATCGTGTTCAAGGAACCCTTTTTTGAAGTCGGTTAAAACCACAAGTTCTCGTAAATATCGATTCCTATCACATTTATGATTCGTAAGGCTATTTAAATTAAAATTTCAATATAGAAGTTGGCCGGCTGCTGTAATTAACCGAAACACACCACAAGATCTTAAAATACTGTGAGATAATTCTGGGTAGATGAGGAACAAAATTAATAATTATATTCAGACAGTAACCAACAACAATTACCGCATAAAGACATCAAACAACTCGAATTATATTTAAGACCGTGGGTTAAATGAGATTTAATTAAGAACAAATGTAAAAGAGCACCGATAATCCAAAATTAGTGCTTGATCATGATCCAACCCTAAGTTTAAGATTCCAGCCTTTTGCTGGTTGTGCACATAATACAAGACAATACAACGCTCGTTGTATGAATTGAATTCCCAAGGTTAATGAAATCATTAAAAAGGAGGATATAGCTAGCTGCATGGAATTTTAATACCATACTCCATACACTTACATCATAATTTTTTGTACGTACCGAAAATTATCAGTATTATAATGTTATTTAAATTAGACGATATAAAATTCTTAAAATTAACTTGTTTTTAGTGTTTAACATTCACAATTACGATTTCGAAAAGTAATAAAGCTCACACGATAGACTGAAAAGAAACAATATTTAACCTTGATATGTTCATATCGTTATCGCGACCTAGCAACGGAACACAAAACAAGTGTTGCAAGAAGTCGCTTACCTGTGCGCAAGATCCCGCTTATCAAACCAGGTGCTGTGCATTGTGGTCAGTGACTCTGCGAAACTATCTAATTCCAGTTCACTCTTGTCACTCCTCGCCAGCGGCTTGTCGACTCCAACTATCGACTTGTCAGGAATTTCTACGGCTTCATCGCCTGCTAGGAACGTCACCACCGGTTTCCGTTTCGACGATGAGTTTGCGCGTGCGCGAATATCGTTCGGATTCAACGCCGGGGACAACGGATACGCGCTTTCGAATCCGTCGGGCATTTTTAATTAGCAAAATTCAATGAATTAAAAACGATCAACTGATCGACAATTTTAACTGTTCTCAACGAAGTTTGAGACAGTACTGGGGATAATTTAACAACAACGCTTGCAATCCATGTTAATAGTTACACATTGACCTCGGCGCATTGATAACCTATTGACTGCTCCGTACGTACACGTATAAACATAACATCTTCGGATCAAAATAATTACTACGCTTTATTTCTCAGCTTATGTTTTTGCTCGTCTCATAATACGATGCATTAGAGTGCTATGCGATCGGAGAATCGAAATTTTAATTCAGGCAACTATTCTCAATGTTTTAGACTTGTTCATTTACAAAATTATAAAAATTCACACTCATTATAAAAATATTTTGAAACCTTTGAAAAAGAAAAGGGTTCTCAAATTGTCTATACTTAATCTTTTTGCACCCGTCGCGCTGTCATTTAAGTCCTGATTTATTTTCGAGTTTGATGTCATTTAGTTTCTGTATTAATATTCTTGGCTTGGGGTCTTGAGTTCCAATGATACACTAGATTTTTAAAAATCGTAAGGATAAATGCTTCTGTTTAAGATATTGATAGATTAGTTTACATAGAAGTTTTAAACTACAGTACTTCTATATGTATTGTTTTTCTGCATAATTCTCTTCAAGCAGCCTGGAAGTGCTCATAATGGTTTCCTTGGGGGGCTTTCAGCACCGGACATTTTAGGGGCCATTTGGTCCCCTTGCCGTTACAGCCTCTTCCAACCGGTTGTCCGACTGTGTGTATGATTATGCTGCCAATTAGTATTGCACGATATATATCGATATTACATAAAATATCGATATATTTGGCGCGATATATCGTTTCAATTCGATATTATCGAATCATCTAATGTCGTTATATTTCATCCGATATACGAAATATCGTAAGAAATTAAATAAAAAAGCATTCCATTCTTTCTTTTATTTGTGGTTGACAAGTTGAATAAAATATAACCCTTACATGCGCTGCCATCACGAAGAGTGTAATGTAGTATGTTACTACAGTCCTTTTCTTCACGATGGCAGGACTCCTTGTATAAATTATATAAACTATGCACGTAGTCTGTACAACTAGCAGAATCAAATCAAATACTCTGGACTGCTATCCGAAGCGAGAACTCCTAGTTACGCGCCGAGTACTCTATTAGTACAAAGCTTTTCTAATAATTAATTATAAACAAATTTCGATATATGAAAAATATCGATATATTTGTACAATATATCGCGTAGTATCGATACAACTTCACGATATATTATATAGAGAAATTTATTTTTTTTTGGCATGAACATCCCAACTGCCAATGGTAGGTCGTCAGCGCCTCTTTAGTTTTCAAGGAGAGAGTCCAACGACACGGTTCACGCTACGCCGCCGTCATTCGGTGCGTGCAGGTGAGGTTATATGTATTGTTAGGGAGCTCTAACGCCGGCAAAGAAAGGAACAACAACACGTAACAATCACTAGGTTTAACACAACAATAAATAGTAAAGGTAAAGAAAAAGAGAATATAAGTCTAGCAGTCCTTGAACGATGTTGCCGCTCCGAGCGAGCCGGCCGAATGCATTGCGGAATGCATGCAGCATGCGGGGTGCGCGCGCGCCCTTTATTCAAAATGTTATGCTGGTCTTTCCTAATAGTATTGTATATGACCTGTATCCTTGACACTAGATCCGAACTTTCCCCCAATATTATTGTATACGCATTAAATGAAGAAAAAGTAATTTAGATCGGGGTAATACATACCGGGGCACTATAATACCTAATCTTTCCCTTAATTATTACACCTGCTAAAACGTTTTTGTGTCTAATTTAAGGTGGAATGGTAGAGAATCCACTAACGGCATTAAGGCTAACTTTGTGCGTTTTAGTTTAAAATGTTACTATAAGTATAAATAAATGTGGCCGATGACATTTTCTACATATCAGATTGCAGACGATGTTCCCATGTTCGAAATTGTTCACGGAGACATTATATAATACAGTTTCGGACATAGTAATACAATAAGCTTAATCACTTCCGTGATATATACACGTGAATACCTCACACGAGTACATTTCTATGGCAATGGTTAAAAGCAATAAATAATTTCCGTGCAATTGATAATTATCACCTTGATCGAAATCAGCCAGGTGTTCTCAACATTTCCGTTATTTCTGTCTACATATTGTACAGTACTGCACTTGTAAAAATCTAAAAATAACGACTGTACCAATGTCTCATTTTACACATAGCCGATTATTACAACGTATAGTAATTTACCAAGTCTGTTTACTGAGAGTTACCACATTTTTACCACACTTTACCAACTTTAAAAAAGGAGAAGGTTTCAAATTTGTCTGTATTTTTTTTAATGATTGCGCACTCATAGTGCCAGTTATTAGCGTAGTGTCATTTATTAGCCGATTTTGATTTTTTTTTTGTTTGTTCGAAAGGATTTTCTTTCAATTACTTCCCATATGAAATTTGTTGGCCTACTACTAACTATTGGTAACCTATTAATTACTTTGAGTTCAGAAAAATATCACTTATAAAAGTCGTAAAGAGTAATGCTTTTTGATTGAGATATCGATAGGTTTATGGCAATGCAAAACTAGGTAAGTATTTTTTTTGTCTAGGGGGCGGTAAATCTTCAAAAAGATACCCCGCCTTCATGTGGGACAGCGGAGTTTTGTGGGGTTCTTACCCAATAAAACCCCCCCGGTAGCCCTTCGTCGGAGCATTGTGACGAGCTCCGGGATCACCAGTGAAACGCACCAGAGCTCATCTGCACTATGTTCTAGGAGAGCACGTCCCGGGGGCGGGGAGGAGTTTAATTCCTCCCCCCTGTGCCCTCGCAGTGCAAGACGACACGGGCCAGGTAAGTATGTCTTAACCAGCCAAGGAACGAATGTGTAAGAAGAAAGAGAACCACAATGAAATTTTGTAACGTTTGTAGTTCTTTCGTGTTATATCTTCACTTATTCCCACCAGTGGAGTCTCCTTTTCTTAACTCTACGGCATACTGCTCCAAACCGTACTAAAGTAGACTACAAATCTGCAGCTATCTACAGGTGGCTAGACAACTATCCTAAATAAACCAGACATGAAATACCGGCAACAGGCATCATTTCCTAAAGACCGAGGCGTCTGTTCCTGTGATCGCGAATCCGCGTACTGAGCTTGACGGCAAATCTCCCGAACTAAGACGTCCAACTTCAGTCCAACAAGTCCAATTTTTCTACATAAAAAAGGACACTGAATGAAATGGAACTGCTTACTAAATATTAATTACTTTATTTTCTGATTGTTGCCACGTTATATCAACTGGGAAATATTTATGTTTTAAGACAGCAGTTTAATAATATTTACAAGTAGCATTTGTGAGTTGCACAAATATTTAAATCAACTCAATCTCAAAGCTGGATACTATAACCATTCCCCACGGCCACAATCCTATGAGTATGCTAGCATACTAATTCCTTCTTCCCCTTAATTTCTTTGTAATGCGTGTACGGTATGTGGAACAGTTGCAAGTGTCAAGGATACTGTCACATAGTAGCCTGATTTGAACATACAATTTCATGGTCTCAAAGAAGGAAAAATCGAATTTTTCGTCAAAAAGCTCTACTGAGGATACCGTCTGCTGTGTAAAGCGAGGTATGACAACCCATTGTTACAGTTGAACAAAATGAAGGTAAAATTATAATACTAATATAACTAAACTAGTTCTCATCCCTAGCCTGGGGCTCTTTTGCTATTCCAATTAACCGTTTTGCAATGGTAAGCAGCCTTGGTTCATGCTTAATTAATCAATTTGAAAGTGTTTAGAACCCTAAATTCAAATAATTGATTGTTGCCATTCCAGACACACAAAATAATATGATACTTTGTGTCCTAGATAGGAAAGACTCAAAAGCAGTGTTTTTGGAAATTGTTTTGAGAGGCTTATGTACAGCATGGATGTCTTGGAACAATGATCTTGATGTTAGTACACATTTATCCTTATCTTATAACAATTAACAGTGACATTTTTTTATACATAAATGCAATATAAGTACCATCATTCATTAGCTTTATACTGAAATCCTTGCATTTCCTTTGGGATACCGATTAATTTGTTTATAAATTTAAATTCTTTCTTGCCCTTATAAAATATAACTAAGACTTTTTTCTAATTTTTGTACCGATTAATACTTATTTTGCAAAGAATTATAACTATTGAATATGCTATTAATCACAACGATTGAATGCACAAATAACATAGACTAAACAATTTTGTACTCCTTATCATACTAAATTCCAATACTAATTAATTTTAAACTGGGAAGTGTTAAATTAAATTTCTCACCTGTGTTCAACTCTTCTGTAATATTTCTTTGAAATAATTTGACTCTCATGACCAAATAAAATTTCCTTGTTTAGTACAGTTTCCATTTCTGTTGGAATTTGACTAGTATGTCTGATATGCAATGTTGTAATTACAGTAATTGCTTTTCTTCTTTGGTTCTTTTGCAATCCTAAGATTACTCCTATAAATCTATTCATGCACTATTCACTATATTATGTCCTTAAAATGATTTATCTGCAACAAAATAATAAGCCTTAGATAACGATCGAGAAATGTAGTTCTCACTTAATAAAATACTAAAAACAGATCTAAAAAAAGTCTTTCGTAATTGTACAGAAATATAATATTTTAAAATATTAATGCACTAAATTTCGGCTTTAAAAAAAATGTCTATAAATTTTTGGAGTTCATATTACAAAATTCACTTTGTTCTAATTATAGATTTTTGTTAAAATGAGTCATTACCCAAAAACAATATTTAAAATAATCTTACCAATGCAAGTTGCATTACATTTGTAAAATCGTAGCATTACACAAAATACATAAAACAACCACCAATTTCAGCCGATACTAGCACTTCAATCGAACCGTCTATGTGTTAAACAGATAACAATAATTAACGAAGATAAAACAAAATAACCGCAATATGATTGCGAGTACGTTATAGTTGAAAAACGTACCGCAATTAGTGTTGTCGTTGGGTCTAAAATCGCACTCGAAGGCTGCTATATCTCTAAATTATTTATCAAAGTAAAACGTATGGCAACACATTTGACTATATTACCTTAGTGAAGCCCACCCGCAAGACCCCATTAACAAGCGATATTTTGATATTTAAGTATTGCAAAGGAGGATCCTAGTAATTAAAAAAAGCGTTTTGCTGGCAGACAGATTTGTTCTGTTAAGTTCTTTAATTATATTTTTGTCTAGAAAAAAAAATGGCGCGGGGTCTCATGGGGGGATCATCTAACTTACATTTTACCATTTTAATCTTAGACGTAAGAAATAAGTGTATACGTTTTAAAAATACTTGGCTTAAAGGTCTTGTTACCAAGCCATAAAATATTCATCAAAATATTTTTGTCTACATTGGTTTTGAGGAACAAAATCGAACATTTTGCAAATGTTGCATTTGTGAAAAATGTGTGAATTTTTATTAGTAAAATGCACAGCATTAATAATTATTATTTATCTAAACACTTTCCAAGTGATTGAGTGAGATAAGCTGTTACAGCGTTATACACAAAACATGTAACGTGTAATAATATTTCAAACTGATAATTTCTTACTTTACAGTGAATGCTCAATGAACTAGTAAAACTAGTTTAAGGATTCTATCGTGGTACTTTTTAAATAATTAATTTAGTTTTAATGCCCGGGAAACATCTAATTTAATAGTAAAAGTAAGCCACAATTAAATCAGTACATGTAGTTTTATCTGTGCTACTACTATTATTTACTAAGCTTTTCGCATCACTATTAATTAAACGTTTTTGAGTCGATTGCTACTATGACGTTAATATAATTTTGTGTAAAAAGGAATGTTTGTAATATTTCATAATTGATAAATAGGACTGATATTGCTTATTACTCAAAAATATGATTTAATAATTTTATTTGTGTTAAGATAAATGTTTAATTCGTAGTGTCTAATGGCTTATACAGAAAAGGTGTCCCTTAATGGCACCGCTCTTTCATTTTTGTTCTACGAGTGTGTTAATTCATTGAACAGCCATGTATGTAATAGGAAGAAATACTATTAATAGTTTTTAATTTAATAAACATATGTGTATGCTATAACTATAATTGTCTTTTGTTTTTAGGAAGGTTTCTTAATCGGAAATGTCACTTCAGAAATAACTAATCACATATCAGATTCCCAAAATGACAGTGCACGACTGGACACTCAAATATTTATTACGACGGTATTGCCCCTCCCATCAGTGGCTTTGTTTTATTTCTCCACTGGCAAAATTAAGGAAGATATTTTATCCGGATTACTCTCAGACACAGCAAATCAAATCGTTGGCTGGTATAAATATAGGAGGAATAGTAGTATTAAACCCACTTTTAGGGATAAGTTAATATCTAGGGGACTACAAAAATACTTTGAAAAGTATCATGAAAGGAAGAATTTTGTTACCTGCAATTTATCGTTGAAAACTTCATCAGTTGGTTCAACACATACATTTACATACAGATTTGGAAAAATCAATTGTCTCAATATGTATGAGTATATTGAAGATGTTACTGCTAATTTGGGTGAAGAATTAACAGGGTATAAAAGGCCTTACAAAATTTCACCACATAGCATCTTCAATAAAATTGTCAGGGAAAGCAATGTTCAGAATAACAATACAAATGATGCAATTTTACGCATACAGGGAGCTGTTGATGTTATACTCATCAGAGAAGCCAAGCTCGCTGCTAGAAATGAGAGTACCATCAGAGAACTAGAAGCAGAAGTGAAACAAATGACTACAATTTTATCTGACAAGCACATGGTGGATTTGCAAGCTGCATACAATAAGCTAATGGAGGAGAAATTGATAGATAGAGAGGTTGAGATGGCTGAAGCCTGTGTTGAAGCATTAAAATCCTCTCCTATCGTTGATGTAATGAGCATTCCGAATATATTTATTAATAGCAACAATCTATCAGATAGTGAAAATTCAGTACAATTAATTGACAATGATTCTAAAGATAGAAGTCCAAGTCCAATTATAGCACCATCTACTTCAACAAAACAGCCAATTTTGAACTATGCAGCTGCTCTGAAAAGAAGTTCAGATATACCATCCACAAGTGTAAGTCTCATTATAAAATACCTTATTATTTATATTCTACTTTCATTTACAGATATTGTACTAATTTAGGGAGTGGCTCACATGATGTTACGTGACCAATGCAGTATCTTCTATACAACCATCACAATAGGTAGTGCAGACTTTTCTGCTTTACCTGCTGTTCTGAAATACAATGCAAATCATTGCATAATAGAATGGTGATTGAATATGATGATAAGAAAACTTACAGTAATGGGATACCAGCCATTAACTTGCTGTAGATGGAATTTGCAGTCAGGTAGGCTGGAGATGGGGATGCCACAAGGCGTTCAAATTAGCAGGTGTGGCTCTTGATTGTAATGTATAAGCGATCCATTAGCAGTGCCATATGCAACAATGGTGGAACATCTTGTGGGGTTTAGTTGGTAAGGGCCCGACATAATTTGTCCTTCTCCTGGGCGACGAGTACGCAGTTAGGTATGTTCCCCACAAGTAAAAACAAAAAAGATGGAATTTGGAGATGTATTGTGATGAACAAACCAAATAAGCAATTTAACTTCATCAAATCTATTGTGAGTTTGTAGAGAAAAGGTTTTAAGTGTTTAAACAATACTTTTTGAAATGATAAAAAACTGTAGTTTTATGAATTTATTATATGTTTTGGTTTCACTATCTTTCTTTTTTGTTTATTACTCTTGTCTATTGCCATAATTATTGGCGCATTGGTCTCTAGTCACACTAATTTAATGCCATTTGATCAACACCTTTTAATTCTTTTTTATTCAAACTGGTTCACCGTCATCATCATCAGCCTGTCACAGTCCACTGCTGTACATAAGCCTCTCCAAAGGCATACCATCGTCCACAATCCTCGGCCACTCTCATCCAGTTTCTGTCGGCCGTCCTGCGAAGATCGTCGCTCCACCTTGTCTTAGGGCGTCCCACTCCGCGTTTGCGTCTCTGGTTATTATCTACTAAAAATATGTTGTTTGTTACAGAAAGCGAATGACTTTCATGTGGATCTAATTAACTTTGACATTGAAGAAAAACATATTCAGAAACCAATCTTCAACAGTGATAATCTGAAATCGTTAGATGATAGTTCGCCGGAGTATCAATAAGTGCCTTAGGTGTATATTTCATTCTCTAGTTACCATACAATTTAATGAAAATTTTCGCTCTTTCAAAAATTAACACTCTACTTTTTGTTACTTAATTTTTTTTAAAATAAGTGTTATATTGTTTTTTAATGCTGTAGCATCACTAAATAATTTTGTGAATTAACAGTCATTTTATCTAAATGAGAGGAGCTTGAAGTAATGTATTTTGAACTACTCCTTTCGAAAAAGTTCTAAATTCGGTGATTTTTTAATGATCTGCTCTCCTACCCATTTAATTTTTTTTATTTGAAAAGATTTGCTGATATTGGTAGGTTTTTGAATGAGCAAGAATGATATAGAAGAAAGGGAAATAGGCGCCAGAATTTTGTAATATAACTACCATACTTCGAAAATAATTAAACCCTCATTAGGTAACGCGTTATAGATTTGGATTTCCGATGCAATTGTAGTTGGTTTGTGTTTTTACTTATAAATATACTGATCTATCATCAAATATATACATTTGACATAAATAGAATATTTTGTGTTCAGTAATTTCTGCATTCTCCATATAACGTAAAAGTGATTTGTCTTTAATTTATGCTAATTCTACTCATTGAATAAAAATCCTTCCACATATATCATTGTGGTTTAATCTTATTTAGATTTCATTGAATCCAAAAATTGCTAGTGTCAAGTTCCTCTCATCGCGTTTTCATTTTGTTTTGTGGTGCTGATGTGTGATCCATGTTTACAGTGCTTAAGATATTTTGTTCAACATAAAAATTAACTTGTGATACGCAAGTATTAATAGGAGCCCCATGTATCTGACTACCACATTACACCTGATCCGGCATTTGACTCATGATATAAGTAAGCAGTTTTGTATTTGTGAAGCCTGATTTTCCAATTTTACTCACCACTTGATCCAAAAGCTTCCCCTGTATGTATATAATATATTAGTTTTTGACGAAACTGATTACACTTATTCTTCATTTTAACTATCTTTAGAATAGATTGGTAGTTCTTATGGCTATGTTGTACAGACTATTTTTGTAATAAAGTCAGTTAATGTATAATCGTTTCATGATTTCACATCCCAAAAATTTGCAGCATGGTGTGATTGCTAGGTACAGGAGTGCCGAAGCGGTAGGGAAAAGTTTTTTTAATAGGGTAAAAACTAGTATAACGGAAGGATTGGTGAGGAGCGAATAACGCGGTGGAGGGGGGAGGTGGCGAGCGCGAGTGATTGTGTTGGTTGGCGGAGGTTCGCTTCTTTGTCAGTAAAGCAAAAATAAAGTATACATAAAAATTAAGTGTGTTCTTTTCTTTAAATTGTGAAATATATAATAGTAGTAGAGTTATACTAGACTTGACCACGATCTCACCTGATGTTAAGGGGTGATAAAGACGAAAGATAGTATGCGCTAGTTTAGTAAGTGCCTTGAAGGCTCCCACGTCTTACTTGTTGATAAGTACACATCCACATATTCAAATCAAAACTTCTGTTAGCTAGCAACACATGACATCCAGCGATTGTTATGCATAATAACTACTTCCAAAGATATCTTAATGATTTACCTGAACCTTATTGTATCTTTAATTAATAATTTAGTTGATCGTCACATGAACTTGGCATTGTAAACAATAGTTGTAACTTTATTGAAGTTCCTAATCGGCTTGTAATTAATTTAGCTTGTGTGGCTCACATGATGTTAAGTGACCAATGCAGTATCTTCTATACAACCATCACAATAGGTGGTGCAGACTTTTCTGCTCTACCTGCTGTTCTGAAATACAATGCAAATCATTGCATAATACAATGGTGATGAATGGTGATTGAATATGATGATAAGAAAACTTACAGTAATGGGATGCCAGCCGTTAACTTGCTGTAGATGGAATTTACAGTCAGGTAGGCTGGAGATGGGGATGCCACAAGGCATTCAAATTAGCAGGTGTGGCTCTTGATTGTAATGTAGCGATCCATTAACAGTGCCATATGCAACAATGGTGGAACATCTTGTGGGGTTTAGTTGGTAAGGGCCCGACATAATTTGTCCTTCTCCTGGGTGGCCAGTGCAGCGGTTAGGTATGTTCCCACAAGTAAAAACAAAAAGATGGAATTTGGAGATGTATTGTGATGAACAAACCAAATAAGCAATTTAACTTCATCAAATCTATTGTGAGTTTGTAGGGAAAAGTTTTAAGTGTTTAAATAATACTTTTGAAATGATAAAAACTGTAGTTTTATGAATTTATATTATAATTATATTTATATATGTTTTGGTTTCACTATCTTTCTTTTTGTTTATTACTCTTGTCTATTGCCATAATTATTGGTAGCGTTGGTCTCTAGTCACACTAATTTAATGCCATTTGATCAACACCTTTTAATTCTTTTTATTCAAACTGGTTCATCGTCATCATCATCAGCCTGTCACAGTCCACTGCTGCCACGGCCACTCTCATCCAGTTTCTGTCAGCCGTCCTGCGAAGATCGTCGCTCCACCTTGTCTTAGGCGTCCCACTCTGCGTTTGCCTCTCTGGTTATTATCTACTAAAAATATGTTGTTTGTTACAGAAAGCGAATGACTTTCATGTGGACCTAATCAATTTCGACATTGAAGAAAAACATATTCAGAAACCAATCTTCAACAGTGATAATCTGAAATCGTTAGATGATAGTTCGCCGAGTATCAATAAGTGCCTTAGGTGTATATTTCATTCTCTAGTTACCATACAATTTAATGAAAATTTTCGCTCTTTCAAAAATTAACACTCTACTTTTTGTTACTTAATTTTTTTTAAAATAAGTGTTATATTGTTTTTTAATGCTGTAGCATCACTAAATAATTTTGTGAATTAACAGTCATTTTATCTAAATGAGAGGAGCTTGAAGTAATGTATTTTTGAACTACTCCTTTCGAAAAAAGTTCTAAATTCGGTGATTTTTTTAATGATCTGCTCTCCTACCCATTTCGTTTTTTTTATTTGAAAAGATTTGCTGATATTGGTAGGTTTTTGAATGAGCAAGAATGATATAGAAGAAAGGGAAATAGGCGCCAGAATTTTGTAATATAACTACCATACTTCGAAAATAATTAAACCCTCATTAGGTAACGCGTTATAGATTTGGATTTCCGATGCAATTGTAGTTGGTTTGTGTTTTTACTTATAAATATACTGATCTATCAGCACATTTGACATAAATAGAATATTTTGTATTCAGTAATTTCTGCATTCTCCATATAACGTAAAAGTGATTTGTCTTTAATTTATGCTAATTCTACTCATTGAATAAAAATCCTTCCACATATATCATTGTGGTTTAATCTTATTTAGATTTCATTGAATCCAAAAAATTGCTAGTGTCAAGTTCCTCTCATCGCGTTTTTCATTTAGCTTTGTGGTGCTGATGTGTGATCCATGTTTACAGTGCTTAAGTTATTTTGTTCAACATAAAAATTAACTTGTGATACGCAAGTAGTAATAGAATTTTGAGAAATCTTAACTATTTTTGAGATTTAAAGTGTATAATAATGTATACGACTACCACATTACACCTGATCCGGCATTTGACTCATGATATAAGTAAGCAGTTTTGTATTTGTGAAGCCTGATTTTCCAATTTTACTCACCACTTGATCCAAAAGCTTCCCCTGTATGTATATAATATATTAGTTTTTGACGAAACTGATTACACTTATTCTTCATTTTAACTATCTTTAGAATAGATTGGTAGTTCTTATGGCTATGTTGTACAGACTATTTTTGTAATAAAGTCACTTTATCTAAATGAGAGGAGCTTGAAGTAATGTATTTTTGAACTACTCCTTTCGAAAAAGTTCTAAATTCGGTGATTTTTTAATGATCTGCTCTCCTACCGATTTATTTTTTTATTTGAAAAGATTTGCTGATATTGGTAGGTTTTTGAATGAGCAAGAATGATATAGAAGAAAGGGAAATAGGCGCCAGAATTTTGTAATATAACTACCATACTTCGAAAATAATTAAACCCTCATTAGGTAACGCGTTATAGATTTGGATTTCCGATGCAATTGTAGTTGGTTTGTGTTTTTACTTATAAATATACTGATCTATCAGCACATTTGACATAAATAGAATATTTTGTATTCAGTAATTTCTGCATTCTCCATATAACGTAAAAGTGATTTGTCTTTAATTTATGCTAATTCTACTCATTGAATAAAAATCCTTCCACATATATCATTGTGGTTTAATCTTATTTAGATTTCATTGAATCCAAAAAATTGCTAGTGTCAAGTTCCTCTCATCGCGTTTTTCATTTAGCTTTGTGGTGCTGATGTGTGATCCATGTTTACAGTGCTTAAGATATTTTGTTCAACATAAAAATTAAGTGTGTTCTTTTCTTTAAATTTTCAAATATAAAATAGTAGTAGAGTTATACTAGGCTTGACCACGATCTCACCTGATGTTAAGTGGTGATAAAGACGAAAGATGGTATGCGCTAGTTTAGTAAGTGCCTTGAAGGCTCCCACGTCTTGTTGATAAGTACACATCCACATATTCAACTCAAAACTTCTGTTAGCTGGCAACACATGACATCCAGCGATTGTTATGCATAATAACTACTTCCAAAGATATCTTAATGATTTACCTGAACCTTATTGTATCTTTAATTTTTAAATTAGTTGATCGTCACATGAACTAAATTAAAATATAAATACATAAACTTTATTAGTTCCTAATCTAACTTCTAATTAATTTTGTATAAAGATTGTGAGGACGCGCAGTTGTGACGTATTCGTTATAAATAATTCTTTGTACAACGTTACACTGTCTCAATAAAGCGAGTGTATTAGTTGTTGGACTATTTTATTCCACGAGATCTACAAATTATAACACTTCATTGTGGATTTATATTGAAGCTGTCAGCGCAAAAGTGGCCTAACCCTTAAAACTCGCTAAAACTGTCTCTTGTTTCTCCAATCTTAAACAAGATATAGGCTTGTTGTGTATATTAAAATAAAGCAAGTTCTAAATACTTGTTGTAGATAAGTCGTGAAATGTTTTACTTAGGTTTGAAAGTGTATTATAGATTCTAATATAATAAGTATGGGAGCAATTAAGACATTTTATCAAATGCAAATCATTTATTCACCAAGTCATTTACAACTTTTAAAACCACATATTTGGTGACAAAAAAAATAAAAATCTATAGATGGAATGAAAAACAGGCGGCGTTATGTAATATAGTAAACATTTAATAACAAAAAGGAAATCGATAAAACCCCTCACCTAATGTTAAATTGTCTTTTACTGAGAAACTGAGTCTTAGAGTTCCCCTTAGGTCTTCGGTGGTGAAAAACAAGTGAAAAGTTCAACTATCAAACATCCTTTATAATTATTATTCTTTCCTACGCTGATTGGCCTGACTGCAACAGTTTCACTAGATTTGCGAAGTGGCACAACTCTTTAAGTAGCCTAGCCTGAATGTCTCTTAGAAGTTACTGCGTAAGAGCTCTGAGAGACCTTGGCTCAGCCTGAGATCAATGGCCTGCTTGTAAAATCACAAATTATATTATTCATGATTTAACTTAAATTATAATAAAAAATGGCAAGAAACTTCAATTCTTAAATATAACCAATACAGAATAACTCATCTCTCTCTCTTTTCAATCATTCATTCTTGCCCCATTGCTGAGGATGGTGACTTCTTTCTTGGCGATTAATCACTTGTAGATGACTCCAGTTCTTCGGAGATCTGGTCCGACCATCTTTTCGGACTCAAGTGAGAATACATAAGGTAATCTCACTAGGATCTGGTCCGACCATCTTTTCGGACCTAGGTGAGAATACAAGAGGTATTCTCACCTGAGTCAGATAACAATTCATTTTACTTAGAAATTTTAGAAGTAACATTTTAATAATGTCTCTAGACACTAAAATGTACATATATCGGTGCAATAGTAATCGGACTGGAGCATTAAGCAAATGCTTTGATCGGCACAAAGCCAATTAATGCTTATATGACTAGAATATCGCTAGTGGAACAATTAATTCTACAACTATAGAATATAAGCCGAGTTTACTATTATCTTAAACGTGATCCAAACATAATGAAGTGCTTGGAAAAGGAATGCATACTTCTAAATCAGGAAATATCTATAAACAAATATATATTAATAAAAATGAATGTTGCCAATCGCAAAGCTCAAGAATGGCTCGATCAATTCGACAATTATTGCCGGTACAAGTTTTAAATAATACAGAACCATTATAAACACTTTTCTTTTCGCTTCATGGCCCATGTAGAAATCTTAATCCAAATTCACTGTGTATGGAATTGGTAGCGGAAATAATTATCGGAAACGATATAACAGACATAATCGAAATTGATAATCGTTGGATTGTTCTTTATTCACCAATTTTTGGAATACAAATAATGTGATCACTCGGCGTAACTTTACATTTAGTTAATTTTTACTACTAAGTTTTAACAGAATAAGTGCTCATGTTTTTTATTAAGTAGTTTTAAGGGTAGATAGAAAGCTGTCTACTAAGAGAGTAGAAAAAATGTAACTGACTAGCTATATATATAAAAGAGAAAGTGTGTGAGTATGTTCCGTATAGGCTCCAGAAACGGCTGGACCGATTTCAATGAAACTTTCAGGGAACCTTTAGATTGATCTGGCGAGTAATCTAAGTTTGGTGACGATCGGAGCACTCCTCTTTTTGAACTGTCAAACAAGCTATACGTCGTAGTTTAATTTCTGACATTAACTTGAGCCCAAATGATTTAAAATTTTGAAAGTTAAATATTTAATGATGTTAGTTTATTATTCTAAATAAAATAAAGCAAAATCTAGCCCGGCGAAGCGCGATGGGTATATAGGTATGCCTACTGAGCCTGATAAAAAGGGCAAACGTGCTTATGATTTGATAATTACAGCTATATGCTAAAATTATGTTAGTCTATTGCTGCCTACAAACAACGCCAGAGTAATCGTACATGCATTCCGACCTTTAAGTACTATATCGATAGTAGTAGTACTATTTAGTATTATTATTATTAGTATTTAGTATACTTCAATTCAATAGTACGGGAGCGAAGTTGTAGATACTACTGAAGGCTAAACGATCCATTTAGCGATGTAAACTTTTATAGCAAGTCTGCGGCGATTGCAGGGCTGTACCCTGCGAGCTCGTGCACCGAGTGAGCGAGACGGCGCGCTTGCTGCACCGCCGTGGAGACTGGCAGTAGACCAAGGTGGATGCAGATCAACTCCTTGATATTGACGCCTTGACTATCGTTCGGGAAAGCAAGCTCCATCAGCTGTCTGAAATGTTAATTTGTGAACTTAATTCATTTACAACGTGACAACACTGAGGCGTTTACATCTCAGGGTTGGCACATTGTATAAGTTTTATTATTAATATTGAGATTTATCTTTTAAACATTTTTAATTAATTACTAATATAAAAAGTAAAACACATAAAAGGACTATAGATATAATTATAGTATTCAGATCTTTAAGGATTTAATTTTACGAATAACGTGGGATATGAGGTCCTTCGAGCCGGATGATAATTGAATTGATGACGTCTGTGAAGTGTTAAAAATTGTACCTGTAGAATGAGGCGCGCAGATCACCCGGCGGTGGCAGAGCCCGCGCGGCTGCTGGGTGTGGCGGTCGGTCGGGGCGGAGCGCCACGCCGCGCCGCTCCCACCACTGCACCGCGCACACATGTAACGCTCCACGGCGCCATGTCGCTGCACCGTACCCTTCCCGGAATGAACTCATTGCACGACTCAAGATGGCACGCACCTACATTATCACTTATATCATTAAATATTTATTTTAACTCTTACAATATATTAAATTATTAATTTCTCTCCGTATTCATTCTCTTCTCGAGCGGTGAAGATCATTACCTACATCCATGTAGATAACAATAAATACAATATCATACCCGTAGTAGTAGTGTACTCCATTGTACTTCAATATAGTTTATAATGACATAAATATACACAATGCACGTGTCAATACAAATTTGTGTTATAAAACAATACAATATCATTATAGTAAATAAAAGTTGTGTTTGACAGTTCAAAAAAACGAGTGATCCGATCGTCACCAAACTTTACAGGATTAATTGCCAGGTCAATCTGAATATTCCCTGAGTTTGAGAGTTTCATTGAAATCGGTCCAACCGTTTCGGAGCCTACAGGGAACAAACCCACACACTTTCTCTTTATATATATATATTTTGAAAAGTTGAGTTTACTTACCGTTTCGGGGGTCAACATGTCGGCGCAGTCCGCCATATCGGGTGCCAGGAACCTGCCAGTGGTTCTGTCTATGTATATGAAGTGTATGAGGCCGGGAAACTCCTCGAGATACTTGTGCAGCGTTATGGAACTCGCATCCGTCTCACCCGTGCACTCACAACCCACATTAAGCGAAATAATTGATAATATAAACACAATAATATTTATATACAGATAACATGTTCTACAAGCATAAAACTTAAAGATTGTTAATGGGGAATTAGGATGCCATGGTAGCTCAGTGTCCGGGCGGTCGCCTCAAGTTGCATGGTACGCTAGCAACCCGAGTTCGATCCCGGTCCCAACACCGTTAGTAAATTTGTTGCTGAAATTTTATGTGTTGATTTACCGCGTTCTCGGAGGTGAAGGAAAACATCGAGAGGAAACCTACATGTCCTAGAAAAATTTACTGTAGCCCTTGTATGGATTTGTGATAAGATTACTAAAAGTTATACCGAAACAGATACATAATTTCAATATTACATAGACTATAAAACGTAACACCATAGACAAACACAAAAACGAAAAAAAAATAAACAGTACATATTTAAAAGGATATGATCCCAAGCTGAAGTAACGCATCGCCTTGACGCGTAAAAACTCTATATACGGGGCAAGGAGCGCCGTCAGATCTTTTAAGGGATGGTCCATTTTCAAGCTGGGTATATCAGGTTTGAGGAGTTCCATGACGACGTCCAGGGCGGTGTGCATCGCGGTGGCCGTGGTCTCCGGGGTCAGCGGCGTCGTGGTGGAGCACGACTTGCGCAACTCCAACATGCGACTGGTGAGACGGGCACACAGGTTCGCATTAGACTTGGTCTTCCGTAGAGCATCGGTTGTCTGTCAATTAAAGGAAAATAAGAAATTATACATTACCCTACTATGATGCGTACAGCTTATGGTGTATAAATTGACTTTCCACTAGTGACGGAGGGTGTGGTCAGCAATCACATGATCTCATTATATTTGTTTATTATACTAGCTGCGATCCGTGGTGTTACCCGCGAATAAAAATAGTTTTTAATAAAAGTAAGTCTAAGTTACTCCGTATTACATCAGCTATCTCCAAGTGAAAGTCACGTCAAAATAGGTTCAGCCATTCCAGAGATTAGCCCGGAATAAAGAGACAGAGACAAAATTGTAAGCAATGTTATTTTGTTATATGTACTGCATTAGAAACATGCACTGCAATTTTATTTATTTGTATAGATTACGATTGTCCTTTGATCCCTATTTTTTGACATAGATGGTTCATGCTATCCTATACCAGTTGTTTATATTATTAACATAAATTACAACGAAATAATTATATCTGGCACTGAAACTATAACTATATTATAAAAATAATAATAATCTGATGTTTCTCGAATTTTACCTTCTTTAACGCAGCTTCCAAGCCGTCTAGCGTATTGGGCAGCAGTTCCAGGTTTCTTTGCAGCAAAAGTCTCTCTAAGTTGGAGAGTATCTGACTAGACATGTGCGCAGCTATGCCTATGTCTCTGGAAATAATAGCAAAATGCTAAGATAAAAATAAGATCTATAGATCTAACTACTGTATAGTAAGTTCTGACATATTGCCGACTAAATGACTGAAAAATTCCCGGCACGATTGGGAATATCGCTGCCAGTGCCCAAGACGTCATTCTAACAATAAATATTTAATCATAGTTAATCTACACAATCCACATGTTAATACAGGACAATAGAAGTGGCATTTACAAACAACAGTGGCAGTCCGGTGTGTATTGACATGTTCAAATGTACCAAATCGGAATTACTTGTATGTGATACGACGACCCAATTGGGATAAGGAATGGAACTCTCTGCCGTAGTCTTTCCATACGGGTACAATCTGGACACTTTAAGTCCAATGTGAACAGACACCTTATAGACTAACGTGCTCCATTCTAGGCTTTATCTTCGCCTTCCATCAGGCGAGATTAAAGACAAAAGTGACCATATTTAGTATAAAAAAAATCAAGACAACGATACTTTTTATAATCAACTTTCCCAAACGTCTTCTTTCACATCATCGTCATTACCCAAATCCTCCGCTATACCCACGTTATATACCTGTTAAGAAGTAATTAAATAGACGGTAATTAAGTAAATACCGCATACATTGCAAAAGAAATGTAGTGAGAAAGAAATTATCCGTGAAATAGCAACCGACCGAGTCGTGGTTCGGCACTCTCGGGCGCCCTCGGATCGGAATGCTTACGCGTAACATAGTAACCGTCCAAGCCGAGGTTACCACCGGGGACCCTTGTGTCGAGTTACTAGTTAAAATGTAGTGAGAGCCTATAAGCGGTGGTCTGATGACATTAAAGATGAAGTAGGAAGAAACTGGATGACTTTAGACAGGAACAGGGAAAACTGGAAAAAAAGGAAGAGGCCTTTACCCAAAGTGTGGTCCATATCTAGCTGCTAAATTTAACAATACTAATATAAATGTAAGTAAACTAATTCTATTAAAACTGTAAAATTTAAAAAGTTACAAAATACTGCTAGAAATGGAAATAAACAAGGCTTAATTATTATTAAGTAGTTACCGCATCTCCATGTCTATCAGCACAACAAACACAACTCGAGGCGCCACCTCCGCGATATGCAGTGAGTGGGGCGCGCACGGCACTACCGCCGGACCGGCGCACAGGTGTACTATGGCACTGTTCTCCTCTGACAACCCTAGCACAACAACGAACTTCGTTAGTACTCCAAATACCACAATACGATTACCCATATATATATTTAGTTCACGGAATTTGCTTGGCACAAAAGAAGGATCCGCTAAAAATCGTCTGGTGCCGTCGAACGAACCGTTATGTTAACGTTTCAAAGAGCCCCTTAAGGGGGTGAGCTCTGAATGGTGGAGAAAGGCTTTGATAAAGAACGTGTAGAGAGTCAAGAAGGTGCGTGCACGGCCAGACCATGCGTACCCTCCCGCGTTTCGGCCCATATAACTGCAAGGTTGGTGGTAGGTACCCATATTTATATGAAAAGTAGAACAAACAAATGCGCATATAGCACATTGAGTAATCCCAACTAAGTGATCACGAAAACACGCCATGATCGGGGAAGTACGACCTCGCAGAATACTGACGTCACATGTATATTATACTCCTGCGTTTTGCTAGGTGAGCGAGGTGCCCAACAAAACTCTAAATAATAAGTTGGCAAAGCACCTGCAATCCTTTAGTAGATGTTAGGAAGTGGAGGGATCACTTAAAATAAGGTGAGCCGCATTCTCATTTGCCTTTCGTGTAAAAAAAAACTTGACAGTTGCTGACATTTTTTTAAAGTGTGCCAGTGGTTGGCATAATCGTTATCCAAAAGAGCCAAAAGAAAAAAGAAATATCTAATTGAAGTTTATTCAATTTATACATTTCGTTAATTTATTGCACTGGTATAGAAATATTTTTTGTAAATAATAAAGTTAAGAGAGATAATGTTAATTTTATGTAAAGATAATATTCATTTAAAAACGCAACAATTTGTACTGCTGACCAACGAAAAGTATTCTAGCAACAACAGACAGTGAAAATATACCACATAAGGCATCTAATAAGGTTGTTGAAAACCGGATAGAGACTTGTGTCTTTATCTAAACTTGTGTCTTTTACTTACATGGCAACCAGGAATTAGGAGCAATATCTTTAGAGTTCAATTTAGTTACATCTCTCCAGTGTTCTTGGGCAGCTATACATTGAATGCTTAATAGAATAAGATCTGGTGGCATAAGATCTTCACTACCTCGGCTGAAAAAAAAAACAAAGAAGTTTTGTCATATGGAAAATGAAAGAAAAGCAATAATGTCTCTACAACCTTGTAATAAACTAAAATATACCCTTTATGTACCACTATATACTTTATGTATTGTTATAACTTTTAGTCCAATCCTCTGAACAAACCACCCATTGGCCCACTGGTACTGAGCTGCCTTTACCCATTACTGAACAAGAAGAATTATAAAAATAACAAAGTCACTTTAAATTGGTCATTTTTCTCCGTTCTAACGTGAGCCGAGTGTACGCATAAGTGTGCCCATGTCAAATCCATCGACTTCCGACACTGCAGCATCAATTTAGATACAGCACAGTGGTCTCCTTACACACTCCTACCTAATATTTACGTGTTCGCTGAGTTCCTAGCAGATTCTCCCCTATTAATGTTTTCTTTCACTATGATATGAACTTGCAAAAAGAATTAAGAAGCCATTCCTTTTTTTATTTGACGTCGGTTAAAAATATGTTAATTAGTAATCAATCCATACCTTGAATACAATGCCAGCATTTTATCACCAACAAATATCATAAGATGAAAATGTTGGTATGAAGAGCATTTAATCTCCTTTGAGATAGACTTCAAAGCATTGAGTGCTGCAGCGGTGGCACCACTTTCACCAATCACACCACTAGCACCGGGTATCGAGTCACCTTTCGTACGGCTTCCCAATAATACTGACAACCAATTCTGATATACAGGGGAGTGTAATCTGAGGTATACATCAAAAAAGACAACAATATGATTATTAGTAAATATTAATATTAATAAGCAAGTCATTTATTACACTACTTAATAGGGTAACATAAGCTTGACTGTTTAGTCTACTTTCAATAAAGTATGGGCCCAGCAAACAGTTGTTTAAAACACCTGCCCACACATTCACACTAAACCTATGTTGGTAAGCGTCTTGTCGCGTAACATGGGGGTTTGAAGTACTCCACCAATGTTCGTTGTGCACGTTAAATACCCCAAGTCTTGCGAATGTCGCCTCGTCCGTGAATAAAATATTCCTTTCAGTGTTTTCTAAAAACCATCGACAGTAGTTCACCCGTGGTTCATGGTCGTTGACCCCGAGTTCTTGAAAATGATATGGGTGTAGCAGAGTCCAGACCATCCAATTCGATACTCCAAAGCGCCTCGCAGCGTTTCGAGTGCTCGCTTGGGGGTCTGGTTCAAAATATTCAAGAATTTGTTCTTGTAAATTAACAGGGTAGGTCTCCTTTCCTCGGCCTTGACCATGCCCTGGAACCGTGAATTGTCCAAATTCACGTAAACGCTGGTTTACGCCCAGCATTACGGAATAACTTGGAACTCGACGGTTTGGAAAGCTCTCGCGATATAAGGCAATGGCACCTCGTACACTGTCATTAGCATTAATATAATTAATACTGAATAACTACTATTAACTTAATTTTATATTTATTTAACTAAAACTTTTGTATGTGCCAGATTATCATAAGAGACTTACAAGTCAATATTTTGGCCGCAGATATGCTGTATTAAGGTTTTGCAATCCAGTAGCTCTCTATGAGCATTGTCAATACTCTCTTTAGTAATTATCATCAGTACATGGTCTAGAAACTGAAAAGGGCATGAAATAAAAATTATTCTGTCATAACACTAGAGTGGTTAGGGTTACAAGTTATGGCATTTATATGTATATATTTATAGTAAAGAGCATAGACTGCCATGAGACGCCAGTGCAGATTGGCAGACTTCTCTCTTCTTAGAAATATCTTCTAAAACATATAGGCTTCCTCTTCCTTCAAATTGAATCAAATGTTAAACACTATTACGGGCAGATACCCTCATTGTATTATCGTAGGAATATTACCAAATAGAATTAATTAAAACCAAACCAAACTTTGATCAAACTACTCTTAAAGTACATGCTTTCCAAAAATCCAAATCAATTCAAATCCAAAATAAAATGAACCATTGAAATAAATGGCAAAATTAAGTTATTCATCCATTTTAACCTGCGAAAAACAGTATTCAAAGTGATAATATGTTACTATTAAGTAGTTGCCCCTTTAAGTAGTTGTATCTCTTATATTCCATTGTAGAGTTGGAACATATGCATTTTATACTCAAATAGAGGTTACTACTCTATTTAACTATAATTAATACTTTATATGTGCATTTCATATTTGTATTCTGCATTTGTAGTATTCTTTTATTTTAAACATGTTTGCATGATATTTATCTAAACTGTATTTTCTCTAGATTTAATACAACATTATTGAATAATAAAAAATATTACCTCATCAAACACTATGACTGTGTTATCCTTACATTGCAGAGAGGAATAAGTATTGCCAAATTGTGCAGCCATAACACGCTGTGAAGTGATGATAGGTGAAAGCAATTGAGCCACATTGTAACTATCAGTAATGTTCCCATCTGTACACTAAAAATTGCAAGACAAATAAATTTGTTTTAACACTTTGTAATGAAAGTATGTAAAAAGATAGATTATGGAAATGTTGAAAATCATGTTAATGTGTATCCCATTTTTCAAATATTGAAGATAAGTTTAGACAGAGCTATTTCACAAAAGGCGTTTTTAGAAATCTTAGTGAGATGGGTTTTCTGCAAGAAAACCGTCTATATATAACTTAATTTCCTTGCGTAATTAGATACTAATTACGATTTCTAATCGACGATTTTAATTCTTGAGTTTAAATATTTAATTACCTGCTCATTTAAAGATTTCATACGCTGCAGAAAAGGTTCATCCCATTTTGAAAACAATAAATTGTTGACACTATCGAATATTAATGTCGCCTTCATGATTTTAAATAAACGCAGTCTTGCCCCTTAAGTTTAATTACCAACCAATATTCACATTAAATACTAGTAAAACTTCTAAATTAATTTATTGCCTATTTCGTGAATGGTAAATATTTACGAAAATTTTGGATTTGGAGGAATTTCATTTGACATAAAAGTGACATTGACAAAAATAGATAGCTGTTTCTTCATATACAGTAGACGAACAACCTGAAATAAAATAATGACTTGACGCATGAAATTGTAATGTGATTGAAGTAACCTTTCTAGGAGGCTCCAATTAGAATATTTTGGTGGCAAGAATAATGAAAAAAAAAGCATTCGGCCCAAGCCGAAGTTCGTATTGGATATCAAGTGAATCTTGCCTTACTTTCGACTGGAAGACGTAAGTCCATTATAGTCTTACTGTAAGCCGTCACGTAATTGTTACTCTTTTTGAAGGGTACAAAAATGTTCTGGTTTCATCAAGATTATTAGGTGCCATATGTACCAGGTGGACCTCATTGTCATATACTTTGAATACCAAATTGGCAAGCGAATTTTGGTATGCGAGGAATCGAAACTCAGTACAAGACACCTGGCATTCGAACTCAATAAAACTAAAATCGAAAAATGGAACGCTAACCATTATACTCTCACTTCTATTAGTGACCGTTAAACAAATAAAATTAATTATCTGTCGTTGACGTGTTGCGGGGACTTATGGGGGGGATCATCTAACTTACATTTTACCATTTTCATCTTAGACGTAAGAAATAAGTGTATGTGTTTTAAAAAAGAATTGGCTTTAAGGTCTTGTTACCAAGCCATAAAATATTCATCAACAATCAACGCTGTCTGGCTTAAAGGTCTTGTAACCAAGCCATAAATTCCAAAAAAAAAGAATGCTGTCAATCAATGAAGTCAAATGAGGGATAAATTAATATCATTATGAAAATTTAAAAGGCGCACTATATTTTCTTGCTGGTTTTTAAAATAAAAACATGAGTAGAAAACAAAACGCTATTGTATGTATAAGTTATTCTAAATAGTAGAATTATTAACAAAATATAATTAACTATCATCTTGTACATTACAGAAGAAACTTAAGTCAATATGTTATTTAACATTGGGTGGTGCTCTTTCCTACCAATTTATTTATTTCAAAAAGGATTTCAATGGGTATTATGATAATATACTTAAACCTTTGAGCCAAAGGCTTAGTCCGGAGTTGTCGCACACAATTGGAGTTGCTGCTATAAAATATGGTTTATTTCCATCAGAATGCTATAATGATCCACTTGTTTTGGTAGGTATACTTCAATTGTGATTTGTGTAGAAAATCGGATTTCAAGCTATATTTGAAATATATCTGTTTTCAGAAAACAAAATTTTTAACATATGAACTTAGTAACCCAGTTGGAATTGCTGCTGGATTTGATAAACATGGTGATGCTGTCATAGGCTTAAGAAACTTAGGTTTTTCAGTAATAGAAATTGGTTCAATAACACCAGAGCCACAACCAGGCAATCCAAAACCAAGAGTTTTCAGGTTACCCGAAGACATTGCAGTTATAAACAGATATGGTTTCAATAGTGAAGGACACACTGTGGTTTATAACAAAATTAAAAATTTGGATAAATCACTATTGAATAAAGGTTTATTAGGTATTAATTTAGGCAAAAACAAACTATCTGATGATGCTATTAATGACTATGTTTTAGGCATAAACAAATTTATTGATGTTGCTGATTACTTTGTCATTAATATCAGCAGGTATGAATAAAACATGATTTTTTTTTTATTTGAGTAAACTCTGAAATAATATATTAAAAACAATTATTTATTCTAGCCCTAATACACCAGGACTCAGATCATTACAGAGTAAACAAGAGTTAAAAGATCTCCTAGTAGGTATTAACAAAACAAGAAAAGATTTACATTCAAAAAACAATCCGCCGTTACTTTTAAAGCTTGCACCCGATTTAAATTTAGAAGAGATGAAAGATATTGTTTCAGTTATTACTCAAAAAGAATCTGAAGTGCAGGGACTTATTATTTCAAATACAACAATTGATAGGGCTTCACTTAACAATAAACAGTACTCAAATGAAGCTGGTGGACTTAGTGGAAAACCACTTACCAACAAATCCACTGAAATGATCAAAACAATGTATAAGTTAACTGAAGGTATGTCTAACAGTTGGGCAAGGATTATGCTTTTTGCTGCTTTCAGCCCTGTAGTTCTGGGCTCTCAAGAATAAGAATACGGTATCCCCTGCCTGTTGTACAAGGCGACTAAAAGGGACCTCGGGTTCACTGGGCGTGGGTGGGAGCCTGTGTCGTCCACCAAAGTGGACCCGGGAAGAAGGCGACATCGGCTGGCCCGTGTCGCCTTGCGCTACGAGGGCTCAAGGGGAGGGAGTAACCTTCCCCCCCGGGACGTGCTCTCCTTGAGCACAGTGCAGAGGGGCTCTGGTGCGTTCCACATTGAGATCCCGGAGCCCCTCGTCATGCACCGAGGAAAGGGCCACTGGGGAGGTTTAAGTGGGTAAGAACCCCACATAACCGCCGCCTTCCCCCCCAAGAAGGCGGGGTATCTTTCTGAAGATTTCCTCCCCGTCAACAAAAAAAAGGATTATGCTTTTGCATTTTGTACTTTTAGATTTTACTAACCTGTCATATATAATATGTCTGTTGAGCTTGTAAATTTGCCAACAATTCCCCTCACACTATACATATACACTTTTCTCTATCCTCATTCAACTTTTCTTTACACTGAATTCTTATTTCAACATCCCTGTTCAAAGCTTTCTTCTCTTATGACATTGCTTGTAACTTTCCGACAATGTTTTTAAATTAAAGAAGTCTTACTACATACTCATCATATAGTTTTATATAAAATACTTCTTCTACACACTCTGTAGCATTTAATCACCCTCTAATCACAGATATATACAAAAACTTAAACCACACATATCATCTAGATCGCAATAGTGGTGTATGAATTTACAGATTAATTTAACAATGGACTTAAGAAGATAAAAAATAAAGTGATTACAAATAAAAATGGGTTTTACTATTTATAAACATAACCACATAAATTTTGTAATATTGTATAATATATATTTGATAATATTTCAAATGACACTGCTATTAATTTCCAAATTGAAATACTATGTGCATATTTAGATTTTTTTTATCAGAAAAGGGATATATGTTTCTTTAAAAGTGGCAGTGATCATATACCAAATTGTATACACATTAATGCTTTATTTTGCTATTTTATATTTATTATTATGTATTTAATATAAGTAATAATTTTTCAGGTAAAGTACCCATAATAGGAGTTGGTGGTATATTCAGTGGCCAGGATGCATATGATAAAATTTTGGCAGGTGCCAGTATATTACAAATTTACACAGCTTTGATTTACGATGGTCCTCCTGTTGTAACTAAAATTAAAAAAGAATTAGCTCAATTGTTGGAGAAAGATGGCTACAAAAGTGTTAATGAGGCAATTGGTAAAGGGGCAAAATGATTAATTGTTTTATAAAATATAATTTTATTACATGTTTACGGTAATTTAATTGGTGATTCACAAATCCTTTGCAGCTTTCACATTATCAGTCTTTCCTGAAATTATAAAATATACATAAACAAATATGCAAAACCCTTGATGTGAATTTCTATTCTAGTTTGCAGAACATTACAATGTTGGAGTCTTGTCTTTTGGCATGACAACCAAACATTATTTATATGGTTATTCAATAAATTTCTGATATATCTAAGCTAGGTGTACACTACCATGATCATGATATATCAGGCTCTATATGTCCTACTGTTGGACAAAGGCCTTTCCTCTAAACAGATCTTTGTGCATTCACAGACTGCACACTAAAACATTATCAACTGGAACATCAGCAATTATGCGACCACTACTGCTGATGAATATCTATAACTCCAGAGACTCAACATATGAGAGAACATCCGGACAGAGCAAAACAACCTTTTACTAACTTAGCTAGCCTTCCTTTGTGCCTAAAGTGTCTTTTAGCCTTATATCATATCTCAGGACATTACTGTACATAGGGAAGGATGCATTAGTGGAAGACCTTGAGGTGTTTGCATGGTTAGAGTGTGGTAGAATTATTCATATGCCACCCAACTTAGTTGAATGTATCATTGTTTTTTTAAGTACACAAGTAGTACATAAAAATTAAATGATTGGGTTACATTAAAAATAATTGTATCATATAAATTCTTACCTCTTACTTCACATTTTGGTAGTCCATCATTTATATATTGCTTACATTCTTCTAAATTTTGTACACTAGTCAAATCATATAATACAAGGGTTTGAAGGTTTTTTAAAACAATAATTTCCTTTAAGCCGGGGTCGGTAACATTGACACATTGAGATACTTGAACAAATGTTAGCACATCTTTACCATATGCTAGGCCTTTAAGAGCTCTGTTATCAATATAGTTATTATTGTGTAGAACAACTTTCCTTAACATTGTGCATCCATCTAAAATAAAATATATTTTTTTATAATAGCAAAAAATGTTATAAGCCAATTTAAATTTTAAACATTTACTTAAGTGTGAAAATCCATAATGTGATATTGAAGAATCTGTTCCATCAATTTCTAACAACTTTGGTCCTTTCAGTTCTTCTGGTGGCAGTAGGTTGTAGTCCGTTTGCTTCTTTCCATCTGCCCATGTTACTCGACCACCATTTCTTAATACCCATTCAGCACATGCTCGATCTGGACCCACTTTTTTTATACGTTCGGGATCAGGCTTATTGAACATCATGTTTACATATTCCCAAAAAGATCTAGTTTGACCGATTTGCGGCAGATATAGTTTTTGAGCAAGTGAACTCACAATCTTGAATAAAAAATAACAATTACTTCACAATATTTCTGGTATAAATACTTAATACATTGTACATTTTACATACACATCGTTGCATTTTTTTTAATTACACCACTCAGAAGTAAACATAAAACGGTGTACTAGAAATGTATATTACATAATAAAATGGTAATAAAGTCTGCTACCAAACACAATAATAAGACAACCATAAATACCAAAATAACAAATACGAAAACAAAGAAGTGATGTACCTAACCGGAATAAATATATAGGAAAATTTAAATAAATATTTTTTTCATAATTTTAATTAAATAATTATCAAATTTATTATTATCAAAAAATATATTTATACCTTTCCATTTACCCCATATTCCTCTTCTCATTCTTAAGAATCTTTTACGCTTAAGAATGAGAGGATTATTCTAATTTTGTTTTTCATTTAATTCAGTTTCATTCAATATTTGTACCGAGTTTTAGTACACTTTCGTAGTATTTTTTTTTCGTAGGTACTATCTTATTTTAGTACACTACACATACATACATAGTCTCTAATCGATTTTAGAGTAACATGTACTCTTTGGTTATCTTGATTCTGGAATATTAATATTGTCATTGGTTTTACTTAGTCTTTTTGTTTTACTTTTAGGTAATGTTATTGTGATTTGATGTTGATCTAATTGTGATAAGAAACGAAAAACATTGAAGAAGCGCATTTTTAAAGTTTCATGACATCTAAATAAACACAATAACGATGTCGGAAACATATGGTAATTATTTTTAAACTGTACTGTGGATGTGTATGGAATCGATTAATATTGTCTTTTCATTTTGTTTCAGAATATCTGTTTAAATTCTTAGTGATAGGGAGTGCTGGAACTGGAAAATCAAGCCTACTCAATAATTTTATTGGAAATAAATGTAAGTATATGCCGTTGAGACATATCTCTTAGAGTAAAATTACTATTGGTGAAGATATATCTTTAATCACTTTCAAATATCTTAAATTTTGAAAGCGTGGTGAAAATAGAATAAAAAAAAATCAAATTGATATGTTGAAAATCTTATTCATACCTTATGGTTTAATATTTAGTTCATCTTCTTTATTTCCTGTCATGTTATTATCAGAGAATAATGATTATTCATATACTTAAAAAGAGTTGTTTGTGCTAAATATTATTATAGAATATTATTGTGCGATATAGCACTGTTTTTTGCAACATTAACCAAGTGTGATAGTTGTGTAGTGTGTTGTGTTCCGGTGGAGTATTTAACACATACTCTACCTTTTTATAAAGTCTTTCCACACTAGCAATGTGGGGATTTATCAAAGCCTTTATCAAAATAGTTACTTGGAATATTAATTTTTGTCTCTGAAAACATTATAAGTTTATTTTTCTGTTATATTCAATAAATTTAAACTAAATTTACCTGTTGAATTTTATTCTAATTAAATTATATTATTTTAGTTAAGGAAGACAGATGCCACACAATTGGTGTTGAATTTGGTTCTAAGATAGTAAATATAGGTGGTAAATCTTCAAAGTTGCAAATCTGGGATACAGCTGGACAAGAGAGGTTTCGTTCTGTTACCCGATCATACTACCGAGGAGCTGCTGGGGCTTTATTAGTGTATGACATAACATCCAGGGATTCTTTTAATGCCCTTTCCAATTGGCTGAGAGATGCTCGGACATTAGCAAGCCCAAACATTATGATATTGCTTGTTGGCAATAAAAAAGATATTGAAGAATCTCGAGAGGTAACTTTCACGGAAGCTAGTCAATTTGCTCAGGAAAATGGTAAGATAATTATGCTTTGATCCCTTATGATATATATTTTGAGTAATTATAAATTCTTATCTCTCTTATATGTGTCCTCTTTTCAGAGTTAATGTTTCTTGAAACAAGTGCTAAGACAGGTGAAAATGTAGAGGAGGCATTTTTAAAATGCTCTAAAACTATCCTGGCAAAGATTGAAACTGGTGAATTAGATCCAGAGAGGATAGGTTCTGGCATACAATATGGCACGGGCACTTCTAAAAGATTGACTGCACCCAAGAAAACTGTCAGGGCACCATCAGAATGTGCTTGTCGTGTTTAATTTTCTAGTTTAATGTAATTTATCCTACCTTTTTGTGATAGGCTGTTATGAGGCCGAAGTGAATCCAGCATGTGGAATGACATGGTCTTTATGTACTATTTCTCTATTGTGCATTGATATGGATGGAGTACTATTTATGTAATTAAATTCTACTTATTAATATTTTTTATTTTTAAATTTTTTAGCAGAATCTCCTTATAAATTTAAACTATGTTTCAGTTAAATTAAATCTCTATAAAAGTAATTGTCGTTTAAAAATACACCATGACTTTATTTTAAGATTGTTTAGTTTTGTGTTGAATATTATAAAATAATATTTAGGGCAATTTATGATTGTGCTTATATTATTATATGTGTTAGTGACCATAAGCATATAAGATATGCACTATCTAAGGACTGTAAAATGATCTAAGATTATAGATTTAAGTATATGTACTCTAATAGTCACAGTAAGAGTAAATCTAAGAATCTTTGTAATGTTTTATGTTTTTGAAATGCACAGTTGATCGATAATAATTAGTTCGACATTAAAACTTTATTCTCTTCATATGTTGTTTTTGTTAATTAAGTACCAAAAGCTTAGAAGCATGAGATAAGTCACTATGCCAGTGACTTATTTTATGTAAACATATTGAATTGGTTTCAGGTTGCTGTGTTGTAATTTATGTTTGAGTGCTATAAGTAATGGAACATACAATTAGAGATTAGATATTACTATGCAGTTAATTGGGGCACTTGATGTTAAGTGATCATTAAAGTATTGGTGCAATGCCAACTTATGTATGTATCAAACTCTATGTTAGTCTACTTAGCCAAAGAATTACGGTACACCCATTTTTGATTTTATCATTAAAAAGCTGGGGTCATTACACATTAAAAATGCAATCACGTAAATTCATCATAAATTTTGTATATGGTTTTTTTATTCAAGAAAATGAGCATAGAGTTCTTGTAGTCTTTAATCTGTAATCAGTGTCTTCCTTTGACTCGAGCTGGGAGCTGACGAACTAAAAGAGCGAATTAGTTTGTTTCGGAGCGACAAAAAAAGACAGATTCCAAATACAAATGTAATATTTTAATTGAAATAGTATTTATGGCCAGATTATGTACATTGTATTTAAAAAAATAACCATTAAAAACAAAATGGAGATTACTATGTTAATAGTGGAATTGTTACTTAGTTTTATATTTCGCACTCAGACACCCCTATAAAATTAGCTAGAAGCCGTCATACATGCACTTAAAACCATAGAGATGAGATGTGAAGGAAATAAGCATCACTAGTGTTACCAGAATAAATATATGATTACATTCTTTCCACCAATCATTAAGACATACGAAAAACAATCAAGTTTAGTTGAAATTTCAACTAGTTTATCTATACTAATATTATAAACAGGAAAGATTTGTTTGTTTGCTACCTTGTAGTACATAACACAGAAACTGACTTAAATCATTTTGAATCTATTTTATTTCAATAGTAATAAGGTTTGTTTTATATGAAGGAAAATTATGGGGAAATCCATTGGAGTAGGAAATTTGGCTAAATTTAATGAAATGATTTATACCATTAGAAGCTGTAACGTTTTTGTAGCACAAGCTTAAGCTTATTTAGAATGATTTACAATAATTCTTCAGCCTTATCAAATTTCCGAACCTTAAAAAATACAATCTGTATAAAATATGTTACATAATTTTTATTGATGTTATATTCCAATGTTTAAACATTTTACAGTGGTAATTCATTGTAATGTGTTTGTTCGTTATCTTCAAGTGTTTACACCAAGCATTCTTAGGATTTGCCCAGCAATGAATCCCATAATGTATATTTATTTAATAGGTTGTCAAATATCTCCCTTCCGCCTTTTTGTCTTTTGAATTTCGCGGCTATGTACAAAGCGCTACAGAGCTCGTATCTAGCAATACTATACATAATTTGAAAGATCTTGACATAACCTACAAAACGACGCTATGCATAATTAGTTTGGATATTGCGTTCAACAGTTATAGACGTGTAAACATGGAGTTCACTAACGCCGAAATTCGCGGCTTGGCCACTGTTTGGGACGATTCACCGGCCTTCGACCACGACCGTTTTCGCTTGATATTGTCGTATGTGATCCATTTTTCATCGCCAGTCACCATCCGCTTCAAGAATGGGTCGAGTTCGTTCCGTTTCAGCAGCATATCGCAGGCGTTGATTCGGTCCAAAAGGTTTTTTTGCGTCAAATCATGCGGCACCCAAACATCGCTTTTTGTATCCAGCCTTCTGCAGATGGTTTAAAATGGTTTGGTGACTAACTCCCATCTCCTGGGCGATGTCACGAGATGCCACATGCCGGTCTAACTCGATGTAGTCCATGATTTGATCGGTATTTGTCGTCACAGGTCTTCCGCCGGCTGGCTTATCCATGGTGTCGTTTTCACCGGCTCTGAATCGTCGAAACCATTCCTCCGTGGTTCGAAGTGATAGAGTACCATCCCCAAAACACCATTAATCTCACGGAACGTTTCTCTAGCGGATTTGCCTTTAACGAAGGAAAACTTTAAAATAGCGCGAATTTCGGCGTTAGTGAACTCCATGTTTACACGTCTATAACTGTTGAACGCAATATCCAAACTAATTATGCATAGCGTCGTTTTGTAGGTTATGTCAAGACCTTTCAAATTATGTATAGTATTGCTAGATACGAGCTCTGTAGCGCTTTGTACATAGCCGCGAAATTTAAAAGACAAAAAGGCGGAAGGGAGATATTTGACAACCTATTATAATTGGTCACATACACATTGTGTACATTAAAAAAATTTGGGCCTTAAATCTAATGAATACACATCTTGCATAAATAAATGAAGTTGTAATTGTTAATAATCAGCAGGCATAAATAGCATGCTGTGTGGTATTTAGGAATAAAAAACACAAATTTACAATAATTGGTGTTTATTTTTTGTAAAAATTTGAGCAAAAACAAAAAGATAAAACATTTTTATTTGTACATTACACATAAATTTTTTCCATAAGTACAATTTTGTAAGATCTACAATACCAACACAATTACTTGCTGATCCATTAAAGGTACTGATAGATTTTGCATATTGATATAACAATTGTGGTATTTTAATAAGTGTAACTGGATACTGTAATAAATAAAATTGGTCTCACAATTTTTCGAGCGGTTTTTTTATATTCATCCGATATATAAATTAAGTAGAAAGTACCATCTTATTAAAAAAAAATAACACCGTACTTATAAACGCAACTATATGTTACATAGAATGCAACAACAAAATTATGATTACGCGTTACTTAACTTAAAATGCACCTATTTTAACTAGGAACTATAATATAAACTATACTGACATACAGCCAAGTTCGATGCTGAGGCTAAACTATTGCTTAAGTTTAGAAAAATATATTTTTTAATTCAGTTGCCAGTAGCATTGAATATTTTATTTTAAAATTTCTATCAGAAATAATAAAACTCACATAATATAATTGAAATTTAGGTCAGAAAGAATAAAATAAAGGAAAACCAAAACGTAAACAATACTACAATAAGTCCTAGTTCTATCACAGTAAAAACATTAAAACACACACTTACTTAAGTCTCCTAGAAAATTCAATTCGATCAGCCTTGTTGGAAACAAGTCGAAAATTAAATTGAATCTGCTTAGTTAATATAACTAACAATATAAATTTAATAGAATCCTGATAATCGAAATTATAAAATTATTAATCAACATTAATATTACGGACACCAAACAGTTACGTACGTACAGTTGATGGTGTTGCGAGTTAATGAAACTTACATGGAATGATCAAAATAATGAAGCTAATGAGAGCACGCGATTCACGCAAACTATGACGACAGCATAGTTGAGATTCTTACGTGTATTGCTATCGTTACAAATTTATCCAAACATGAAGGCGTTGCAGCCAGACTAGGGATTTGAACAACAATTCTAATCTTTAAACATTTATCCCTCCCGTGCGATTAATTTCGTCTTGATTATCAATTATCAAATCAGCACTTGAAACTTTTACCATTATGTCAAAAAACCAATAAATATTGCGATATTTGAATGGAGGTATTCCAAAAAATACAACCCATTGCATCACTGTTTTTTTTTAAAAGGATTATAAGGTGACTTTACCGGATTGTGTTGCATCCCAATGTCGAGAGTAATTTTTGTACTTAAGTAATTTTATTTCAATTTGATAATAATGTTGACATATAAAATTTGTAAATCAACCAATTTCTAGTTTCAAAATACTAAATAAGGGTATCTCTTATGATAAATTTGTACACGAAATTCGTATCATAACGCAATAAATAACTAAAATAATATAACAATATATTAGTCACTGAAAATGGATAGTCCAGAGGCCGTGATGCTGTGTGCCTTTGAAGGCTGGCAGATTTTCAAATGCCATTTATACCAAACAGACGTAGTATTAGTGTTTTATACATCGATTCAAAATATATGTAAAACGATAGTACATAACATAACTATGTTCATTGAAAACGTTTCTCTACTGCAAGAAGGTTGGATTGCAAAAAAAACAACATTTACAAATGGATATTACAGTATTTTTAAGCCAAAACTATTAGAATAATGAAACACGCATCTAACACTCATCCCTAATCTCATTTTAAATATATATATTTCGAAGAAATAGAATGAGTTTCTATTTCTTATTTATTATCATTACTAGTTAAATATTTACGAATAGAAAAGCGATTGTCAAAGATCTTAGGATTAGGAATTTGTAATAAAGCCCCAATAAATATTTTACTCAAAATTTGAACATCGATATTTGTTCAGTAACGATTATTAGTAATCGATACTGACCTCGATGTTGCGTGTTCAATGATCATCAAAAAATTAATATCGACATTTTGTTTTGAATATAAATAGTTTTCGCAATAAAAATCAATGTTTTGTATCGATCGACTATAAAAAATTGTCGATATTAATCGACAATTTTTTATAAATTTTCAACCAACACTAGTTCAAGCATGCATATAGGGGGTATGTCTTAATCACTTAAGTATGGCTCTTGAAAATTTTCGTAATATAAACAAATCTTAAACCATTATTATATTTTTATAACCTTCTTGTAGTATTTATTTTAAAACCAGCACATTGCAGGACAGATACTAAGTAAAGTAAATGATATTAAAATTTGGTGACTAGACTGTTAAGTATATAATTTAGTAAGTACGTATGGGACCTTAATTGGTTGTATTAAGCATTTGCCAATGAAATTTAAATATACGGCCAATCACCAAAGGTATATATTATGTTATTACTGTACATTTATATTTATAAATATACAAATATATGACATTTTTCTATGGAAATCGTTCAAATGTTGATTTTCTTATGCCAATGGCTAGAAGTATATTGCGAGAAACCCCTTAATTTATCTTAGTGCCTCTAACCGTTTAATGAGTAAGTACGATTGATTTATAGTAAGCAGTCATATATATTGGAAATGTTTATCTAGTCTCTTCTGTTCTTTTCATCCAACCCGATCAATGACAGTTAGCAATTGCTACCTTTTTATAGATTTTATTAGATCTCAAAAGTAACAGGAAGTGGACCAGGATACACAAATTTTATTGCTCTTTTGTACTTTTTTTTATATGATAGCAAGATTCGGTAACGCAACCGTTAGATAGTAAAGCTCAGTCAGGCACTGGTATTAAAAATATATTTATGTTACATGAAAAAAAATTATATTCAATATTAATAACAATACTGTAACATGCCTTATCATGTGACGTAATTTACTATATTTTATAAAAAAAAAGGATCTTATTTGGTGTAATACAACTGCTTACTAAGTAACAAGAGAATGTGTTGAAATGCTGTCACTTCCTTACAAAAAGCTGACCAAGCCCACTGCTAACGTACAAACTAATAGCTACTATCTTATTAATTCATTTTGTAACAACATGCTGTGAGGCCTAGTGCTAGTGTCTACCCACTAGGACCACTACCGCGGACTAGTGCAGGTATTACATAGTACCCCATATTAAATAGTCATTACAATTAATACCAAAATGTCAGCATAATGCGCTAAATGTAAAACACCTTATTCCCTTGTACATGTTTAAAATAAATGACGTTTAAGTATTACATAAGCAGGATCAGGGGCGAAGAGGAAAATTATTAATCTATTTACAATGTAAATAAATAATAGTATATATTTATTAATATTATCATTATGGAAACGAAGATGGCATAAATATTATATACAACAAACTTAAAGAATTTAATACTGAATTGAGAAGATGGACTACAACAATTTTAATGATTTTAAGATCCATAGACTATAACATCAAGCATCCCATAGACTATAAATTATTTAATTAAATCTTTAATATTTTATCCTTATATTTCATTAAGTATATATATTTGTTAATAAAATTTAGGACATAATTGTTACAGGGTATTAGGGGTCTAGTATAACTGAAAGTTAGCTCACGTAATACTTGAACGCTCCTACAAATGAGTGATTTAATATCAATTAAAAATTGCTAAAGCCGTAGCAACTGGCAATTATGAATAACGGAATCATTCGACCAAATATTTCGACTGTTTTGAAATCGATGACGCTTTGTACGACCGTTATAAACGATCAATTCATTTAATACGTTTATGTGAATTCACCGGATAAATAATTTCTCTATTAAAAATATGTTTAGATCATTTCTAACAGCTCGCGACTATTCATCTGATCTCACCTGAGCCCCTCTATAATAGGCATACCACTGATGCAATAACAAGCCACATAGCAATGTGACATATCGTAATTTAACGATGTTGAAAAAAATTACCAGATTTTCTGGGAAAATTTTGTTGTGTAAACCAGGCAGTCGTGTTGGTAGTGGGTGGTGCAATACCAATGGTGTAGGGTGGGCGTGTGTAGGCCAACGTAGGGGCAACGAGCGGTGGGCAGGTTACGCGACGGCCAGACTTTGACGGCAGGCAACAGCAGCGACCAGCGCTGCTCCGCGACCGCTACCGTCCTCTGACAGCATCAAGTCGAACTGTAGTAAATAAACATTATTATAATAATAGCAGAGCCGTGGTAGCTCAGTGTCCGGGCGGTTGGCTCAAGTTGCATAGTACGCTATAAACCCGAGTTCGATCCCCTATACCGGTACCAATAAATTTGTTGTTGCAATTTTATGTGCTGATTTACCGCGCGCTCGGCGGTGAAGGAAAACATCGCGAGGACATGTAGGTTACATGTCCTAGAATTTTTTTCTAAAACATGTAAAGTCTGCCAATCGGCACTATGGCCGCGTGTCAGATTATGCCCTTATACTATCTTTATAGAGAAAGCCTGTGCCCAGCAATGGGACATATATAAAGGCTGTAACTTTAACTGTATAATAATAGCATTAATATTTAGTAAGTATATATACAAGTAAAAACAAAAACCGAACTCCAAATGCAATCAAACTTTAAACGCTATTTAACGCGGACGCCCTCTTTGTATTTCCGAATGATCGTAGGTATATTACGAAACAGAATTAATCAGAACCTAACCAAACTATCATCGAAATACTCTTGAAGTGCATCTTTTCCAATAAAAAAATGGATCATAGAAATCGGTTGGCGTCAGCCCTGTAGTCCTGGGCCCTCAAGAATAAGACTACGGTATCTCCTGCCTGTCGTAGAAGGCGACTAAAAGGGGCCTCGGGTTCACTAGGCGACAAGAGTGGGTATCTCTCTGAAGATTTCCTCCTCGTGAACAAAAAAAAAAAAAGAAATCGGTTGGCGTGATATTGAGTTATTCGTCAATTTGTGGCGCACATACTTGATGCAAATTTAAGACTTAAATGGTTTTCTCACGGATACCATTGTCATAATTGGACCAAATTTGTAACAGCGTAACTTGTATTATTTTGAGGTTTCAAAACATTTTGATGAATGCTTATTCGTATTATGTTGTAATATACATAGTCACGCAAATGACAGAAATTCTTGAAATAGTAGACGTCTTGGAATTGTTTCAAGTACGAGTCTGTGTTTGTTTTTAAATTTATTTTTAAATATCTATATATATTTGTAAAAATATCTGTTTACTTCGTATGAAAAATTTCCCACGACGAACCCGGAGACTAAGCTAAACAAATATACTTTTTTTTCGTATGTATAGTATGAGATAAAACATTAAAAAATATATACAGACGAATTGAAAGCACCAAAACATCGTTATCTATGTCGCTGTGCCACTAGAAGGTTTTACGGAAATTTACAATGACAAATGTACCTTAAATTAGGCTGTAGAAAGTTCCGGAATAAGGAAGTAAAACAACGTTAATCTATTTAAAAACATTATACCGGATATTTCCCACTCGTTCAAGGTGATATTTATCGACTCACTTGCGTTATTAACATTCTTACAACTATACGAGTAACAAAGATACCCTTGTAGAAACATTATTGCATTTCTCTAAAGTATTTAAGTTACGTCATTTTTCAAACAATTATAACGAATTAATTTAGAATTTAAGTAATTATCATGCGAAGGGTTCAATACAAATTTTCCTGCGAGGATCATAGTGCTATTCTTTTGTGTCTTAAGTTATTTACAATAGAGGTTAAGATTGAGGGCTCAACCAACTACCGAGAACCATTGCTGAAGACTGACAATATAATCAGAATGAGTTGACAATGTGCCATTTTGTCGGGGGAGACAAGAATAGTCACTGTACACCCCATTTATTAAGTCCCAGATTTGATATGCTACAGAAGCCATTACCAATTTTATTTTATAAGAAAACGAAAAAACAACTTATTTATACAAGCCTTATTGGAATTAGAACCGTCGAGCATCAAGTTTCGAACGTTTAGCTATTAATCTACCACTACTTAAACTTAACAAGGCAAAAGACTGGAAATTAACATTTAACGTGTGCCGCCGCCTGATCATGATCTCACATTATAGATAAGTTTCTTATCGCAAGTGCACATTAACCGGGTTTTTATTACTTTATATTATAACAATGGCTGTATAATCATTTAGGTTTTACCCACGAATAACCGTGAAATTGTTTTTATCAATAACATTTTTACGACAATTGTGTTTTCTCAGAAATGCTTTAATCAAAATGTTTTATCATTCTTTAACTACTAAGGTTTTGCAAAGACTGAAATGATCATAAGCTGGAGCTCCGCTTGTCCGTGCTAGATTTTGCTTTATTTTATTTAAACAATAAACTTACATCATTAAAAATTTAACTCTCACAATTAATATAAAAAATTAAAAATATATTAAATTATTCATTTCTCTCCGTATTCATTCTCTTCACGAGCGGGTGAAGATTTTTACCTACACCCATGTACATATAAGTGAATACAATATCATATCTATTAGTAGTAGTATCATAGTAAACAAAAGCTGTATTTGACAGTTCAAAATGAGGAATGCTCCGATCGTTTATCGGTTACTAAACTTTACAGGATTACTCGTCAGGTCAATCTGAAGATTCATTGAAAGTGGCATTGAAATCGGAATCTATATGGAACATACCCACAGACTTTCTCTTTATATATATATATAGATTCGCGTCGAACCGTGATAGATCAGTACTTGAAGTTGCACATAATACGCTGTGTTGGATGCTATGTACGCATTTCTTCATACATGACGTCATATAAATGTTAAAATTTTTGACATTTGAAGTCCGCTAACCCGAGCGACACATGGCGGACTACGTACTATACTCTCTATACTGAGTATAAGAGAGTGGGGATAATAATAAACATTCATCCATACGATATTTAAATGTTCCCTATTAAAAAAAAAGTTAATGTTATACAGCCTTTATATATGTCCCACTGCCGGGCACAGCCCTTCTCTGTAAAGAGACTTTAAGGGCGTAGTCCGCCTCGCGGCCCTACTGCAGATTTCACGTCTTATAAATTTTTTTTCTAAGACATATAGGTTTCCTCACGATGTTTTCATTCACCGCCGAGCGCGTGGAAAATCAGCACATAAAATTGTAACAACAAATTTATTGGTGCCTGTACCGGGGATCGAGCTCGGCTTGCTAACGTACTATGAGGCGACCGACCGGGGACTCCCTATAGACAGCAAAATTAACATACGATCTATAAACTTTTCAATCAAAACAAAATTCAACATCATTTAAGAAACACAAACATTAAAAAAATACAGACGATTAGACAACCTCTTCCATTATTGAAGTCGGTTAAAATCGCTACAAACTGATACACACTTTACATATTACGTCACTGGAGGTATGTACTAAAAGGTCAACAGTTCTGCCAATAAAACATGTTTGTTATTAAGCGATAATTTTGTGTTTTGTTCGTCTCCGTACTCTCATTATCAAGCGAACATTGAACTTCGCGCACTCGAAGGGGGCTCATCTGTGATACATTTATCAACAAAGATAACATACTATAACGAAATATTTACTACGTTCAATACGTTGACGTATACGATTGAAATATATGCTCATTTTTATCAATAGCAAACTATATAGTGACACGAAGTTAGAAAATATCAATTTTTTTCTCAAATATTACTAATATTCCGGATACTTTTGATTGGTGGATTCGAATCTACCACCTTGAGCAAGCCGTACCCCAAAGTCCTAGGCTAATAAAGTTCTAATTGCAGCAAAAACTTTAAGCTGAAGCAGAGTTAAGAAAGCTAACAATATTTCTTTTTTTTTTGTTTTTCAGAAATATTACTAACAATCTTGTTAACCATTCCAACTAAGCTTAAGCTTGTGCTAGGACATGGTTCACGGCAATAGTCGAATGGTGGATTCGAACCCACGACCTTACGATTCGCAGGCCGTACCCTAAACCATTAGGCTATTGACGCTTAAGAGTTATAGATGATTACCATTGTAAGTCTGCTGGAACACCTATTTATTGCAGGTGTGGTGAAAGTCTATTATGAAGAGTTGACAGGTGACCGAGTTTTTAAAGTTCTTAGAAGTCCTGTTATGGGTAATATAACACAAAGAACAGCGAAACATAGCCTTGAGCATAAGGTTTACTTTAAGGACGGCTTTTAGTGACCTTTCAAGTTGAATTATATGGGTTTTAGAGGCTCGCTATCGGGTTGTAGTACATAAAGACAAAATAAGAAATGTACTCACATGTAACCCGGGGTGCACGAGCTGCGCGATCTTGTCGCACATGAGGGTGTGGAAGTGCGGGTGGAAGCGGTACACGGAGCCGTCGATGCCCACAGTGACGTGGGGTCCGCCATCTTGTTAATCAGCGTGGCGATGCCCGCGGACACGAGGTACGCCGCCCGCCGCGAGACGCACTCGCACACGTGCCGCACCGCCGCCATGTCCGCTTCCGTCGCGTGCGACAGCCCTGACGACAACACAAGTTTCTCATCATTTTAGGTTATCTGTGTCTGAATGTACAACCCATCTGCATCATCAGCATTTTCGAGAACTACATATTACATTATAGGTGACGGCTGTCAGTGTTATATATATCATTCACCCAAATCATCACATCAAAGATTTATACATAAAAAATACGTATGTATTTCTGACATTTTCAGAGAATTTTCTTTAAGAACTTATTATTACTGAAATGATATAAAGCTTCGATTACTTCTGGATAATTGATATGGTGTAAATTAAAAAATATTATAACCGGTTCTGTAGGTACAGCTTTTCCGAAATAAGCAAGAAGCGTCAATAGCCTAGTGGTTTAGGGCAGTGATTCTCAATCACTGTGCCGCGGCACTTTTGTGTGCCGCTAAATTTAGCAAATATATAATAATGTTAATATTATTAAATTAATATCATTAAAAAAAATATATTTTTAACAAGAATATATATTATTATTTTGTATATTTAAAATTTTTGTCATAAACTATTTACGCAGTGTATTGTAGTAAGTAAATAATTTTTATCTTTTTCTTTGTGTGCCGCCAAATTTTGAAATCGTTAAATATGTTGCGCAAGAAAAAAAAAAGGTTGAGAATCACTGGTTTAGGGTAATGTCTGCGAATCGTAAGGTCCAAGGTTAGAATCTACCATTCGACTATTGATGTGAACCAATTCTTAGCACAAGCTTAAGATAAGTTAAACAATAAATGTTATTAATATTTGTAAAAAAAAAAAATTATTGGCACTATAGAAAAAAAGAGATATTTCGCTATGAAATTCAATAACATTTCGGTTATAAGAAACAGATTGCCTAAATCATTAAACAATGATGTAATCACCAACGTGGAACATATAAAGTTTAGAAAATTTTACGTAACTATATTTGTACTATCGTTGGCAGAAGTATTTCGACACAAACAATGTAAGCTTACATAATGATACATACGAATCAACTACTTCAATCAGCAGCATGTGTGAAACAACATTTATACTTATATGAAGATTTATGTAACACTGAGAAACTTGGAAAACTATTACATAAACAGTTGTATCCTACAAAAACAATTTCGATAACTTATCATAAAACTACGAAAATTTTAAACACGATCACATTTCAAATTATTTATGTCATTGAATTGTATTGAACTGTATTATTTGTTTAGTTCACGATTTTCATTAAAAATTCAGAGATAATCTTTTTTTTTCTTTCAATAAAGCGCAACCACAGACTTGTGTCCGTAGTCTTTTCTAATGTACTTTAATTGTTTACTTTGATTTTGTTAATAAGAGTGTTACCTCTACAGTTACTACAATTTTTTTTGAGACATGAGGTTTGTATATTCCTATAATACGCGTGTTGCATATTAAATGACGTGCAAAGAGGTGTAGATACTCTTTTCTAAGATTTCACTTACCGAGATCTTCAAGCACTTCCATGCAACTGGTGTAATCTCCCAACTTGTCCGATTCTATTTCGGAAACGTATTTCGTGTAAAAGCTGCCTCTTTCGAATAGAGTTTCAGAACCTTGACCGCCGAACAGTAGACCCATCTGGGTGAACTTTACCAGCGCCAGACGCACCAGCTCTCCGAGATACATGCCAGATATCATCTTTTCTTGTCTGCAATACAAATCAATAAATCATTGGCGATTCACAACGACATTGAAGTATTTTCTGCCACTTCTTCCAGCGTCAGCACTTCCCGATGTGGCACTCAAGTTTAATTGGCTTTTGAATGTCCCTTAATTTATCTGTGTAAAAGCAACAGAGTCATGGGTTGGATCGGAATGCTCACGCGTAACATAGTAGCGTCCAAGCCAAGGTTACCCCTCACCGAGGGGACCTTTTTGTCGCGTTACTACGCATAGATGTTCAGGGTAAGCGACCTAAGACCTATGCCTCCAAAAAGTCAGCATCTCTGGCTATAATCTGTGTAGTTCGTTAGATCTAAAATCGACATTGATTCTAATTATTTCATTATCTTATCGTTATGAATTATAACAGATCGAAAGAAGTAATTCAATATTTAAAGTAAAATTACGCTTTCTTTTTGTCTACAAGGTTATCTGGCCGCATTTTAATGTACAGACGGCCTTCAGAACTGATAATAATGTACCGAACATTTAAATACATTTTATAGACCCAGTTCCAGTTAAGCAGATTAATTACTAAGATTCTTACAACACTTAAAAATGATTGAGACAAAAGACGCAAGAGATAGTGTGTGGATTTGTTCCATATAGGCTCCGAAACGGCTGGACCGATTTCAATGAAACTTTCAGGGAATCTTCAGATTGACCTGGCGAGTAATCCTGTAACGATCGGAGCACTCCTTTTTTTGAACTGTCAAACAGCTTTTATTTATTATGGTACTACTACTAAGGGTATGATATTGTATTTACTGATATGTCTACATGGGTGTAGGTAATCATTTTCACCCTCTCGAGAAGAGAATTAATATGGACAGAAATTAATAATTTAATATATTGTGAGAGTTAAATTAAATATATAAATATATTAAATATGTAAGTTTACCGTTTAAATAAAATAAAGCAAAATTTAGTACAGTGAAGCGGTCCGGGTACGCTAGTATATAATACAAGTAAATGTACATAATATTGAATTATATGCATAAAGAAGTTCAGTACATTAAAACTTCTTGATGTGATAAAGTTTTAGAAGCCTTCGAATTGATACGAGAGCAAGCGGTACACAACAATAAAAAAAAAACTTTGTTATCATTAGTAATGGAAATACTAACCAATGTATACTAGTAAATAATCTTATCGTGTTTAGCGATGTAATGACGCATAGAATGATGAAATTCTGGTACAATTTTTACGGTATTATTGTGACGCAAGACAATACAGTATAAGCATGATTTTTAAGTTGGCAAGTGTTCGATATATAGGCACTATGCTATTTATTCCTGGAGTTTGACGATAGTTACATTTGGCCATTCTACACAGCCGGTTGCTATCTCTAACCCATTTGGCAATTATAATGATTATCATGTCAATTCTCCAATCCCCATTTCACCATCGGACTTCAAGTCCCACTGCTGGATTTCTTCATTTTGTTGTTGACATCCTTCAAGCTCGAACGAAACGTTTTGAATCGTCTTTCATTATTCGTACAGCAAAGAACTGGAATAGTGTGACGGCGTCTATCTTTCCCTCCGACTACAATGTGTATATTTTTAAGAGATTGAATAGGCATTTACTAATCTGCACAAGATTATTGCCATCCAGCACTGCATTTCCATTTAACATCAGGTGGGATCGTGGCATGACACTAGCTTAGAAAGTATAAAAAAAGTATTTCCTTCAAAGAACATTATTTTGTCGATGAAGTTCAGCCCTGCTATTGCAATTGTTTTTAGAATGAGGTGAGATTGGATCACAGTATGTAAAGAAAGAGTTCCACTACGTATTAAGACAGTCAATGAAGTACAAGAATGGTTAACTTACATTTGTTTACCAGGGTTAATAGAGTTGACATCGACATCGCGGTCGAACTCTGTCCGCACAAAATCCAGGGTGCCGTCGTCACCGAATGCGCCCCACTCTGTATTGACCAGCAAGTCTGGCTTGCCCACCTCTCCATCGAACAGTTCACAGTTCTCAGTCTTTTCTACGTAGCACGCGTTACTTCCCGTACCTAACAACAACGCATTATTAGATCACTTTCAAAAACACAAAATATCATTAAAAACTATTTCCTCATAAACATTTCAGTAACTCAACATTTACTAGAATACTTAATAAATCAAATGGAACCAGAAAGTATTGGGAAGTTATTAGGTCATATAAAAGGCAACATGCGGTGAAAATTAAAAAAAAGTTATTATTCATGATGGAGCTTAGCTTTTCAAGAAGTTAGATGATCCTTGTATCTATTATGTAATATATGTTGATACACAAATCACAACGTTAGGATTCAGCGGATTAGTTGTGTAACCATTTACCCTGAGCCCCAAGTCTGCTATATGTCAGTGACGTTCCATTATGAAACAAATGAAAAACACTACCAAATAGCGCAAATACGCGCGCAAGTGGCACTTTTTTTTTTGGACGAACTAACACAGTTGGCACAGAGAAGCTGACCTTTACTTCTTCACCGGATTGAGAGGTGGCATAGCTCTTAGGTCACTTAGCCTGAACTTCTACTAGGTGGTAACTCGACACAAGGGTCCCCCGGTGAGGGGTAACCTCGGCTTGGACGGTTCCCATTATTACGCGTTAGAGTCCTATCCGAGGGCGCCCGAGAGGGCCAACGCAAGTGGCACGGCATTCTTCTACCATAGAGGCACTAATGAACCAAGACTACTAAGTCTAGCAAATATCGACTACTGATGATGATAATGCTAATTAATGTACATTTTGTACACAATTAATTTAGCAGATTCGGGGCTCTGGTTAGTAGTGATATTTACGCATATGACAGCTTTTTTCACTACTTCAATAATAGAAATAATACTTTTAATATATTAGTTAACACTTCAAACAAAAAATAACTTAGTCCAAGGCGATAACACTAAGGTAATTTAGGCTATTAGTACCATAGGGAATGTGATTATTCAATGGCAATATAGCAATAAAAGACAAATGCGTGCTTATAATGGTATAGTGTCAGCAAACACATTGTTAACTATGGTTTATACAAAACATGAAGCAAGCCAAACATTTAACCAAACCGCCATAATCAACTATAACCTACCAACAATGAGTCCTATCTTGCAGTTGTGATTTTTCCACGCACAAGACATCAACGTACCCGTAGTGTCATTGAGTATAGCGCATATATCAATCTGTACGTCCTAAATCTAACGCCAAAAATTTACCCCGCTCTGAAATAAACAAACATAAGATAATAACACGATTTCCTAATCAAATATTAACATGAACTTAATTAAAAATAACATAATGTAATATTTAAGCCAATTTACGGCTATTTATTACATTAGATATAGGGATTATTATACACCTCAGTAGACTTGAAGCTCGACCGTAATCCTTATATATAAAAAGCAGTGATAGCTTAGTGGCTGATGGGTTTGAAAGACGACCTGAAGGTCGCAGGTACCTATCCCAGTCGGCTTGAATTGACCTTTCAGTTTTCAGATATTTTAGCCGGGTAGGACCGTATTTTTTTTAATTATTTCTTTTTTATTATTTTTCTGATTTTGAATAATTTCGCATACTTGTAGAATTATATATATAGTGCGCTCTCGATAAGTTATTGTTTCTTGATTTCTGAATAAATCAGAAATCAAGCAACGTCTTTAATTTCGTTATCTTTACATCTATTCAAATAACTAAAATTGGAGTGTCTGTTCGTAGTATCAAAATAACAGCTTTTTACTACGTGCGTATGAGTGTATACAAGGTACATAAAGGCAAAAACAATTTTTTACAATGTTTGTCCGTCTCCATCTGTTCGTTCCCGCTAATCTCTGGAACTGCTGGACCGATTTTGACTTTCAGTGGTAGATAGTTGATGTAATAAGGAGTAACTCAGGTACTTTTATTTTAGAAATAAAAAACAGTTTTAATCGCGGGTATGACTGCGGGACCCAGCTAGTAAATAAAGGTACATAAAGGAAAAAACTATTTTTACAATTTATGTCTGTCTTCATCTGTTCGTTCCCGCTAATCTCTGGAACGGCTGGACCGATTTTGACTTTCAGTGGTAGATAGTTGATGTAATAAGGAGTAACTCAGGTACTTTTATTTTAGAAATAAAAAACAGTTTTAATCGCGGGTATGACTGCGGGACCCAGCTAGTAAATAAAGGTACATAAAGGAAAAAACTATTTTTACAATTTATGTCTGTCTTCATCTGTTCGTTCCCGCTAATCTCTGGAACGGCTGGACCGATTTTGACTTTCAGTGGTAGATAGTTGATGTAATAAGGAGTAACTCAGGTACTTTTATTTTAGAAATAAAAAACAGTTTTAATCGCGGGTATGACTGCGGGACCCAGCTAGTAAATAAAGGTACATAAAGGAAAAAACTATTTTTACAATTTATGTCTGTCTTCATCTGTTCGTTCCCGCTAATCTCTGGAACGGCTGGACCGATTTTGACTTTCAGTGGTAGATAGTTGATGTAATAAGGAGTAACTCAGGTACTTTTATTTTAGAAATAAAAAACAGTTTTAATCGCGGGTATGACTGCGGGACCCAGCTAGTAAATAAAGGTACATAAAGGAAAAAACTATTTTTACAATTTATGTCTGTCTTCATCTGTTCGTTCCCGCTAATCTCTGGAACGGCTGGACCGATTTTGACTTTCAGTGGTAGATAGTTGATGTAATAAGGAGTAACTCAGGTACTTTTATTTTAGAAATAAAAAACAGTTTTAATCGCGGGTATGACTGCGGGACCCAGCTAGTAAATAAAGGTACATAAAGGAAAAAACTATTTTTACAATTTATGTCTGTCTTCATCTGTTCGTTCCCGCTAATCTCTGGAACGGCTGGACCGATTTTGACTTTCAGTGGTAGATAGTTGATGTAATAAGGAGTAACTCAGGTACTTTTATTTTAGAAATAAAAAACAGTTTTAATCGCGGGTATGACTGCGGGACCCAGCTAGTAAATAAAGGTACATAAAGGAAAAAACTATTTTTACAATTTATGTCTGTCTCTCATCTGTTCGTTCCCGCTAATCTCTGGAACGGCTGGACCGATTTTGACTTTCAGTGGTAGATAGTTGATGTAATAAGGAGTAACTCAGGTACTTTTATTTTAGAAATAAAAAACAGTTTTAATCGCGGGTATGACTGCGGGACCCAGCTAGTAAATAAAGGTACATAAAGGAAAAAACTATTTTTACAATTTATGTCTGTCTCTCATCTGTTCGTTCCCGCTAATCTCTGGAACGGCTGGACCGATTTTGACTTTCAGTGGTAGATAGTTGATGTAATAAGGAGTAACTCAGGTACTTTTATTTTAGAAATAAAAAACAGTTTTAATCGCGGGTATGACTGCGGGACCCAGCTAGTAAATAAAGGTACATAAAGGAAAAAAACTATTTTTTACAATTTATGTCTGTCTCTCATCTGTTCGTTCCCGCTAATCTCTGGAACGGCTGGACCGATTTTGACTTTCAGTGGTAGATAGTTGATGTAATAAGGAGTAACTCAGGTACTTTTATTTTAGAAATAAAAAAAAACAGTTTTTAATCGCGGGTATGACTGCGGGACCCAGCTAGTAAATAAATGAGATCGAAAGAATACATATAAACGCCAATATGAAAAAAAAAATAATTATTTTACGTATCTTTTTAACCGACTTAAAAGAAGGAGGAGGTTCTCAATTCGTCTGTATAGATTTTTTTATGTTTGTAATCTTAACTTTCGACTGGGTGAACCGATTTTGGTGATTATTTTTTATTTGAAATCTGTTGCTTCCTGTGTGTCCCATTTAAGTTGAGCTACAACCAGTTGCGAAAATGACATCCATGTGAAAACCGTATGTCTTAAATTTGCATTAAGTATATACATATGTATATGAGCGACAAATGGACGAATAAGTCAATATTACGCCAACCGATTTCGATTTTTTTTTGACGAACAACACAGATTGGCCAGAGCTGGCCTTGACTGCTTCACCGGATTGAGAGGTGGCATAGCTCTTAGGTCGCTTAGCCTGAACTTCTATCGCTAGTTACTCGACACAAGAGTCCTCCGGTGAGGGGTAACCTCGGCATGGACGGTTAAACCGATTTCGATGATTCATTTTTTATTGGAAAGGATGTACTTCAAAGGTAGTTTGATGAGATTTTGGTTAAGTTCTAGTTAATTCTATTTCGTAATATTCCTATTCTAATTGAAGTCAATTTTTGTTTTTATTCTTAAACATATTTATCATTTATCCAATCTACAGAAATGATTTGTTCAATAGTAAAGTTGGTTCACCGACAAAAACACGTCACGTAAGGTGCACGATCACACGATGACGCTGCAGTCTGTGGATATTCAACGTTTTACAAGTCGTTTATTTGACTTTTTTACGTTTCATCGTTACAAATTTTTTTTTGTTTGTTATTTCATCATCCAAGACTTAATGGCGTCATTTTTACTTAAAACCTTATTAAAGGCAAAGTTATTTTAATGTCTAAGCTTAATAAGCATCTTCGAAGTAAAATAGATTTAAATAGATTCGAAGAAAAAATTCCTTATTTATATATGTATTTAGATACATGTAAAACGTGAGTTTGTATAATATATTAGTATATATTTTTATATGTTTTATTATTGCCATAGGAAATTGAGCTCTATATAAACAATTCTTGGTGTTATTTATTTATATTGACTTTTCTTATTACCCTACTATTTATTTATTTATTTTAATTACCTGTGTCTGGAAGAGATCGCTAATAATAAGGCCGCCATTGCTTACTTTTAAATTACGTTTAGTTTTTACTATAATTAATTGTACTTATTTTAAAATGTGTGCAATAAATATATAATCTATCTTACAATTTTTAAATAAACTGGTATTTATAGTCCACGTTCCACCACGATCCCACCTGATGTCAAGTGGAAATGCAGGCGTCGATGGTTTGGCGCTAGCTAATTTGCTTAGCTTACTGAAAGCATATCTTATAACATGTTACTGTTGTTGTTGTTTTATTTTGAGTAATAGATATAAATAATACGAAAAATTATTTATTTTAATATCAGCACAGCAAAGTCGGAAAAAGATGGAGTGTCATAGAATAAAATAGATTAGCGAAATCATTTGGCAAGGTGTGATGAGGTGATCATCCAGGCTTCGAATAGCAGGAGGTAAGTTTAATTTTGTTTGTATTATTAATTTATATTAGCCTAAGTTTGTATTTATAATGTCTTTTCTTATTTAATTTATGACATAAAAAAACGTTGCTGCCTCTTTATATAATTTTAAAGAAACAACATAATATGAAAGAAAATATAAAAATACACAAAACATTTCCCGAGAGCACACAATAAAATGAAAATGTCCTGCCCCACTAAAATTATTCAAATTGTCGATTTGTCCAATAATTCAAAAACAGAATAAGAATTAATGTAAGAAAAACGGTCTTATATGTTTTATAAGATATATATTAAATTAATCTTCGTTCTTTATTCAAATACACAAACGTCCGACGATCCTTACAGAGATGATTTTTCAAAAATTCCGATGTTACCTACTGCATAGCGCCGACGTGAAGAAACGCGGCGAGGGCTTGTCTTTGTGTGCGTAACCCAACTAGCTAGTCGCAGTGAATACTTGCCTAGGGACCGTTGTGAAATTACATAGCGAATACGATATAATTACCTTTCCCATTCGGTAGATCCTGTATGTACGTTATCCAACACTTCACAATCGATGTAGCGTGGGTGTCTTTACCGAGTCCTTTTAGTAAATCACTGTGTAGTCTGTTCATTATCTCCTTGATCTGTTTCTCCGAGAGGTGAAAGACCTCGCACTCCTCGCGGATCTGTGTAATAACAATCAAAATTATTATATAAAATAGATTTGATTAAATTATAAGCCGATGTTTATTTCATCATTACATCAACAGCAAACATACACAACTGTAATGATAAATAAGCCATTTTATTTTTGAAATAGGAAGAAGACCAAGCGTGTTTTTTTTTTAACTGTGGTCACTGAAGCATCGAAAGTGGTCCGAGAAGACATGCACTTGCTTAACGACAAAGACAACACGCGAGTCTATAATTGGATTGGTATAATTTTGTGTCCATAATTTATAAAAGTTTACTTAATCCATGAGAAGTTCTCTTCCCAAAAATCAACTTTTGTGATCCATCGTTCAAGGTGTAACAACAATGAGTAAAATAAATTTAAAAAAACGAAAGCTCATTTTCGTAAGCCGTCTGGTATTTTATTGTGACTATCAAATCATAATTTCGATATTGTACATACACTATATCTGTTTATGATTTAAGTTTTTAAAATTATATTATAAATAAAACAAAAAATATTAGAATAACACAAGAATCGACTGAATATGCGTTGTTCACGTTCTTTGCGACTTGCCATTTAGAATTAGATCAAAATTAGGTTAGCATAACCAATTTTGTTTTCATGTAAACATGTAAATTAAAAGTGGATGAATAGTTAATATTCCAGTACATAATAATTGCATTAACCTAAAATTTATTTAGTACAGATATATCTTTCTTCAGTAATCAGTGATTACTAGTAAGTGCCGTACGGTGGTATTAATAAGTAAATCTTTTTTTTTATTTAGGGGTATGAACAATTATTGACTGTATAAGATTATACCAAAGCCATATTTAAATGCAATAAATTAAGGCGGTTCAAACAAATGCCATTTCCGCGCATACGACTAAGCAGTAGCGGGCAAACCGTCCATTATCGCGAACGAGTTCCACAAGGTCAAAGCGGTCATTACAAACTCTCTACTATACTATGCTTATTGTTGCTTTCCCAATAATTTACAACCGGCAAAAAATTAAAAAGAATTAAGTTCAGCTCTGGCGTACTCACCTGCGGTAAATTATTGACGGCCATACCCATTTTGATTTTAATATTAAAAAATATATCGAATTATTGCACACCGCACGTTTTGTCGTCTACAACACGACCAACCGAATCAACTATAAATTGAGGAATACGGCGACGTTGACCATCGAACGTGCTTCAAACTGAACTGACTCGCACGTTTCATTCATGATAATAAACTGTTGTTATCTCTCTCGCGTGTACCAATTTCCAACGCGCAAGAGTAGAACAGCTAGTGAGCCTAAATAACGGAAAAAACTATTAGAAACAAAAATTGTCTAAATTTTCTATTTAGCTTTCCAATAAGAATTATAGTATAATATTTAAGATTAAGTTTTGCTGGTTTTGACTTTTGCGAGGAAAAGCAAAATGCTGTTTATCTTAACTTCCTCAGGCGCGCCTCTTGTTGTATAGATGTGATTGGCTGACGCGTGGGCTTGTTCATGACGTCAGTTGAATTCCTCGAGAAGACGTCTTCTATATTTACAATTGCATTAGTGTTGTACCAAATGGTGGTGTAAGTGAGTTCAGACTTTAGAATACTGCTATCATCATTGTCTATTTTGTTCTTCCACTTTTTTTTAAATGTATCGATGTTATGGTAATAAACAATGAGATATAGTGGTATTTAACTATGAAATTTATATTATAATAATCTCAAATAATAGAATAGGGAAAACAAAATTATAAGAAAAATACTACTAAATAGAGAAAAAAGCAAAAAATGATAAGTTACAAAATCAAAAGTTCAATAGGAACAAATAAGAATTATTTGATGAAATTAACATTTTAATAAATTTCATGCTTGACGTTTGTATTTATGTTTATTAGGAAATTTTCAAAGGATTCTTCGAGAGGTGGGGAGTTTTGTTTCTTGGTTCATATTCTTTTAACATGGCCAAGCCACCTTCCTAGATATTATTCAAAGCTTTCCGTTTAAATCTTCTAGATTCTTTCAGATTCTTCTGATACCATAATTTCTAATCCTATCATTCAGTCAAATCTAGCTAATGTCCGCATTTTCTACGATATTACTTTTACTCGAATGCTACTTAAATCTCACATTGAAATAAGATTCTTCGTTCGTTAAATAATCTTATTTTTCCTGCTATTTAGTTATTTTTGCAACTAGTCTTTTTTGTACAGGAAAACATTTATTTGAATTACGTAAAGCATTGACCTCCGATTATACTTTATTTGTAAGTAAGGTTACTTGGTGTGCGCTGCAAACCAGTCAGACCATACAGAGTTAGACAGGATGCAATGACCTGTGACGTCAAGGCCAACCACCGGTGTCACATGTTCCTAGATACGATGATTAACAAGTTAACTGGAACATATTGCGAGTTTTTAGCGTCTGAGATATTTTCTTTTAGTATTTGGGTACATAAGAACTCCATCGGTTCTCTCTTTAGGAATGACTTGAAATACGAGTACCTAGCATTCATGAGTACGACAGTTCATTAAGCTATAGAGGTACTAAGATTTTTATTTAATATGAGGTTACCAAATCGTCTGCATTTTTATAGGCGCTCATAGCGCCTTCATAAACCGGCTTTGCATTTTCTGCTTTTGATACTGTTAGGTTTATGAAAAGCTAAAACTAGTTAAGTATTCCAGAAGAACAACGCGCACAAATGTGGAAAACTCCTTAGTGCAACCATGACACTTTGGATATGATATAATAAAAATGGGAAGAAAACTAGAGCGGTTCATGAGTAGTAACGTTAGCAGAAAAATATTAATAGATTTATGCATACAGTAGGCCAAATTCGATAGTCGTAAACCTGTACCGATCGGAAAAGACGATGCAATGAAACTTATTTTCGTACGCCTCGTGTCAGGACTAACGTACTTCGAACACTTTCTTGGCATTGTTCCTTCTAGGTACGTCTTGTTTATTTCTATACGTCTCGTGATGGCTACGGTGTAACAAAATAAAAACAACCATCTAGTTCACGTTAAAAATCTATTATGCCCCACTTGGTGATTAAAATAATTATAAAATAATCGTTCAAATACATAATTATACATAACACTTGGCTTCCCTCTGCAGATTTAGATTACATATACAACAGGAAAACCAATTACTGACTCGGGGATTACCCTAAACCCTTATACCAAGTTTTCAAGGTTAATTATACTTAATGAGTTCGAATCTCAGCCAATGAGTTCCCAATTTTCGATTTCATTTGCTAAGACTTGCACCTGTATAAATATTGGATTGAGCCTATCACCACAATTGGTAAACTGTGTCAGTTCGTCCTAAAAAAATCACTACAATTGTTTTTTTTTTATGACAAACTACACAGATTGGCCAGAGAAGCTGGCCTTGACTGCTTCACCGGATTGAGAGGTGGCATAGCTCTTAGGTCGCTTAGCCTGAACCTCTATTGCTAGTAACTCGACACAAGGGTCCCCCCGGTGAGGGGTAACCTCGGCTTGAACGGTTACTATGTTACGCGTAAGCATGCCGATCCGAGGGCGCCCGAGAGGGCCGAACCACGACTCGGTCGGTTGCTATTTCACGGATAATCTAAGAGACATTCAAAAGCTAAACTAACTTTGAGTGCCACTTCGGGAAGCGTTGGCGCTGGGAGAAGAAGTGGCCGAAGAAACTCCAGCAACGCTCCTAACATCTAAGGGGTGGGGCCTGCTCATAAAATAGCGGTAACGCGCAAGGATTATGGTACAATTGTATGTTGCAATGTTAGTTCTGGGAAAGTGGACGCGAGAGCTTTTTTTATAAGAAAAAACTTAGCTTGCAATTCGATAAAAGTACTATCGGTAACATTATCACGAAAGATAACAGACATTCCCGAAATCTGTACCTAGCAGACGGTTTTATCGTAGTACTACTTCAGACTTAAGTACGCCGATAAAGCACCGTTACGGTTTATATGTAGATACTGGTTATATCCATGCATTTACTGATAAGTTGCTATCTAAAACAATGAATTATAAACTTTCCACTGCAATAATCAAAGAAAGACCAAAAAATGAATTTTATAGACATTTAGTCCCAAAAGAGCAGAGCATAAGTGGTGGTGTGGTGATCTATGTTGATCCCTGGAGCACTAACAAGTCACCTTTTCAAGTCATAAGTTTTGGCTAACAGCTGGTTGTCGGATTCTAGACAGATAATATTGGAGTGTGTAGTTGTTGTAAAATGCCTGAAGGAACGCCACATAGCACACCATAGCAACCTCTAGAGTAGAAATTCCTACCTAGCGACGTGTTTCAGAGGCTTCGGGACGTTCCTCCGGAGATCTCGGAGCACCTACCAATGTACCAAGGATTTCCAACGTGTAGGATAGTTAACAGATACCTCACATGACCGCCGCATTACAGCGGGTTTTTTATTAAAAGATTTCCTCCTCGATGCTGAAAAACTGCTTGATGGTCCGAAGGCTTTCAAAACTTCACCAGATTGAGAGATAATCTTTTTTTATGCCTTTAAACTGGCGCTTGACCATGATCCCACCTGGTGTTAAGTGGTGATATAGTCGAAAGATAGTACGCGCTAGTTTAGTAAGTGCCTATTCACTCTACTCTGAAGGCTCCCACGTCGTAATTGGACGGAAAGACTGACGCCGGCAACTTATTCCACTCCTTTGCTGTACGCACGATGAACGATGACTCAAATCGCTTCGTTCGGACGCGCGGAACATCAACTATGAAAGGGTGGAGACCCGCCGTGTCTAAACGTCCGAAGGTAGAATGGGGATGGGGAATTAACTCGTGTAATTCCTGTGCACACTCTCCAAAGTGTAATCTGTAAAACACCGAAAGGCTGGCCACCTTGCGCCTGTGCTCAAGACTATCTAGGTGTAGATCTTGGAATCTTGATGGAATCCAGTACCGCGAGTTGGTATTTGGCTGCACCTGCCCAGATATGACAACAGTACTCCACACTATGGCCTGATCTGTGCTTAATACATAGTCAAAAGCTGTCCCAGTGTGAAGTACCGCCGTACCTTTGATAGGACTCCAAGCTTCCTAGCAGCTACCTTCGCTTTGATTCAATGAACCGCCCGTAGTTAAGATTCGCAGACAATTCGATTCCTAGTAACTGTAGGCTGTCGGTAGATTCCAGAGATACATTCTGAAAAGTCGGAGCTAATGTGGACTGGCTCCTTTGGCGGTGAATAAACATGATTGCGTTTTGGTGGCGTTGAACTGCACAAGATTGGCTATGCCCCAGGAGGAAGCTGCCTCGAGAGTGCAATTTGTACGCTCTACCATGGCCTCGCGTTCGGACTGTACTTGATCCTGACTGGTCCATTCTACCGGGAGATATCTCTACAATAGTGCTGTCGTCTGCATACCCATAGATGCCGGGCGTCAACAGATCGTTTATGTGCAGCAGGAAAAGTGTTGCAGAGAGGATGGAACCTTGAGGAACACCGGCATTGGTCGTCATGGGCTCTGATGTACATCCGTCGATGACGACACGAAGCGATCGTTCACTCAGGAAGTTCTTAATCCACCAATCAGACCCGGGGACAAGCCATAAGCTGGAAGTTTGCTAATTAGGCTTGCATGCCAAACCCTGTCAAATGCCTTTGAGATGTCGAGGGAGACAGCAATTGCTTCCCCGTTACTCTCTAGGGCTTCGCCTACAAAGTGAGTGACATATACTAGAAGGTCTCCTGTCGACCGGTTTCGGCGAAATCCGTATTGTCGGTCACTGAGGATATCATTTTGTTCTAGGTATGCGATAAGGCGGAGTTCAATATACGTTCTATACTCTTGCAAAGTATAGAGGTTATTGAGATAGGACGGTAATTAGCAGGGTCAGCACGTCTGCATTTTTATAGGCGCTCATAGCGCCTTCATAAAACCGGCTTTGCATTTTCTGCTTTGATACCGTGCAACCATGACACTTTGGATATGATATAATAAAAATGGGAAGAAAACTAGAGCGGTTCATGAGTAGTAACGTTTAATGGTTGATCCGTTTGGTTGGATTTGAATTGGATAGCAGAAAAAATATTAATAGATTTATGCATACAGTAGGCCAAATTCGATAGTCGTAAACCTGTACCGATCGGAAAAGACGATGCAATGAAACTTATTTTCGTACGCCTCGTGTCAGGACTAACGTACTTCGAACACTTTCTTGGCATTGTTCCTTCTAGGTACGTCTTGTTTATTTCTATACGTCTCGTGATGGCTACGGTGTAACAAAATAAAAACAACCATCTAGTTCACGCTAAAAATCTATTATGCCCCACTTAAGTTAATAAATAATATATAAATTATAAAATAATCGTTTAAATAGAGAATTATACATAATGGCACTTGGCTTCCTTCTGCAGATTTAGATTACATATACAATATACAACAGGAAAACCAATTACTGAATCGGGATTACCCTAACCTTTATACCAAGTTTTCAAGGTTAATTATACTTAATGAGTTCCCAATTTTCGATTTCATTTGCTAAGACTTGCACTTGTATAAATATTGGATTGAGCCTATCACCACAATTGGAAGAGGTTCAGGCTAAGCGACCTAAGAGATATGCCACCTCTCAATTCGGAGGCTAAAGGCCAGCCTCTCAGGCCAACTGTGTTAGTTCGTCCTAAAAAAATCACTACAATTGTTTTTTTTTTTTTGACAAACTACACAGATTGGCCAGAGAAGCTGGCCTTGACTGCTTCACCGGATTGAGAGGTGGCATAGCTCTTAGGTCGCTTAGCCTGAACCTCTATTGCTAGTAACTCGACACAAGGGTCCCTCCGGTGAGGGGTAACCTCGGCTTGACGGTTACTATGTTACGCGTAAGCATGCCGATCCGAGGGCGCCCGAGAGGGCCGAACCACGACTCGGTCGGTTGCTATTTCACGGATAATCTAAGAGACATTCAAAAGCTAAACTAACTTAGAGTGCCACTTCGGGAAGCGTTGGCGCTGGGAGAAGAAGTGGCCGAAGAAACTCCAGCAACGCTCCTAACATCTAAGGGGTGGGGCCTGCCCATAAAATAGCGGTAACGCGCAAGGATTATGGTACAATTGTATGTTGCAATGTTAGTTCTGGGAAAGTGGACGCGAGAGCTTTTTTTATAAGAAAAAACTTAGCTTGCAATTCGATAAAATTACTATCGGTAACATTATCACGAAAGATAACAGACATTCCCGAAATCTGTACCTAGCAGACGGTTTTATCGTAGTACTACTTCAGACTTAAGTACACCGATAAAGCACCGTTACGGTTTATATGTAGATACTGGTTATATCCATGCATTTACTGATAAGTTGCTATCTAAAACAATGAATTATAAACTTTCCACTGCAATAATCAAAGAAAGACCAAAAAATGAATTTTATAGACATTTAGTCCCAAAAAGAGCAGAGCATAAGTGGTGGTGTGGTGATCTATGTTGAACCCTGGAGCACTAACAAGTCACCTTTTCAAGTCATAAGTTTTGGCTAACAGCTGGTTGTCGGATTCTAGACAGATAATATTGGAGTGTGTAGTTGTTGTAAAAATGCCGGAAGGAACGCCACATAGCACACCATAGCAACCTCTAGAGTAGAAATTCCTACCTAGCGACGTGTTTCAGAGGCTTCGGGACGTTCCTCCGGAGATCTCGGAGCACCTACCAATGTACCAAGGATTTCCAACGTGTAGGATAGTTAACAGATACCTCACATGACCGCCGCATTACAGCGGGTTTTTTATTAAAAGATTTCCTCCTCGATGCCGAAAAACTGCTTGATGGTCCGAAGGCTTTCAAAACTTCACCAGATTGAGAGATAATCGAACTCTTAGTACGTTCAACTTGTATCTCTATAACCAGATAGCAATTCGAGCGGGCTCCAGAGAACAGCATTACCACTCCATATATTTAGTATAGCACAGTATTATAGTAAACCTACTAAGACAGTAATGTAGAATATCTACTAAAAGAACCATGGCAATGTGTCGTGAAATACATCTTTACATCTCAACGCTTATTTAAATATTTGTACCATTATGGATAAAGAAGTCATGTTTATTACGTTAAAGCTGAATTTCGATTGTAAATACGTGTTTGACAAATTATCAAATCGTTTGAGTAACTTGTTATATCCAGTATTAACTCGTTATCGTTGCGGTGAAACGAGTAACACGTATTTTTTTTATTTATACGGCTTTTTGTTTATATTCTGTAATCATTATAAGGGTAGAGTGCTAATGTATGTATAATTTAATACACAAAAACACATTTTAATTTTTAATACTATCTAATGAAATACGTAATTGTACTATCATGTGATTTACGTGAAAATAATCAATCACTCTACACGAAATTATAAAACTGCAACTTTTGACCATTGTTGGAAGGAAATGAAATGGTAAATTTAATAGCAAATTAAGACTTGCGATCAATCATCGATTGCACATATGTATGTAGATAATTAGAGCATTTAACATATAATTCGAAGAAGCATGTCAACAAATATAATGTGGCTCAATTAACACATTTGTGTTGATTACAACATTTATAACGTTGGCTTGCAAGATATATCGTGCTTCTATTGGAAATTTTTCATGTTTTAGCAAATATTTAACATTGTAATACTCACGATGTCTCTTGTTTGACGCATATCGATTCGTCTTGTCAGTCGCGCCGACCAAGATAAAAGGTGATGAACGAGTAGCGTTGGCGTCCACAGGATGCTGTCATAAATTCCACTGGGCACAGTGATACGTCTGATATCCGCGTTCAAACGAATACCGGTATACTCGAGACCGTTTAGTCGTGCAGAAGTGAAAGGAACCGATTAGTGTGCCGCACGGCGTTAGGTATACTTGCACGGCGAGTAGAGGGTCACCTTGAAACGACGCGATCGCGGCGCATGTGCACCACACCCTCCAACCCCCTTCACCCGTCGCCGCCGCGCCCCCCGCTTGCCGCGTGACGTCACGCCCGGCCCCCGACCCTGCCGGCGCGTCGCGCTCTTGCCGTTCACGTGATGCCCTTCACGCAATCCGCGTTAAAATAACGCAACAGCTGTGAATGCCTTATGAAATGTACCGATTGTAATTTTGTCATACTCTTAAATGAAAATTATTATAAATTATACCATACGGCAGAAAATGGTGATGAGGCAGAAAGTGTTGATAACAAGGTAATAGATTCGCTGGCCGTGAGTTCGATACCCAGTTGTTCCAAAAACTCGTGGAATCTAATATATCTTTGCTTAAGGATTGTCGTAATGTACGTGCAATATCATCATATAACAATTCACTTTCCTCGTATATTTTCTCGGGAAAATAAGAACGGGTATATGCTTGTAAATATTATGTAGTTTACAATACATTTTTAGGATAAGTAACGGACCACAAACGACGTAGACTTAATCAACATCAATATATTAAAAGTTAAGTCATATTATTAAAAATAACGGGTGGCCCTTAATTGTCATGTGACCGTACACACGAGAAAACTATTTGTAATTTTGTACGATATCGTTGAATGAAAAGTATTTTTTGCAGAACGTAGGCATTTAGAATGTAAATGTTGATAATTTGATTATGTAGTTAGTATTGCAATGTTAAAATAAGTAAACAGAGGTACAATAATCGGGTCATATTTTAATTAAAACAGAATAGCCTTTATGAAATGGGAATATGTCATTTTTTAGTGAAATAATCTTTAGGTAAATTATCTTCGTCTTGACAACTAAGACGGTGATGGCCTTTCAAACTGTTAGGTTAGAGTCTATATGTTTAAATGGTCTAACCGTTAGACCATATAAAGTGCAGAGGGGCTCCGGTCGGTTCCACTGGAGATCCCGAAGCCCCTCGTCATGCAAGGAAAGGGCCACCGGGGAGGTTATAGTGGGTAAAAACCTCACATAACCGCCGCCTTCCCCTCAGAAGGCGGGGTATCTTTTTGAAGATTTCCTCCCCGTTAACAAAAAAAAATATATATAAAGTGAGTCATTTGAATAATTATAAAACAATAAATAAAATGAGGTCATTTAATTGATATTTTTAAACTAATTTTAAAAATGCAATGTCCCAATCAATTTTACAAGTCAGCACAGACGCCTCAGTCGCAAGATTCTTAGAAAAGGTTACAGACATAAGTATTTAGAATGGGTGAGGTGTGTCGACGTGCCTCCGAGCATGTTTTCTGGTTCCTGATAGTGTTCACGTGTACACTCCGCAAATATAAAAGTTGCTTAACGTTTTATAAAATACGTGATATCGTTCTGTCCTTTCCACTTTAATTGTGAGCGTTTTAAAAAAGCCTTTTATTCCTTTAATAAGAAGTCGAGGACAATTTTTATTATTGCTGTGATCTTGTTTTGTATAACGAAAGAATATATTCAATACCTAAATGTAGGGTGAAGTGTTGGTGGTGTCGACAAGCATGGCATTTGGTGGATTACTTTTTACTATTTTTTTTTTATTTTACAACCATATAAAATATAATTGCCATTGTAGGATATTCCAGAAAAAAAGTTTTTAAAATTAAATACTAGAACCAGGTAAACTATAAAAACTGTAAACACACTATTACATTATTATTTGAATAAAAAATTGTGTTAAACTGTTTTCCTTTCTGTTCCCGCGAAGATATTTAAGAAGTCAAGTTAATGAGATATATTAGAATTTTGGTGCGTTTTTCTGTTTTTCGTATAATGTAAATTGTATGAGATGTTTTACCAAATACAAAAAAAAAATCATTTTCCATACCTTGACTTAGTTAAATATTACGTTAGTTAACGTTAGTCCTGTTAGGTATATTTTACATATCGGTATTCGATTTATTGAATTAAGTTACCAGCAACACATTTACAGTAACTGAAGCCATATCTATAGAACCAGTGCGCCATTATGATGTTTTTTGTTATCTAGATTCAGCTAATGTTTGTTGTCTATTACAGAAGTTCGGTAAGAACGGAAACATTATTTTTAATGGATTAAAGAGGGTATAGATTAGAAATCAAATTAAAAAAAAATTTACAAAAATGTGTAATTTGCAAAAATATTAATAATTGATATAATTATTTAATTAAAAAATAATAATTCTATAAAAAATTTCCTTCCTAAGCATCCTAAACATATCGAGTACATAAATTCCTATATCTGTTGCATTTTCAACAATTACTATCAGTTTTACTTTCCTTTTTTTAAATAATCCATTATAAAGAAATGTTACTCATGTTTATTTTCTTTCCTTTATCTCTCAATGAGTCATTCACCAATGTTAACATCATCTGCAACATGTCAGCCGATAATGGTAACACAACCAGTTTATCGGCCTACAAGTGACATATGACGACTGGTTCGTCAATTCCTTGTCGTATATAAACAGGTGAAATTGGGATATTACAAAATATTTTCAAATACTAATAGAACTATCATACCCGAATATAGGTTAGGCATACAAAAGTTGGAGTCGTGGTAGCTCAGTGTTCAGGCGGTTGGCTCAAGTTGCATAATACGCTAGCAACCGGAGTTCAATCCCCGATGCCGGCACCAATAAATTTGTTATTGCAATTTTATGTGCTGTTTCACCACGTGCTCGGAAACCTACATGTCTTAGGAATTTTTTTAAGTCATGTGAAGTCTGCTAATCCGCACTAGGGCCGCGTGGTGGATGCCCTTATACTCTTTTTACAGAGAAGGTCAACGGTGGGACATATATATTATATAAATGCTGTAACTTTATACAAATATTACTCACAAGTTTACCATTGACAATATTTTAAATAATTACAGTTTATTATATTGTTATAAAGAATTTAAGTTCGCCTTTTAGTTTAGTCTGCTTATGGTTTCGCAGTTGTGATAAATATAGACGTTACAAAATATTAAACTAATATTTGGCTACACTCGCTTCTACTTTTTGGATTATGCTATTAAACAATGAGAAATCTAATAAAAAAACCAGCATGGGGTTCACCTGTAGTTAAGTGCTGACTGCCACCTACACCCACTTACTTTATGATGAAATGACCTTACCACGAAGAGTTGAGTCTTCGGCATTTATTAGAGGTAACGCAGAGTTGTAATATACCAGAGGAGGTACCGTTCGGTACCTCGCTTTAGTTATGCGAGTGGTACTCCCTCGATCGTGTTAGCTATGTGTTCATTGTCAAGATAAAAATACATAAAAAGACTTAAATGATAAGTTCACGGGCAGTGTGACGAACATTCCTAGCCTTGACAGGTTTTTAAGCAACTTTGTGTTTAAAGCGACGCCCCGAAACCAAAAAGATCTCTGTGACATATTTATTTGGAATCTTCTCATTCATCTCTACGTAAATATAAGTTTATGCATGCATTTTTTTATTCTACTGTCACGTAAATTTTTGAGTAAAAGAAGGGAGAATACTCGTATTGAAGCCACTGCATGTTAACATGTCGATATTCTACATGGCGGCGATGCCAAAATAATTACGTCTCTACCAATCAATCGGCAAGGCACACGAACTGAAGGTGCCTATCTTGTATTGTAGTGCAAGACTTCCTCACTCCAACGAACCTTCTACTATGTCACCAAGGGAGATATCTACAACCCCTTAAGCTGTGGAGCCGGAGTTGCATAAGTCATCATCATCATCAGTGCTACTCTTCACCCCTCATGGGGGGGCCCTTGTGTCGAGTTACTAGCAATAGAGGTTCAGGCTAAGCGACCTAAGAGCTACGCCACCTCTCAATCCGGTGAAGCAGTCAAAGCCAGCTTCTCTGGTCAATCTGTGTAGCTCGTCATAAAAAAAAATCAGTGCTTGGCTAATTTTGGTGATCGCACCCACTGCGGGGTTTATTTTAAGTAGTTTTTTAATTTTTTTTTTTACTTTTAATAAATCATTACTTTTACTATTTTTACGTTTGCAGTTCATAAGACCGGTTGTAATAAGTGTAAATAATTTGTGTCTAAAACCATAAAACTATAGTTGAAGTCGTTGAAATTCTCTAAATATATAATACTCATTTGAAAACATGACTATATGAATAACTCCAATCAAAACTTGTTTACGTAACCATTTTAGGAAACTAGTTTCTTTTTAAATTCCGATCCTCTTTTTAGTTTTTATATCGTCATAACTATTCCAAATTTAAAAGAAATATAATATACACAGCCAACATAAAAAAATCAGTTCTTATATCCTTTATTTAATCCTGGCGAGGAAGACTGACAAAGATTTTCAATGTGCAATTTTCCCTCCCTCCCTTCCTTTAGGACAAGTAGTGAGCCTATACACCTTTTTTTTTAAAAAAGTGATTGTACTTTAAAACCGAACCGACAATATTTTGATTCAAGCCTACCGGATTTGAACTCGCGACTTAAAGCCAAACCGCTTAGTCACTAGGCTATCACTCTCTATATGTGTACGTAACGTTCATTTATTCCTAATTGTTATTATCTGAAAGCTCAAAAAACATTATTAATTGTATAAAACAGTCTATTGACTTTAACCGATAAGAACGATAATGCCATCTATTGGACGTAAGCAATAACCAATTTAGTAACTTTTCGTTAACCAAACCAAACCAAATTGAGAACCTTTATTGAGGGTTCACGTTCAATAATTTCATTAAAATATATAAAGCGAGGGGTAGGCTCTTTGCTTGAGATGCCTAAGTTGTCATATCGGAAAAACCGATAATTTTCTTCGAGTAAATCTATAAAAGGGGATTGAAACAAAAAATGGACACATCATTGGACTTTGGACCATGTCTTTACTAATCACACGATTTTAAAATATACCCACGTGGAAACGGGGTGCTATATATCGACGCTGGAAAGCAAAAACGTAGTAAGTGACACATTTGGCCATTTTCCTTTTTTTAGTCGTTGGAATCAGAAAAAAAAGACGCGTCGAATGATATATGACTTGCAACAATTAGATGAAAATTAGCGAAAATATGATTTTCAAGATTGACCATTCTCTTTTATTTTTGTACCTTAGAACAATTTTCTTTTAGGATTACTCTAAGTTAATGCCGTGGTATATACACTCATTCAGCAAAAATAATAAATATTGTGTCCAAAAACAACAGCTCTAGGTCCACAAACACGAAAGTTGTAATTTTTTTTACAAAAAGTTGAAATTTTTTTCGGCTCTGGTGAACAATTTCATTTTGGGTTACTACGTTTTTGTTTTTCAGCGTCCAGCACTATGCGTACAAAGCCTGCAGGAGATGTTTTGCCTTGCGATACTAACATACCCTAGCAACGAGTAACTACGTCATTCGTGTCATAATATTTGTAAAGAAGAGACTCAAATGACTCACATTTGGGCCTTTTCTGTGCAATATTGTTTTAAACCGCGAACACTTTTGATAACTTCACAATGACGTAAGTGCCCAGTGCGTTTTACTTGTTTCATTTATCCTATTCTATTTTATCCAATAGTCTTTATTCATTTAAATTAATTCCAAGAATTCATATAATACTCAGTTGGTTGCAATGGATGCGTGTTATATCACATGTGTTAACGATGTCCACAGTAAATGAGATCATCAGGTCTTGAATCATGGATATGTACAGGGCCGGATTAATTGTTTCAGAAATGATTCCCATTTTTAACCGACAACACACTAAGAGGAGGTTCTCAATTCGTTTTTTTTTAATGCTTGTGCATTACAGCACCTGTATTTATGAATTTCTTTTTGTTTGAAAGTGTTTGATTTTAATTAAGTTCCGTATTAGTTTTGTTGTTTTTCCACTTTGGGTTGGGTTGTAAGATATCAGCCCTGTAGTTCTGGGCTCTCAAGAATAAGACTACGGTATCTCCTGCCTGTCGTAGAAGGCGACTAAAAGGAGCCTCGGGTTCACTGGGCGACAAGGGTGGGGGCCTTTGTCGTCCGCTAAGGTGGACCCGGGAAGAAGGCGACATCGGCTGTGCAAGGCACAGGGGGGGGAGGGAGTAACATGTGGAAGAAGAAAGAGAGTGTGTAATAACTTCGTAATATTATTATGATATTTCGGAAATAAAAGAGGGCGTAATAGCGATTATTGTTTGATTCGTCACGTATCGATTTGAAGACGATTTCTGATTTCTTTCTTTACTATACTTGTCTATAATCAATATAAACATTTGTGGCATTCGTAGAAATGACATCAAAATGTGTGCGCACAATGAGTCATTCATATACAGTCATATTCACAGATAAGATTGAAAATTGATATGCTTAAATTTACTTATGATAAAAAATAATAATGCCGGTACTACTAAGTAAAACACAAACTCAATTATTGACTTTTATTATATCTGTATTATAAGTTGTGCTATGAAAAGTATTTACCAGTGATCGACACTAGATAACGACGAGTACAGAAAGAACAAATACTTGCATTGTACTTGTAAAAGTATATTGTGTTCTATCACAAACAACATTTCCAATGTTAAATTTAAAACATTGCTGTCCAAGAGTATATTATATTTAATACACATATAAATGTCACGTCCTTTTCAGCCTTGCGGGATAGACAGAGACAGCTTTTAGTGTCCGTTTTACCGGCTTTTCGATATCAGGTGAGTCGCATGTTCCTTTGCCATAAAGATATAAAAATAATCTATACACGATTGTTGATTGAAAAGGCGCGCGCACTGCTCTTTCTTGCTCCTACAGTGTGATACAGACAATAGGCCTTCACTGTCTTAGATGAACAATACGTCTCTCTCTTCCTATCCTCACTAACTTATATCTCCCTCTCAACTTCCGATCACGCTTTTCGTAATGCATTCACCAGCTTACTTCGCAAGTGAAGCGTGCGTAAAGAAGTTTTACTTCAAAAATAAGAAATAACCAACGTAGATTTTTTTTTGACGAACTACACAGATTGGCCAGAGAAGCTGGCCTTGACTGCTCTACCGGATTGAGAGGTGGCATAGCTCTCACGTCGCTTAGCCTGAACCTTTAAACCAACGTAGAATACAACGAATAAACTAAATTAAACGTCTCGAAACAATAGAACAATTTCCTCAAGTTATCTGGGGATTTACAGCACTGGTGTGCACGTGAGTAATACATACCGGAGTCATACTATGTACCTACGTTGTGTAGGGTTACCAATAATTTAAAAATTTCACACGGACATAAAATATATAATTCAATTGTAGTAAGACACACGAAAAACTTATGGACCAACGAATACCATTCCATATTAATGTTTCTGAGTATTTAAGAGTACCACGAGACTTCAAGACTAGCAAGATAATATAGGATTGGTATAATAACCAGTATATATACTATGGTTTATATGATAGCATTATTTAGTTCTAGCCAAGTGGCCAAGCGGTTCGACTTAACGATCTGATATTCGCGAGTTCTAATATCGGCTTGTACCAATAAATTTTCGTTTTTCGGTTTTTTTAAGTACAAAAAAGTCACTTGGTAAAAATTGATATCCGTCGTATGGCGATGGCGTCACTCCCTGTCACATATGGGATCCTAATAAGAATGTTGAAGAGCAGAAAGCAAAAGCTGTGTCTATCTACCCGTCTAGCCGTAAAAGAACGTGAAAGCTTATGTATATGATGGAATGTTGATATACGAAATTAAGTTTAATAATATAAAAAAAGCATAACAGTGTGCTACACCCATAAATAATACAGACTTCACAATTTTTGATACAAAAATTATTTCAAAAACCCATATATAGGTTGTCAAATATCTCCCTTCCGCCTTTTTGTCTTTTGAATTTCGCGGCTATGTACAAAGCGCTACAGAGCTCGTATCTAGCAATACTATACATAATTTGAAAGGTCTTGACATAACCTACAAAACGACGCTATGCATAATTAGTTTGGATATTGCGTTCAACAGTTATAGACGTGTAAACATGGAGTTCACTAACGCCGAAATTCGCGCTATTTTAAAGTTTTCCTTCGTTAAAGGCAAATCCGCTAGAGAAACGTTCCGTGAGATTAATGGTGTTTTGGGGGATGGTACTCTATCACTTCGAACCACGGAGGAATGGTTTCGACGATTCAGAGCCGGTGAAAACGACACCATGGATAAGCCAGCCGGCGGAAGACCTGTGACGACAAATACCGATCAAATCATGGACTACACCGAGTTAGACCGGCATGTGGCATCTCGTGACATCGCCCAGGAGATGGGAGTTAGTCACCAAACCATTTTAAACCATCTGCAGAAGGCTGGATACAAAAAAAAAAGCTTGATGTTTGGGTGCCGCATGACACAAAAGGCGGAAGGGAGATATTTGACAACCTATTATATTCATTATGTACATAAATATAAACACTTAGCAAGCCCGTTCTTTAGCTTGATAGCATATAAGATAACATTAAAAAACATCCTTTATAAAGCCAAGCGATCCGGTAAGTCTTTTTTGATTTCATACCTTCTGATTGAGGGCTGATTTTCTGGGACGGGGTTGCATGCATTTCAAACTAGGACAAATCCAAAAAAGGCCGGACGTGCCGCTATCCTAGAAAACGTGTGCTGAGTCGTTTTAATTTGTCGGGTTATCATTAATACACTTGCGAGTCTGCATTTTCTATTAGTATTTGTTTTGTTCACAAGTTAATAGTTATAAAACCAAGTAAATTGTGCTTTATATTAAAATAATTAAATATTTTAAAGGTTTATATATATTTAGAACAGATATCACATTCTTCAATTAGTAAAGTAACACGACACAGAAAAAATCTATGCGGTCTTATAGGTTAGATAATAACGAAACGTTTTATGTAGACATACATTTTCAGCGATATGCTGTACAAAAACAATATCGCATTAGATTGAAATAAATGATAAGAATATTATGGCAAAGTATCAGAAATAAAATATTGTTGTTCAAATATATACAATCAAATTATATTTCTTCTCTAAAAATAATTTTGCAATTTTTTTTTACTGAAGTTAAAGTCAAAGGTCAACCAGCTATGTAAAGCCAAATCTGTGCATATTTTGTCTGTATATTATTAAGAATGTAATCCTATATCGTAAGGTCATGCAGGCGGGTTTTTTTGTTCCTTACTTTTTGTCTATATCTTTCTGCCTGGGATTGTTACGAACTTAGATAATATATAGGTAATGTATTATGTTGTTGAGTTAATTTTACCTTATTAGGAAGAAAACAATTACATTGCGTAGCGGCTACTACTGTTGCTTGATCGTGTAAAATCGACGTAACTTGAGGTATTAATATACTTCTGTATTTCAACCGTTTGATATTGTTTATATTTTTGGGCGATGGTGATCACTTAACACCAGGTAAGTTCACAAGTCTGCTCGTTTGCCCTATTTATAAAAAAAATTGTATTCTCCAAAAAAAATTCTAATACATAGTGAACTGAATATCCGACCACGATTTTGTTTATTTTAAATTAAATTTATAATTGTTTTAAACAGCATCAATATATAATTAATTCAAAGGCCATTTCGTTAAATACGCCTTATATAACATCATCGTTAAGAAAAACAAGTGATTTGAAAAGAGAATATTATGCAACATATTGCGTATTGAATTGTCGTTGTGAAACTTATATGAAGTGTTTAGTAGGTATTGTTTTTGTGTTTATATAATAATGTTTACCTTGCGATTCACCAAGTCTTTCGGCATCACAGCGGTTCTTGCGTGCGAGGCAACACTCTGTTCCACAATCAACAAAGATATGTCTTCAGTATTAAACCCACACGTCTTTTCAACGAAGTCCCGACAATAAAATCCTTTATCTGTGCAGTTACCACAATATAATCTTTATCTAAATTGAGACCGGAATTGCCGCTATGGCCACACTGATATGAAGAATAAAATTTATAATTATTATATTATACGTGAGGTCTTATTGAGTAAAGAGCTTTTATTCTTAAGACAATAAACTAATTCACTTTTATGAAGCGATAATGTCTTTTTGTTTGCATGTGGTGGTCTTCAAGAACTAAATAAGACCTTTATCTGTTAGGTAACAGCACACACGGATGTCTTGGCGCGTGCAGTAAATAAAATTGGATGATACCCAATTGTACTCATAGCTTGCTTATTTAGGACATTATGATTTATGTCTATGGTTTTATTCACATTTTTATATATATGTAAACAATACGTTTATATATATGTAAATAATAAATTATTATTACAAATTATTGTTTTTTTTATTTTAATCGAATTGACTTGAACTAATCACGTCAATATATCTTACCACGACAAAAATCGCAAACTTGTGAATCTCACGCGATTCCACTTCTAACAAATGGGGAATACTCGATGTTGCACTAATTAAAATACGACCTCTGTTTTAAGGTCGGTTCATATCACGTTGTGATAACATCAGGTCTAAATATTGTCAACATCATATAATTGTTCGCTCTCTAGAAGATTTATGCTAAACAAACCGTTACAGCTTCCGCGACGCATGTTACTTGTAATATGTCTTTACACCGCGCAGTAATTTTTTTTCCAACCACAATCAGTTCTTTCAGATTTTTGTCGCCTCTATACGTTGTGGGGCCGAAATGCGATTCGTTGATGTTATACGTATATATTTGCATATGTATATAATATAAACATGGGAAGTACCAGTAGAGGAAGCCCTAGATGATATTATTTTACGACCAAATTGGTGACGGATACTATGATGTTAAAAGCACTGTCAACTGACGTTGTATGTATGTATTCGAATGAGGTGTAAATAAATGATTGCGAGTAGAAGAAGTGACAGAAGTATGGCTAGAGTAGTAGTATTTAAGTCTTGATTTAGTAGAGAGTCCTTCAATATTAACTATATAAAATCGTCCTTTGTTCTTCACATGCCTGGCGTCATTGAGCTACTTAAATAATTTTATGATGGACAGACGCCATTGAAAGAGAAGCTTTGAAGTTCTAAACTGGGTACATAGATTGTAATTTCACCCATATTGTAGAGTTCAATACGTGACAAGGAGTAACCCATCGGACAGAGGTAGCAGTTCGAGTACAGAGTGTTTTTTTTATTAATTCAGAATCCGAAAACGAAAACTCATTGGTACAAGTCGGCTGGGAGATAATGATTTGACAAGAATTATAAAAGGAAACTTTATGTAATTTTATGATACATATTTATATATGCGGAACCAAAGTACGTATAGTTTGATGCAGTATTATCGTACTCGTCTTCACTGTTATATTACAATATGCCGGTTTAATTTATGGTATAGTAATAAACATTTATATTTGCCCTAACTATCTAAATATATTTATGGTCTAACAACTATATAAATTTATTAAGTGGAAATAGACATCATACATAGAAAGTTGCAAAATGTCTATAATGCCTACTAACTACCCGAAAATTCAATTTGGAGTTTGTTTTTTTTTTTGTTGACGGGGAGGAAATCTTCAAAAAGATACCCCGCCTTCGGGGGGAAGGCGGCGGTTATGTTGGGTTCTTACCCAATAAAACCTCCCCGGTGGCCCTTTCCTCGGTGCATGACGAGGGGCACCCTCGCAGCGCAAGGCGATGCGGGCCAGCCGATGTCCGAGGCCCTTTTTAGTCGCCTTGTACGACAGGCAGGGGATACTGAGGGCGTAGTCTTATTCTTGAGAGCCCAGAACTACAGGGCTATACATTCAAAAAGCTAAACTAACTTTGAGTGCCAATTCGGGAAGCGTTGGCGCTGGGAGAACAAGTGGCCGAAGAAACTCCAGCAACGCTCCTAGCATCTAAGTGGTTGGGACTGCCCGTAAAATAGCGGTAACGCGCGAGGACAAAATATGGTTTTGATTTCTTTCCTAAGAGCACGGAAGCACAGATTTGTGAAGGTCTTTATGCATTGCAGCCGCAGAAGTGTTTTGCGGTTGACAATACCTAGCGTCGAATTACCTGATGAATAATGATGCTTTGTTTTTTTAATGAAACGCGTGCAATTTTTTACGGCGCTTATTCACGCACAGGTCATGTTTCCAACATTAGTTTATGTGGTTTTTGTAGGTATTGGATATTGATTTCGCTAAAAAAAAACTTGTAATTTCATCATTATTTTCACTTTACATTAGATTTGCTCATGATTATTCTAATGGCATGACTATTATTATTGAGATATATAAATAATCATAGAGCCGTGGTAGCTCAGTGTCCAGGCGGTTGGCTCTTGTTGCATAGTACGCTAGCAACCCGAGTTCGATCCCCGGTGCTGGCACCAATAAATTTGCTGTTGCAATTTTATGTGCTGATTAACCACGCGCTCGGCGATGAAGGAAAACATCGTGAGGAAACCTACATGTCTTAGAAAAATTTTCTAAGGCATGTGAAGTCTACCAATCCGCACTAGGGCCGCGTGGTGGACTATGCCCTTATACTCTCTTTACAGAGAAGGCCTGTGCCCAGCAGTGGGACATATATATTATATATATAAAGGCTGTAACTTTATATAAATAATCATTGTTTATTTGATGCTGAATGCTGTTGCTTTGTAATTTCCGATAGCTTTTCAGACTGCACTTTGAGAAGCGGCCGTTCAGTCCGATCCATACACATCGAACCTTCGCTTTTCTTAAGCTAAGATAGCATTCTAGCTTAGACTCAAATGTAAGAGAGAGCGGCATTGAAAATATCGATTAGCTGTTTCTACCAGATTATTTTACAATATAGGGGTACTAATATTATTACCAAACGGGAGATGCGCAGAGAGAAGAAATGGCAAAAGAAACTTCAAGAAAGCTTCTGAGTGACAGAAATATGGGAGAGGCGTTTTTTTTTTTGTATGTGCTCTATCCTAACCTGTTCGACCATTACATCGTATACACTTATCATGCAGTTTTTAACCTTGTCGTTTAGCCACACACTGTACACCTTTTTAGTGACCGCATTTCTTTGTCTTTTATGTTTTTGTCTGATTTTCTAGACAACAAAAATGTACTTAACATTATCGACAATATCAAAATTACATATATCTCGTAGGTAGAATTAATATGTTGTAAGACGCATGTATGTTTGTTCAATGCGTTAGGCATGTGCTTAAACGTTGTAGCACTTATTTCAATTGATTTCAAAGAAAAATAAGAGGATAATATTTTAAGTTATTACAGGTATTTCATATCATTTGTCTTTTAGCTAAATTTTTGAATGTAGAGACTAAGATTACTCCACGCAGTCTTATTCACACAATTTTGTTTTTACATATTAAATTTAACGTCTAATCGTTTTAATTTATCAAAGTATGACACAATGACATTATTACGCATTGTTCGGATGCGCGGCTGCTTTTTGATAACGATTTAATCCCCTATTCTGAATAAATACTTATGGCCGCATAGGTCGCTACCTAAATCTTTTGACTAGATAAAAATATTGTTTTAGTCTTTAATTTTTTTAAGGAATTTTTAAACCAAACGTAAACAAATAGTAAGGCAACGTAATGAAAACGTGACGTGAAAATGATCAATCGCCGGGAAGTATTTTTTCAACAGACAGGGACAGGGTCGCTTGATTGACTACATGATTTTCAACTTTGGATTTGGACACGATATTCCGCATGAGATTATAGGAGCTTTAATCAATTAGTGTATATTTCCTTGCTGGTAATGAGGGACCTAGACCGAAAATAGGCAGCAATTACGACAATTTACATTGGGTATCAACGTCATCATCATTATCTATCTAGGCTACCAAGTCTGCAAATCGGCTTGAAATCATTCGTCTTCCATCGGTTTTTACGTGTTATGATATTATACGGTTGCCATCCGTACTTTTTAACAAAATATTGTGACCGCCCTGCGAAAAACAAGCGTATCCATAACACAAACCACACAAATTACTTAATAAAGTGCTTCAATTTAAGCAATTTTTTAATTGGCAACATTGACCCTCTTGCAGCCGGTTTGACTAACAAATTAGTATAAATATACATTGAATTAGTACAAAGTATATTGTTTTAGTAAAGTGTGTGGTGATGTATTGTGGACTGAATCCATTCAATTTCTGCTTTCATTGTAACGATCGTGATACCAAACATGCTCTACTGTACTGCGGGAAGCCAAACGTCATTAATGTACATACATACATGTATCAGACACACCATAGTGTTATGAGTGCCATTATCGTTTATCCTTTCTTGTATGGAAAAAAAAACAGAATCCATTACACTGATATCCTATCGTTTGACATATAATTACTTACATGTTTTATTGTCAACAAGATTACTCCACCGACGTGTATTGGCGCGGTATATGTATGTATGGTATGTATGGCGGTGACGTTAATAATTGCGAAGTTAATGGTGTGTTAACAGTTTTCACGTTGTTATGCTAAAAGTGACGAAGGTAGAATGTGATGTGGCTAGAAATTTATATAAATAATAACATTCTCATTGTTAATTATGTTATATCTCTTGGCTACAGCGTCATGTCGTTTTTTAGAGCAGCATTAACTAATACTGCCCTGATGTCTATATTTTGGTACCCTAGCTTACTCTCTACACAGAGAGAGCGCTTAGAATCAGAACAGTAACGTCATTCATTTTTATACTTGTGTATCTAATACCAAATAAACTTTATCTACTCGTTCGTTCGTACGTTCTAACATAGGGGTTATCGTATGAGATTTCGATATAGACATTTTCCATAGCAAATTTTTTCAGTTATTTATTTTAATTTTTATGATTAAAATCTTGTTAGATAAACATAATTATCATTCAATGAAATCTTTGACGAATGGTGTCACTTAATGTATATACGTAATATGTTCGCACTGACAGATAAACGCCCCAGTCGCGGCAATTTCCGTCAAAACATTGAATGACGTCTTTATTTAATTTGGATACTAAGCGTCGCGATACGAGTAATTATAGACTCGGCATCGCAAAAGATTGAGCGACGATGTTTTTTAGAATGCATTTTTGTTTTTTTTTTGTTTCAAAATAGGGGGACGAAGCGGCCAGGATGTTCACCTGATTTTAAGTGAACTTAAGATTTTTAAATATATAAACGCCTAGCACCGATTTTTTTCGTATCACGTCCAAACACAAAGTAGTATATCTCGTTAGCACACTAGATATTTTGATCATTTTTTAAATCCTTACGTAAAAGATGACCACAATATTATTTAGCCTTTGGCTTCTGATCAAAAAAGAGGTGATTTGATTATCGTAGCGTATCGATAGAACATTTTGGATATTTGAATTCTGCACGACATTCTTACATCGATTTAATTAAAATCTCGAAATCAAGCGAAGTCTTAATTTTCCACAAACCGTGCATAGAACCGGAAATCCATGCATCTATCGTTAGACAGAATAAATGACTGTATCATAGTTTTTTTTTATTCGAATTTATTATTTATTCTTTAATTTATTACAATTATTAAATTCTTGTTGGTCTCTTACTGTCGACTGTTTTATTTACTGCCGACGTTTTATTAAATATATGTGGGTTATCAGTATGATATTACTTTTCAATACAATATCTGCGTTTTCATGCATCTTTCTTATTTGTTTCAATTTTCGTTTGATTTCTTATTTTATTTGTAAGATTTTATTACAATTATCTTCATTAAGTTAATCAAATTATGCTCATCGCGATAAACTCAAAATTTTATGTTCCTGACCTAAGGTGTCTTTTCTATTATATTTGATTGTTGATGAATATTTTATGGCTTGATAATGAGACTTTTAAGCCACGTCTTTTTTAAAAACATACACTTATTTCTTACGTCTAAGATGAAAGTGAAAATGTAAATTAGATGATTCCCCCCCATGAGTCCCCGCGCCATTTTCTTTTTCTTTTCTATTATAGTGTTTATTAACATCTAGGTTACGGGCATATAGTAAAAATAGAAAAAGTATTAATGGCTGTTAAAAAAAAGACATTCGTTTTGCTAAGAAAAAAAAATCAACTATAAAACGAATTAGTGACAGATAGTGTTGGCCTTGTACATGTTTTAATCAATTCAAATTCTAATGAGACACGCGGAAATTTGACTTCATTAACATAGGTATACAATATACAAATCTCTACCAATTAAATGTCAAGTAGGAACCTGCTACGAATCTCGTACAGGAATAAGTTAAGATTCATTCTTATATTCTAGTTATTGTTGAAAAAATGAACGAAAATCTTTAATAACGTAATAACATCACTGAGGGAAGCCGTCTGAGAGCGTTCGCGTTAAGTCGCATAAGTACGCTAGCAACCCGACTTCGATCTCTGGTGCTAACAATAAAGAATTTGTTGGTTGCAATTTTAAGTGCTGATTTACCACGCACTCGGCGGTTAAGAAAACCATGGGAGGGATATCTATATGCCTTAGAAAATTTTCAAAGACATGTGAAGTCAGCCATTTTGCTTCGAAAAATATGTTAATAATATTTAGAAAATGACTTTTTTTGGCTTAGCAATATCAAATATTGTAAAAATAAGGTGAATTCAATTATACCCGTTGCGCAGTATTTTTGCATCAGCATTCCGAATATGCTGTCATCATCATAAAAATACATTTCTATTGATATCGAGCTTACTACATTCTAAACTGGTGTCATTTTGGGTGTGAATATGTTATTATACATCATATATATTTTGACAAAAAGAAATATATATATATATATTTATACTTTTAAATTAGAATATATTACGCCGTTTCTTTCTCGTTTTAGTATATCTATTTAAATCATATGTCAAAGCTGATAGTGACATCTCTTGCTTAATCATTGTGATGTCTGTAACAGTCGTGATAAGGAATAAGTTGAAGTCTGTCACGTGATCTTTGTGTTTATAATAACTATCAATAGATGGCGTTAATAATTGTAAATTTTAGTGATATTATTTATTAACGAAATGGTAGTTTTTAGCCACGGCACCTGAATTTGATTCATATTTAAAGTCTTAATAATTGTCTTATCCTTAGATATATTGCAAATGTTTTCAAACCCTCATAAGGGGTATTAAAAAACCATAATTGCACAGACTTGTATATTCCGCAAGAAATGTAATAACTTACGGAGTTGATTTTCTATACAAATAGATGTCGCTAAAGGTTGAATCATTCTCTATCATGATATTTTGTATAAATGATATTATGTATTTTTTTGCCGACTATAAATTAATTATTACACCACAAAACCGTCGATCAAGATGCATAAAGTATTTATATATTATTTACTCTTTTCATGAAAACAACCGTACTCAAATCAAACGTAAAAATTGCACGTACGAGATAACTAACTAGCTAACTAATTCAACTCAACCTGTTTTCTCTTTCAAATCTTTGTACTATTGCGATGTACGTCTTCACGATACATTTCAATGTAACTCATCAAAAGTGTCAAACAATGAACCATACCTGATGTTAAGTGACCACTAGCGCCCAAAAATTTCTTTACAAGAGTGTTGCCGACATTTGAGATACGAACAGGCGGTTTTCTTGAAGGTCCTTTAGTCCCCTAATCATACTGAGTAGCTACAACCCAGGCATAAAAAGTGATGAACAAGCGCACTAATCTATTTGGAGGCTAAACCCTTTTAAGTGACTGCGATATTGAACGTAGGAAATAAATCTGTAAGGTCTTGGACATTATTTTGCATAAAGCTTCAACAATTAAATACAATTTTTTTTTATATTTACCCGATTGTTACCAATTGAAATAAACGTTTTTTTTTATAGGACAAAGGGCAAACGACCTTACGGCTAACTTGATCTTTAGATGATTACCGGCGGCCATAAACATCCACTACACTGCGGAGCTGCAGGTGCGTTGCTGACCTTTGAGAAAGGAGAAGGCTCGTTTCTTAAAGATCCTCAAATCGTACAGAATCGGAAACACCGCTAGTGACAGTTGATTTTATTGGTTTACAGTGCGTGGAAGGAAGTACAGTCGTGGAACGCTAATCATCTAGGTCGATGGAATTTGGAATTCTGGCGAGATGTGAGGGTAATGGAAATGGGTAGCTGGGATAATTCGGAACAATTCCTCAGAACATATATATATCCTAAATATAATAGAGACCCTAAAATATCCTAATTTTATTTTAATGTTAGACCAATGACAGGAGTCAGAAACAAAATTAACAACTTGAAGCAAGATTCTATAAGAACAAATTATAAGCTTTTTACCACCCGTGAAATGTATGTATAGAACCTATACATTTTCGTCTATTATGCGATAAAATCCGTAAAAATCACTTCTATTTCCCTATTAAAACACTCCTATTTAGTAACAAAATATTAGGTAAATAGATTCGTAGCAAAAAGGAAATCAGGGACATAAATGAAATCGTCTTCGGACTGGAATGTAACATCGGCGTGGGAAGCTATACAGTGTACATAGTTAAATTAATTGAACTCGTTGCGTTACGTGCTGGTTACGTTGCCAACGCACCATTCCATGGCCTTGTCGCTTACTGGGATCCACGGCACAATAAAAACTATTCTAGGGATCAACGAGGTTAACTGATAGACAAAAATCTATGGTTGTTTGATAAAGAGACTTAATTAATCGTTTTAAATTTCAGTCTTAATATTTATCAGATGACATTGGTTTTCAGGAAATCATTAAATTAAATCTAGTTTTTTTTTAGTGACGAATACACGGATTAGCCAAAGAAGCTAACTTTTACTGCTCAACCGGATTGAGAGGTGGCATAGCTTATAGCGTTATTAATTAGTACAGTTTAGTATAGTATACTTCTTTTCTGAGTCTCTGAGTATTTTTGTGTGTGTGTCGTAAAAACACACAATTTACTTTTTTTTTTATTTAGTTGCGGAAAATGACTGTCAAATGACTATGCGATTGTTTGTTTAAAAATGTAAAACAGTGTGACAGGTGAGTAGACATAGACATAGACATTTTATTTATTGGCTTAAATACAAACACATTGCATATATTGTTGTACACATTACATAAAATATAGCAAAAAAAAAAGGAAAATTTAAAGAAGAAAAATAAACACAATACAATTAAAGGAAGAAACAGTTTGGGTAATGTGGCATCAGGGCGGAATGCCACTCCCAATAATTATTTTTGTACCTGTTCTTGGCCTTCTTATGTGCCGCCGGTAAATAAAATATCACAGAAATGTTGAGGATATTGAAATTATATTTGATACGTTTTGTTACATTAGAAATAAATACATTCGGAAAAGTCTAGATAAAAAGTGTGTTTGAAAAATTATGACATATGTCTTATATAAAAATTTTCTAATTCTAAATTCAATATAAATAAATGTGTCATCTAAAAACCTCTTTTGCAGTTGGCGAATGCAAGTCGCCACAACAGCACAACAACACATAGGGTATGATGCAAATATTTGACACTGTCTTAGTATGTTATTTCGCACGTTAAGCGCACTAATCTATTTGGAGGCTAAACCTTTTTAAGTGACTGCGAAATTGAACGTAGCAAATAAATCTGTAAGGTCTTGGACATTATTTTGCATAAAGCTTCAACAATTAAATACAATTATTTTTTTATATTTACCCGATTGTTACCAATTGAAATAAACGTTTTTTTTATAGGACAAAGGGAAAACGACCTTACGGCTCACTTGATCTTTAGATGATTACCGGCGCCCATGAACATCCACTGCACTGCGGAGCTGCAGGTGATTTGCTGACCTTTGAGAAAGGAGTAGGCTCGTTTCTTAAAGATCCTCAAATCGTACAGATACCGAAACACCGCTAGTGACAGTTGATTTTATTGGTTTACAGTGCGTGGAAGGAAGTACAGTCGTGGAACGCTAATCATCTAGATGGGGTCGCTGGAATTTGGAATTCTGGCGAGATGTGAGGGTAATGGAAATGGGTAGCTGGGATAATTCGGAACAATTCCTCAGAACATATTTATATCCTAAATATAATAGAGACCCTAAAATATCCTAATTTTATTTTAATCTTAGACCAATGACAGGAGTCAGAAACAAAATTAACAACTTGAAGCAAGATTCTATAAGAACAAATTATAAGCTTTTTACCACCCGTCAAATGTATGTATAGAACCTATACATTTTCGTCTATTATGCGATAAAATCCGTAAAAATCACTTCTATTACCCTATTAAAACACTCCTATTTAGTGACAAAAGATTAGGTAAATAGATTCGTAGCAAAAAGGAAATCAGGGACATAAATGAAATCGTCTTCGGACTGGAATGTAACATCGGCGTGGGAAGCTATACAGTGTACATAGTTAAATTAATTGAACTCGTTGCGTTACGTGCTGGTTACGTTGCCAACGCACCATTCCATGGCCTTGTCGCTTACTGGGATCCACGGCACAATAAAAACTATTCTAGGGATCAACGAGGTTAACTGATAGACAAAAATCTATGGTTGTTTGATAAAGAGACTTAATTAATCGTTTTAAATTTCAGTCTTATTATTTGACAGATGACATTGGTTTTCAGGAAAATCATTAAATTAAATCTAGTTTTTTTTTAGTGACGAATACACGGATTAGCCAAAGAAGCTAACTTTTACTGCTCAATCGGATTGAAAGGTGGCATAGCTTATAGCGTTATTGATTAGTACAGTTTAGTATAGTATACTTCTTTTCTGATCTGAGTATTTTTGTGTGTGTGTCGTAAAAACACACAATTTACTTTTATTTAGCTGTGGAAAGTGACTGTCAAATGACTATGCGATTGTTTGTTTAAAAATGTGACAGGTGAGTAGACATAGACATAGACATTTTATTTATTGGCTTAAATACAAACACATTGCATAAATTGTACACATTACATAAAATATAGCAAAAAAAAAGAAAAATTTAAAGAAGAAAAATAAACACAATACAATTAAAGAAAGAAACAGTTTGGGTAATGTGGCATCAGGGCGGAATGCCACTCCCAATAATTATTTTTGTACCTGTTCTTGGCCTTCTTATGTGCCGCCGGTAAATAAAATATCACAGAAATGTTGAGGAATATTGAAATTATATTTGATACGTTTTGTTACATTAGAAATAAATACATTCGGAAAAGTCTAGATAAAAAGTGTGTTTGAAAAATTATGACATATGTCTTATATAAAAATTTTCTAATTCTAAATTCAATATAAATAATTTTGTCATCTAAAATCCTCTTTTGCAGTTGGCGAATGCAAGTCGCCACAACAGCACAACAACACATAGGGTATGATGCAAATATTTGACACTGTCTTCGTATGTTATTTCGCAAAAATGCGACAACGCTGATTTTCTGCGATGGGACTACCCAAAGTCGTGCGCACGCAATACTACCTTTATATGGAATTTATATAGTCTAAAATATATATATATATATAATACAAAAAATATAATACGTGTATAAATAGTAATTAGATTTATGTATATTATATACAATAAAATAATAGATGAACAGAATATATACATTAATAAATAAAAAAAAATGTATATAGTTCATGTTATGTATTGAAATATTAAAAATATTGGATTATCGGTCCTTTATGTTTTTTTGCACATTTTTATTGGATGTGTTGGAATGAAAAAGCATATCGTTTTTGTGCGAAAAATAATGCATTTAGGTAGGAGCAATAAATAGGTAACTACAGTTGGTATAATATATTATAGTATTATAATATTTTATAATCGATACATAATTTATTATAATATAAACAATAATCTATCACTCAGAGAGGTCGGCAGACACGTACCCCACACTCGATCTTGACACGTGTCTTGTCGTGAGTGAACTTACTACGTAAACTATGCATGTATACATAGTTTGCCCGTATCTGTCTTCTCTCCGATTACAATGTGGGTGTTTTCAAGTAAAGACTAGTAGTTTTAGTAGGCATTCACATAGCTAGTTCGATTTATCAACCAGGACTGCATTTACACTTAACATCAGGTAGGACCGTGGTCAAACTATTTTTAAGGTATAAAAAAATATATTCATCGGTTATTAGTTTAACGAGGAATATTCGTCGTATTAATATTAGAAACTACTTATAACTATAAAATATATTTATATAATAACTAAGTAATAAAATTAAAAGCATTTAAAGCGTAGTGGGTGATCGTTTGACTTTTAGATTATCCGTGAAATATCTACCGACCGAGTTGTGGTTCGCCCGTTAACATAGTAAACGTCTAAGCCGAGGTTACCCCTCACCCTTGTGTCAAGTTACTAGATATAAAGGATCAGGATAAGCGACCTAAGAGCTATGCCACCTCTCAATAAGGTGAAGCAGTAAAGGCCAGTCTTTACAATCGTATAGTTGTTGATTCGTATTCCCATCGAATTGGTTAATTTAGTTATGAGTATGTGTTTTACGATTTGTCACTCAAAAATTTACGTGCGACATTTGTACTAGATGTATGGCGATAGACTTGGTTAAAAGGTCATCAAATAATGTCTTCGAACATATTCTATAATAAATATCATTTATAAAGTCTTTTTCAATAAAAAAATGAACAACGTGACTTGTCGTTAGCAGCGAAATGTAGTGAGAATCAAAAAGCTTAATTAAAACAAGTGCGGTGCGACAATAAACAGGTAAGGGCTTAATGACCGTAGCGCCCAACCGTAGCGTCGTAGAGCAAGCGGGCGGCGCGAACGCTCAGTCCTCGACCAGCTTTTGATGCGTGCGCGCACCGAACAGAACGTCCCGTACCGAATTACGAACGTTATGTTGTCTCGCGCGCGCAGTGCGTTCGTATTAACTTTTCATATTCGCCAGTAACTTTTAAAATACCGCGTCCAAATTCAAAATATTTTTTTATTTTTTATTTATAAAATTGTGTGTTTGATATAACAATGGTCGTGTCATCGTGACGGTGAGCGAGAGTGGGCTCGACGTCAAAGGCCGGTGGGCACAATGAGACCGGCGCTGAATTGGCACAAATGGCTAGTGTTGTCGCTGCTCGGATTGGCTTTGTCCGCTTGGCCAATTGGCTGCGATTATAGTTCCATCACCGAGAAATTTGGAGCGGAAGCCGTTGCTCGATGCAATGAAAAATGCCCGTTCCAGGTTTGCATTATACAATATATTTATATATTCAATCAATATTAATGTTTTTATTGCTATTTTTATCTATATAGCAACATTGTTTTGATTGTTTTTACTATTTCTTCTATATTTAAGGACATATGCAGAACACATAATTTTTCTATTTACATTTTTCCGTAAAATTTTGGATGTATTTTAAGCTATTTTAACCTGTATTCGACACTGAATCTTTATGATAAATGAGAACTTCTTCTTTTTGTTATCTTTTAATGCAAAAACAACAGAAAGTATAGACATGAAACAAATACTATACGACGTGTTCCGGAGAAGTTTTTAGTACATAATATATTAGTGTACAATATTTTAAAATACGAATTCGTTCCTTCGAAATCATCATCATCATCAGCCTGTATCTATCCACTGCTGGAAATAGGCCTTCCCCAACGCCTTCCACCACATGCGATCCTCTGCTTTCCGCATCCAGCCACTTCCGGCTATCCTAAAAAGGTCGTCGGTCCATCTGGAGGGAGGGCGCCCCACGCTTCTCCGACCTATGCGCGGCCTCCATTCCAAAACTTTCCTCCCCCATCTACCGTCGCTGACTCGGCAGATGTGGCCAGCCCAGACATCGATATGTATATAATTACATTGTTTTTTTAAACGAATTTGACACTTAATAAATCAGTTATAAAGTAACATGAGCCGAAGTAAAATGGAGTCGACTCTCTGGTTAAATGCTTTAATACAGTCTATAACTTAAAGTTTAAGATAAAACTAGTTAGGTTTAACTTTTCCAAACATAATCTAATTAACTAATCATTTCGGAATTTAAGCAGCGATAAACTAACAAAACGGATAAATTAGCATTAATTTACTGCTCTAAGTAGGAAGCGAGCACGGACAGCTAGAGCAGAGACCCACATTCATGCTACATTAAGAAATTTAATGTTTGTACACTAGACATGCACATAAAGGTTTAAAAAAAGGAAGTCATGGCTTTGGATTAAGAAAGAAATAGATTCAAATATATAGTACCATTTTTATGTTATTATTTCTTACTACTGGTAACTTATTTTAAATTATAGTTACAGTTACAGCCTTTATATACATAATATATATGTCCCACTGTTGGGCGCAGGCCTTCTCTGTAAAAAAGAGTATAAGGGCATGCTCCACCATGCGGCCCTAGTGCGGAATAGCAGACTTCACATCTTTTTTCCTTCGCCGCCGAGCGCGTGGTAAATCAGCACATAAAATTGCAACTTATTGGCACTGGCCGGCAGTACCGGGGATCGAACTCGGGTTGCTAGCGTACTAAACAATTTGAGCCAACCGCCCGGATACTGAGCTACCACGGCTCTCGGTTAATTTTAAATTAATTGAACCAAAAAAATGTCGTTATATCTATTTACTAAGTACAAAAAAATCACTTGCTTAAAATTGTGCCCGTTCTATGACGCTGGGTATCTCATATGTGACAGGTTGTGACACTTGTCCCACATATGGGACAACACAAGCTTTATCTTTTTAATAAAAGCTCAACTTCACCGAATTGTGAGGTAGCCGGGCGTTAAGACTCGGACATATTCTCGTATTATGTATATCTTAGTGCAAATATCCAAGAACTTTGGTTTGGATCTTTATTCTAGTAGCGGCAGAACGGTTAAGCCAATTTATAGCCTTTCTATTATCAAATCTTAGTGTGTCTGTAAATGTGATGTGTGTGTGTTTTGACAAGCGTGCATAAATATGTCTATGTCGTAATTAAATAAAACCGGGTTATATCGTACAATAACAATACAATCATTATTAATAATAAACAATATTTATGCCTTAAAGTATCTTATTGAATTATTATGAATATGTGATAAAGAGGCGTGATAATTAATTTTAATTACTGTTACACCTAAAATCACAGTAAGTTAAACGCACTGTTGGAAGATACTGAATTAATATGTGTGGAGGGTGCTGCGGGGCTGGGTTCATCACCCAGAAGTCCTGCGCTACAGTCGTGGACGCCTGACAGTTACGTGTACATGCGCCGTCGTACACCATTGTTCCTACTGACTGTATCCAGGACTAACTTGTCCAGGAAATCTCCGCTGTCGCGGTTAGGTTTGTTAATACCATCTCACTGCACATTGATATATTTTGTTGCACAGACTCTGTGTTTATCGAAGCTGCCTACAAATGCGTAGAAGGTGTTTGACTCTATTATATTTATATATTTATTGTCAATACCTACATAAAGCAGCTTTTTATTTGTTTTAATTTTAATAATATATATTTAACTAAGTTTTTATAACATCATGTTGGTATTATCTGTAACGGTGTTATAATTTTTGTTGATTTAAATAAATAAATAAAATCTTTGAACAAATTCACTATAACATATACATATGTACAAATTATTATAACCAATATAAATCATATATAGTGTAATGCACAATATATTTCTGATGCAGCATAAAGTGGTCTCGTGATGTGTTAGCGAGGGTGGTAGTGCAGGAGTTCCTTCCCTGGGATATACTTCGGCTAAGTACTGAGTGACACTGCTGCGTTCCAACGGAGATCCAGGAGCCTCTCCCAATGCACCGAGGATGACAACCCAATATTTTTAAAGAGTAGAAATCATTCAATTCAAATCAAAAAAAAATCCTCTCGATACCAGAAACAAATTACTGTCACATCATAAATTTGTGTAAGCGACAAGTTGGCGGGGAAATTATTCGATTGGTACGCGGCCGATCAGAAGTGCATTGTGGAGGACGCACTGCAATGTTCTGTTTGCCGGCGCAAGTTCAACGCTCATGTAATTGTCGGCAATTAGCAAGTCGCTGTAATCAACAACACTGCTAAATATAGAGTCATGTTTCTACACAACTCACGCCGCATTTGATGCACTACTGATGTGGAATTCTATGATACTTTCTGGCTATTAATATATATTCAGTGATAGGTAACGGGATATTTTACTTTAAATTTAGAGGTGTTACAACCTATCATTTCCCACAGCTCTCGCAAGCCCTGGTACTACCCATATTCATACCATCGCGGCCACTTTTATGACCTCCATCTTATTTAGCTCTTCCAAAGAATTAGTATGTGACTACATTGTCCAGCTCCTTAAAGCATACAAACTCGGCGATACAGTCGCATGTGTAATAACTTGTAGGTTTTGTGGAATGTTCAACCCTGTAGTTCTGGGCTCTCAAGAATAAGACTACGGTAGCCCCTGCCTGTCGTACATGGCGACTAAAAGGGGCCTCGGGTTCATTGGGCGACAAGGGTGGGGCATGGGGACATCGGCTGGCCCGTGTCGCCTTGCACTGCGAGGGTACAGGGGGAGGGAGTAACCTCCCCCGGGAAGTGCTCTCTATGAGCACAGTGCAGAGGGGCTCCGGTGCGTTCCACTGGAGATCCCGGAGCCCCTCACCATGCACCGAGGAAGGGCCACCGGGGAGGTTTTAGTGGGTAAAAATGGCGGCGGTTATGTGGGAACATAACCGCCGCCTTCCCCCCAGAAGGCGGGGTATCTTTCTGAAGATTTCCTCGTTAACAAAAAAAAAAGGTTTTGTGGAATGAAATAGTCCAATAACTAGTATACTCATTTTATTGAGACAGCGTAACGTTGTACAAATAATTATTTTAACGAATACCGGTTGTGAACTGCGCGTCCTCACAATCTTTACACAAAATTAATTAGAAGTCAGATTACACACGAACTAAATAAAAAAATACAAACTAATAAAGTTAAAATATTGCTTACAATGCCAAGTTAATGTGATGTTCAACTAAATTATTATGAATTAAAGATACAATAAGTTTCAGGTAAATCACTGAGATATCATTGGAAGTAGTTATTATGCAAGACAATCGCTGGGTGCCATGTGTTGCTAGCTAACATATGTTAAACACAGTCGGTGTATAGATGGGCTCACCACCTATCAGATATAGGACCTAAAAAGTTTGGCACACACACGGCGATTGCTGTCTCTGAATACCCGTGATTAAAAGGATAAGAGCTTAGTTTTTATAACTGTATGTATTTTGATCTAGTATCCTAAAAACATAATACTGTTGTTTACTAATTTAGAAAACATAATCTTTTTGGACGGTTGATGTTTTTCTGTGAAAAAAATCCCCAAAACGTAACCACAGGTATCGCGTTTCGGAGTTGAGGCCATATAGGTGCGTAGAGGTTCCGGTCGCACGCTTGCAAAAAAAATCTAACGAGATACTGCTACGTTGAATGTGATATTATTCAGGTACCGTACTCACCCAGTATGTTCGTGGGATCTGAATAATATCTAAGCACAATATGAACAGAAGGAATCCTGAATTTAGCATTAAAACAGGCATCTGCTGCAGCTGTGATCATCAGAATGCTATAGAACCTGAAGGTAGGGCTAAAGCCGTGGTTTCCTCTTAGAGACCCTTGCGATAAATCACTTATAGCAGCTAACCGTTCTAAGAACTTGGCTACCTCTTAATCCGACAATTTTGTAAAGGTCTTAAGAGTTGGAGAAATATATGACACAGCTTTGGTCGGTGCCAAATGGAAGAGAATTTATTTGACACCTAAAATGGACACGTCTTCTTCTTCTTAGTCGTCTCCTTCATTGCTGAAGGTCGTGTCTAGCACAAAGTGTCGATCGCTCGCTTAACGATTAACTTCCACGTGTCCCTGTCCTCGGCGGTCTTCATGGCTTTGGTTATTGGCAGGCCTGTGAGCGTCTTTACTGCGTCTGCCCACCGTGTGGGTGGGTGAGCGACCGCGTGCTCTTTTCCGTCCACCTGGCCAATAACTATTAGCTTTTCGAGGACATCAGGAGGAAATGGACACGTACAGGAAAAGCTTTTCGAGGACATCAGGAGGAAATGGACACGTACAGGAAAATTATTAATGAGGGTGTCCATGTGTTTTGGAGTTGCTACCAAAAACCAGTCATAAAAACACTGAAAAATGTTTTGGTATTCGTCAGAGTTAAGTAATTGGGATGTGTTTAGAATTTGTATAGAACACAACAATAAATCGACTGGATTTACCCTCACCGGGGGGACCCTTGTGTCGAGTTACTAGCAATAGAGGTTTAGGCTAAGCGACCTAAGAGCTATGCCACCTCTCAATCTGGTGAAGCAGTCAAGGCCAGCTTTTCTGGCCGTGTAGTTCGTCATTAAAAAAAAATCGACTGGATTTGCAAAATCCCTTCTCCTTGGTGATGTAAGAGGTTATTTAATAACATCCAGCGACAAAACGAGCGGAACAATTATTTGAGAGAGTAACGCCCTGCCTAAAATAGTATTGCACAGGATTTAGTAAAAAGTACTTTTTTTTTGTTTCTCTCGTTAACTTGATACAACGTAATAAGTCCTCAACCGTAACAATTCAACGAAATTACAGCACCCTTCAAACCAGTTAAAAGTATTTTATTCTCACTAGTATTTGAATACTAGTGATAGAAATAGGCGCAAGCTCCTCCTACAGCAATCGGCTAAGTCGTACAAGTAGACCTAAGTTTGTTTTAAAGCTTGTCTTCCCCATGATCTTAAGTATACAAAAGATATTTATAAATCGAGCTGTATTTATTCCCGTTAGATGATGACTTTAAGTGCCAGAGCCTGATTTTTTTTAATTATTTATTAAAGAGGATTTTTTGTAACTGAAAATATCATCGTCATTAGAGATGAAACGATATATAATATAACAAATAGTGATAATTTCAGAGAGAAACAAAAAAACAAAAGCTATACTCTGTATTAAATATTTTATTACTTTTTTATAAAGTGCTCCCTAGCTTCTTCCATAGTAGGCGAAGTTGTAAAACCCAGCAATCTAATCTGAAATGTAGCTATCATATATATAATGTTCAAGACTGTCAATTATATAAATTCGCTTGACACGGATATAGATCCTTTTTGCACCTTACCAAATGCAGCAAAAAATATATTGAGTAAAAAATACTTTAATTTATAAAGGCTTAAACATTGTGCTATTTATTTTGTTTTTTTAAACAATTACATTGTTTGGTCACATTATTTTTCGTATTTATTTAAATACGAAAAATTAATGTGACAGCCAATTAAATAGGTATAATTAAACCGCCAATATTCAATATATTGTTGTACTCTATTAATATATTTATATGTAATAGCGCAGTGAATTGGGGTCTATTTTTTACATAATTTAGTTTTATTTTTAGTTTGGTTTATAGTTTTACCAATTATTTTTAGTTTTTAAATATTAAAATTATTTTTTTAGTTATCGATAGTTAAGTGGATAATTTTTAGTTTTTAAAGTGAAGTTTTTGATTTAATATTATTTTTTAAGTTAGTATTATCAGTAAGTTTGTATAATTGTAGTTAGATTCATGATATAACTTATAATAACTGTAAGTTTTCCTAATAAAATAAAATACGAGCCTAATGTTAAAAGAGACGTTATATCGTGTTCTCAATGACATCTGTAAATTGTGTAACGCAAACAGCACGCTGAATTGAGGTCAAACTAATCATAGGGTCACAGTAAAGATAGTCATATATCACAACAAAAATAACAATACGTTAAATATCATATTATTTGAAGTAAAAATAAAATACTAATAACATATTGTCATGTTTAAAAGTACAGGTTTTTGTCAGGTAGATGTTATTGTGGCATCAATGGCACGCTTGAGTGCGCGCGCGCAGTCACGCCGGAAGTCATGGGGACGGTGCTCCACTGATTGCGCCATAATATCCTCTCCTACACTAGAAAGTAACTTCCATCGCTTATAAAGGTATACAAAAAAGTGTCCTGAGGTCTGATTATCTTTTCTTTTTGGTTCCAGAATCGTACCGCAGACGGACACTTTGACGTAAATTGCGGATCGGAATGCAGCGTGCAGCAAGTAAGTTTCTTTTTCTAAATTTAGATTTTTAAAGTTATGAAAAGTGACAGTAACAGGTTGAAACTGCAATGAAAAAAATTGAGCTCATATACTTTTTCAAGTCCTTATTAATTGAATTTCTCAAATTTTGAATAAAATTTAATGACTGTGTTGACTGTCCATTTATTATTTTATTCTAATTATTTGCATGCAATTAAAAACTTTTAAATGTACGCGCCTTAAAGTTCTACATAAGTACACGCACCTGTTTTTTTTCTAGATTTGTTCCCAGTTAGGACATCAACCATCAGGTCATAATTCCTTAAATTAATTGTGTATAATAAATGAAATGTTTTTGTTGTTTAAAACAATATCAAATAAGCGCATACGCACGCTGCGGTCGTAAAATCCGTTGGAACGATAAGCTGTTTACTATTGTAATATACTATTTATTTTTATTGACAAACGCCTAACGTAACGATTCTGGAACGGAAACCGATGCATTAAAAAACCCTATAAATACTATGCTGTGTAAAATATTTGAGTTAATAGTATTAATTGATCTATTTCTGTTTCCATTAATCACTTTTAACAGACAGGAAATCATAATTAGTATACATTGTAGCGGGGGGCATAAGTGGGCCTTTTTTTTTACTTTGACTTGACGTTTTCTAAATAAATACTGTTTTTTTGTTATAGCAAATATCTAAGCTTCGACTTTGTATTCTTATGGCCAGGGATTCCATACCAGTCGGTTTGAATCTTTAAAAGTTTTCATTTTGATTTACAATCATGCAGAAAACTTGTTGAAATTTGTGCCGATTTCGAGTGAAGTTTACTCAGATGGACGGTAAAGGACATGTGATATGATACCACCATCCTTATTTATTTCAGAAGGTTAATCTTTAATTAGTTGGTACTTAAAGATTACATAATGACGATGTGTGATAATTGTCGGTAACAAAAACCCACCTTTTGGTTCATTGTCAAAATAAAAGTGAAATTTCGATGACATTTAAAAGATTGTTGACATTGTGATAAAAACCGGGATCTACTAATTTCATAATCAAAAATTATCAATATTCATAATTAAAAAATAATACAATTTTTTTTTAAATTCAAACTATATTTTTAAATGTTTGTCCTCTGTTATTCCTAGACCGATTTACTTTTTTTGTGTCAAAAGATTTACTGACAATTAGATGCCATGTTATTTTGTTGGCATATGACATAGATTTCAACGATATATCACCAAACGAGAATGATTATTTATTGAAATCGATTGGTATACAAAATACTCATTAAAGTATACAACCACGAATGTGGAATAAGAAAGAAAATGTAGACACCAAGACTTCTAAAATACTTCGTTAATGTAAGAGAATGTCATTGGGTATTATATATATATATATATATACATACATATATATATATATATATAATAATAATAATAATCCACACCGTGACCGGTGACGGAGACCTTGACTACCTTCGGGCATGAGCCCTGATATGGCTTGCGAAGCCGAACTTGCTCTTAAATGCTCGGTTGCAAGTAGCACAATAAAGCTGACCGTTGATATTGTAGGTGTAGTTGTAGGAGGACTTGGGGCGAGATTTCCTTTCGCGGCGTTTTGCGTCTAGATTATCGAGACGGTTCTCTTTAAAATCCGTCACACCTGCTTTGACACAAGAGCGCCACTCTGGTCGCATCTCTCCCACTTGTCGCGGTCTGTATGTTACAGGCAGCTAGATGACGCTTGAGAACGTCTTTGTAACGTAGGTACTGCCCGCCGCGATTGCGTTTTCCGGCCGAAAGCTCGGAATATAAAGCTGCTTTTGGCAGTCTACAGTCGTCCATACGCCAAACATGCCCGCACCATCTTAGCTGGCCTTTCATAAGCAATGCCTCTATGCCGGAGATTTTGCAGCGGCGAAGAACTTCCGTGTTGGGGATGCGGTCCTGCCACTTTATGCGCAGAATAGTGCGTAGACATCGCAGATGAAATTTGTCCAATAAGCGGATGTTGGGTATTAGTAAGTAAAGATATAGTGAGAAAAGATTTTCCTTCGTAATTTTTCTTAAAAGTTCGTATTTATTATGCTCTGTCACATAGCTCCATTTAAATGGATATGAAAATGTCACTCATTTAATACGATCATTCTTTGACAGTTCGGATGTCATCGTATTCCGATAAAGATCAGAGTTTTTTCGAAAGAAAATATTTAGGTACGAATTACATATTGGTGAAATATGATTTTTTATTGCGATCTTACCGACATAATAATAAAAAAGGCTGCCGTAAATTGTGTAAACGTAGTTCAAAAAAGATAAATTACGTCCAGATTGTACGGCTCGTCCAAGTCTAGATTCAACTCGCTCTTCGATCCCGTTAGTGATTCCTTAATCGAGTGACTGCACCATCTTTTTGTTTAAAAATTTGTGATCTATTTCTTCCGTATGCTCTGCTACTGTTTTTTGCTACACAATAAGACCTATCTCCCCGCGCCAAATCTTTTTAGAGACATGAATGTCGACTATATTCCTCACTTAGCAACCACACGTATATTATAAATAACTAAGTACCCAGCCGGGCTAGTTTTTGTTTTATTTTATTTAAACAATAAACTTACATCATACATAAATTATTCATTTCTCTCCGTATTCATTCTCTTCTCGAGCGAGTGAAGATAATTTTAATAACTCTACTTGAATACTCGTACTTCAAAAACCTTAATTATTATCTTTAATATACTTAACTATACTTTATTATACTTCAATATACTCCATTGGTTCAATATGGTTGTACTTTAATCTGTAGTCGGTTTCGTAGTTGTTTTTATTCTTAAATATACCTGTATTTTGTACACACACTGACGTTTTGACGATGTGTTTGCCGCGTGTGTCAAACGAAGTGTTAAAGCGACTGGAATGTTTTTATTAAGAAGATGTAAACATATTCAAGTCGATGTGCCGTGTATAGTATAGGGTTACCAGTATAGTTACCGTGGACAATATTTATCAAAGTTTATAATTAGTCAATGATAACTATATCTCACAATTCAACCTATGGCCTAGTTTTCGCGATATAGAGCATTTAATGAATATTTTACTTAAACATTCGATAATGAATATTATAATACAGATTACTAGAGGACATATTTTGGGTACAAAGTTGCTGAATGTTGTAAACACGCCAAACAGCTGCAAAAAGGTAAATGTTCAATATTGATCCTACTTGATCACATAAAACGCGTAATCGGTCTAAAATAAGACACTAACAATTGTTTTGATCTTTTGTGATAGGAGTAAACATAATGATTACCACTCCTATCACATGAATATTTAAAACATTCATACTACTCATCTGACGTTAAGTAATAACCGTTAAGTGCTCACAGGACATGGCGGGTTCTCCGAATACCTGAACAGGTTCAGGTGTAAGGAGAGCCCGTCGTGTGACGAAGGTGTGAATGAGACCATTATCCATCTCCTTACTGAATGCCCTATACACGCAAGCTTAAGAATAAATATGGAGATAGCTTTAGGTATTAAAATTAGCAAGGATAACTTACCGTCGCTAGTAGGAAACAAAGAGGTTAGCCAAAGATTCCTTTGCTACTGCAGGAAAATAGCAGAGAAGGCAGCCCTAAGGAATAAGACTAGCAAGTAAGGAGCATCTAACACACACTAAACATAGTGTGAGTTGAGAGCCCACCATCTGTATAAAAAATTAAAATTAGTACTAGGATACAATTGTAATAAAATAAGATTAGTAATAAGCAAATGTCATAAATATAATAAGAAATAAGCATAAGATAAGAATAAAGAATAGTGTATATTAGAAATAGAAGGATAAAAAGTGAAGTTGAAATAAATTGTAAATAAGTGGAATGTATATAAAGGATGAGAGGAAAGGCGTGGGAGGAAAACAGCCCTAACCTTATCCACGTTAGGGGAACTAGAAATAGCATAGGCATACTACGTCTATACTTAGATTAAAAGGACAAGGGGCAATAAAAGTCTGAATTTAGATATAAGTCAGTAGTAATGCCTCATGCCACAAAAAAAAAAAGTAATAACCGCCCCGCGGACAACCCGTACATCACCAGACGAATTGCAAGTGCTTTAACTTTTTTAGAACAAATTTTTTCGGAATATTTATATCTTCGGCTATTTTAATAATGATGCTGCCTAAATAATAGGACTAGCAGGGCTGCCGTAAGGAAAGAAAGAAAGAAACAATGCCACCTTCTAAATTCTTCCTCCTACTTATTACTTGTTCCTCTTTCCTTTTTTTTGACAGGGGCGAAATCTTCAACAAGATACCGGGGGTCATGTGGGATTTTTACCCAGTTTATATATACTACAAAAACCCCCTTGTGGCATCCTGGGGCCGTGCCCGCCTTGCACATGCAGTGCCCAAAAAGTGAAACTAATTACCACATTTTCGTACAGAATATAATGTAATCTCATTTAAATTATTAAAATCCTTACTAAACGTTTATACCCTTACATGTCTAAAACAAAAATAGGTCACTTAAAGTTACAGCCTTTATATATATAATATATATGTCCCACTGCTGGGCAGAGGCCTTCTCTGCAAAGATAGTATAAGGGCATAGTCCGCCACGCGGCCCTAATGCGGATTGGCAGACTTCACATGTCGTAGAAAAATTTTCTAAGACATGTAGGCTTCCTCACGATGTTTTCCTTCACCGCCGAGCGCGTGGTTAATCAGCACATAAAATTGCAACAACAAATTTATTGGTGCCGGTACCGGGGATCGAACTCGGGTTGCTAGCGTACTATGCAACTTGAGCCAACCGCCCGGACACTGAGCTACCACGGCTCTTAACTCGGATAAACTAGTTTAAAAGTAGTAGTGAAACAGAGCGGAAATACAAGTTATTCAGTGTTTTGACTTCGTTTGTCTTGTATTGTTCTCACATATCCAAATAGTATATTATAGAGTCCAACCATTTATCTAAGAGCTCTTTTTATGTAAGAGGGTGAACGCGCATCCGGTTTACGGACTGTTAAGTGATCACCATTGGCCGTCAACCACAATTACAACACCAACGTAATGGCAAATGCGTAGACAAACATACCGTAGGAAAGAGGAACTTGATGCCCTGTAGTTCTGGGCTCTTAAGAATAAGACTACGGTATCCCCTGCCTGTCGTAGAAGGCGACTAAAAGGGGCCTCGGATTCCCTGGACGACAAGGGTGCCTTTGTCGTCCGCAATTTGTAAAGCACAGTTCAAAGGGGCTCCGGTGCGTTCCTCTGGAGATCCCGGAGCCCCTCACCATGCACCGAGGAAGTTTTAGTGGGTCAAACCCCACATAACTGCCGCCTTCCCCCCAGAAGGGGGTATATTTTTAAAGATTTCCTCCCCGTTAACAAAAAACAAGTTTTTGATGAAATAAAAGATTTATTATTATACAACTATAGAACTTCCTCTTTGCTTGGTGTGAGGGATTCCTGTGTGTATATGGCTTCCCGACCACCTAATGTATTTCGCATTCTTCTTGCAGATTATCTTGCAAGGCGAGAAGATTAATAAATTCCCTCTATTGTGTTAACATTTTTTTTAATTTAATGCTGCCTAGGTTTTTATTGATTTTTATATTCGTCTCTGTTATATTTATTCGTTGAAATATAAATAACATTGATTGTAAGCTAACGTCACAAGCTTAGATACAGTTTTTTACCGATTTCTAAAGGTATAGTGTTGTATTCGTCTCTATTTTTTAATGTTAGTGCACTCATGGCGCCGTTGATTTTTTTTTAAATTTGCTTTCCATTAAATAGGACCTTAGTTTGTAAAGATATATCGCAGAACTCTTAGGAAACTCCTAGGATATTTGTTGATCGAGATTTTGGTAGCTTTACGTCAATCCAACGACAACGAAAACAATATGGAAAACGAAAGAGAATATACCGCTAGAAGTTCGTAATATGGCGGTCAGCATGCTTTGATGTTAAATCCGTGACTGATTTGATTTGAAGTCGGTTATTTTATTCATAAAAATTGTGTTCTTATTTTATAAAATAAACCGATATAAATTTAAATGCAAATTATTTCATACTGAGAATAATTTCTTCAATATGATCTGTAAGTGAATGGATGAGTTAGTTTAATGAATGAAGACATTGGTAGTTATGAATATGATATAATCATTAGTTTAATATTATAATTTAGACGCCATTATCAAATTACTGACTATATGTTATTGTAACCCGCAATAATTCTTAACAGCCGTAGCACTGTTCTGCTAGAATACATGGTTACTCGTAAATTTGTTATCGATCATTCGTGAACAAAAACTGACACAAAACGGGCCGTTCCCGCCAAACTCTGACAGTTACTACTGGTTAATGTCAAAATTATCAGTGAAGTCCAATTTACGCCCCTGCGTAGACGGCCGCAAAAACACATATAAGTGGAGTGAGGGTGCGCACCCACGAAGCTACTGCGCTCGTAAGTCTAACACGTTGTAAAAAAAATGGCGGACATGTTCCAGATTTTGTAAGGAATAATTTTTAAAAAAATTACTCTTCAACTACTATGATGGAATGTGACAATAAAAGATTACGCCTGTTATTAAGTATACAAAATTTAATGGCGCCAAATTATCACTGTATGTTATGTAAATATTTCCGTTATCGTACTATTATTTGAAGCTACTTTTGAGTAAATAGACTGTATTTTTATAGCAACAAACAATTAGTATATGTATGTACATTTTCAAAAGCTTATTCCGACCAGTGTAACAGATGCTTAAACCATTAACATCGCAAATTTTGATGGTTATTTGCGTCGTGTCTTTGGCGTGTAAGTAGTGGCTAAACGATTTGACTAACAATCTGGTGGTTGCAAGTTCGCATCAAATTAAATGCCGTTACTATGATTTATTAAGCAAAACTATGACTTGCTAAGAAATTTGTGCCCGGTGTACGGCGATGAGCTAATCACCTGTCACACATGGGACCAAATAGTCTTGGTAGTTAGTGGAAAGCGAAAGCTGTATCTGTCTACCCGCTAGAGTTAAAAGGACGTGACAGCTTATTATTATAATCATCGATATAACACAAGATTTAATCATTTACAAGGATCGGAAATAGAAAAATATTGCGGGATTTTTTCAAACTCATGGTCACAATATGAAAGTGGGGGAATTTTCAATTGACTTGTTTCTCTTTACTTCTAGTCGGGCAATTGGTGGTTCATTGTAAGTCATATTTGGGCTGTCACTTTTATTTATTTCATATTAGGTATATCTAATTTTATAACAATGGTTCATATTATTAGTAGCATTTTTGTCAACAACACGAAAATATGAATTAAATGAAATCACAGATGTAGATGATATAGATGTAGATGTGTAGCATATTCAATCAATATAATATGTTTATCACGTAAACCAAGATTGATCTGGTGAGATCTCTGGTGTTCCCAATTTTCACATATGGAGCGGAAACTTGGACCCTCAAGAAGGCAGATAGATCTCGTATTGACGCATTTGAGATGTGGTGCTGGAGGAGAATGTTGCGAGTACCTTGACAGCCCACCGCACAAATGCGTCATTTCTCCGGGAAGTGCGTGTCACTGTCAAATTGTCAATGGTCTGTCTCCGTAGGGTTTTCGAATTCTTCGGCCACATAGCCAGGAAAACCGATACCTTGGAAACACTCCTGGTCACAGGCAAAGTACAAGGAAAACGACCAAGAGGGAGGAGCCCTATGCGTTGGACAGACCAAATTAGCACCAACACCAGCAAGAGAGTCCACGAGGCTTTTCACACCGCCAAAGACCGCAACAGGTGGAAAGCGATCGTCCACCACATAATTCGTGGAGGTCATGGCCCTCAGCAATGAGGAAAACGACGCAAGGAGGAGGAGGATCACGTTAAATAACTTACAGTTTAAATTATCTTGACAGCTGTGTATCCTATGCAGGTCACAGTAACTGGGTTAAACAGGCTTTGAACTCACGCGTCTAAGGTTCAATTCTCATACATACATTTTCCGCAGGTAGCAAGCGGCATTTTAGGGGACCAAAGCTTAATGTTAGACGCCAGAGTATTGCCGTGAATATTTTATTAACTATTCAACTACCTATCTTAGGTACGTACACCGTAACCTTTTTTTTTGTTGACGGGGAGGAAATCTTCACAAAGATACCCCGCCTTCTGGGGGGAAGGCGGCGGTTATGTGGGGATCTTACCCACTAAAACCTCCCCGGTGGCCCTTTCCTCGGTGCATGACGAGGGGCTCCGGGATCTCACGTGGAACGCACCGGAGCCCCTCTGCACTGTGCTCAAGGAGAGCACGTCCCGGGGGGAGGTTACTCCCTCCTCCCCTGTGCCCTCGCAGCGAAAGGCGACACGGGCCAGCCGATGTCGCCTTCTTCCCGGGTCCACTTTGGTGGACGACGCAGGCCCCCACCCTTGTCGCCCAGTGAACTCGAGGCCCCTTTTAGTCGCCTTGTACGACAGGCAGGGGATACCGTAGTCTTATTCTTGAGAGCCCAGAACTACAGGGCTGACGTACACCGTAACCTAAGCTATTAGGCTATTTATACTGGTTAAAAAGAATGTAGGCGTCATAGAAGAAGGTCTGTACTTAGTAGTTTTAATTCGTTACCACCGACAAGACGTTTATAATTGTTGTATATTTTTACTTTTAACTGATTTTTAGCGTAGATTTTTACATATGCTCGTAGTAGCCTCTCTGTTAGTAGAAGTTTCCATTTGGTATGTAAATAAAGTTAAATAAGTTACAGCTTATATATATGTTGCTGGTGTTGCCCATGATTATAAAGTATTAATTGAAATTATTCTAAAATAAAAATAGCCTACGTTATTCCTTATAACATCAGCTATCTGTCAGTGAAAGTCCCGTCAAAATCGGTTCGACAAAAGACGTTCAGGTTTCATCACAATGTTTTCATTATGAGCGAGCGCGTGGGTAATCAGCACCTAAAATTGCAACTAACAAAATCATTACCTACGACACCGGGGATGGAAGACGTGTTGCTAGCGTACTATGCAACTTAAAGCGACCACCCTAACACTGAGTTACCACGGCTCTTGTCTATACATAGTAAGTTAATTGCATTTTGGAATTTAGGCATTTCTTGTTTCCATCAGTCATCGCTACAGACGAAGGTGCAAGCACAGCGCCACTTGCATTCGTCTCGTTTCACAGAAACATCGATCTGTTTACGCATTCACTTGTTTCCTGTTAATATTACTTAACGGCCAATTTGTTTGTCTAATACATATAGTAACAGCTAATTTCTTCTCCGGAAATAGCATTTAGTTTATGAATCTTAGTACCGCTTTCCTTATGTAATATAAACAGAACTAAATATTCTGTGTAAAGGTTTATTTATTAATTTAATTAATTTATTTAAAACAACAAAAATTATAACACCGTTACAGATAGACCAATTTGATGTTATAAAAACTAAGTAAGAACCATATACATATCATATTAGTTACAGCCTTTATACATGACCCAGGCCTTCTCTGTAAAGAGAGTATAAGGGCATAGTCCACCACACGGCCCTAATGCAGATTGGCAGACCTCACATGCCTGTCTTATGTTTGTTACCTCATAACTTTCGACTTGGTGAACCGATTTTAATGATTCTTTTTCTAATTGAAAGCTGGTATTTCCAGTGTGGTCTCATTCTAATAATGACAACCATGAGAAAACCATACAAGTCTTAAATTTACTTTAAGTATGTGCGCTACAAATGGACGAATAACTCAATATCACGCCAGCCGATTTCGATGATTCATTTTATATTAGAAAGGATGCATTTCAAGACTAGTTTCATGAGACTTTAGTTAGAGTTCAGTAATTTTGATTCGATTTGAAATCGGTTTATGTTTTTACTCGTAAATCTTTATTAATTGGTTTAACTTCACGTTGATTAATAATCGAGTATAATAATATATGCTCAATATTTAAACATCGGAAGTATATTGAGTGTAATCGGGAAGCCAGGGAAGCCTGTTGGTCATCCACCATATCACAAGAGGCGCGGCGAGGCAGCGGGGGTCGCGTGGGAGTCGACGCCGGATGGACGCAGGAAGGAAGCTGCTAGTTGCCAGCCTGCTCCCCTCTGTCTATTTTAGAGTTCACTCATTTTATTTTTGTACAGCGAGCACTAGGGTTAAAGTCGGCTGTAGCAAACAGAAGCATTCCCAAGGGTCATGGCGAGTGAAATTTATATTGCATAATTTGTATTAAGATCATATAACGACCAGCGGAAGCGGCACATCCTCGTATTTATACTTCTACATAAACTTCTATACTTTTCAATAAGAAAACTGATAAATGGACATACCAATTTAGTACCCGGGATAAGAGTACAGTGTACTCTAATTTAGTTACTAACCGCTAGATGAACTATCTACGTTTAACTTAAAAAAAACCTTTTTGTAAAAAACAAGCAAGCAGGTAGTTAAAAACACATGTCCATCCCGTCTGTTACAAATCCTTGCAAGATTCTATTATATATCTATCTATCAGTCTACTGTTTATTGCTTTATATTGTAAATCCCACCCGTATTTCTAACCCAAGCGAGTAATACAAGATACCATTCGTTGTCTGCTTCCAACATTATTAGGTCTCAAACGATCTCTAAAAACATACAACAACAAAAATTGAATCTTTAATCGGAGTTTTTGACATTGGCAGTATACCATAGTACACAAATATAGACACACGCTAATACACAATCAAAGACTAAACATATGCATACGCATTTACATAAAACCAAACACTCGCGCATATTTATGACACTAAATCATAGATGACCACAAAAAAATATTTCATATTTAGTATATATATATTGTCTAAAAAATTATATCCCGTCGTTGTCTCGGTAGAAAATATATAATTGGTATGTCAATAGATATTTAGTGTACTCGTATAATAAACCTTAAGTACTGTTGATTTGTAAAAATATTTCTAAAAAGACTAATAGTACATATAAGGATTCGAAAATACAAACTCATTGGCACAGTCCAATCGGGTTTTTTTTTTAAATTTAATGATGTAATATTTTTATATATTGATTTTATGTCTTAATTACTGTCTCTGTAATATGACTTGATAAGTTATTCGGACAAATCATATATTCATTATGCAGTAATGTAAATCCATTTCCTCTGATTATAAAAATATAATCGGGATTTTTATTTACACTCATCAAAAATTATTTAAATTATTAATAAAAAAATTTGTACACAAAATTATTTCTTATAATTTATATTAAAATATTGTTTAGTAATATTCCCAACACATATAAAATAAATTCGTGAAAATTAATGATAAAGAAAAAAAGTTGTAGTCGTTGTCTATGCAATTAAAAGGGCAAATGAAAAGTAGATGAAGCGTTTAGGGAATTAGTCCCTATTAAATCAGTATCGGTTCCATACCGTGAGGTTCAGTTTATGGTTCAGGTACGCTCTCATGCAGAGGAACTCGACGCGACGCGGTTCGTTGATCGCGTTCGGAAGTGAACACTCGCTTGTCGGAAGTAAACCGCTAGATGATTTTAAATTTATGTGTGGAATTATTGCTCTATACATTATAATGAACTTTTTCCAAATTACAGCGATTACCATTCTACCAACACATGAATGAAAACCATTTTAAAATTAATAATTTTGTGATATTCACTGTCATAGTCTAGTGGGATTCGACTTACGCTATTATGGCCGTGAGTTCGAATCCTAATCGGCTTGTGCTAATGAATTGCCATTTTTCGGTTTTTAAAGTAAAAAGAATCAGTTCCTAATCATTTGTGCCCGGAGTATGGTGACAGGTTCACACCATGTCACATATACTAGAACCTAAGCCTACGGCGATAAAAATATTTATAACTCAGAAAGGCTCTTAATGACGTGAAAATTTATTATTTTTATTTTATCTTATATACGCGAATGTACAAGTTTGGTGAAATTCAGCATCTATAATTTTATTAGCGTGTATTTTGATAAAGCTGATTTGATGATAAAATAATGGCAATTAAATTAGGGTCGGTTTCACTTAAGTTGTAATAAAATACAAAAGAACTTTGATACTTAAATTATACAAGAATTTATTTTTACATTTGTGGCTCTGGGCGATCGCTTCAAGTCACATAGTACGCTAGTAACCCCAGTTCGATACCAGGTGCCGGGCAACAATGAAAATTTTTTTTGAAACTACCCATACACTGATGGAGAACATTGTAGGAAATTTGTGAATTTTCTAAGAATTAATCTTAAGCACTAGGACCGCGTGGTGGACTTTACGGTAATACTCCCTTTACAGAAAGGGCCTGTGCCGTTCCTACTTTACATGCATGTAATTCTTAATTTAACTATAATATGCAGTTTTAAACTGTATTTTTTAACTGAACATTTTGTAAGTAAAAGTTCTGGTGCTGCTTAACACGTGGGAATTTTATTAAAGACCCTATTTCGTTTCACCGATATCGATATAATTTATTCAAGAAGTCAGTAGAGCAAAACATCCAAAACACCAGAATCACTAGTAGCGGAACCATTGTGGGAACGGTCGTTGGCACAGTGCACACATGAATATTCAAGTTATGTCTGCCGGGGCTTTGAACGAAATTGCAAATGGCGCTTTGAAATTAAATGTAAGACCTTGTTTCAGATAATTGTTGGAAGTTTGTTACGCATGGCCTACATTATGTGTTTACATTGTTGTAGAGCAATGTTCGGAGTACAACGACAGTTGTAGTCTGATGTCATCACGGCCACTCCGTACGTCCAAGGAAGATATTCTTTAATCGGTTAACTTCCCAAAGTTACATCTATATTTGAAAAGCGATGTGTTTATGTATATATGGACACCGACTACGTTATCCCGTGAAGTTTGGTAGCTTCTTTATTATAGTCTTTTCCGCAACGATGTGTACTTCGTATATATATATAGATATATTATATATTCGTAAGTAAATATATTTATCGGGAAGCCCCGTCTATCAGAACTGGCTGTGTTGAGGTTAAGGTTAAGAGCTACGCCACCTCGCAATCCGGTGAAGCAGTAAATGCCAGCCTCCCTGACCAAAAAAAATAGGCCGTGTGTAGCAGGGGCGTGTCGCTAGTCTATACAAATACACAATATAAAAATACAATAAAATTACAATACACACTTTTTACTACATGCATATAAATATACGGTACATTTGATATCTGTACTTTTTTACACTTTTTGTTCAAACGGTTTGGCAAACGGTTCGACCGATTTTAAGGGGACTTTCACTGACAGAGATGATATATGGAAGATGTAATAAGAAGCGTATAAATTTAATGAATAAACATCGATAGCCTATCGATAGATTCTATTTGCGATCTGATGGCTTCAAATTTCACCCGGTTTCTATAAATAAATTTACCTTTTTCTGTATCTTAAGTTCAAAACTCTCCTTTAGCATCGACATCAAAAATAATAAAAAATTGAGATTTAATAGTGTGTTGTCGCTGTATCTAATAGAATTTATAATATATTCCTCACGGTCCTTTATCAGTATTATCAATGTCTGTCTGTGGAAGGTCTTTCACACGAGAACTTTCTCCTGGCGGCGGATAACGTGCGCCTTTATCGCAAACAACCAATTGGAAAGCTAATTGAAATATGTGCGATGTAATAAAGTCGCCTCCGCTCCCGGCCGCTCGTTCGCCAATCAGAACTCATTATAGACAGATGGACGAACCTTTTAAAGCGTACACATAAAATAACGTAAAACGCAAGAACAGAACCATAAAATAAAAATATGAATTACGCAAGTATATTTACGAGAGTATTTTTATGTATAGGTTATTTAATAAATTGTAATTTTATTACTCCCGGGTCAGATCAAGGTGTTAGGTGGCGAGTGGCACCCTCCCGGAAAATAGCAGTTTCGCCGCCAACGCGTGTATCATTACAAATATGTAACACACATCCGCATGCATGCGACTGTGTTCTCGAACGTGGTATCGCTCCTCTGATACATTCACTAACTACATAAAACACAGCCATCGATTGACTTACCTCCTCTGCCCTTTGAGACCTAATATACTGCTGAAAAAGCTCTGTCTAAAATCCCCGGTTGCGTTAAAAAGACGTAATAACTTTTAAAGATATTTAGCCGTGAGCAAAAATAAAGGGTCGGTTAAGAAAGTTTGAATATCTCGGAAGATAAAGACGGTATCTGAAATAAATTATGCTGCCACATGGAGGTAACACCAAGTACTAAAACTTAAATAAAAATAAAATTTAATGAATAATACTGTATTATTAAGTTTATATAAGATATCCTTTTTATTTTAAGTTTATGTTTACTAATGAAATATAAATTAATAATTAAAATATTATTTCGTTATTTTATTATATATTATTTTATTTTAAGGATATTTAATTGTCTATATATGCACAATTTCTTTCAGTTAGCTAGCGTCTTTATCTTCCGAGATATTCATACGTTTTTAACCAACCCCTTATTCCGTTATATACCTTTTATTTTTGCTCACGAGTGTATATAGTCGGTAAACCTTTTTTTTTTTGTTAGGGAGGAAATCTTCAGAAAGATACCCCGCCTTCTGGGAAGGCGGCGGTTATGTGGGGTTTATACCCACTAAAACCTCCCCGGTGGCCCTTCCTCGGTGCATGGTGAGGAGCTCCGGGATCTCCAGTGGAACGCACCGGAGCCCCTCTTCACTGTGCTCATAGAGAGCACTTCCCGGGGGAGGTTACTCCCTCCCCCCCCGTGCCCTCGCAGTGCAAGGCGACACGGGCCAGCCGATGTCGCCTTCTTCCCGGGTCCACCTTGGCGGACGACAAAAGCCCCCACCCTTGTCGCCCAATGAACCCGAGGCCCCTTTTAGTCGCCTTCTACGACAGGCAGGGGATATAGTCGGTAAACCTTGGAGAGTCGAACAACTTTTCGGATTGTTTCGGATTTTGTTAATCGTTGTGATTTAGAGAGATGAAATAGATACAAAATCTAATAAACAATGAATGTACGTCATTGTTATGTCGGCAAATTATTAAAGTCGGTAACTTATTCTCCCAAACATATGAAATTATAAATTCCACTAATTACTTCTCTTGAAGGTTTGAGATTTCGAGTGATGATGGTTTTAGGACTTGATGGGATGGCAATAATGGAAGTTTTCGACTTATCGAGGTTCTTATTAAAATGGTTCTACTGTATTGATTTTTATAAAATCATGAATGCATTTACAGAGCCGACGATTAGTATACGAGTAGTAAGTCATATCGATAAAGATGTGTCATCACTCCTGAGTAACTATGAATGTCTCTACCAGTAATTGTAACTGACTCCACACCATGTGCTTTGTCATATTCAAAGCTAGATTTAGCTAAAAGCTAAAAATAGACTCGTAACAGATCTTACACAATAATTAATTAATGTTTATTAAGTGGTAGACGGTTTAACTCGTTCGTCTTCCACCCAAACATAGTTTAAATTGCTCTGCTAACGCTAGGAATGCGATTAATGTTTCCTTTTCTACCTACTCATTTCTTCATTTTGATTTGTGAACAGTGGCCGATGGCCGTTATTATTCGTAAACGTCAATAGCCTGATGCTTTAAGGTACAGTTTGCGGAACGAAAGGTCGTAGGTTCAAACTACCCAGCTATTGACGTGAACCAACTCCTAACATAAGCTTAAGCATATAATATATGAATTGGTTAAGAAGAATTTTGGTAACACTTATTACAGCATTTCTTAGCATTCTATTGAAAAAATGAAAAACCTAAGAAGACACATCCTTCATCCCGAATCTCTACAGCGTGGACAACCTCGGGATTTTGTTTTGTTCTTCCTTTGATGTGTTAATCAGAAAAGTATTACAGCTCCCATAGATTGCCAAGAAGACGATTTCTTAGACTGCTTAGCCTAAATTTCTACTACGAGTAACTTACCGTAAGAGCTTAAAAGAACCTTGATTTAGGCCTATTTCTTTATTATTACAAATTTTTGTTTTCTTGTGTTTAACATTAAGTAAATCAAGGTAAGTTTAGGTTGGAATCCACCTATTGACATTGACGTAAACCGTCTCCGAGCAAAAGCTTAAGCTTAGTTAGAATGCTTAATTGTGAATAAAAAATGTTAACATTCTTAAAAAAAACACAAGCTGACGCAAAAAGAGGGCGGATTTCTTATAGCCTAGCTAACATTTAAGTCAAACAACAGTCCATTATATTAACAAAATTGTTAAACACAAGATAATTATTTACGATCATCCTAAAGTGAGTTATACACTTTCTAGAGTACTACAATACAGTGAAAGAGTGACACAGAGAGATTGTATTCATAAAGAACTGCATTCGGTTAGGACGCGCGCTAATTCTCATTTCCTCATTACGCCGTTCTCCGCCTGCGCTTTGGCCATTCAGTCCCGAGCGAGGCCCCCGTACCCCGACCACCCCGGACTCTCAACACCTCCCCTCAGGGCCAACTACATCCGCTCTGCTAAATTGTAATTTCACTCCAAAGATTGTTTTGATTTATTGTCCATTTATTGGACCATCAACGGCCACAAAGATGTGTAAGAATAGAATAATCCACCACTTGATTAGGCACTGCCATGTATCGTGATGTCAAGACTCTCAGCTACAATGAGATAATGTCTGACCAAGGACGAAACGATGCTGCGTTTAAATTTATTGCTTTAAGGTCAATAGCCTAATGGCTTTGGTATGGTCTACAAAACATAAAATACAAAATCGTAGACTCAAATCCATCATTCCTCTATAACATAATCCATTTTCCTAGAGTAATTTGGTTCAAAAAGACATCTAAATCGACAGTAAAAAGTTGATTTTTATGTAAATGTTTGTAAACGTAAAAGATATTTATAACAGAAAGGGAAGAAATTATTGTAGTTATTTTTGTTTTGTTTCATGAAAGGTATAAATTCTTACATATACGTATTCAGACAGTTTTTTAATATATTTCAGAGTCCAGCTTCATATAAGAGCGTATCACTTGCCAACTAGCTTCTACTTAGAGATATTTCACACACGCTTGATTGGCGGTTACAAAGAGTACCACAAAATTTAGAAGAACGTAATTTAAACCTAAGGCTATTGGCGCTTTAAAATGACGATGACGACACCACCTTGCCAATTTCTGCAATGCTTTGGAACTTCTGTTTATCGGACAATATATTTAAGTGGTCATATTCGCCTTTGCTTTTATGAGCCCAATGAAATAGTAACCACATAGACCGGAAAAGAACTCGGTTCAAACAGTAAGATTGGAGAGTTGTATACCAAAACACCAATATCTTAGTCACACTCCCTTTTACGATGCCCAAAATGATATGGTGTGGTGCTATTCTACTCTACCGGCACCACACGGCCGCTCGGAAATAAAAATCACATAACGCCCTCACACGTGATGGTTATATGTAACATTCTAGTAAAATCAGTAATCATTAAAATTTTACTTTATAGAAGCTCTGTAATGTAATAGTGCGCCTGGTAGTGGCCAACGTAAGTTAGTTGGAGAGCGAAAGAGCCCTTGAGCGTCAAGAGTATCGGGGCCGAGTGGGAAACACGCCGGTGGGTCCCAATTTGCCCCAACATTATTCAATTGCCGGAGTCAAGCGTTTGGCGTGGGCCAGCGCGTGACCTGAACACGTATTTTCGATCCCTTTTAAACGATGTCACAGTTGACGGCATGTTATAATGTATGCACAGCAACCGGTAATTAAAAAATATATTACAAAAAATTATTGCAAGCAAGCCAATACAAGTTAACGTCTGGAATGAATCGCGATGATTACGATGTAATAGAAATAATATATAACACAAAAAATGAAATAGGTAATAAAAAGCTCTATCAAAGTAGGATAGTCAGATGGCAATTGCTGACCTTTTATTTTGGAAGGATGTCTCTATAACCCACGTCGGGCGATAGCTTTCAAATCCGAGGGTACTACGGGCTGTACGTACTGTACTGTATGTACTATTGATGTACTTTAACGAGTTTATTAGGTCCTAATGTTAAAGGAAAGAAACGGAAATTCTTAAATGCTATACAATTAAGATAATCTTCGACGTTTAATAGTAGTTCAATAGATATCATAGTTTTCGTATCTCTATAAACTTTTAGTTCGATCGTAGTACTCAATATCATAACATAACACTCGCCAGTCACCTAGAGGGTTAGGCAGAGATAGGACTTCCGCTCGGTACGACCTTGGCGCACCTCTTTCGCTATAACCCTAAGAAATTTCGTTTCGTAATGTACAGTGATTGAAATATTGGTTTTATATTTGTAAAATTGCTCTGAGGGTAGTTGATTTTGCACGCATCTTTCACAGTTCCATGAGATGATTATATCGCAAACGACATACGTGTAATGACATGGGTTACATTATATCAAAGTTTATCGAGGGTCAGTAACGAGTGCCGCAAGAAAATCTCGACAACACATGTCGATACCCCCTCTCTGCTGGCGCCTATTGACAAATCAAATGATATCCTTATCTATAATTAATTTGAATAAAAGTTGCAAGTATGTACTATCTAAGAGTATAGCCGGTTGTGATATGATTCGAAAGCTTAATTGCTCTGGGAAAGTCTATGAAGGATGATTGTGAATCACTTAGGTATACTTTTGTATTTTTTTATGAAGTATATGTCTTTTAATTATGACTCCCGTTCATTTTATCTGTAGCATTTACTATTAATAATTATAATTTTTCAACTATTAATTTAATTTTGTTTGGACAATTGTTGTACTATTAATTTAATTTACCAGAGAACTACTAAAAATAATGTGGTGGATTGTAGATTGAAATAGTGGTAGTGTGTAAGTGTACTTCGTTAAGACTACCAGCACGAATATTGGTAAAGAAACAGAATATACAGCGTTCGATTTGGTTTGAAGTTTGTTTGTGTGAATACACTTGTTACTCATATAAACAAGTATTTCTCGGTATCTGAATAGGAAAATGAATAAATTTAATAATTATAAGATTTCTCTTATTGACGATAATTATTAGTACTAGACACGAGTGGTTTCAGAACGCCCTCCATCCGGTCTACGCTTGCGCTCTCAATTGGACTTCCGAGCGTGTTTCCGAAATCGCTCCGACAATTAACTAAAACGACAATTTTAATGACTCAAAAGGGAGTTCCTATTGTTTTGTTATTATTAGGGCACGAGACAGGATGCTGCTTAATTAGACTCTAATTTACTTAGTCGTTGTAATAATCTAAACTTTTTTAATGTTTATGTTAAATGCCAGCACGTGGCAATCCTGTATAATGTCATTTTAACTTAGAGGACCTCTATCAAATGATATAAACATTTTTGTAACTTCTCACCCATATATTTAAAATAACTTTTATTTGTATTTTATTATATATATTCGTATATCCCGTATATGATAATTTTATCGTAATTCCAAATTTACTTGAAGATTATAGTGATCATCGTATGTAATCATTCTGTTATCCAAATAGACTAATATGTAGTAATAATAAGCTCTCCCGACCTTTTATAACAGGGTAGACAGAGAAATGAATCATGAACCGCTTCCCTGAGACCAAGAATTTAAACACCAACAACCACATGCTCGGCTGTGAAGGAATATATGATGAGGAAATCTAAATATGTTAGAAAATTTTCTAGGACACGTGAAGGCGGATTTATGCCCTTACACTCTACAGCGAAGGCCTGTGGCCAACAGTGGACAGGCCTTCACTTAAATCCGCACTAGGGCCGCGTGGTGGACTATGCCTTTATACTCTCTTTAAAGAAAAGGCCTGTGCCCAGCAGTGGGACATATATATTATATATATAAAGGCTGTAACTTTTAACTTTTATATATCTGAAGAACGTTTTGGGGTAGACAGACGGTACATATTCCGCTGCTGTATATCCGCTTCTCATTTAAATATACAAATAGAAGGAAGTCATAATTTGTGAGCGGTTCGTCCGACGGACACCAACAAATTGGACGGGAGGGTGGAATTCGGGCGTGGTGTTGTGACATCTGATCATCGCAGCGGAGAGAGCGTGTTAACCATTTCAATTAATTCGAATTGTGGTAGAACAAATAAAGACACAGTTTAAGAATGCAACATTTAAATATAAATTTCTAATATAATAATAGGTTGTCAAATATCTCCCTTCCGCCTTTTTGTCTTTTGAATTTCGCGGCTATGTACAAAGCGCTACAGAGCTCGTATCTAGCAATATTATACATAATTTGAAAGGTCTTGACATAACCTACAAAACGACGCTATGCATAATTAGTTTGGATATTGCGTTCAACAGTTATAGACGTGTAAACATGGAGTTCACTAACGCCGAAATTACTAAATATTTTTTTTGTGTCCAGCCTTCTGCAGATGGTTTAAAATGGTTTGGTGACTAACTCCCATCTCCTGGGCGATGTCACGAGACGCCACATGCCGGTCTAACTCGATGTAGTCCATGATTTGATCGGTATTTGTCGTCACAGGTCTTCCGCCGGCTGGCTTATCCATGGTGTCGTTTTCACCGGCTCTGAATCGTCGAAACCATTCCTCCGTGGTTCGAAGTGATAGAGTACCATCCCCCAAAACACCATTAATCTCACGGAACGTTTCTCTAGCGGATTTGCCTTTAACGAAGGAAAACTTTAAAATAGCGCGAATTTCGGCGTTAGTGAAGTCCAAGTTTACACGTCTCTAACTGTTGAACGCAATATCCAAACTAATTATGCATAGCGTCGTTTTGTAGGTTATGTCAAGACCTTTCAAATTATGTATAGTATTGCTAGATACGAGCTCTGTAGCGCTTTGTACATAGCCGCGAAATTCAAAAGACAAAAAGGCGGAAGGGAGATATTTGACAACCTTATAATAAAAATCTATATTTCTATTCTGTTGTTCTATGTCTACATATTTACATAGTTAATTGGAAAAGTTAGGTTCTGATATATATTTTTGTTTGCAAATATAGCAATTAAAGGAGGAAAGATTTGCATAAGCTGTTAAATTAAGCAATAAGATCATTCCGATTTCTTCGAGGTCTGTGCCATTACTGTTGTAAAACAAGATAAACTGTAATTATATAACATAAACGTTTATCTTTACTCCAATTGAGTAAATTTAGTCGCAATAATTTGACCCAAACCTTACAGATAAACATCCCTGTTATAAATATTTACAGTTTCAACACATTTGGAATTCCCGAAGTCCTAAACTTCCTGCATAATAAACTACCTAAAAGTGATTCGATATCCAGAAACAAGATAACGAATGTGAAAATATTTTGATATAGGATTAAGTTTTTATAATATTTCTATAAAAAGTAAAATACACAAAAATATCATACAAAATACGAAAACATAATAAAAACCTAACCTAGTGTGTGTCACCGGCGACGAAGCAGGGCCTAAGCAACCGGTGGTTAGACTGACATAGAGAGAAACCTCCTGACGATACGTGCCGCGTCCAGGAGTACTGCCTTCTGTATCTGACCCTTGACCCAGCCATCCAGCGAAAGTCTCTTAAGATGTTGATCGAGACTTTTCGCTATGAGACCATTTGCGGAAACGACTATCGGGACAATGATCGTCGAATCCACGCGCGGTCGCGGTCACCTCGCGAGCCAAGTCGAGATACTTTGTGATTTTTTCCCTTTCGGCCTTCACAAGGTTTTCGTCATGCGGAATGGTAATATCGACGAGCACCGCCTGTCGCGTTGACCGATCCGTCAGCACAATATCAGACATATTGGCGACAATAGTCCTGTCTGTGATCACAGATCGATCCCAATAGAGCGTTGCATGACCATTTTCGAGAACTGGCGCCGGTGTGTATTTACAGTACGCAAAATATAATTATTATATCCAGACAGGTATGTTTATATAAATTCAATAAGAAATTATGTGATGGTTGCTTTTTAGAGCGAGAAATAGGAATTGTAGGTGACAAACTTATGGTTACACGGTAAGGTAGACCATCAGCTACCATCGACAATGTTTAGATTTTCACAAAGATTTATGAAACACAGTTGCGATTTAGAGTTGCTTCAAGATGGTTACGCCGAATTCATTCGATAATTAGCCTAAATAAATATTTACGAATCACATGCACTTTTACCTAACCGTAGACACGAGCAGACACGGATAACGAACGCAATCCACTTTCAAGGAGCCCAAGAGGATCGCCTGTTACCGCGTGTAAAGTTTTGCTAGATCCGCAACAGTAGCCGAACAATTATTGATTTTTAAATAAGACGTATATAAGAAAAATAAAACAATTGAAAACAATAATATTATATAATACATAATGATTCTCATTGGAATCTTATAGGGACCATTATGACCTAATAAGAATTTTTGTCTAGTATTTTAAATCGTTGTAATTCAAAATATTTACCGATATTTAGATTTAAATGCAAATGTACTAGAGGGTTAACGACTTCCAAAATCATAAGCACTGTTTGCTTGCGTGCTAAAGTCATATGTCAAACATAAACCAAAGATTACAGCAGACAATTTACAATTGTTTGATACCAACAATTCTTATTAGATATTAATGGTCTCTATAAGATTACAATGAGAGTCATTATATTTTAATTAATATTATTTTTTTCTATTGTTTTATTTTTCTCATATACTCGGTGACAGGCGATCCTCTTGGGATCCTCTTTTTTTTGACGAATTACACAGATTGGCCAGAAGCAGTCAAGGCCAGCTTCTCTGGCCTATCTGTGTAGTTCGTCATAAAAAAAGCATTTGAATTTATGTTTCGCGGTTGCGACCAATCTCTGTAGAGAGAGTATCAAAGACATGTAAGTTTCCCCACAGTATTTTCTTAACCGCCGAGCACGTGGGAAATCAGCTCTTAAAATTGCAACAAACAATTGCGTTGGTCAGGCACCGGGGATCAAACTCGCCTTGCCACTAGCGTAGTACGCAATATAAGGCGACCGCCCAGATAGTAAGTTACAACGGCTGAAAGGAAAACAATACACAATTACATAATTTATGAGGAGCATATGATCGTTGCAGTAATAAACCCGCTGATTCCTGTGTCCTAATTTTTGTATGGAAGTGCGGGGCTCCCGGGCAATTGTGCCGAAACGAATGCGCGGATCTCACCCGCTGGCCCGCTGTAATTGTTCCGCGTGCCCTGATGACTCAATTAGTTCGCGTGCCGGCGACGAGAGAGCGGCTCGGACCTAATTAGCGATACCATGGATTTAGCTCATACAACGAAATGCTAAAACTACTACTTAAACCTATGTATGTTAAAACAGTAAACGTACGAATTTAAAAAATAATCTCTCACGTCCTTTTAACGTCTTTTACGGGGTACACAGAGATAGCTTTCTCTGTTCGCTTCTCATCAAGCCTATTATTGCCAACATACGCACTGAGTCTATTACCATACACTGGGCATAAGTTTTTGTGTACTAAAAATAGCCGAGAAACGGCAAATCATTTGTACAAATTAACTGTAATTTGAACTAACGACCAAGTCGTAAATTGAACCGCTTAGCTACTGGGCAATCATCACCTTTTGATATAAAACGTTTTACTAGCAGTAGAGGACTACATACAAACACTACGACTACAACTACATATTACACTTTTATTCCGATGCATTATAGTGATTTACGTAGTTCTCTCGTCTATTTTCTCTTTGTTTGTCCACATTCGTGCTCGCTATCGTTATGAAATACTCACTAATATGTCTGTCATAAGCCTACCAAGATCTCAATCCTAGTATAACAGGAAACTCCTAAAAATTGAATATTAGTGTCCGATGATTTATCTTATGACATGTTTAACAAAATCAACATGAGACCTATTTGAAAGTAAACTTTTCATAATTTTGTTTTCTTTCGTACAAAATTTGTGCCTTAATTACGGCCGTAGGATACCCGCCTGTCACATATAGGACTTATTAAGGTCAGTGAAAAGAATTCTAATATTGGACTCTGACATTCTGTCTACCCAGGCTAAACTTAGCTTATAATTATCTTATCTTAATTTAATTATAATATAATATAACTAACAGTTATAGAACTAATTAAAAAATGTACAACAATATTCAGAAACAAATTCATTCGAAGGCATTTTAATTGGCTGATATATGTAATAAACTGACTGACATTTCGTTGATATCTTCATTATTCAAGCACCAAACGCCCACCCACGCCTAATTTAATTTATGAGATCAATTTACACAAGTGCGGTATGATATTATTGTTGTTCAGGGGGGTCTTTACATTAAAAAAATATGTATACCGACGTATGCAGTTGAAGTAAATTATTCATTATTATCTTTTAACCTTTACCAGTTCAGTGATAAACATAAATAAGTTAACATAAACAAGTCTAACGATTTCTTATTTATACGTCCATGATGTCAATTAATTATAATCACCTAGCTTTGCTCGGTATGTGTTTTTGTATAGTTGTATGGTTCGTCAAATTCTAGATTTAATTCCCTTTTCTGTCGTCAGTGATCCTTTTTTGTTCACGGGGAGGAAATCTTCAACAAGATACCCTGCCTTCTTGGGGAAGGCGAGGTTACGTGGGGTTTTTACCCACTAAAACCTCATGCTGCTGCGGCTGCCCTATCTCGGTGCATGGTGAGGGGCTCCGGGATCTCCAGAGGAACTCACCGGAGCCCTCTGCACTGTGCTCTTGTGGAAGAGTCTTTGTCGTACAAGATGTCGCGTCGATGTCGCCTTGCACGACAAAGACCCCCACCCTCGTCGCCCAGTGAACCCGAGGCCCCTTTTAGTCGCCTTCTATGACAGGCAGGGGATACCGTAGTCTTATTCTTGGGAGCCCAGAACTACAGGGATGACCCGTCAGTGATCCTAGTCTTAACCGAGGGACTGCACCATCTGTTTGTTGTGTTCTACCAATTTCTGTGGCCTACTCAATCCAATAAGACCTATCTCCGTGCGCTATGCCTTTTCGGAAGGTGATAAAAAGATAGAACAGATATATATGCATTTAACAGAAAAATCATGTCGAGTACATATCGCAAGCAGCGACTATCATTAACGGATAGAATAACTTTAACTGCTTGGCGAAACTTAATTATACTTTCTTATAAAGCGTCCGTTATTATTGTTACTTTACTTCGATAGCTAGCATATTCTGTAAACTGGAGATTTATTTAGTCTGTTTTGTTAAAAGAGTTTCAGTATTATTATTATTATTATTAAGGGTAAGTTAGTAAACACTATTTCCATAGATTTTTATTATAAGCATCCGGTAGACCATCAATTTTTTTCAGTTTATTAAGCCTTCGTGTTCACAATAAAAACCTATAACGAGCTTTTTTCTCTGCAAATTTAGTTATGATTAAGTCTACAGTCTATGAGAATTTATCCGTATCTACTGTATTCATTATCAAAGGTCACCTGGTCCCTGACCACAGGTATCGTTCACCACACAGTGAGTTGTTTGCTTGGTATTCGCCGTTAAGCTTAGACTTACTCACCTGTGTCTTCCGGTACCAAGTCACCATCCGTAAAGGCCGTCATTAGACCGAAGAAATCCGTTACGAGCAACGTAAATTCTTTGTAAACGTATACACTTTCTTTCACCTATCAACCAACCTTGACGACCTCGTGGCGTAGTGATAAATAAGTTATTGGAATAAATCAATTTTCAACCGTATTCAAAAAATTAGCAAGTACTTGATTCGTCTCTATATGTTTTTTTAAAGTTTACCTCATAACTTTCGACTGGGTGAATCGATTTTTTTTTCAAAACAGGTGCTGGTGTGGTCCTATTCTATTTTGCTCTAATTCTGACAAGGGCATCCTTTAGAAAACCATATAAGACTTAAATTTGCATTAATTATGTGCACGACAAATGGATGAATAACTCAATATCACGCCAACCGATATCGATGATTCAATCGATATCGATGATTTCGTTAATTATTACTGTCGTTCTCATTAATTCTATTTCGTAATATTCATAATATAATTTGAAAATACTAAGAGACCGTCCGAACGTATTAACGTTTGATTCAATGTGATGTTTTTTTTTAAATTTATTATACATATATTCAAAAACATTTAGTTAAATTATTTCGCCAAACTGCCAGGGCAGTTTATTGGCGAAAACTGCACCCATAAATCTATACACTAATTTATTTCTAGTTTATTTACAATATTCGGCAGCGTAGGTACTTAGTAGCTGCGTTTTAAATTCAATTTGGTTCAATGAGTATATTTCGTCATGAAACTGACAATTTCTTACGGAAAAAAAGCTGTCACGTCCTTTCAACATCCCCGATAAAATGCTAATAAAATAGAGGATTCTTTTAGGATTAGACGCAATTCAAAAAGTAGTTCTCTTTATGTTCACCGTATCCGAGGCTCTTTCTCAAAACTCGTAAAAGAAAACTCACTTTGTAGCTGACAGAGACTCCAGTCACCGGCCTCTCCTTACCAAGCATGTTAGGTCTCATATGTGACAGGAGTCTAATTCTCATCTATCTCATCCCCATACACCACGCGGAAATTTTGGCAAGTAATTTCTTTCTACGCGAGCTAAAAACGGAAACATGCACACAAGCCAGTAGGTAAACTCCTAATGCTAATGCTGCCTAATGTCAGAACCAATAACCACATTTCAGAGTAAATTTAGTGCAGTATTTTTCTGACCAACTTCCACATATTATCCAAAGAAGTTGACCTCCATTGTGGTACCGTATTTTAGATGTGGCGTAGCTATTAAGTTGTTTACCCTGAACCTTTGTTCAGTGGTCTTGCTCCGGATTTTCACACAAGTGAAATACAAATTCGGCGATAATATGTGCGGTTTTTTGTTGCCGTTTTGTCTTGTTTATATTTTGTTGTTTATGAAAGTTAACCCTAAACATAGCATAATATGCATGTAAAGTACAGATTTAAAATCTATTTACTTAAATTTATTCTTTAATTGTTTAATTGTAATAAAATTATTCAAATGTTTAACGTCACAATTGTCGGTGTCGTGACATTTATAATTATAAAAGAGATGGTGTTGGAATTAGGACTCTTTTATTAAAATATATTTAAACTTCTTGTTAACCATTCCAAATAAGCTTAGGCTTGTCAGTACGTTACGTACGGAACGTACGTACTTAGTACGTATAGCACTATATAGAAGAACATCTTGGTTTTCCAAAATACGTATTTTTATCACGTGTATTAATATCACGATTTTTAATATATTTTTTGAATTTACATTTTTTACTGTTCTTCAAAAAACAATCTTGCCACGATAAGGGTTAAAAAAACCCGAGATAAAGATTCGAGATAATCCGTGATAAGTGTGCTGGGCGACGCATGTGAATGTTTAGATGTTGCTTCAAGAGAAACACGTGTGGGACATATACATACGCGAAAGCGACTCTTCCCCGCGAACGATATACAAAACCATAAAACAGACGTAGGCATATTTAATGCACATTATAGAAGCACGTTGGCCGAGTTTCAATACTGATGTACCTGCCGCCTTAACACAGTTATTATCTTCTGTACTTACTAAAGGATAATGGAATTGGTAGCTATAAATACATTTATATTAAGAACTGGCCTTTTACAGCTGGTGTAGATTGCTCCCAGATTATCTCAACACCGCCATTAATTAGATCTCACAACAAGAGTACTGCGAGTTGGTAATCATTCTTGTTACCATTTTTTTTACGGGGAGGAAATCTTGAAAAAGATACCCGCCTACTGGGGGGAAGGCGGTTATGTGGCGTTTGACTCACTAAAACTTCCCCGGTGGCCCATCCTCGATGCATGGTGAAAGGCTCTGGGATCTCCAGAGGAACGCACCGGAGCCCTTGTGCTAGTCGATGTCGCCTTCTTCCTGGGTCCACCTTATGTCCACCAGTGAACCCGAGGCCCCTTTTAGTCGCCTTCTACGACAGGAAGGGGATACTTAGTCTTATTCTTGAGAGCCCAGAACTACAGGGCTGGGCTCATACTTGTTACCAAAGTTAATGGAACCATTGTGGCCTAGACTGTTCCTATTACCTCTGTTTGCCCACAAATTTTCAACATTCTATGTCTACGCCGCAAAAAATATAAGCATGACTGCGGAGCTGTACCGTCTTCCCAACGTAACACCCACAAAAAACACCATTTACTTATTGATTACCTTGAAGCTTGTTGTCTGTTGTTTGTTGTTATACAATATTTTTTTCGGCTATTAATTACTAATTTTGATTGAATCTCTTTCTATTGTTACAGTGCAAGCTAGGATGCAGCCTGTGGCAGCTGGGACTGAAAAGCTCTTGTCAAAATATTTGCGTAAGTTTATTAGCTTGTATTAATTATTATACATTTCAGTTAGAGCTTTTGTAAATTAATTGAACGAAGCGTAGTGTGAACGTCAGTGAAATCCAATTGAAAAATATACTTATTTTTGAAAATATTATCTAATTATTGTTTACAGAACGTGACGTCGGAAACTGTATTTTCACGAGAGTTGTATTGCGTAATGGGATGTAATGAGGCTCTTAACTCTTACTTCCAAAACATAAGAGGTTAGCTTTTTATCACATATTATATTTCTGGTCAGCAATACTTTCGAGCAAAGAGGCTTAATATTTTATATTTTTAGAATTGATTGGTACGCCCACCGCTCCAGCCCTAGTCGCCGACAGTCTGACTGCAACATCCCTGTCGCTCGTATGGGAAGCGCCCAGCCTGGGCAATCTAAGTTACCTGGTGCAGTGGCGGTACGAGGAGCTGTCCGGTAGCTGGCAATACTACTCCAACACAAGTCACTCGGATCTCTCCATCATACATGTAGAAAATCTACGACCTTACACGAAATATAGAGTACGTTACCTTTGAAATACATTGCTTAGTTCAAATTTAACAAGCTTTTTGTAAGCTATTATATTTCTACATTTACTACCGTAGACGCTTACTACCTTCTCTAAAAATAAGTATTTTAACCAACTTCAAAAAAGTAGGTTCTCAATTTATCCTTTTTTTTGTTAAAAGGTTTGGTTTCAATTACGTCACATGTTAATTTTGATGGCATGGGGTTCCGAAGATATCTTTGGTGACCTCTGTATGTGTGCAAGAATGATTGTTGATTGAGATATCGGTAGGTTTAAGACATTTCAAGACGAGGTCAAGAAAGACAATGATGTGGCTAGAACTTCGTAATAGAACTATGATACTTCTGAAATAAAAGAGAGCGTGTGTACGTAGCAACATTTAATCCGCGGTAACACGTGTTTAGTCACGTTCATAATAGTTTTACTATGAGGATTTGATGTCGGGTTTTGTATCCACTTGTTAATATACTTGTCAAATGTTGCCAACATGTCCACTAATTAATTTAAAAATAGAACAAGGTCGGATATATAACATAAATTAATTATTATTTTCTGTTTAGTTCCGCGTAGCAATGTTCCTATCGGGTCGTGTCGGTACGGGCGAGCCTGTATTCTCGGCGCCCTCTGTGGTGATCTCGACGCTGGAGAGCGGCAAGCCGACCTCTGCGCCCGCCGCCCTGCGCGCCGCCGCTCCCGATCCTAGCCGAGTGGCAATATCCTGGGAGCCAGGACCATTCCCCAATGGACCGCTTATTTCTTATGTTCTACGCCTTGCTGATACGCAACCGAACACTAACGATGCATTGGAGGCAAGTATTGGGCGTTAAATAAATTTATTTCAATCAAGAACTCTAATAGAAAACGTAAACAAATAGACCATAACAGCAAGAAAGTAATAGTCTAGAGTTGAGCATAGCCCTTTCTCCTCATAAAGTAAGCATTAGGCTAGAAGTCTAGGGCAAGCGGCCCTACTGCGGATTGGCAGACTTCACATATCTGTCAGCCGCGTAGTAAACCACATCAGATAAATTGGAAGTACGTGCACCGTTTTATACAAAATTAGAGAATAAATGGTACATAATTGTAATGTGACATTCTAACGTAATCTTCAGAGGCAGCACTACAACTATGGAATGAACTGAATGAATCACTTTTGATACATTAAGCTACGCTTTCCTTTAATGGTGGCACATCAAAATAATCAATCAATAATTAATTATTACCAATTAATCAATCACACGTCACTTTAACACTTTACTTAAGTAGGCAAAGATCACGAGTATATCTTCCTTGGGTTATTTCACTTGATGCACAATATACAATGTGACAGTATAGCCTACGTCAAAGTATTTTGAACAAAAATAATTACAATAAAAACATATAGATTCACTTTGAAAGACAATAATGACTCACGCACTTCTCCACTGAAGTTTCACTAATGACTTCAGAAGAACTCTGTAAGGGTAAACCATTTTAAGTGTTTGAAGAGAACTGAGACGAGTTACCGGAACTCGGAGCGCAATTCCCCGCTGGGTGTCGTTACGACCCCACTCTCCATCCAAACAAAGGCCATAGACAAAGCCATAACTGGCTAATACCATAGACATAGCACCAGTATTGCCATTAAACCGAATGATGATAGTGAATTTGTTGTTTTCCTAACACGTCCGACAATCTTATTTAAAAACCGCTATTATAGGCGATAATTGAATAATTCTACTCATTATTTTTATTACAGGATATGCCTGCATCGAACAAAACCCTGTTCTATATGTTCCAAAACCTGACACCAGCCCGAGAGTACGACGTGTCGGTTGCGATGCGTAACTCCATTGGCGAGGGACCAAGAGCTCATGTTAGGATTTCCACCCCTCCTTTGCCTAAATGTAAGCATGCTATATTGCTAGATCTAGTCGTCTTTTTATTTAAAGATTAAATGTAAGTATTTAATATTCGACATGTTTCATTTAATTTGTCATCGGTTTTTGTTTTTACCGGTAAGAATACTTGTAACATTTTTTTTACATTTCGTTGCGTCACTGGCAGATTTTTCCATATTCATGATGGAATATGGTTACCGCCGGATTGCGTTTATAAAAATTGTTCAGCCATATCTGTTCATAGCACCGACACTTCGCAAAGTGGCAATAATGCTAGTATTAGTCCTAGAATGTTAAGTAATCCGACTGAAGCATATAATAAAGCCGTGGTTCAGCTTTCTTTTAATCGTTCATTCAATTCAATTGAATTTATATTCATAAAAAAACAGTAAACATGGATAATAAGTGTAACATATTGAATAAATATAAATACAATTATTAAGCAATACTCGTACAATATAGTGTTACCGTTAATTTTAGCCGCCGCACTAAGTCATATTACGTATTACATTTATCAATTGTTTTTTTAGCGGTACCGAGTCAACAGCCAGTTCTAATATTGGGTGGCGAACGTAACATCTTAGCTGCACCTGCCAATGATATACTCTCTGATCCGATAGAATTGTACAGCACAAATCAAACTATAACGGGTACGTATTGCACTGTAATTTATTCCTTGTACCCCTAAGACCAACTAACTCCCAGTTTACTTGGACTTGCAGGAGTTGGATTGGATATTTCGAGTGATTCGTTGTTTGTTTCTGTATCCAATGGTTACGTATATCGGAATTCTTTATCAAAGAAAAGTGTCTCACATGCAATTATCACGCCAAAAAATACATATAAGCCTCTAGATCTGTCTGTGGACTGGTTAAACAGACATTTGTATGTACTGGGGGAGGTGCATTACACGAGAGAAGGCCGCAGTTATGGGAACACTTCGCTATATTCAAGTTGGGAAATAATCCGTTGCGATTTTGAAGGAAAAAATCAGATAGTCGCTCTATCGGGGTTTAATTCCCGGCCAATACATTTTGAAGTGGACGCTTATAACGGGTGAGTACTATTTTTTAACATTTTATTAATTCTTTTTGGTTCTCTTTATCTTCTATTTTATTTAATTCTTTTATTATTAATAAAATAATTAAATAAATTTTATTGTTTTTATTTTTTTTTATTTAAGCAATGATACCGCTTCCACCTTTGTCGTGAGTTCGAATTTCAAGCGGCTTATTCTAGATTTTTCGTTCCGTTTTCCTGTTTGTTACGTACAAAAAAAGCACTTGCTAAAAAACTATATAGAGAGTGGCAACCTTTCACACATGGGGCCTAATAATCTAGAGCGGACTGTATTTATTCTCTGCCTACCCCGCTAAAAATAGGGTTAAAAATATTTTATCGAGTGTCATATTATAAAGAGGGAACTAATTGAAAGTTTTTTTTCCATAATACTAATAGAATATTAGAAAAAAAGTCATAATAAACGTTTGTGTTTGTGTTGTTTGTTTAAAATAAAGAGGAATAAATTTAACAATATCTTAATCCTGTAGGTATTTGTTCTGGGCGCTTCGTGGAATGGAACATGGCGGTCTGTACAGGTTGGATTTGGCCAACATTTCTAACGGAGTTCCTCACAACGCGACGCTTAAGTGTATTGTGAAAGACGCACATCTCGGAGCTTTTACGGTAGACCACGCAGACTTCAGATTGCTCGTGGCACATTTGCGACAGAATACGGTGTTGGCTGTCTCATTAGACGGGTATGTATTTTTTTTACCTAGTTTTGACGTGTACGATGATGGTTTTTGTTCAGTAAGCAAAAAATGTACATAGTGTAATAATTAAGTCTAGCAATTATAAACGTGTGTCGGGTTTTTTTAATCACCTTATGGGTCCTGCTCGCTTTGCTGTTTTTCATTAATGCATTGCCATCTATTATTTCCATAAGCACCACATCACTTACATTTCATTCCATTTCCAATGTGTCGGGGTATAGTCTACGACATTAGAGTTACGAGAAAGACCTTAAAATATATATAATAATTAAATATAATTGACATTGCTCAAACATAAATAATTTAGATAAGTTGATAATGTATCATCAATTTGGTATGGAAACTATCAAATTCAATTTTTTATATACTAAGAAGTATTATTTACATCAAACTATAATGCTGTATACACACTAAGCTATTATATCTCATAATTATCAATATTTGGAACGGAAGTACGAAACCAATTAGTTTTTTTCCTATTAATAAGCTACACCACATGTTTCATATTTCCTATGTGTAAGGAGTTTGTGTCTAGGACCAAAAACGTGGGTTTGGTTGTTTAGACCTATATACAAAGAATGATAGTTACGTGGAAAATTACATTACGGAATTGAGGTCAGCAGAATACACCTTAGTAGATTGGAAACCGAGAAGGTAAAATAACCGTACGTGTAAAAATAAACATATCAATTTTTTTTTGTTTTTTTAAAAAGAAAGCTAGCAATATTTCTTTTAATTTTTTTTCAGAAATATTACTAACAATCTTGTTAACCATTCCAACTAAGCTTAAGCTTGTGCTAGGACATGGTTCACGGCAATAGTCGAATGGTGGATTCGAACCCACGACCTTACGATTTGCAGGCCGTACCCTAAACCATTAGGCTATTGACGCTTAATTAATTAAATCAATGAACGTATATCCGACTGCAATGAAGCGAAAAAGATTTGTCAGGGTGTTACAAAAAGGAACGTTACCTCTGCTTACACCTTTTGTTGACGCGTGACTTGCTTATTCCACGATAGTGTCATTACAGTACGTATCCAGTTAACAGTATACAATATGTTTCAGGCGTGTGGTAACAGACTTCAGACCCAACACTCAGACGCCGATGTTTTCGTCTGTCAGATCAATAGCGTACGCAAGCGGCCTATTCTATTGGACAAACGGGAGAAAAATGTTGATTGAGGAATACCATGCTAAAAGCGACAGCTACTTCCACAACGAGTACCCATTGGCGTTTAACACCAAGTTGATATCGACCAGCCAAGTTTTAGTTGCTCTCAGGAGTTGCCAGCCTATCCCGGTGCCAGTGAATCCGCCGCTGGGTGTACAAAGTGTGATGGGAATTAACCGCGCGAAGGTATCTTGGTCACCACCTCACCTCCTAGGCTATCAGGGGAATGGGGCGTGGCAGCAATGGACTTTTCATCTACAGTTAACACATATGGACAATGGGGAAACAATTGACATGTAAGTCATCGCTCTATAGTACTCTGTTTTAAAATCAAATAACAAAAACCGACATCAAAAAATTTCGAATTAAATGCTTCTAGGCACGGAGACTGCCTTTTAAAACAGTGCTAAAGTTTAAAACAGTTTAAAACAGTTTAAAACAGTTTAAAACAGTTTAAAACAGTTTAAAACAGTTTAAAACAGTTTAAAACAGTTTAAAACAGTTTAAAACAGTTTAAAACAGTTTAAAACAGTTTAAAACAGTTTAAAACAGTTTAAAACAGTTTAAAACAGTTTAAAACAGTTTAAAACAGTGTTAAAACAGTATTTTTATCATAAATATTACTAAGATTCTTGTTAGCCATTCCAACTAAGCTTTAGCTTATGTTTGGAGATATTTCACGTTAATAGACGAATGTTGGATTGGATCTACGACTTTGCGTTTAACAGACCGTACCCTAAACCATTAGGCTATTGACGCTTAATTAATTAAATAAATGAACGTATATCCGACTGCAATGAAGCGAAAAAGATTTGTCAGGGTGTTACAAAAAGGAACGTTACCTCTGTTTACCCTCTTGTTCACGCGTGACTTGCTTATTCCCGGATAGTGTCATTACAATACGTATCCAGTTAACAGTATATAATATGTTTCAGGCGTGTGGTAACAGACTTCAGACCCAACACTCAGACGCCGATGTTTTCGTCTGTCAGATCAATAGCGTACGCAAGCGGCCTATTCTATTGGACAAACGGGAGAAAAATGTTGATTGAGGAATACCATGCTAAAAGCGACAGCTACTTCCACAACGAGTACCCATTGGCGTTTAACACCAAGTTGATATCGACCAGCCAAGTTTTAGTTGCTCTCAGGAGTTGCCAGCCTATCCCGGTGCCAGTGAATCCGCCGCTGGGTGTACAAAGTGTGATGGGAATCAACCGCGCGAAGGTATCTTGGTCACCACCTCACCTCCTAGGCTATCAGGGAAATGGGGCGTGGCAGCAATGGACCTTTCATCTACAGTTAACACATATGGACAATGGGGAAACAATTGACATGTAAGTTATCGCTCTATATTACTCTGTTTTAAAATCAAATAACAAAAACCGACATCAAAAAATTTCGGATTTAATGCTTCTACGCACGGAGACTGCCTTTTTTAAAACAGTGCTAAAGTTTAAAACAGTTTAAAACAGTGTTAAAACAGTATTTTTATCATAAATATTACTAAGATTCTTGTTAACCATTCGAACTAAGTTTTAGCTTATGTTTGGAGATATTTCACGTTAATAGACGAATGTTGGATTGGATCTACGACTTTGCGTTTAACAGACCGTACACTAAACTATTAGGCTATTAACACTTCAATCATAGTTACAATGTTCCGGTGCGTACATTCTCTTCGTTCACATTCGTGATCGTTGGTTGTCATTAAGGAGTTTGTGTAGACTCCGGTCTGATTCCGATCAGAACCTCTTTCTTTGCAGTCAGTTGAAAGTATTACCTTAATGGGAATAATCAGCAGTAAAATTATATAAATCACATGGACTCACTATTTCCCCGGACTCGTCAGTCAATGTAAAGTTCGGAGCCATGTTTATTTATTTATTCTATGCGTTGCCAAATTTTTAAATTTCGTTTCAAGTAAAATATTTTCAAATTTTCAACATTCAAATTTCATAGCCATTTAAAAGCATTAAATTGTTTCGTTTTATATTGTTCTCTAAAATAATTTTCTAATATTATCTTTAGTTTCACTTTCTTTTCTATAAGCAAAATTTTACATTTTTTAACAATTCTTTGTAGTCTTTTTTACACGTTTCTAACATATTCTTAGAGGAAAAGGACCTTTTATTATTATTCATTTATTAAAATAAGTAACTAAGACCCATTATTATTTTAAATATTATAATTAATTCTAATTAATAATTAATCAAAAACTATAATTCTCATAAAATATTATGCTTAAAGTTAAAGCCTTTATATATATAATATATATGTCCCACTGCTGGGCACAGGCCTTCTCTGTAAAGAGAGTATAAGGGCATAGTCCACCACGCGGCCCTAGTGCGGATTGGTAGACTTCACATGCCTTAGAAAAATTTTTCTAAGACATGTAGGTTTCCTCACGATGTTTTCCTTCACCGCCGAGCGCGTGGTTAATCAGCACATAAAATTGCAACAGCAAATTTATTGGTGCCGGCACCGGGGATCGAACTCGGGTTGCTAGCGTACTATGCAACAAGAGCCAACCGCCTGGACACTGAGCTACCACGGCTCTTAATATTATGCTTATTCCTTTACAACTATTAAAATCTACCTTTTTTTTTAGTAAAAACATAAGGGAGTCGATATACGTGGTAGAAAACTTGAAGCAAGACTCAGAGTATGTCATAAAAGTAGCCGCGGGAACTGAGTCGGGATCAGGTAATGATAATTATAAAGGAGTTATTATATAAATAATTTTTTTTTGTTTATTTTTTGTTAACGGGGAGGAAATCTTCAATAAATCATACCCCGCCTTCTGAGGGGAAGGCGGCGGTTATTTACTGTTTTTAGCCACTAAAACCTCCCCGGTGGCCCTCCCTCGGTGCATGGTGAGGGCTCCGGGATCTCCAGAGGAACTGCACTGTGCTCAAGGAGATCCTATCCCCTCTGTGCCCTCGCAGTGCAAGGCGACACGGGCCAGCCGATGTCGCCTTCTTCCCGGGTCCACCTTGGCGGACGACAAAGGCCGCCACCCTTGTTGCCTAGTGAACCCGAGGCCCTTTTTAGTCGCTTTTTACTACAGGCAGGGGATACCGTAGTCTTATTCTTGAGAGCCCAGAACTATAGGGCAGATATAAATACATACCAGTGTGTTAAATAGATATATTTCATTACAGGACCGTGGTCGTCGGAATTTGTTGGTAAAACTTTAGCTTCATCGCCGACAACGTTACACAGCACTTTGTTATGGTCCGGTCCCGATGGTCTACTGCAAACTGATTTAACTGGAGACAACTTGCAAACTCTAATTCACAAGTAAGATCAATTATAAACTGTTAAATTCTTATTAGTCAAATAGCATTTTTAAAATCCTCTTACTGTGCCTTAGCGTTCTACTAATCAATCTAATCAAAGGTAATTTTAAATCACTTTGTTGTAATTACTCATGGTGCAGTTGACATTATCCACTTAGTACTAGAAAAACTTAAGCTAGAAATATAACATGAGAATATTATCATGACATTCATGTTAACTTAGCACATTGCTGAGCGGACTTTAAGGTCGAGGCTTCGCATCCTAGCCGGCTTGTACCCAGTGAGTTTCGTATTTCGGTTTGTTACGTAGAATAAGGTCAGTTGAAAAATATGTACACGATGTATGGCGATAAATCCATATCATACCTTCGTCTCACATGACACCGAATGAGCTCGAAAAGCGAAACAGAGATTGATGTGTCTGTGGTAGACAGAAAAGATTAGAGGAAGTAAGTAAGAGCTTTCATATCGACGAAATTTGTTAAAAAAAACTCTAGGTATTTGTAGTAGTATAGTATAATTAGTGTAAACTTTGACTTATTTTCTACTTTAACAGGGGACATTTCAAGAACGTTTATATAACTGATATATCTTGGTACCGTGATATGCTGTACCTGGTTACCAATGCCTCCACCGTGATGTGGTACAACACAACAACACACGTTAAAGGCTTCATGCCTAATATGGACAACGTGGGCAGCCTGGCTGTTGACTGGGTCGGCAAGAAGATTTACTGGTCTAACCCTAAACAGCAGCTGGTAAGAATTGATACATTCAAAATATACTTGTGGTCACCTTCAAGTCGAGATTCTAATTGGAGCATCGAAATGACACATAATTCGCAGTCATAATTTACGAGTATATGGTGAATCTGTCACTCATTATTTGTCATTAGTGATTAGTAAAGGAAAGGGTAGTTGGAATGCGACAGTATATTATCCGTGTGTATAGGATATAGCAAACGCATGGTCGCGTGTGTAATGTTTTGTTATTGATTTAATGCATTTTGTATGTATGTACGATACCTGGATGACTGACTTTGCTCTGTATTTTCATGGATTTTTTTGAGTAATCGTTGTACGGTTCGTCTAAGTCTAGATTCAATTCGTTCTTCGAAATCGTTAGTGATTCCTAGGCTTAAAGGCGTTACACCACCATCTTTTGTTTCTCTATTTCTTGCGTATATTCTACTATTGTCTATTGCGATCCAATAAAACTTGTCTCCGAGCGCACATGTCTTTTTGACGTGAATATCGACCACTTCATCAAGCAACTATATGACACACGTATTTTATAATAATTTATGTAAAAATATGATTTTCTTGGTCTAACGTCATACCAAACACTACTTGACTAATAAAAGGGTATACGCGGATTAAATGACATTTTCTAAAAATGAATCCCCGAAACTCCCTACATGCTAAATTTCATGGAAATCGTATGAGCTCTTTCCGAGATCCAAATAGCATTCTGCACTCCTACAGAAGGATAAACTTTAAGTGTTGGAAATTTTCACTCCTCCGTGTGCGCAAATTTCATAAGTTCTTGCGTCACATATTAATATAACGATATAAAAATAAAGTTAAAGATAAATTTATAACTATCACGTCCTTTTCCTCTATAACTGGTCTAATTATCGATATATTTATTATATATTAAAGCACACCAAGCAGATAGATAGACACACTATCTACTTATGGAAAAGGATTAATTTATTTATATTAAAAAGGACAAATAAACTTGCCTCTCCCGCTATGGAGTGATGAGTGCAGTGGTGTACGAAACTGTGATGCTGTGTCCTTCCTAAAAATAGTATTATTTTTTAATTTAATTGGAGTTTTTTTTTTTTGACGAACTACACAGATTGGCCAGAGAAGCTGGCCTTGACTGCTTCACCGGATTGAGAGGTGGCATAGCTCTTAGGTCGCTTAGCCTGAACCTCTATCGCTAGTAACTCGACACAAGGGTCCCCCCGGTGGGGGATAACCTCGGCTTGGACGGTTAAAATCGGTCATAGCGTATACGCAGTAGTAAAATTCGCAATGCATCGCTACATAACACATGAGAGGTTAAATCATCCAGACACCTCTCAGGTCTGGTTCACTGCGTATACTCGGACCTAATTGGAGTACAGTAGTAAGACTATACGGCAATGGACGATGGAATCGTCACATTCATACTACATGCATTTGATTTATAGATTACGCGCGGAAACTTTGATGGAAGTAACCGCGAGCCGGTGCCAATAGTTACTGTGGCAAAGGAAATAACTATAGATTCACTCGGCGCATACATTTACTGGAACACTGGACACGCAGTAGAAGCTGCACGTTTAAACGGCGAGAGCAAAATCATTTACTACCCCGCACAATTGTTCAGTGGAAAACAAGGTATTTTTTACATTATTAATATTAGAATTATGTAAGACATGGGTAAAATTATTACGAATGTGTGAAGACATTATGGACAAACCTTATATATTAAATCTTTTCAGTAATGGGCTTAACAACCGATTTGGAAAAGAAATGGTTATATTGGTTGGTCAGAAGCTATGATGGATCAGAATTACATCGTGCGCCAACGGCTGACAAAATATCAACTGGCATTAGTGAGGTATGGTTTTTATTTGGTTTCGAAAAAAAATGATTCAAAAATCTCTCTGATAAAACTTTTCCTAATAAACTTATTAAAATGTTTAAAGAAGGTATTACTAGGATGACGTAACAAGCATTGTCATATCTTGATGGGCACATATGTGTTGAAAATAAATGCCAATAAATTTATTGAGATACTGATAGACTTATGATATTCCAAAACTAGCTAAATACAACTTAACGCCATACAGCATGAATGTAGAAGAAGAAAGAGAATATTGACACCAGAACTTCGTAATGTTATTATGATTCGTCGGAAATAAAAGAGCTCCCTTTGGGTCCGTGCATATAACATTTAATCTGGCACTGATTTAAATATAGTCTTATTTAATGTTTAACTATCTTGTTTGACTTGCGCCAGGTGTCAGGATCTCTGGTAACGCAACTGGCCGGTACCGCCACGCTTGGTCCCCTCTGCTATTTCAGCGGTAGACTGGTGTGGGTCCAAGATGCGTCCAGGGCAGTTGTTTCTGACCTCGCGGGCAGATACACCGCCGAGTTGATGCCACGAGTGCACGTTATTGCAGTCAGGGATCCTACGCTACACGCTGCAAGTGGTACGTGAATCATTAGAAAAACAATAATATTATTATGAAATGTTACGAATGGGCACATTTCCACTATTTATTTGTGATACTCACGATATCTACAATGTTCAAGAAGGAATATCTATAAAATCTATTAACTTCAAGTTATATTCCTTTTCGCTTTATGTACAAAAGTATGAGCAAATGTGGAAGTGCAACTTCTGTAAATACGGAAGATGAAAATCAATGTTTATTGTACTTGCTTCGACAGTATGTACGAGTATAAACTAAAATTTAGAGGTGACCCTTGCATCGAGTTACTAGCAATAGAGATTCAGGCTAAGCGACCTAAGAGATAGCTCTTAATGCGGTAAAGCAGTAAAACTCAGCATCTCTGGCTAGTTTGTGTAGTTCGTCACAAAAAAGAAAGACAATGTTTCGATCCGGTAAAGTTGTAAAAGCCTCTAGGTTAACAACGCCGGGTTAAAACGCCATAAAATGTATATGTAACGCTCCGTGAAGATTAGTAGTGGAGCATTACTTGTCAGTGATAATACGACTATAGTATTTGTATAACAAATCCTTCAATAGGTTACATTATTTTATTCAATTAAATTGCTATGTGTTATACGTTAATTGTCATGTACAGTAATAATAACCACTTTAAACACCATTAAGGGAACTGTTTGGTAACCATCTCGTTAAGAGAAACCACTTTACAGATTTACTATCAAATCTAGCGTCGTTATAGTCTACCATCGTATATCTATCAGATCATTCCCGGTATTTATTTATTTTACCTCTCCTGCTATACAGGTTTGCCTGGAAGAGAGCGCTTATTATTATTGATTGTACTTATTATAAAATTGAAGCAAAAAAAATGTTAATCTGGAGTAATGATTTCCATTTAGAGGCGAATTTAATAATTGAGAGGAAATCCTGGTGTTTTTATTGTAAAGTTGTGATTAATATTATGCTTTTACCAATACAGAATCCATAATTGCGATCCCGGAAACAATCAACGCGTCGTCAATAGCAGTAGTGGGCACATGGGAACAATTCAACGTAACGTGGGCTCCGGCGCAGCGTGTCAACGTGAAGAATGGCCGCGTCTTCTATGATGTCAGTTTACAGTTTGAAGGGCAATTTAAAATTGAGGTAAACACCCATTTTAAGCAGTTACTTTTTGTGACCAACCTATACAGATATATCGCATAGATGGTTGGATCGCTTAATCTGTTTAATAAAAGTTAATTTAGTTCGGCAAGAAGTTAGGCCATCAAGTGAATTTGGTAACCAAGAGATCTCTTGATATGGATCCTCGATAACGATGACTTTAATCCGATATTATTGAATCATCTAACATTTAAATCGATATATTTCATCCGATAACCAAATATCGTATGTAAGTTACTACACTCCTACCCTTCGTGATGGCAATATTAGTTGTATAAATTTTATAATCTGTGCCACGGTTTTTTTTTGAACTACTTAGATATAAACAAATAACGATATATAGAAATATAATATTATTTGCATGAACATCTCTAGTCGGTTGTTTTTTCATGGATTTTGATATTTTTAACTTTTTTATAATTTTTTAAATAGAAAACAGTAGAAGTGCCATGGATAGAGGTGCGGGATCGTTCGCCGACTCCGTACTGTGTCATGGAGGTGACAGTGCGCGCGTACACGCATTGGGGCGGCGGCGCGGCTGCGCGTGCGCACACGTACTCGCCGCCAGCCGCGCCCGGACCGCCACGTTCACTCGCTCTCTACATACAGCCTGCACACAGGTCAGTTATGCACCTAAATGCAATTTGTCATGTAAGTCTTGGTGATTTGAGAAACGCTTCAGAGATACAGTCACAGGTGTTGTATAAATGCGGCCATGTTAATTTACAGTTACAGTAACCCCCACTTCTATATCTCTTTTACCCTAATCTTTCCTCCCTTTCTTCTAAATCGCCGGCTACGCACGCGGGTGTAAGTTTTTATAGACGGCGCTCGTCACATAACATTGAGTGTTCTTATGTTTAGTTACTCACCCCCTCTTTTGCGAAAAAAAAAGTTTCATAAAACGAATCTAATTTGTTCTGACGGACATGTTTTTGATAGACATTCTAGGCTTTACGTTTTCATCTTCTAACAAGTTTTCAAAAAAAATTATGGTTCGGATTACCCTGAAAATAGTCAGAACTATCGTTACATCAACGTCTTTTTATGTAACCTCTACGAGTTTCCACGACAATGGTGGCTTTCAAACCATTCGTCCTTTGCGTTCGTTTTGTTCGTAAACATCTTTGGTGGACTCAAAATCAGTGTTTGCTTGACGGAATCCATCATAGATAGATAGATAGATAGATATATCTTTATTGTACACCAAAATCAAACAAAAGGCATTACATAAGTAAGGTTTTACAGTTTGTTGCACAATGGGCGACCTTATCGCTGAGAGCGATCTCTTCCAGGCAACCTGTGTATGGACAGGAAACATATGAACAAAACAGGACGATGGCGTTAGAAATACAAATAAGATAACAAATCTATACATATAATTGACAACCAACACTAAATATACCTACATAAATAATTTATCATTAAATATACCAATACAGAATCCATAATTGCGATCCCGGAAACAATCAACGCGTCGTCAATAGCAGTAGTGGGCACATGGGAACAATTCAACGTAACGTGGGCTCCGGCGCAGCGTGTCAACGTGAAGAATGGCCGCGTCTTCTATGATGTCAGTTTACAGTTTGAAGGGCAATTTAAAATTGAGGTAAACACCCATTTTAAGCAGTTACTTTTTGTGACCAACCTATACAGATATATCGCATAGATGGTTGGATCGCTTAATCTGTTTAATTAAAGTTAATTTAATTTGGCAAAAGGTTAGGCCATCAAGTTAATTTGGTAACCAAGAGATCCCTTGATATGGATCCTCGATGACGATGACTTTAATCCGATATTATTGAATCATCTAACATTTAAATCGATATATTTCATCCGATAACCAAATATCGTATGTAAGTTACTACACTCCTACCCTCCGTGATGGCAATATTAGTTGTATAAATTTTATAATCTGTGCCAAGGGTTTTTTTTGAGCTAATTAGATATAAACAAATAAAGATATATGGAAATATAATATTATTTGCAAGAACATCTCTAGTCGGTTGTTTTTTCACGGATTTAGATATTTTTAACTTTTTTATAATTTTTTAAATAGAAAACAGTAGAAGTGCCATGGATAGAGGTGCGGGATCGTTCGCCGACCCCGTACTGTGTCATGGAGGTGACAGTGCGCGCGTACACGCATTGGGGCGGCGGCGCGGCTGCGCGTGCGCACACGTACTCGCCGCCAGCCGCGCCCGGACCGCCACGTTCACTCGCTCTCTACATACAGCCTGCACATAGGTCAGTTATGCACCCAAATGCAACTTGTCATGTAAGTCTTGGTGATTTGAGAAACTCTTCAGAGATAGTCACAGGTGTTGTATAAATACGGCCATGTTAATTTACAGTTACAGTAACCCCCACTTCTATATCTCTTTTACCCTAATCTTTCCTACCTTTCTTCTAAATCGCCGGCTACGCACGCGGGTGTAAGTTTTTATAGACGGCGCTCGTCACGTAACATTGAGTGTTCTTATGTTTAGTTACTCACCCCCTCTTTTGCGAAAAAAAAAGTTTCATAAAACGAATCTAATTTGTTCTGACGGACATGTTTTTGATAGACATTCTAGGCTTTACGTTTTCATCTTCTAACAAGTTTTCAAAAAAAATTATGGTTTGGATTACCCTGAAAATAGTCAGAACTATCGTTACATCAACGTCTTTTTATGTACGAGTCTCCACGACAATGGTGGCTTTCAAACTATTCTTTCTTTGCGTTCATTTTGTTCGTAAACATCTTTGGTGGACTCAAAATCAGTGTTTGCTTGATGGAATCCATCATAGATAGATAGATAGATATATCTTTATTGTACACCAAAATCAAACAAAAGGCATTACATAAGTAAGGTTTTACAGTTTGTTGCACAATGGGCGACCTTATCGCTGAGAGCGATCTCTTCCAGGCAACCTGTGTATGGACAGGAAACATATGAACAAAACAGGACGATGGCGTTAGAAATACAAATAAGATAACAAATCTATACATATAATTGACAACCAACACTAAATATACCTACATAAATAATTTATCATTAAATATACTAATACATAAAATATTCATATATCATAGTTCCGACGAAATCGATTGATAATGTTGCGCTAGCAAATTTTAAAAGCAGGTAGGGATTTAGCAAGCCGAATGGAATTTGGAAGGGCATTCCACAGTCTAGTAGCCCGCAGTGTGAATGACTTCCCATAAAAGTTTGAGGAATGAGTAGGGGTTTTAAGTTTAAAGGTTTCAAAGGATCGTAAGGATAGAGGATCGGATAGGTGGATAAATTCAAAACGTTCTTTAAGGTAAATTGGAGTAGATGGAATGAAGAGGATGCTATAAAGAAGAGAAAGGATATGTGCATTTCGACGATAACGGATTGGTAACCACTTTAGCTTCTTGCGATATTCGGTAACGTGATCATATTTACGTAACCCAAATATAAGACGGATGGAGAAATTTTGCAGTCGCTCAAGTTTGTCAAGCTGCTCTTCCGTCAAGTCAGGATAGCAGGCGTCGGCGTAATCAAGAATAGGAAGCAGCAAGGATTGCGTAAGCGCAATTTTGGTGGCAGTAGGAAGGAAATTTCGCAGACGTTTAAGAGAGGCAGCTGAAGCAAAGATCTTTCGACTCACTGCAGTCAATTGTGGCTTCCACGATAACTGCCTGTCCATAATTATTCCCAAATTATTAACTACATCACTGATTTTTAAAATTGCATCATCGAAAACCAGTTGCGGAAGACCCTGCCAATCAATCCTAGCGATCATTCTTGAGCTGCCTATTACAATGACTTGAGTTTTATTGGTGTTAACTTTTATACCATAGGACTTGCTCCATTCGAGAATACCTTTGAGATCATCGTTAGTTTTGTTAATGGCTTCATCTAAACTTTCTACAGGAGCTTGAGTGTATATTTGTAAATCATCTGCATAGAGGTGGTAGGAGGATGATATCCGTTTGGAGATCGAGTTTATAAAACTGCAAAAGAAGAGGGGATAAAACGCCGCCCTGAGGTACGCCTGCACTCAGTGGACACCAGTCGGAAAATGTATCATCTATGCGGATACGTTGCCGGCGTCCAAACAGGTAACTACGAAACCAATCGACCGAGATGTTATGTGCCTGTAAAAGTGATAATAGTATATCAAAGTCCACGTTACTAAACGCATTACTGAAGTCAAGCAGCGACAAAACAGTTACTTGTCTGTTTTCCATCCCATGCCTTATGTCATCGGTAATTTTGACAAGAGATGTGGTTGTACTATGACCTACACGAAAACCAGACTGGTATGGGTTAAGAAGGTTATTTGTGTTAAGGAAAAGGGTAAGTTGCTGATGCACAAGGCGCTCCAGGACTTTAGAAAGGAAAGGGAGAATTGATATAGGACGGTAATCAGAAAAAATGGATGGATTTGGTTTTTTCGGTATAGGTGTGACTTGAGCTTCCTTCCACGCACTTGGGAAGGTTCCTGTGTTGATGGAGTAATTTAATATGTGGGTAAGGACATGTATAATGTCATTTAGGATGGGGATAACATTTTTTTACTGATACTGTCGCTGCCGACCGCGTTTGACGATATCGATGATATACTCTTTTGAACATCACAAGCAGTAAATTCTCGAAATAAGAATGGCGGAAAGTCTGGAGATGGCAAAGCAGACAGATAATCTAATGTTTTGGCTTTAGTAGCGTCGGTAAATTTGGAAAAAGACGAAAAGTAGGTATTGAGTGAGTTTATATCAATGTCTGTCGGCATATTATCTTGTCGAGATTTTCCAATTCCCAACGAACGCAGAAATGACCACACCTTTGCAGGTTCTTTATTCGTTACAGATTCGTGAATGAATCGGCGTTGTGCATCCCTACACATCCTATTGCAGTGATTTCTACACTCGACGTATTTCTCTTTATTGTAGATTGTTGGTGTGCGCCTAAATCTGACTTTGGCTATAGTTTTTTTATGCATAACAGCTCTTATTTGATCTGTTAGCCAAGGTGCTGGTAAGTGTTTCATCTTGACTGGTCGAACAGGCGCATGTGCATCGTAAAGCTTTTCAGTAAATTGTTAAAAGAATCAACCTTGCAGTCTATAGATTCAGCAGCAAACACCTCTGACCAGTCCGTGTCTCGAGCATCTTTGCAGAGAGATTCCGTATCCATACCACCAAAGTTACGCTGGAGAATAATTTTAGCTTTGGGTTTGGAAGGTCGAATTTTATACGAAAGAAATATTAAATCATGGTAAGAGAACTCAAGCGCCGGACATTGGCCGTGCTTGGCTACTTGGGCTGGAGAAGAAACCATTATAAGGTCCAGAATGGAAGGTTGGCAATTGGGAAAATGGTGGGTGGCATCTAAAGGAAGAATGGATAAATTACTACTTTCAACTAATATCGACTGTTTATGTTTTGAATCGATCTCGTTGTACACACACGAAATAGTTGCTTTATTTGTTCTCATTGTTGCGGAGTCCTACCGTCGCGTACTCAAGTTTTTAGTGCCATAGAGCTCGATAAGTATTAGACGACACAATATTCAACACCATATTCCAAACGATAAACTTTGAGGTCGTGTTCCAGTTGTAATATTGCACAGTAAACAAATCAGCCATTATGAAATAAGATTATATTTAGATAAGAAATAAGTAGCTCCTTCATTACGCGTCTTTTCCACCACCATATTTTACTACAGAAGTAGAACAGAAGAAGGATCTTCGGCATTTCGTAGGACTTTTCCCGATTTGCGACAAACAAGATCATGTGAAATCTTTAGTATTTGACGTTTATTTTGTGTTGTTATAACTAGAAGTTAAAAGAAAGTTTTGATAAAACTATCAAATTTTTACAGTTAAAAATCAGTATAGATACCAAACTGAAACTAGAAAGACTATTTGTATAATATTTGAATCTTCCCTACTCCCTTTATTTTATTTAATAAAACAAATAAAGAGTAGACTGCTTTTTGAGATTCGTTAGTACTTCTGTTGACTATTGTAATGCGATTTATAGATAGATATAGATGGAAATAATTTAACTTATTTTCAGTGGTGGTCCACTGACTGCTGTATTCCGGTGGAAACCACCTTCGCAGGCTAATGGCATTATACGAGAGTATGAAGTTGAATGTTGGTCACTGTATATGTCATCTACAAGCACCGCACCAACGTCCAAATCTTCAGCCTGTCCGACCACAAAGCTGCCCCCGCTGCATACGCAGCTTACATTAAGGGATTTGATGTCTAATACTTCTTATTATTTTCGGGTAAGAGAGACAAATTGCTATTTAAATTTAATTGCATCGACTGTCACCGTGACAATCAAACATCAAGAGGGCATCTATACAGAATGCCGCCTTAAGTTGATAATCTATAACAAATAAATAATATTGTAGTGTCTGTTTGTAATATTAAAATAACCGCTTCTAAACCGTATTCGCTGGGCATATACGGTACATATACAAAAATATTTTTTTTTACAATTTTTGTCTGTCTGTTTCTTCCGGCTAGTCTCGAGAAGGGCGGGGCCAATTTTGTTGTTTTTACTGGCAGATAGCTGACGTAATAAGGAGTAATTTAGACTCTTTTTATGAACTGGAATTTAAGTAAATAATTTTTATCGCCAGTAATAATTTAATATCTAGTTAATAATAAAAACATTTTAAATCGAAATAGGAAGTTATTCCCACAGTTTCTAATTCACTAAAGGTTAGTAAGAAATAATCTTGCACATCTTCAATAAAATCGAATCACAACAGAACTTTTAGTTGAAAATTATTTGTATCATCTATGGTCTGTATTATTTCCGAACCGATACGGGTGATTCTTTATGGATTTTTAATTACTTTGTCAAAGGCAGTCAAATCACCTGCGAACCCCAGATGTGTTGCCAACCTATTTTTATGGTAAGTTGTACTAACCTCAGCTAAGTCGCCGATATTTAGGCTCACTCAGGCTATTATACTAAGAGGTTATCTACTTTCCTGGCTGTGCTATCACCACTATTGGATTTTTTTACTATCCATAACAAGCTACAAGATCGTTGAAGTCGTTATGTTTCGCAATTCACTACGCGAATCAATAGGCTATTGAAGTTTGATATATTTAAAATTATCTATCTATCTATAACATTTTGTTCCACAGGTTCGAGCGTACACAGACGCTGGCTACGGTCAGTTTTCAGAAATAATATCTGCATCATCGGATGAAATAAATCCGGTGCCAAAAGTGATGCTATCGTCACAAGAGTCCATAAAAATCTTCGACTTGGACTCCGGCGAGAGTGAAACCATACCAAAAAGCACAGGCAAGCCTGTGGATTTCGTTGTTTCGACGGAGGAAAACGTTGTGTACTGGGTGAACAATTTGGAAGAAATATTCTCATCTCGGATTAACGGAAGCGGTCAGTATAAGGTATTCGTCGATCTTTTTTTTTGCTGGGGGAAATCTTCAACAAGATACTCCGCCGCCAGGTGGCGGTTATGTGGGGCTTTTACCCACTAAAACCCACCCCGGTGGCCCTTCCTCGGTGGTCCGGAATCTCCAGAGGAACGTACCGGAGCCCTTCTGAACTGTGCTCTTAGGAGAGCACGTCCAGGGGAGGTTACTCCCTCCTCCCTGTGCCCTCTCAGTGCAAGGCGACACGGAGCAGCCGTTGTCGCCTTCTTCCTGGGTCCACCTTACCGGACGACAAAGGCCCCCACCCTTGTCGCCCAGTAAACACGAGGCTCCTTTTAGTCGCCTTCAACGGCGATTCGTTGATCTATCTTTACATAATTACGCGAATTGTTTAGATCTAAATAAATAATCTAATAACTGATCTATTTTTATTTAATTTTAAATTATTGTGATGGCTTACGGCTATGGTGAAATACGTTTTGATCACCAGTAAGAAGCGGCTTAATTTATATTTTACGTGAAGCTAATGATTACAATATTTTATTGTCAGCTAACGTCTATTAACGCGTCGGCTACGAGTATTTGTGTGGACTGGGTTGGCCGATCAGTGTACTGGTCCCAGCACGAAATAATGGCTACCGACTCCTACGTAGTATATCGTGCGAACTTGGGAATACCTAATACGAGACCGCAAATAACGAGGGTTTTTGCAAGAAAACGACCTATACATAGCCTACAGATTGCTCCATTGCACGGGTAAGAGTAAAGACGATTTTTCATCAATCAATAAACAGTATTATTCTCTAAATTCCATGTAAGTGGAATACTACAAGTACTAAAAACAAATACTTTACGTATTTAATGTAATTTTCACACTCCACTTGGCAAATAATGGGATGTTATATTTTTAACCGACTTCAAAAAAGGAGGAAATTCTGAATTCGTTATTCATTGGCATAGGACCTTCGGTCCCATAGATATTTCAGAGAACTAAAAATCGTACGTAACTTTAATACTTCGGATATAAAAGAGGGCCTCTGCGCATAGTAGCGTACAATACTTAATTCGTGACTGCCTTCATTGACTGAAAAGGAAAGAACTTGAATGAGTCAAGAAGGTGCGTGTGGAGACACACGTCCGTGCTCTCACACGTTTCGGCACATGTAACCGTGAGGTTTGTGAATCCATTATGTGGGTCAATGCTTTGTTAGAAGCCGAAATTTTGTTATTCTTCGTAATTACACTTATAAATATGTCACTTTCACTCTTAGGTCACTATTCTGGCAAGAAGAAAATGATCACCCAGGCTTAGGTATGCTCATGACATCACGAATAAATGGTTCCGATATACGCACGTTTTTTTCTTACCACGATGAAGATCCTAATAAATGTAACTGTCCAGAAAATCCTGAAGTAGCGAGAACTTTCATTCTTGATATGACAAAAGATGATTTGGAATTATATTGGGTCGATCCTTGGATGCACAAAATTGTTGCTGCGGATATGAACGGATGCAAATGCAGAGTAGTTGTTGATGCTAAGAAAAAATACGGATTCAATCCAATGGCCGTCGCAGTAGACAGCAAATATATCTACTGGTTCAATTCCACAGAGAAAGCTATATATTATACGAACAAACTTAAGAAGAAAGATGTCGAACACGTGAAAGCGTTCTACGGTTATAAAATATTGACTTTAGATCCGGCCAATCAGCCGTACCCGCCTAGAGAATGTTTATTCCCGCAAGTACAAAGCCTGGTTCCCAATGTAATAACAAACTCAGCTAATAGTATAACGCTGGAATTGCCCACTATTGGTAAACCTAATCACTGTAAAGATAAAGATTATGAAATGCCGGCAGTTGAATTTACCGTGTTTTACCGTTTGAAAACGTCAAACAATGTCATAGTTTGTGACAAGAAGACATGTCCATATAAGATAACTACCGACTCTCAGATAGTTCTTAACGAATTGCGACCATTCGCTAATTACACGGTGATGCTGGAAGCGACCAATTACTACGCTAAACTACACGAGGTCGCAGCTATTGTTGGACCTCCTTTGGTTTTACAAACCGCTGCTGAAGGTTAGTTTTTTCAATGTATACAAATAAATAAAATTGGAGTGTCTGTTTGTAATATTAAAAAGATCGCTTACAAGCACACGTATATAAAATAACATTTTTGTGTGTCTGTCTGTTTGTTCTAATCTCTGGAACAGCTGAACCGATTTTGATGGGACTGTTATGTGGGGTTTTAACCCACTAAAACCCCCCGGTGTCTCTTCCTCGGTGCATGTTGAGGGGCTCCGGGATCTCGAGGAACGCACTGGAGCACCTCTGTACTGGCTAACTTTTTTTAAGCCCTGCTAGAATAGATATATACTATAGCTATTCGCTTTCCAACCAGTTTATTCGGTGTGTGTTATTGTGTGTGGGACACATGTGTGACAGGGTTTTCTATAAAAAATCTGAACCTAATGTACCCTACATCAGTATAAGCGAAATGTAATAAATAATAAACTCAACACAATTGAATTTGTAATATATTTTTTATGCTTCACAGCACCAACTGCCCCAAAAGACGTGACGGCCATAGTGCTCAGTCCAGTGCTAGCTCGTGTAGAGTGGATGCCGGATCCTGGTTTATGGTATGAGTTGCATTGGGGGACGGACGACTCCTCGTCCTTAGCAGTGAAAGGTAATGTTTCCTATGTGTCTGTCCTAATTAGATGTAATAAGAAAATTAAATCAATTGTTTTTTAAAGAAAAAGAGTATCGTATATCAATGATCTGATGAGTATCTAGTTTTATAGCAATACTACGAATATCTTACATACATTAGCAATTTATTAAAAGTTTTAGATGTAAAATAATTTACGAAGTCAGTCCCACCTAAATTAGCATGTTATGACACATATCTTTGTTTCTCAAGATCTGGAGAATGAGCACCACGTTTTTCTTTCTAACATATTTAGACGATTGTTGCCTACCATTTTTCATTTTTCCTTGGTCGGATGAAGTTTTCTACAATATTACCATGGAATATAATATGTTCTCGGATTTCACAGAGCACAACACTTTCAAAGTGACGACGGGGCGAAGCGCGAACATTACGCGTTTGAACCCCGGCACCAACTATAGAGTGTGGGTGAGTGCACGGTCCAACCACAGCGCGGTGACGGCAGAGTCGCCGTTGCTGCGCGTGCGCACTTACCCCTGGCCCGCCCCCATCGCCTTGCTCAACGCTACTGCCTATACCTTACGAGTGCTGTGGTCGCCGCCGACTACCTACCAGCTACACGAGTAAGTACTCTCATTGTATAGTATAATATTTATAATTTTACACACAACGGATAGCGACTGCCTTTTCACAGGTTTTGGGCTGAAAATCAGCGATGTACTACAAAGTTGTACAGCACATGCTAAGCCAACCCCTCTTCGACTTATCTTAATTCTAATTACTTTTTTTTATTTTGTTTTTGTCTTGTTTCACCTTGTGTCGAATAATTTTTTTCTATTTATTCTATTACGCTTGAGCGTGAGAGTGGGTTTACATGGTTCAAAGAACCTTGCAGATACAGGCCTCGGAGTATTTACCCCATTACCCGGGTAGCAACACAGGGGGCATCTGCTCCCTGGTATTGGGTATCGATCGAAAACGAATTTTTACCGGCCATTTTAAGTAACCAGAGTTCAGTCGATCCACCGCCTAATTTATATCGACTATATGTTAGATTTTTAATTACATCATCAATAAATGACAAAATTATTATACTATTTAAATTTATAGATACAAAGTGGAATTTGCCGAATCAATGTCTAAGGACGTATGGAAGTCGTGCGTGCAGAGTGAACGCGGCGAATGGATGGCCGTTGGACTTCGACCGCGCACTCGCTACCGATTCCGTCTCCACTTGCAGTACGTCGCGCACGCACCGCCGTACTACTGGCCACATGAGGACCTATTTACATTTGAGACACTTGGTAATTATTACAAAGCAATACGAGTAAAGTTAGCGAGTTGAAGTGGCAGTGGGCCGGCCAAATTTGCCGAATTACTGAAGGCAGATGGAGGAGGAAAATCTTGGAATGGCCGCGCATGGGTCGGAGAAGCGTAGAGCGCGCTCCATTCAGAAACGATACCCTGATAAGCGCATGCGGTGGAAGGCATTGGGGAAGGCCTATTCAGTATTGGATAGGCACAGGGTAATGATGGTGATCATGAGTAAATGTTACTATGTTTTTCATGTATCATGGAAATTAGTTATTGTTTCCAAATGAAAATTACATCCGAAAACTATGATTTTTTGTAAGCAAGTGCTTGACAATTCACAATCCCACCTGATGCTAAATAGAGTATTATATGGTAAGACGTCCTAGCTTACTATCAATATTAGCTAGTTCAGTCATTTCACGCTTCTTTTGAAGTTACTAAGCTTGTAATCGGAAGAAAAAAATGGACAAGTGAGTCATTCCAATTTTGTTCTGTACATAAAACAGTTTAATTAAACTAGTTTCTAAAGTGCTTTGTTTTGATTTAAAAAAAAAGATTAAATTAAAAAAATATTTATGAAAGTTTCATTTTGATTGTGTATTTAATATTAAAAATTTTATCAATGATTTATTTTAAATATTAACACAATTATCTTTATGACGTCGGCAGGCGACGTCCCAGGTCCTCCCGGTCCATTGCGTGTTGAAGCTGTGGGCGACAAAGTACTTCGTGCTTGGTGGTCGGAACCCGACCCAAAAGGTTATCCAGTCACTGCTTACCGCATTTGGGGACGTCCGCAACGGTAAATTATACAACTAATCCTACTGTAATTTTCTATTAACATAACAAAATTGATGATTTATTTTGTATAACACATTATTATTGTGGACAAAATAAGCGTTAAAGGCTTAATATCTGTGTGTGGTATTACTAAGCTAACAGGACAACCAACCACTTGTAACATCAATGAGTTTCTGGTTTTTTACGTACACAAAAAATATTTTTTGGCGGGTGGTATGGAAACAATCATTTGTCACTTCTAGGCGTACTAAGCTCGGTGATGTAAAGCATGTGAGAATTATTTAATATGTGAATTTGTTGTTATACTATTGGTTATTCATTTATATACCCATAAAGGATTTAACAACATACGTAATTATGTTTCAGTGATACAAATGGCGAGGAGAGCTATGTGAAAAACTACAGTGAATTGTTACCAGCTCATTTACCAAATGATATCGACGATGAAATGAAAAAACGCATTATACGCGAAGGCTTGGAGTTACTCCATAATGGAACCGGTAGGAAGTGTTTTTAATTGCCTATTTATTGACAAACATACTAAAGTTTTGTGTCACTTTTTTTCATTACAATTTTATTCATATGTCAAAAAATTATGTTAGTTCATTAATATCAATTACATTTCATGTATTTTTGTGTCGAATTGTTTTTTCTATTCTATTCTATCACGCGTGTGAGCTTGGGTCATCCACAGGGTTCAAAGAACCTTACAGGTACGGACCTTGAGGAATTGACCCCATTACCCGGGTATCAACTCAGCGCAACTGCTTCCCTGATCTTGGGTGCCGTTGAAGACGGATTTTTAGGAATATCTATTTTAACTAATTTTTGCGGCTACTCCCTAGAGCGTCAGTTGCGACGAATCTTTCCCTTGTTGTGAGCCCTTCCGACCTCCAGTTCTTTATAAATTACCTTAGAATAGGGCGGGTTTAAGTGTCCATTTAATAAGTTTATACAGTATTGTACTCGTACCTACGAAACTTTATTCCTTATCTTGATGCCCAGTGTAAAGTATGAAAGGATTGAATAACGTAGATATATAATAATATATAATAATAGATAGTAAAATAAATATAGAAATCCTTTATTATTGTAAATTGTGTGTTGAAGAAAACTTAATGCTATGTAGCATTTTCTTCCAGAGTTATTGGGTGCAGATTTCTCGTTGTCGATTACTTTGCTAACTGCTTTAATTCCGTCATAAACATGAAATAATTTCAATAAACACAGAAACATACTGGCTGATTGGTGCCGGGGAGGTATCCGAAGGTTACGTGGCTCAAGTGCAAGCGCGCAACAAATACGGATGGGGTGCGTTGTCAGTAGGAGCGGAAATCACTGGGGCGCCACTAGCGTCGGCAATGCGGCCCCACCCCGCCGCGCTCGCTGCAACTGTGGCCGCACTCGCCGTACTCGCACTGGCCGCGCCAGCTGCATTACTCTACAGTGAGTACGAAACATATGAACTCCTTATTTCTCCAATAATACAAGCAATACGGTCATGATATCGCCTCCTATTGGATATTACAATATAAATCGTAGCCTTTTAGGTCACAAAATAAGGAGGTTCCTATGCCAACACATGATTCGGCTTGATGATAAGGAATGCATAGGTGAAGGAAGGTCTTCTCGAAAAGTTGATGTATCTGTCTTTTTTTTAAATACTTTATAACATTTAATTTTGACCGACTTCAAACAAGGAGATTCTCATATCGTCTATATTTTTTAATTTTTTTATAACTCATAGGGTCGTCATTTTTGAACCTATGAAGAATGCTTCTTGTTTGAGATATTGATAGGTTTATGTCAATCCAAACTAGGTTACCACTACGTACTAGTACTACTACGGTAAAAATAAGGGAATGTCTTTGAATTTCGTAATATAATTCAGATACTTCGGCAATAAAAGAGAACGCTCGAACGTAGTATCGTTTAACGTTTGATTGAAGTCGGTTTTTTTTTATTCGTAAATATACTTGTTATGTTTCAGCTTATAAGAATCGTAATAGGAAGAAAGCGGGCATTGAGGCTCAAGTAGCCACATCTTTGTCCAGGAGAGGACCCGACGTGGAACTGGCTACACTGCGCCAACTGCCGATCAGACACTCTACGAACATATTGTACAACCAGGTAACATTAGTATTTCAAATTTGTACTTTCGTTGACTGGCCAACTGGTTAAAAAACCTCTAAAAAGCCCACCTCTATTCGGGTTTTCGAAATTGTGTCCACAACAAAACAAAACGTCATATCAAGAATAATTTACAATTACTTTAATAATAATAAAAAAAAATCAATTAATATACATATAATATACATTTATAGACAAAACGTTTATTCGATTGTTATCATAAATCATAATTGTTTTTTTTTGGGACATACTCATTTCAAGTATATTTTATTTACCGGTAAGCTAAAAAAATAAGTTAGGTATTAAAATATTTTTAACCTTTAAGTTGATGTTCTAAATGCTACAAAACTAATAATGCTAAAATAATTAAAACATTGCCGAAAGAAATGAAAAAAAAGATACAATTTATAAGAATTTAATGTAACAACTATATGATTCTTAGCTCCTGTACAAAAAAATTATATGCATTAGATATAGATCATATACACATAATGTTATTTTTTCACACAGGGTCTAATAAGTCCCACTGAGGCGGAGCTGTCCGCACTCCCCCACGTCCGACGTGAGCACATAACTCTAAACAAATTCCTCGGCTCCGGCGCGTTCGGTGAAGTATTCGAAGGCGTTGCCAGACAACTTAATAATGGAACCGCTGAAACTAAAGTTGCTGTTAAAGTTAGTATAGTGTTCTGTCTCCATTATGTACTATCTTGATGGTTCACTTTTCGTTCGTACGTTCACGTTAACTTTCGCTTTAACAACTTGTGGAATCAGCTGTCACCGGCGGTATTTCCGAAACGATACGACTTGGAGACCTTCAAGAAACGAGACTACAACTTTCTTAAACACATCAGTTGCTCCTCTGCTGGTGTGGATGTTCATGGGCGACGGTGAACACTTAAGATCAGATGGGCTCGTTTACCACTTCTCTTATAAAAAAATAAGTAGATAAAACTATTTGCATCTGATAATAGCATGTAAGTGATAAGTGATAAGTGACTCCTCCTTCCCTCACCCCCTGCTCTCGCCACCTCTCCTCTCCACCCCTCGCCTCACTCCCTGCGCTTGCCTACTCTCCTCTCCACAGCGTTATTCGCTCCAACTTCCGCTCCTCACCAATCCTTCCGTTACAATTCATTATAACTTTAAGTGTAATAAAGTCATATTACATGAATCATTTTTTGACCAACTTGTAATAATGTTTTACTAAATCCATGAATCATGTACAAATGTGTTATAAATAACTAACAATTGTACTTTAAATTTGAGACAAATCTTGCTTTTCTTTGCAGACACTAAGAAAAGGAGCGACGGAACAAGAAAAATGCGAGTTTTTAAAAGAAGCTGCTCTCATGTCGAACTTCAAGCACGAACATATATTGCGTCTGTTGGGCGTGTGCCTCGATAACGATCCCAACTACATCATAATGGAGCTCATGGAGGGGGGAGATTTGCTCAGCTACCTCAGGGCTAGGCGGTCCTCGCTGGTATGTAATACTTAGTCAAAAAAGTAACAGCTGAAGGCACAATTAAAAAGGTTTCTAAAACATTCTGGTTAATTTATTATTGACTTCAGAAGATATAGTGAATAGCACTTACATTTTGAAAGATAATAAATTTAAAAACCATCTTTTGATGACTGTCAGTCATTTTTTAATACAGTTTATCAGTAACAATTTCTAAAATAACTGACAACTTATCAAAATTATTGTTCACCCAACAATGGTATAACAAAGGCGCAGGACAGTTTATCAGTAACAATTTCTAAAATAACTGACAAGTTATCAAAATTATTGTTCACCCACAATGGTATAACAAAGGCGCAGGACAGTTTATCAGTAACAATTTCTAAAATAACTGACAACTTATCAAAATTATTGTTCACCCAACAATGGTATAACAAAGGCGCAGGACAGTTTATCAGTAACAATTTCTAAAATAACTGACAAGTTATCAAAATTATTGTTCACCCAACAATGGTATAACAAAGGCGCTTTTACATTTATTAAATGTTAGACAAGGGCTGAGTTGGTTCAGCCCTGAAGTTCTGGGCTTTCAAGAATAAGACTACGGTATCCCCTGCCTGTCGTACAAAGCGAGTAAAAGGGGCCTCGGGTTCACTGGGCGACAAGGGTGGGGCCTGAGTCGTCCACCAAAGTGGACCCGGGAAGAAGGCGACATCGGCTGGCTCGTGTCGCCTTGCGCTGCGAGGGCACAGGGGGGGAGGGAGTAACCTCCCCGGGACGTGCTCTCCTTGAGCACAGTGCAGAGGGGCTCCGGTGCGTTCCACTGGAGATCCCGGAGCCCCTCGTCATGCACCGAGGAAAGGGCCACCGGGGAGGTTTTAGTGGGTAAGAACCCCACATAACCGCCGCCTTTCCCCCAGAAGGCGGGGTATCTTTCTGAAGATTTCCTCCCCGTAAACAAAAAAAAAGGGCCGAGTTAGTTGCCACACACCGGATAGAAGATTTACGTAATGACTTTTTGTATGTATAGAAGTAAAAAACGGAAAATCGTTGTCACTAACGTTATATTATGGCTTTATGTTTATAATTAAAGGTAATTTTTGTAAAACTTCCAGTACACGCCAGAATCGTTGACCCTATTGGATCTATTGAACATGTGCGTGGACGTGACGAAAGGCTGTCGTTATTTGGAAGAAATGCACTTTGTCCACCGAGACCTCGCCGCCAGGAACTGCCTGGTAGCGCACAGAGCTGGAGGACGAGTAGTCAAGATCGGAGACTTCGGCCTCGCCAGAGATATTTACAAGAACGATTATTACAGAAAGGAGGGAGAAGGTAAATAATATTATTTCGATTTTTAAAAACCCTGGAGACTTCTCAATAAACTATTTTACGCAATAACGACAACAATATGTTATAGAAAGATATGGTTTTAACTACACTTGTAAGCAAAAATAAAGAGTCGGTTAAGAAAGATTGAATATCTCGGAAGATAAAGACGCTAGCTAACTGAAATAAATTATGCATAATAGACAATTAAATACCCTTAAAATGTATATACAATTTTATATACATATATTAAGGATATTCATGTGAGAATGAATGTTGAGTAAGCTTTTTATCTTCTGAGTACTCTAGCAACTCTAGTTCGATCTCCGGTGCCGGTACCAACGAATTCAGTTAGTGCAATTTTACCTCGCAGTTGGAGGTGAACGAAAACATCGTGAGGAAACCTACATGTTTAATATAACTTAGGCATGTGAAGTCTGTTAACTATAGCCAAGTGGCGGACTATACTCCTTTTATAGAGAAGGCGTGTGCCCAGCGGTATGCTGTAGCTTTTTGTAACGAAGCCATCGAGTGATATTTTGTTATCTTGTTGCAGGACTACTGCCCGTGCGTTGGATGGCTGTGGAATGTTTAGTGGACGGCATTTTCTCGTGTCAGTCGGACGTCTGGGCTTGGGGGTGCTCTGTTGGGAGGTGAGTCTGTTTTATCGGAATCTTACACGATATGTAGTACTTATTGAGTATACGATAAATGATGACAAAAGACTAGTCGTAAATCATATATGTATAGATAAATTGAGCCTATCCCTTTTTAAAGTCGGTTAAAGAGGTCGACTGAATGTTGTGCTAATCGACATTGTATCTCGTGCAGGTGCTTTCGTTGGGCCAGCAGCCGTATCCAGCGCGCACCAACCGCCAAGTGTTGGAGTATGTGCGCGCAGGCGGCACGCCCGACCGTCCGCCCAACTGCCCTGCTCCCTTGTACGTAATTCAACAACTAAAATTTTCCACTCGCTTTTACCAATGGTCAAAAAATGTCTATTATATTCTATGCGTACCGGGCTTTAGGTACGAGTTGCTGCAAAAGTGTTGGAGCTACAATGCGGAGGCGCGGCCGTCGTTCCGGCAGTGCCTGGAGGTGGTGACGTCACTGCGCGACGCCACGACGCCGCACGCACCCCTTGCAGCGCAGCCCGCGCCCCAGCCGCACTACCTCACGCTGCTCGCTGACGGTGAGCCTTCACGTACCATTGTGATAACTCTCTTATAACAAACGGTATATTACAGTACGTAACTAGTCAGAGATTCTCACGAATCTATCAATATCTCAATCAATCAGCAAGCACTCTTCCATACGATTCCTTACAAACAACCAACATTATTATATAGACATTTCTTTATTGGCATCAAATACAAACACAACATGACACACAATAACAAAGAAAAAAACCAGTTGAAAAGGAAAGAAGAGACAAATTGGACATGATGCCAAAATTGGCACAGTCTCACCAGTTCAGTTTCAGCGTTTTTGATGTCGCACGGCTGCCACAGCGCTGATTTTCCTAGGGGCCTAATTGAAACCAAATTCTTTCAAACAAAGCAAAAGTTTTTGGTGTATATACCGAATAGAAATGTTTAACGTATTTATTTATTACAATTTTAATACATATAGATTATCCTATGGCCGCTCTTCAATGTTACTAAGTATTTTATGAATTATTATATACTTTTATATATCATAAGTTGAGTAAATGGGTTTGATAAATATTATGCATGTAAATACAGGATGCATTCATTCAAACGCTTTGGGATAAAATTGTAACTTGAAAGAGGATCTCACCATCACATTTCGGAAACAGTCATTGCAGAATGTAGAATTGAATGAAACTTATGACTCAAAAAAAAGAAACAGCGTAGGTAGAAGATTTAGTCCGATCTTAATTCTTTGAAAATTAATAGAGTTTTTGAAGAATTACATTAAAATGCCTTTCATGTCATTCCCAATAAATAAACGTAAATAAATAACTCGTTCGTTTTGATAATAAAACTGACACACATAGTCACATTACTAACATAGACTTTATTTTTTATTCCATCAATTACGTATAGAGGTTGAGAACTTGATGACGTACCCAGTCACTTGAGAAGATAAGCAATGGTCGTATTCAAATCAAAGGCATATGCGTTTAAAATCATTTTCTAAAATAATCAATATCCTTATGGTGTTTCGTAATTAATATTATACAATACACTAGCTGTGCCCGCGAATTAACCGAGAAAGTTGTTTAGTTTTTTTTTATGATTTAGGCGCGAAACCAAGGCGCGGTGTCACGGGGCGCGCGGCCGTTTTGAATCAAAGCGACACAAAATTAATTTCATTGCACATTATTTTGATATACATATCTCTCAAGTTATTAATTTAATTTGCATGGTGTAAAGGGAGAAAATAATATTCATAAAATTCTCAAGCTAACTAACGTATTTAAAATAATAAGGAATAATTCGTATTTGTATAATTAACTTTCTAATTACCGCTTCATAATTGCCCAATTTTAAAAGTGTTACCATATTAAGATAAGACATATGCCATTGCGGACTTTTCTGTTTAACCTATATAATATACACAATTCCACCATATATTATTTTCATATGTCTCAAACTCCCAGACGGCTTATATTTTTCCGAAATATCTTATATATAGAAATATGTTATATTTTAGCTAGTTTTCAATACATTATATACTTAAACCTTCCTCGATAACCGCTGCATTCATTTAATGCGCACAGCGTAAAAATCAGTGTAGTAGTTTTTGAGTTTATCGCGGACAGACAGACAGCGGGAAGCGGGTTTTATAGTATGTAAGGATATTTAACGAACGCAAAGACTATCTGGTAATGCAATTCAATAAGCATGGCTCTGTGTATTAAGTTAAATGTTGCTTTGAGCATTTTTACACTAACCTCCGGTGACTACTAACGCATGGCGGCATGTTTAGATGCAGTCGACAACCGCACCTACTTGCTGGACGAGAATGAAAACGCCTGCGCAGGTTCGTTTCCTGCTTCATTGACCTATATTATTTATAGTACATGAGTAAACGCTTGCATTTTAATAATCTAAAAAGGCAGTATAAAAAGAGCTCCCACATCAAAGATACCCAATTTAACTGATCTATCTACGCTTAAAGAGTCAAGTTACGAGGGTAGTCTGGGTTTAACGCATTCTTACGTATAACTTGCTAAAATGTCCCGTATAGTTGGACGTAATCGCATATAGGCCCCAGCTTAGTGAAAAACTGATAGCGGATGGCAAAGTCCATCCCGCTTGAATTAAAGTGAAATCTTTTTTATACATTTTCAATTTCCATGACAAGATTATCTTAATCCTTTAGCGCTTGTTATAAACCAAACAAGAGGTTCAGGCTAAGCGACCTAAAAGCTATGCCACCTCTCAATCCGGTGAAGCAGTCAAGGCCAGCTTCTCTGAACAATCTGTTGACATCTCTGTTCGTCATAAAAAAAAACAAACAAGAAAATATATATATATAACAATAACATTATCAAATACAGAACATCTATTGGCTTTTCACGGACCTTATTAGATTCTATATGTATGTGACCTCATCGCCGTACACTGGTCAAATTCTTTAGAAAGTGATTTTTTTGTACTTACGAAACTGATGCCCAGCTACTACTTGATCGTCCCACTTCTCAAGATTGTATCTAGTAGAAGGTGTTGATCCACTACCTTCTTCCATATGTCCTCGACGGTGTTAATGGCTTTGGTTGGCAGGCCTTGAGTAAGTACGAACTTACCACAGAGTAGGTGAGCGACCGGGCCTTCAGCTGACCAACAACCATTAACTTTTCATTATGCTATGCATTGTATAGGTTGCCATGATTTCTACACGCGACGTGTCAATTTAATATTCTATTTATCTATTCTAGATGAAGATTTCTCCGAGCCCCAGATGGAGCCGTCGAGACTTCTACCGCAACACACTCCGAAGTACCTCGAGTTAATGTACGATAGTGATTCGGGAGCGGAAACACTCTGCGACGGTTACGAGATACCAAGAACGCCCATTACTTACATGCCGTTCTCCAGGCACAGTATCGTAGGCGTCGCCCCCAACAGACTGATTAAGCCCCCGCTGTACAGAACGCACTCGCTGCGCGCGCAGCCGTTACGTGCGCACTCGTTACGCACGCAGTCGTTACGTGCGAACACGCGACCACCAAACGCCACCATCATACCTTTGCGGAACGGCATCGTAAAGAGAGCCTCCCTCTGCGATACGACCAGAGAACCACGCGCCAGCTGTTCGCGAGATGACTTCGATAAACATATATTTAAAACACTATTTTAAACTGTGATAAACCGACCCTTAAATATTCCACCGACCAGCTACTAGAATTTTAATTATTTAAAAAGAATTATTTATTTAATTATTGTAAATAAATGGATATTGTACATATTAATGTTAGCTCTATAGGGGTATATGTGTGTAATCTTCAGCGAGGTTAAAGTTGTTAGAAAACACACTGTGCATACGAAATGCAATTTATTTCTAAGTGATTCCTACTTGTTACCTTAGGTGAATAAATGTGTTTCGAAGAATTTGTTTATATGAAAAAAAAAAATGAAAACATACATATCAGAAAATGAAATGTTTCATTACACCCTACTTCATATTTCTTCTCGCGATAATTTATTGAGAAAAATGCAAACTCGACTTACACTTTGAAATTTCTACATAAATAAAAATACAGAAATTAAATTGTGTGTAAAATTAAAGGAGCCGTTGTAGCTCAGTGTCCGGGCGATTGCCTCAAGTTGCAAAGTACGCTAACAACCCGAGTTCGATCCCCGGTGCCGGCAACAATAAATTTATTGTTGCAATTATGTTCTGATTTATCACGAGCTCGTCGGTGAAGGAGAACCATCGTGAGGAAAGGAAAGAAAAAATTTCTAAGGCATGTGAAATCTGCCAATCCGCACTAAGGCCGCTTGGCGGACTTTGCCCTTATACTCTCTTTAGAGAGAAGGCCTGCGCCCAACAGTGGGACATATATATCTATATTAAAAGAGAAAGTGTGTGGGTTTTTTCCCTATAGGCTCCGAAACGGCTGGACCGATTTTAATAAAACTTTCAGGTAATCTTCAGATTGACCTGGCAAGTAATCCTGTAAAATCCTATTTGGTGACGATCGGAGCACTCCTCTTTTTGTACTGTCAAACAAGCCATATGTACTCACGTACATACGTACTCTTATTTCTGACATTAACTTGAGCCCGATATGTTTTGATATAAATCACAGATAATGTAAGGGACATTCAAAACCTAAATTAACTTTGAACACTTGGGTAGCGCTGGGAGAAGTAACCAAAGAAACTCGAAATGTGTGAATTGGATGGAGCTAGTATTGTGGAGACGAAAAACGTCCAGTATTGGTATGTGCGAAAGGAAATTAGTATTCCGTCACGCGCAAACTTTTGGAAATGATATTTGTATACTTACCGAAGATTACAACATTACTTAATATTAAATCAAGGACACTCTAAGAAGTCTGCACTTACACTACACACACACTTTCATATCTTTGTAAAAGAACACACTTTTACAACAATTTTCGGGGTCATTCTAGGTTGTTCCAGGTCCAATGCTCAAACATTAGACTATAATTGCGCTAATAAAAAATGTTTTCCAAATGTTTTACTATAATATACGTTTAATTTGGTGTTTATTTTAATTACAGAATCGGAAACAATTTTATATACTTAGCCAATCAAAATACGGCCATGTAGAATATAAATATATATATATAGAGATATATAGATAGATAGATATATCTAAATAATTAAGCAAATATCCTGAATTAAATTCTCTCTAGAAAAAGCTTGTGTTATATTACTCAAAGTAGAATGACCGTAGTGAAGTTCTAACAGCCTCCAAACTATGGCCATTAAGCATAATCATTACGAAATGAATGGCAGATGTGAAAAAATAGTATTTTTAAATCTACAATACTAAACACTATTTTTATTGCTTACAACATAACTTTAATTGTCAAAAAAAGTCCCCAAAATTTTGGCAACAGGATGTGATGAAAAATACGAAAGTAACAGTTTGTCGATTTCTTTTTGTATTACCTAATCCTCTGTAAATGGAGTAATCCGTTCTCCGTAACATATTGTAAAATAAATTTAAATTATTTATTTTGACACTGAAATTAAGAAAAAAACAGATTTTATTAGTACCAATAAGGTAACATAAAAATATTATTGAGGTAGTTTGGGGACCCCCTGAATCTAAGTTTAAACACTAAAATTATAGTATAACACCCTATTAAATGTGACACTACATATAATAGATGTAGACTTTTATATGTACTAAGCTATTGTAACGAACAAAAGGAAAGTTTCACAGCTCGCGTCATCTTAAAACATAGTCTTAAATAACAAATATGTCCACTAGCCGTCAGCCACCATCTCCTCCTTGATCCGTTTCTCTTGTTTAATCTTGTCGGTGGTGGTGACGGCAGCTCCCAAGGCGGGCGGATCCTGGTTGTCATCATCTAGTGCATCATCTTTGCTGTTCTCATGAAGAAGGACATATTCTCGCTGTGAGAAGCCAAACTTCACGACGTCACGTTCTAACAACTCCACGTAGCGTCGCGGCTCGATCTTTTTGTTGTTCACAAATGTTCCATTGGCTGACTCTGTAAATTTTATAATATACTTGTCAGAGGCACTAAGGATTTTTAAGGTAACAATAATAGTTTTCAACCAACTTCAAAAAGGAGGAGATTCTCAATTTGTCTGAATGTTTTTTTTTGTTTGATACCTCATAACTATCAATTGGTTGAACTGTTTGTAATGGATTCACTTCTATTTGAAAGCTGATGTTTGCCGTGTGCCATCCCATTTAAATTCGGTTCAATTCTAGCAACGGCATCCATGTGAAAACTGTTAAAGATTTAAATCTTAAGTATTTGCGCCACTAATGTATGAACGCAATATCACGCCAACCAATTTCCATGACTAATTTTTTTATTAGAAAGGAGGCACTTTGGTTTGGTTCTCATTAATTCTATTACGTAATATTCCTATTCTATTTGTATTTTTACTCGTAAATATATGTTATATTTAAGTGCTTCCAAAGACACTGATGTCTTGTACCATTTCTGGTAACTTATTTGAGAGAGAATGTAATAATTATTGTAATTTTGTACAACAATAGCTCTAAGATGTTTTTGTGACAGTGTAAGAAAATGAATAAGAAAAAAGTGTTGCTATGAATATGGGTCTACAGTTTAATACCCTAGTTACACTCGGAGAGTTATTGGTTAGTTAAAAAAAAATGCTTTTCAAAGCTTACCAAGATCAATGATGTACGGTCTAACGCGCCTGCCCTGTGACCCGTCAGGCCTTGTGAAAGGCGTGGCTCTGTACTGAAGTGCCCCGTGCTGCTTACTTATAGATGGATGTTCCAATGATATGTCCACAACTTTCTTGTCTCGGCCGATCAGAAAGCAAGATTGTCGGTGAATGTAAAGAATAGGTAACGCCTTGTCGCCTTTAAATGGATAAAATCTGTAAAAAATTTTTTTTAATAGTTGTAAGTATATTTACGAGTAAAAACAAATACCGACTTCAAATAGAGTAGGAAAATTATGAAATAGAATCAATCGAAACTTAACCAAACTCCCTTTGATGTACATTCTTTTAAAAAAAAGAGTAATCGAAATCGGTTGGCACACATATTTAAAGGAAATTTAAGACTTGTATGGTTTTCACATGAATGCCATTGTCAAAAATGGTACAAGTGAAAGTGGGACAGACCAGCTCACAAATAAAAAAGAATCATCAAAATCGGTCAGGCTCGTTGAAACTTATAAGGCAACAAACATAAAAAAATTACACGAATCGAGAACCTTCTCCTCTATTGAAGTCGGTTGTAAATTAATACATTACATAGTGAACAGTAACTAGCTTTAAGTGCTCTTCTGGTACAAAGACATGATGTTTACTTGGTGAATATTTGGACGTTAAAACTAACCTCCATCTACGTTTTGGTTGCTTTGCATCCTCCGGCTCAGAATACTTTATAACGACACCATTGACAGTGTTAGTATCAGCAGTAAGCTTGCCAGAGAGTCCAAAGTTCGGTTTTTCTTTCTCAGTTTCATTCTTGCCTTCCTTTTTTACTTCCGTTTTGCCCCAATCATAATCTTTCTTATCATCGGAATCGGCAAATCTGAAATCAATAAAAATTATTTACACCTAGCAATCATTTACTGTCTCATCCTCTATCGACATTAATGAATAAGTAATAAATAAATAATAATAAATTTATTTATTCATCTTTCACAAATTTAAATGCACAGTTTACTTATACGTTTACAGTTTAGGTAGATCTTAAATTTGTGAAAGACTGGTGTCTGAACTAGGGTACCCTGTAAGACAGATCACCAGCCCCCCACCATACTTATGATAACTCTGTAATTTTATTATTAATATTAACTTAAGAATTAGCATGCAAGAAAGAAAGTGTGTGGTGTGTGTGTGGTGTATGTGTAGTTCATGTATGTGTGTGTAGTGTGCTTTATATGTTATTTAATTTATGATGAGATTTTTAACAAATTTTCTGTGGTAGTATATTTACGAGCAAAAAACAAAAACTGACTTGAACTCGAAACAAACGTTAAAAGCCATTAGGCACGGACGCCATTTTTGTATTTTCGAATTATCGTAAGAATATTACGAAATGGAATTAATCAGAACCTAACCCAATTCTCATCAAACTACGCTTGAAGTACATCCTTGCTAATATAAAAATAATCATCGAGATCGGTTGGTGTGATATTTAGTTATTCGTCGATTTGTGGCGCACATACTTGGATACAAATTTAAGACATACGATTTTTTTTTAATTTTAAATACACAACACACAACATCAAAACACGAATACTAAATATAACTATAACCTGCGTTTCTGGCCTAACGAGGTGGTATAGCATTCTTGCCTGATGATACGATTATCTCATGGTTACGATTGTCAGAATTGGACCAAATTAAAATGGTACCACAAGGGAAGTACCAGCTTTTAAATGAAAAGTATCATCAAAAACATTTCAATTCATTTAATTCATCCAGTCCAAAGTTATTAGGTAACAAACATTAAAAAAACATAGAGACTAATTGAGAACCTCCTCCTTTTTTGAAGTCGGTTGACAAAGCAATAAAAGACATAATACATAAGATATAAGATCTAATATTCAGTAAATGGCTATTTCATTAGTGTAGAAATCCTACTGAATATTCATACTCACACCAGATTGAATACCAAACGTCGCATCTTTAATTTCTGTATTATTTATCAGATAAGGTATGTTTGCCAAGACTGAATGACCTTGTTATAATCATAGAAATAAGCTTAAACGAGAATACAATACGGACATTAAACCACGTCTTAAGTGCAGCCACACAAGAAGTACTTTCATATCTCGTCGTCCACCATTGTTCCTACTGGCTGTCTCCAGGACTAACCAGGAACTCTCCGCTGTCGCGCGCGGTTGGGTTTGTTAATACCATCTCACTGCATATTGATATATTTTGTTGCACAGAGTCTGTGTTTATCGAAGCTGCCTACAAATGCGTAGAAGGTGTTTGACTCTATTATATTTATATATTATTGTCAGTACATCAAGCAACTTTTTATTTTAATAATATATGTTTAACTAAGTTTTTATAACATCATATTGGTATTATCTGTAACGGTGTTATAATTTTTGTTGATTTAAATAAATAAATAAATCTCTGTGCTAATGTCTCGGAAATATTAGTTGTTAGCATTCAATTAACAATCAAGTTTCCTCCTGACTCTCTTACTTGGCGAAAAGTTTTAAGGGACCCTTGCATCGTTTTCTGCTACCACTTTCCACGACAGAACTCAATCTTCCATTGACATGTGACATATATAAGCAACACCTGAAGTTACCTCTGACCAACTCAATATACCTAATTCATTTATATACCTGCTTTTCCGTTCCCGAGGGCGAGGCTCAGCGTCATTGGTTCGCGGACGGTCTTCACTCTTACGCGGCCTATCGCGGACCTCGTCCCCACCCCGTGAACCCCTCTCCAGTCGCTCCTTCACAAGTCGACCCTCGTCTCTCTCTTCCCTATTCTCCACTCTCCTGTTCTTTTCCCTGTAGCGATCAACGGGACTGCGGGATTTGGAATGGTCTCTGTAAAACAAAAACGAAATATTCTGGAAATTAATTTTAAGATTTTAAGAAATACTACGGAGGTACTAACGCTTAGTACCTGTATTGAGATAGGAACACGGGACTAAAAGTGCAGGTACATAATTACAGTTGCGACAGGAATACGATTAATTAGCAATATCTGTGGTACATGCCCGTTACTGCTTGGGATCTTGATATCCGATATTTTACGAAAAATACAATTCTATGCATACCTGGGAAGGTAACCTGAACTGAACCTTACCTTGAAATACTGAATTTAGCTGCGCTCACTACATACAATGAAACTCTTAACGCCTCGCAAGTCCAAATCTAGGATATTTTGCTCAATGATTTGCTTTCTTTATCTGTTCAACTTACCATATCCATGACACATATACAATTAAAAAAGCTGATATAAAATCTTAATAATTTGCTAAGAAATTACCTGTGTGGCGGTAACGGTGGCTTTTCCACTCTGGGTGGCCGCTCACGACGGTACTCACGTTGCCTATAACCGACAAAGAACAAAATTACAAATCATAGAACAAATATATACAATACAGTTTTAAATCACACCAAAAAAAACGATGACCATAAAGCAATTTATTAAAAAGATTGTTCTTATATATTTAAATCAATATATTGAAGCAATTTAGCGTTGTTTTTAAATTATAATAACATTTTGATTGAGAAATGGTTCCAACATTGAGAAACTGCGTTTTTGAATTGATGCATTATTATGAATCCCCTTCACCGGAGGCATATATTACCACAGTGCTTACAATTACCAATTTATAGCAGTGATCTGCTCAGAAAATTGAATTTTAAAGATGTTACAGCAGTATCGAAATATTCTTCAACACGCAGCCTGTTTATATTGACACTCCTATATCATAAACTTACCATAACTTGACAACAATTGATGAAGTTGGGTAACCTAATGAATTTCATCCGATCGTGGATATCTCAATTTTATTTGTGCTATACTAACTCTACAATTATCCTCATTAAGTAAATCTTGTGCAGCTACAAGTTCACACACTTCTTGTGCAGATAAAGATTACACGTATCATAAGTAAATTCAATTTGATATAATATTTTCTTTATCATCTCCGTTAACAATCATTGTTTTTTATACTCTTTGAGTTCCATAAAATTCACTTTCGAAATAGTAAACCTCTAAGAGTAATTAATTTTTCTCCTTAGCCATTGTGAATGCAGTCACAATTCTTGATTTGATGTCTTCAAAACTGTTCATTCAATAACAACTTCTTTTTCCATTGATCTTCGTTATCTATCTTGAGCAAATATGAAATCTCCATGTATAATTTTGAACCTCTCTAACTTATCCATTATAACTCCAAACATGATGTTTAATTTATCTGTACACGAATTAATTTTCTATTAACAATCTCCATATAGAATGTAGAACTGATCTTCTGAATCTATGAAACATAAATTGACCTTCACTGTTATTAATCTCCATCTGTAGTGTTGAACAATTCTTCTTAATAAACTGAACTCTATTTGAAACAAGGAATGCTTTGTCCTTATTATATACTACTACCAATCTCCATAAATAGCCTTGATAGTACATATGTGAAACATGTAATCTTCTCTATTTCCAAACTCAATCGATACGTAAATATTTCAGATTTTTATTTTAATGTAGTTTTTTCACCCGCACATAAATCTTTAAATAAAATGTCTATGTAATTGTATGTCCTATGTTTGTACAATTTAAGGTGTTTTAGGTTCATGACTAAAACATATATTCATTACGGAACTTTCAGTATTTACTATGTATCTGCTAAGCAATCGCTTTCCCAAATTTTATTTTGATTATTTACTTCTTTCTATTATTTTATAATTATAATTGAAATAGCCATATACTCTTGCATAAATGAATAATACTTCCATTAATTCTGAAATCCAATATTACATGCTTCCCATCATGTTTCCTTTAATCCAATCCTTATTGGAAAAATCAACACCATTACAACATAACTGGAATAATATGCTGTGAATTTTCATGTCTCCATCTTGATCGCAACCATGTTACTTTCTACATTTCTTATTCTTATTTGAGCAGCAGGGGCAACAGATTAAAACATCATAAATCTCTTCTCATATCACCCTAGAAGGCCATTACTTCGAGCTAAGTTTCAATTCAATATGTATCTTGAGAATTTTTTTATACAATTTCACACGTGCCTAGAGTAATTATTGGTTAATGTGAAAACATTAAAATATCTTTGCAACAGCAACATGTTCTGACCAAACTCATTACAATTTTCTGTAGAGACGTCACTGTAAAAACAAATACAGTCATTTAAGGGTACGGTTAATACACTGGCCAGTTTGAACATGCAGCAGTGTCGTTATATATCATATGATTAAAATATATGCATATACTTATGTAATGTGACTACTACATAGTAATGAAAATGTTTGGATAGTGGGCAAATAAACGAAATACTCGTACCTGTCATCGGAAAACCTCTCCTCACGGTATTTGTCCCTTTTTTCGGCGTATTCTCTTTCGCGATACCGCTCAACTTCAGGTGGACCCCGTCTATAAAAAAATTCAAATGACAGACAAGGTAAATTAAGTTTGTATCCTAAGGACTCGCGAATCCAGACGTATTGTAAGCGATTTGTAGATCACTGAATATCTTACACTTTACAGTTCTTACAGTTTAAAGAATGTCTTACTTCTTTATAAGCGATATTGATTTTTTGAAAATTTGATTGATTGTTGTAACCAGAGGGTTTGCAGGTGCTCTGGCAACCTTTGCAAATGGAATGAGCTCGTTTGTTGAAGTTGTTAAGTGGTTTTTTTCAATGCTGATGACATGTAATTCCACAAGCATATTTACGAGATATAGAAAAAAATAAAGGCAATTGAGAACGGCCCAAACACCCTGCATTTTCGTAGCTCAAAACACACTTTCATTTCGAAACTTAATACAATATATTTGACCCCTATAACATTTTGATGTATTTCACGTTCAAAAGAACTCATAAAAATGAGTTTAGTAGTTCTCTCTTTTCTCTTTTTCCTACTTAAATAGAGCTAAATACCTTTCACGATAATCCTTGCCATCATTCATTTCCCGTCGCTTAGGCGCTCCCTCGTACTGATGATGGTTATAACGATTATATCCTGTAATTATCACAAATATAAAATAACCGACATATTCCCATTATAATTGCAACACTTTTCTCTTTACGATAAGAGAAACGACTGGCCGTTTTTGTATTGAATTTTAGCAAATTTTAAAAATAATTTATCATAAATGAGTCATTTTGTTAGGTTAGGCTGCTTCTGCCTCAATTAGTCCCATCACCTGTACTTGCACAACATTGTACTTTTAAATTGTCATTGATGAACACTTTGTCTTGTATTCAACAGTGGTAAACTAGTATTTTGTGGTTTGTATATGATAAAGGCTGTCGCTTCAAGTGTCATTGAATATTATGCAATTTAGATTTTAAAAGTTGGCATGTATTAAATTATTGTTTATTAATTGTATGATGAAGGAGAATGTTATAATAAAAAGATCAAAAATTTCTTGTACATGAAATTTTTTGATCTTTTATAAATACAAAAGTAGAAAAATCTTAAAGAAAAAATCTATCTTATTATTGACCGACACTTAAATTATCAGCAATTTACAAGTAGAGAACCAACAATCACCTCTTGGATCTTCTCTTGGATGATATGGTTCATCTCTTTGTCGTCTGTGGTAATCCTCATCAGGTCTACGCTCTTCATATCTTGTATTTCTAAAGGATAACAGTATATTGTGTTAGTTGAAAAGTTTCAATCATTATAGCTTTTGCATAACATAAATTAGGCTATAAATGTTTACCTAATTTTTCATGGTCCATTACAAATTGAACAATAAATAGTGTATGTTCCATATAAACACATTCAAATTTACTATCAACATTCTATAAAATCTAAGTATTAGACACAAAACATATGATGATCTGTACTAACAGTTAGTAATAACACTATTAAGCCGTTATTATACAGACAACAGCATAAAATAGACAATTTCAGGCAATAAAAATAAAATACCTTTTATATTCTTCAAACTCCTTAGGTCTTCTATTATAATCAACATGAGGATTAACATAATGTGAGTTTTGACCATATCTCTCCCTTGTTTTGTCATATTTATCTTGATAGGATATGAATCTGAAAAATTGTTTATAGTTGTTTACATATGTTTAAAGCACTTGACTTATCATTATGTTTTATAATTTTTATATTAACCTCTCATTACGTTCGCGCTCTCTGTCATATACATATTGCTCGGTATAGGAAGGCCGATGTTCTTTACTGGAACCTCTGTAGAAACGTTGAAATTCACGTTGTCTTTCATAGTTGTCAGCAGACGCCGAACGTCTATACTCCTTTCTAATATATGTATGAAACACAAAGTATTAGTAACCATTATTTAACAACAATAAAAAGACATTAAAAATTAGACAACTCACTGGTAGTATGTGCGAGATGGTTGACTTCCCTCTTCGGAAGATTGTCGACGTTCTTTAACAACACTATGCAAGCGGTGCTCTGTCACTTCCTCTGGAGTAAGAATTCAATATTAAGTGAAACTAAATACTTTTAGCACATAACTCATTAGATGTTAAGTGATCACCGCTGGCTTTGAATATAAACAGGTAACAGGTTTATTGCAGACCATAAAAAGCTTGCATATTCTAATAAGTTTGCATTTTTCAGATTCTTTCAATAATAAAATGTGTGCCTTGTGGCTCATACTTGGGACTTTATAAAAAACGGTTAAAAGAATGTGTGAGCTTAAACATTATTAATCATTCCAAATCAAAGGCAGTATTCATGTATAAAGATGTAGCAGGTGTGGTCAGCTGCTCAAATTAAGATATATATAGATATGTGTAAATAGAAATATGATATATATAAATAGATGTTATTTAGTGATCATTTTTTTTCGTCTAAACAAAGGTATTTTAAGTAATTTATTATAATTTCACTTAATTTAAATATACCATGATAAGGGTTACCTTCACTCTGTGAAGATTCTGCACGCTTTGAATGTTTATGTTTGTGTTTTCTTTTCTTTTTTGACGTAATTTCTCCGTCGCTTATAGATGATATATTTGCAGCGGAGCCTCGTTCTACAGAATCTGACCGCTTCTTTTTCTTCCCATGTTTCTTCTTCTTCTTCTTATGCTTACGCTTTTTAAGACGTTTTTGACCGTCGGAGTTGCTATCAGAGTCGGACGAGTCGGCACGTTTTTTTTTCTTCTTGTACCGGTGCTCGGACACGGAGGTGTCATCACTTTCGCTACCCGATGAACTACTTGATTTATCACTAGCATTGGATTCTTCAGAATCCTCTGACGTAGAGTGGTGGCGTTTTTTAGATTTCATCTGAAACTATTAAATCAAAAGGACAAAAACAATATACGACAACCACACAATGTACGAGTACGACACAATATTTTTTCCATAGACTAACCATATCCATAGACAGTAGACGAGGCACGATAATCTGAGTACATGAGAATCGGTAATCATTAACATATTATGATATAAATGCCTTAGTTGAACCTTTTACCGACAGTTTTGATATTGGAGGTTGCAGATATATATTATCCATTATTTCTAAAATACAGGCAACAGATCGTATCGTATATATGCCAATCTTCATTAATGTATGAAATTTTAGTTCAACCTCCAACATATTTGAACTAACATCGGTAATCAAATTAAGGCCATAGAAAATGCCTTCTACTATACCGTTCTATCCTAAAATTATCTATAACTTACCTATCATTTGCTGTCAACTTGGCAATTAATATTGTCAACACTTGTCATTGTCAGAGTAGAATACAACAAAATGCAAATTTTTGACCGGCCACGAAAATAAATCTGACATTTATTTTATTAATATTCAAATTACAATAGTTTAATTTTTGTTAGAATTATTTTAGTGTTATAAAGTTGAGAGGACTGAGGTCGCACCTATATTTTGAATCTTCATTCCATTAAACATTTTGTTGATAGTTTATAAGAGATGGCTATGAGGAAAAGAAGTGGTTCGGGGTCTAAACGACACCTGAAAGAGAAGGTTGTCCAGATTTACGAATCATTTTTCAGAGGAGAGGATTTGACGAGCGATAACCCAACATTTTGGGATGAATTTTTTCTTCTCAAACCAAAAATTCCTCAATTAGAAGCTGAAATCCATAAACTGACTATTGAACAACTTAATAATATGAAAGACAATATTAATTTACTGGTAGCACAATGCATAGAAATGTTGGGACAGGAACACCATATTAGGTATGTTTTCTGTGTTACTAAAAGCATTTGTTTAATTATATAGAAATGATTTACGTTTTATCTAATCTTTTACAAGCTTAACTCATTAATTTACCTTTTGTAATCAATTTCTTTTATTTATCAGGAGTCTTGTATGCCTCAAATCAAAGTTGTAGCTTTTATATATTATATTATATATTAAAATTTAGCCTACAGACAGCTTCAATGCAGTATGGGTTGACTGACTGTTTCCATATGTTTCCCTTCACTGCTGGATATAATTATGGTAAATTAGCATATTTTGCAGTAACTTGAAATTATGTGATCTTCTATTACCTTAGAAGATCTACTACACTGGAGAGGTTGTGGACCTATAAGAATTGAGTATACTTGATTTTCCGAATTTGGAAGACTCTGCACCATCACTTCGCAAATACCTCAATGCCTGAAGGCAAAAGTCTTCAACCAGTGCATCCTTCCATATATATGCACTTTTTACACATGTTCTTAGTACTTTGTTATTTTAGGAATCTTGACTGACCAATGATGGGCATATTAAGATATTCATGTTTAAATTAAGGGAAAGAGCCACTTTATTTAAAAAAAATTGATAGTATACCTATGACCTAATATCGGCGGTAATCACAAACGGAGCTGGACACCCATGAAGAGTTTAAAAAATCTGGAATTTAAAAATAAAATTAAACTGTGATAAATCTGTAATAATAGTTAAAGTTACAGCAGCAATGTTTTCCTTGACCCCTGTGCGCATGATAAATCAACACCTTAAATCTCAACAACTAATTTATTGATGATGGCACTGAGGATAAAACTCATGTTGCTAGTGTACCATGCAATTTGAGGTGACTTTCTAGACACTGAGCTACAATGGCTCAAAAATACTTATTTTCTTCTATTTTAGTGTCTCTGAGGGTCGATAAAGGTTGGCAGTTAGTTCACATTATTCACTGTCTCTTGTAAATAGATGGGCAGCACTTCCAAAAAAATACTTAAGTTGCTTATTATTTATAAATGTGTATATATTCTATTGAAATATTTTTTGCATTACTTTCAGGCTTGTCTATGCTCTTCAAACATTTAGTGCACTTTTAACAACAATGTATCAAAGAGCTGCTCAGGATGTGAATATAAATATGAAACTGATTTTACTTGATGATGATAACTGTAAGATGCAAAAGCTTTTAGAACATTGTAGTACTGTTTTATCAGGTATGTAGCTTATATACTAATTACCTAATGTAAATATTAGGTCCATACATATGAAATTAGCATTTTGTATGGGAGGAATATAAAGTTAGTTTAATTATTCCATGTAGCCTTACACTTCTGCTAGTTCATTTCAGCAGTTGAATGGTTAATTTGAACCTAAAACCTTACATTTCACAGACTACCCTAAACTATTAAAAAGATAATTGTTGTACATAAACACAATATTTTTACTGTCACATTCATGTTTTTCATTGTAGAAAGGGACAAAGAAACATTTGGCTCACCTGATATTACTCCATTCGCGACCGTCGGAGGTTGCGAATATTTTATGGGCAGGCCCACCTCTTAGATGTTAGGAGTTTCTTAGGCCACTTCTTCTCCCAGCGCCAACGCTTCCCCAAGTGGCACTCAAAGTTAGTTTAGCTTTTGAATGTCCCTTAGATTATCCGTGAAATTTCAACCGACCTAGTCGTGGTTCGGCCCTCTCGGGCACCCTCGGATCGGAATGCTTACGCGTAACATAGTATCCATCCAAGCCGAGTTTACCCATCACTGGGAGGACCCTTGTGTCGAGTTACTAGCAATAGAAGTTCAGGCTAAGCGACCTAAGAGCTGTGCCACCTCTCAATCCGGTGAAGCAGTCAAGGCTGGCATCTCTGGCCAATCTGTATAGTTCGTCTTAAAAAAAAACCTGATAATACATGATTACCACTATCCAAAAACTTCTATGCAGTACAGATTAAACTGAGCTTTAAAAATGTATCATTACCTTAGTAGCATACAATTTAATTTCTGGATGTGAAACATTGATTGTTAATTTGGTTTCAGGCGATGTTCCGGATAGTTTAAAATCTATGGTTTTGAAACTTCTTCTAGTCATTGCAACAGGAGTGGACAATATAGATGAAAACCCCTTAGTGGAATATCTAATGATGAATTCCTTGTTTGAGCCGCTTATACAGTTGTTATGTACTTCTACTGAAAGACAGCAACATGGTTAGAACTCCCAATATTAAGAAAGTAGCTATGTATTGATATTTATTGCTCTTTTGGTAAGGTAGCTGGATAATTGAACAATGATGATAAAAGTCGTATTGGTGCCATGTTTTAAAAAAAGGCAAGTGCCGTTTACAAAGAGTATGAAATCTGTTTTACCTCTTTGTTCTAAGTAACAACACAGAAATATATGACATAATGGTACTCCTTAGTCCGTCCATGGGACATCCTACAGGCAAACAATGGCAATCAACTGTAATAAGGCAACCTTTGAATAATTTCAAATCATTGCACCATTCCATGGAATATTGTATTTGAAACCCTAGACTTAAGGGACCCTTTAGTCTCCACCTTCTTATTAATTGTTTAATTATATTGTCAGGTTATGATGTTGTGCTGTTACTGATGTTTTTGGTTAATTACAAGAAACAAGAATCAGCTAATCCCTATGTTGTCAAATTATCTATACTGGATGATGAATTGGCTTTGAATGGGTAAATATTTACTTATACTTTGTCTGACTTCTGCCTTAAATTCTGTTATAATTGAAAAATGCTATTATTTTTAATAAAATAAGAAAGAAATGAGGGTTATAACAGGAGGTGTTCATCAAAGTTTCTTACTTAATAGAAAAACTAACTCTATTAAATGATTTTTAAACTAAAAAATATAATTTTATTAATCCATAAGTAAACCAACATGTCTTAGAAAACCAAGACTGCACTAGGGCTGCGTGGTGGACTATGCTCTGTTACTCTCTTTTCAAAGAAGGAATGTCCAATAGTACGACATTATATATGTCGATACTTTACTTTTAGATAATGTTCTCATATAAATCACTATACACAGTGCCTATCGACGTTTTGTTGAGGACAAAATGGGGCGACGGCCCGGGGCGCAAATGTGCCCCTTGACATTCACACGCATTGCACAGTTCAAAATAATTTTAAAATATAAAAAAAACAGAAGGTACATTTCTTTCTACGTCCGCGTCTATGTAACACTGAAGAAAAGATTCAATTATTAATTAATCCATGTTCACTGTAATTCAATACAATATTCTTGGTTGTAACACGGGCACTGCATTTATTCTAATCCTTTTTTAGATATGGCCAAGTAATAACCGCGGCTTTAAATGACTATGTGATGTCTACATTTGGAGGAGTGCAGGGTGGTGGCAACGCAGGTGGGTGGCTGTCTTCCCTTACCAGTATGGTGGGGGGAATATTTCTCACCAGTGACGACACGCAGCCGCTTGTCAGAGGACACAGGACCAGGTTGGTTTGTATATGGACAGTTTACAAAATATCACTTGGTAAAACTTGTGTGATGATCGACTCATCACTTCACATACGCGACCTAATAAGCTAGGTGAAAAGCGAACAGCGAAAGCTGTCCCTGTCTACCTCATATGGAATTTAGTAGCTAGTCATAATTTATATCATATAAACATTTGAGTATTCCCTGCATTTCGAAGCTATTAAACAGAAGAAGTTCCATAACTCGAACACACTAGAATATGTTATTTGGAGTCCTTGAATTACTTTATGTATTTTTAAAAGGAATGCTAATAATTTTCATTTTTCCACAATATAACCAACGTTCTTGTTAACTATTCCATTTGAGTTTATGCTATTAAGGAGATGGTCCACGTCAATAGTCAAATGCCGGATTGGAACCCACGATCTTACGTTTTGCAAACCGTATCCTAAACCATTAGGCTATTAACGCTTATGAATGTATGTTTCTGTATGTTTTGTTAACATATGTGTTACAGCGGCGGTGAAGATGGTATGCTTTTAGCGTTATACGAGGCCTCCCACCTGAACCGTAACTTCATGACCACGTTGGCACATTCCTCGTCCGCCGCGGCTTCCTCTGCCCCACCATCTCCTCCGGCTACATTGCCTCCTCATCAGGTACTGTCAGATATATTATCAACTCCATAAAACATTGTCAATTACTGGCCATATATCTCTCCTTAGTCATGTTTTATCGTTCCATTCAAAGCCAATATACAATACCAAGCAATAATGATAGAGCCCTAATAACTCAGTGTCCGAGCGGTTAGCTCAAGTTGCATGGTACGCTAGCATCCCGAGTTTGATCCCCTGTGCCGGCAACAATAAATTTGTTGTCGCAATTTTATGTGCTGATTTACCACGCGCTCGGCGGTGAAGGAAAACATCGTGAGGAAACCTACATGTTTTAGAAAATGTTTCTAAGACATGTGAAGTCTGCCAATCCGCACTAGGCCACGGACTATGCTATGGATTACCCTTATACTTTTTTTTTTACAGAGAAGGCCTGCGCCCAACAGTAGGACATGTATATTATATATAAAAGCTGTAACTTTAATTATGATATTTCTCAATCCCCAATCCTATAGACCCTTGAAAAGTATTACAAAGGAACTACAAAGTACTACAAAGAAATAAACTTGAATGCACTACTGGAAAATAAGTTTTTTAGTATTTACGTTAAAGTTACAGTCTTTATATATATATAATATATATGTCCCACTGCTGGGCAGAGGCCTTCTGTAAAGAGAGTATAAGGGCATAGTCCGCCACGCGGCCCTAATGCGGATTGGCAGACTTCACATGTCGCAGAAAAATTTTCTAAGACATGTAGGTTTCCTCACGATGTTTTCCTTCACCGCCGAGCGCGTGGTTAATCAGCACATAAAATTGCAACAACAAATTTATTGGTGCCGGCACCGGGGATCGAACTCGGGTTGTTAGCGTACTATGCAACTTGAGCCAACCGCCCGGACACTGAGCTACCACGGCTATTATTTGCATATGTTATAATTTGAAATTTTCTAATTGTTAATTGTTAAAATAGTGAAGTACTAGGCCTACATCACTTTAGCGTTACAGGTCTATTCTGTAAAGAGAATTTAAGGGCACAGTTCGTGGTAAATCAAGACTAAATTTAAACAAATCAATTTTTTTTCATTTGTGCCGGCTCCGTTGATCGAAATCGTATTGCTAGTGTACTATATTATGTATGTATAATGTTATTTAATCTGTGTATATTAATTCATGTAAATTCTTAATTATCGAATGACAAAAGCACAATAAATCTTATGCAGTCGACGATCAGGGTCTTTCCGATCGACTCGACCCTCTGAGTCTGCGAAGAGATGTCGCTTCTCTTTGCATCCTGTATCGCATTTACCATGGGGAGTGTTCTGAGGAATTGTTCGGAATCATCCCAGCTACCGATTTCCATTACCGCACATCTCGGCAGAATTCCAAATTCCACCGCCATTATCTTGATGGTTGGTGTTCAACGACTGTACGTTTTTCGCGTAACTTTCTCCCACGCACTGTCAACTTGTGGAATCAACTGTCGCCAGCGGTGTTTCCGAACGTTTACGATTTAGGGACCTTCAAGAAACGAGCCTATTCCTATCTCAAAGGTCGGCAACGCACCTACAGCTCCTCTGGTGCTGTGGATGTTCATGGGCGACGGTGATCACTATATCATCATATAAAAAAAAAATATAAAAAAAATGTAATTTTTTGAACCTTAGGGTAAGCCATTTTTTGTAATTACAGAAATATATATATAAAACAAGTTTTAGCCATATATCTCTATATTATATCTCTATATATTAGCCATATATCTCTATATTATATCTCTATATATTATTAGCTTATCTGTGTAAAAGTCAATCGTATATTCGCTGACATGAATGAACTCTTACTCATTTTGAATCAAATCATTGCTCATGCTGAAACTCTTTTCAGACTCCACCTAATTTGGCGCAGATCCAAGCTCTAGACAATGTCCAACCAACTAATTTGTTGGTGACATTCTTTCAATACTGGTGAGTGCATATTAACTCACTCATTTGTTCGTTAGTATTGTGAAATGTGGCGAGATCGTTAGGAAACCGAGTGTAAGAACTGTAGAAAAAGATAAATATTTATTAACTCATTTGCTTGAATAGTATACATATCACTATTTTTTTTTAAAAAAAGAAAGCTAGCAATATTTCTTTTTTTTTTCAGAAATATTACTAACAATATTGTTAACCATTCCAACTAAGCTTAAGCTTGTGCTAGGACATGGTTCACGACAATAGTCCAATGGTGGATTCGAACCTACGACCTTACGATTCGCAGGCCTTACCCTAAACCATTAGGCTATTGACGCTTCATAACACAACTAATGAAACAGACCGGAGTATGTGAACAACATGTAATCATTCTAGCACACTATATTTGTGTGCTACTTGTGCAGTCTTATATAAAAAGAATGAAAGACATGGTGAATGATGTGCACCACATAATGGGGGAATGTGCTAAACAAGAAGCGGAAAGAAAGTCGTTAATGGATAGTCTAAAACTGTGGGAGCAACATGTGGGTGCTTTCTTAATGCTGCTGTCTGACCCGACTTCAGAGAGAGCGAGAAAGCTGGTGGCTATAACCATACAACATTAATGACTTTCTTTCTCGCTTCATACGACCGATATATGTGTGTTTAGGTTAGGGTATGATGGGGCTGACATGCCCAAAAAGGCAAAAGTCCCCAATTAAGAAAAAAAGTTAATAAATAAATATATAAGTACATAAATATATACAGGCATGTGTGGTCATATGTCATACACACGAAGTGTATGTGTTTCTTTTATTGGTTCAGAGTATACCTGAGGGTAACCTTTTCGGTCTTATAGTTGAGGCCAAGAAAGCATTTACCGTTTTCTATAGTGTACGGTACTCAAAGATGATGCTGGGCGTCTTCAAACATCTTCAAGGTGTCTGAAGGATGAATGCGGAAAGAGAGTTGAAAATATACATACAAATGCAATAGTGGGTAAAAAGACCAACGTTAATAGTGCTCGGAAGTGATGATACGAAAATTTACGTATGCAAAAGAAACGAAACAAGCGTGACAAGATCGTGCAAATTTGAAATCTATACTTTCTACCTACCCCTCTAGATCAAAGCGCGAAAGCTTTATTTATGTATTTTATTTAATTATTATTCTTTAAACAATTTCAGTTCCATTGTAATGGCGGACACAAAGAGTGAGGCGAGCATTAACAAATGCAGCTTATGTTTTATAACGCTAACGTGCATTGTGGAAGAGCAATTCGCCAATTCTATTATGCACGACCAAAATCTCACTTTTAAGGTAAATATTAATTTGTATATACCACCGATAAATAAGTAGAAAGTAGAGCAAAACCTAACGTTTTTAAGATCAGGGCGAGGATCAACTTAACTGTTCGAAGTTACTTTTGAGTAAAAGATATAATAAAAAATCCCTAGATAAAAGTTTGTGCCCGGTGCATGATATATGGGATCTAAGTTTGGAGAAAGACTGATGGTGAAAGCTGTCTCCATCTCTAGGGTCCCAGTAGCATTAAAAGGATGTGGGAGCTTATTTATACAATTAATGTTAATAGAATTTCTGACAATTTGTAATCAGGTATGTCTTAAGTCCATCAGATCCATTTATTAACAAACGTTAATTTCTCATAGAGGTGTATTTCAAACCTCATACATTTTTGAATGACTGTCTTAACAAAACTTTCCAGGTTCAATTGTATAGACTTCCGATGCGACACCGAAAAATAGTTCCCGAAGAGCCGCCTTCACAGCCACTAGCTTCAACATTGATAGGTAATGCTGAGATATATACTAAAACCTCCGAAACACACTACAGCTTTATATAATAGTTGACAAAAACCATCACATTTAATAACATAGGTTAGTCCTGACTTCCTGTAGTTCTGGGCTCGTGGAATAAGACTACAGTGTCCCCTGCCTGTCGTAGAAGGCGACTAAAAGGTGCCTCGGGTCCACTGGACGACAAGGGTGGACTCGCTAAAGTGGACTCGGGAAGAAGGCAACATCGGCTGGCCCGTGTCGCCTTGCAATGCGAGGGCACGGGGGAAGGGATTAATCTCCCCTCGGGACGTGCTCTTCGAAGAGCAAAGTGCAAACGGGCTCCGGTGCGTTCCTCTGGAGATCCAGGAGTACCTACTATTCAGCAAGGAAGGGCCACCGGGGGGATTTTAGTGGGTAGAAACCCCACATAACCCCGCCTTCCTCCCAGAATCTCCCCATATAACGACATTTTATGAAATATCGATATACGAGTATATGGTGCACTCCTAATCTAGAGGCAATTGTGTAATTGTAACTATATGCGCGTTTTCAGATCTCCTAGTAGAGTTCATTATGTGCCATCTCCTGAAGAAGTTCCCCGGGGAGCTGTACTCTTTGTGCGTGGGCGTGCTGCTCAGACTGCTGAGCTACCAGAAGCGGAGCCGCGTGCGCCTGACGAGGGACTGGCGCCCGCTTTGGGCCGCACTTATAGCACTGCTCAAATTCCTCGTCACCAACGAAAATACACTCCTGAAGAGGCACAACATATTTATCATGGCTCAACAGGTAAATGATAAAAATGATCTGGTGTCATGGGACACAATTTGCAAAAAAAAATTACATGATTACTTTATTTTTTTTAATTTTGCTGATTGGTTTTTATTTATGTATAAGAAATAACGTAAAAAAAGCATAAAATATAAAAATAAAATGTATAATAATATCAAACAAGCGTCAATAGCCTAATGGTTTAGAATACGGCCTGCGAATCGTAAGGTTGCGAATTCGAATCCACCATTCGAATATTGTCGTGAACCATGTCCAAGTAGTACAAGCTTAAGCTTAGTTAGAATGGCTGGGGGACCCTTGTGTCGAGTTACTAGCGATAGAGGTTCAGGCTAAGCGACTTAAGAGCTCTGCCACCTCTCAATCCGGTGAAGCAGACAAGGCCAGCTTCTCTGGCCAATCTGTGTAGTTCGTCAAAAAAAAAATAGTTAGAATGGTTAACAAGATTGTTAGTAATATTTCTAAAAAAAAAAAATATTGCTAGCTCTACTACTCTTTTTTTTTAAAGAATAAAAAAAAGAGTAATTTATATAAAAATAGTAATCATTAAGTAAAATAAACGACTACGTGCATACGACAATAGAACATCCGTTATATACTTTTCTTACGGTTTTAGTCTATTATTTTCAGTTCTACTTCTTCCAAGCCTACCGTAAAAGATGAGAACCTGGTGGCTCCGTCAGATTTTTTTTTTATCTGATGATGATATTTTATACTATTTGTAGATACATCACATAACAGATTAAGAATATATATGCATATATAAATAGAAAAATTAAATTTTTCTAAATTTTAAAATTAAATTATTACCAAAAAGAGCCTACTGTTAACAATATTTTTATATGGATAAAAGACACTTTAAGAAATTAAACGTGAAGCTTACTAGATGTCATTTTTCTATTTAATCGACGATATATGTATGTCTCCATTTGTCTTTTCATCATCAGGTCGTGAATATCTTCAATTTGTTCATAACATTCGGCGACACGTTCCTCCCGACGCCCGCCTCCTACGACCAATTGTACTACGAGCTGATACGGATGCATCAGATCTTCAATAATCTCTTTTTCATGGGTAATTTTTTTTTTAATATGTAAGCTAATGAACTTCTTCCATTCAGTAAATTAAGTCATTAATCAATTGTATAGTGTTTAATTATATCATAAATATAATAATAGGTTGTCAAATATCTCCCTTCCGCCTTTTTGTCTTTTGAATTCCGCGGCTATGTACAAAGCGCTACAGAGCTCGTATCTAGCAATACTATACATAATTTGAAAGGTCTTGACATAACCTACAAAACGACGCTATGCATAATTAGTTTGGATACCTTTCAAATTATGTATAGTATTTCTAGATACGAGCTCTGTAGGGCTTTGTACATAGCCGCGAAATTCAAAAGACAAAAGGCGGAAGGGAGATATTTGACAACCTATATGTGAATGTTGAAAAAGGAAGTTAAGCTTGAGCATATCAATATGTAGTCCTCTGTACTCTAGTCCGCGACGCAGTCCTAGTGCCTATTGGAGGACTTCACATGTATGTTATACGTCAATTTCGTTACGATGTTTTCCTTCACTGGCGTGCGCGTGGTAAATCAGTACTTAAAATTGCAACAAACAAATTAATTGGTGCCGACACTGAGGGTCAAACTCGGCCTGCTGTCGTACTATGCATGCTACACTGAGCTACCACGTTCTTCCCTTATGGAGATCTTGTAGATGAAATATTTTCATGGCTATGTATGAAATTACATTTGAGTAGTTATGGCCTTTATATGTATGATATATGTCCCACTATTGGGCGCAGGCCTTCTCTGTAAAGATAGTATAAGGGTATAGTCTGCCACGCGGCCCTAGTGCGGGTTGGCAGACTTCACATGCGTTAGAAAATTTTTCTAAGACATGTAGAGGTTTCCTCACGATGTTTTCCTTCACCGCCGAGCGCGTGGTAAATCAGCACATAAAATTGCAACAACAAAATTTATTGGTGCCGGCACCGGGGATCGAACTCGGGTTGCTAGCGTACTATGCAACTTGAGAAAACCTAACGGTCACTGAGCTACCACACTCATCAAATTATGTACAATATTCTATTATGTTAACCCTAACTTCAATGGTATTTTCCCACAGGACCCCATTTGGGGTCCTGTAAACCTGTTGCTAAAAATTGTGCAACAACGTTGGTCCTATTATGAAGAAAGTTCTCCTCTCCCTTCTTTGGATGTACTTAAGGATGTTTCTTCGCTCTTCCTTTCGCTACTATCGAGTCGTTACATTTTACGAGCTCACAGTATTCAAGGAATTCGTCTCTGATATGGTCAGAGGCAACTATGCTGAGTATGTTGTTCTTGTCGATGGCGGTATCCATTCTGTGTTCGCTACCTTCAATGTTGATTTCCATGATGTTGTTTAGGAAAATGTTGTGTTAACGAGTGTATAGTGCCCAACAACACTGAATGCATATATTCAATCAATGTGCGGGTTGTTAAATTTAACAAATAATATAATTTTGTCATAAGCCTTGCGCTACTCTACGGGCGACGGGGAGTACAAAGCGGAGGCGCTGCGCCTGGCCAACTGCCTCGTCAACGTGCGTGCCATTATACAACACTTCACGCCCAAGATCGACGAGTGGCTCAACTCGCAAAGCCTCTCCACACCCACTGAAGACCAGGTACAAATGACGGCCGTAATCATTTTATTTATTTAAAACAACAAAAATTATAACACCGTTACATATAACCGGGACAAATGGACTATTTGTCCATTTGTAATCTTCTTGCTTAATCTTAATATAAGATTTATATGGTTTTCTCGTGGATACCATCGTTCAGAATTTGACCAAATTGAAATGGAACCACATGGGAAACACCATATTTCAAATAAAAATGGAATTAGCAAAGTTATGAAGTAAAAAACAAAAAAAAAACAATCGAATTGAGAACGTCCCTTTTCGAAGTCGATTGAAAATTTTATATTTTTCTAAATTTGGTCATTAAAGTAGATAACTAACTAAAATAAGGCATTTTCATAGCTCTGTATGGATGAGGTGAATGACTTCTTAGTCTTAGGCATCGTCGCTTATCTTGCTATTTAGCACATACTGAGACGGCATCCCAAGTCATATAAATGGTTTTCTGTTCTTTTCGTTCTTTCTTTGTATTTTATTTTGTTTGTGTTATTTATGTGTTGATAATAGTAAATCAAATGTCTTTGAATATTTTCAGATTCTGGAAGTGGTACGCAAAAACTACGACAGTCTCATACTCAAGTTGCAAGAGGGCTTGGAGGCTTACGATAGGTACTCGGAGAAGGAGCACCGGGCGCTGCTGGTGCGGCTGGTGCGCTCGGCGGTGTGCTGCGCGCGGGCCTCCAGCGACGCCGCAGCGCTGCACCGGCACTCCGCAGCGCTGCTCTCCCACTACACCACCGTCGCATGACTGTACTCACTCTTCTTTCTCTCACATAGTGTCTATATAGGCTCATAGATATACAAAGAGCAAACACCATACAGTGGTACCTTGACATACGAGTTTAATTCCGTAATTATTCGTTCGCTCGTATCTCAAAAGATGCTTTGGCAATTTTCCCCATTGGAATTAATTCCACCATTGCCACTAATGTTTTGAAAATGTACAAAAGAAAAGGAACGCGAACCCAACTTATCAAAATGCTTCGGAAACGAGGGAAACAAAAACACAGACTGAGGTCTTTTTTTGTTGACGGGTGGAAGGCGAGGATATGAGGCTCTTACTCAATAAATCCTCCCTGGTAACCCTCTTTGGTGCATTGCGAGGAGCTCCGGGATTACCAGTAGAACGCACCGGAGCCCCTCTGCACGGTGCTCTGAAGCACATACCGGGATGTTACTCCCTCCTCCACCCTCGCAGTCCTAAGACGACACGGGACTAATTTATATATATATATATTATTATACTCGTATATCGAGCTACCACCGTACTTATATTGTTAATATAATTATAAAATCATTTAGATATGAGCAACGTTAAGAGAATAAAACTATTTTTATCTATATTATCGCGTTATAATCTTATTTTTAAATTCCCGACTAAGGCGTCAAAAGCTCGTCTGTGAAAATGTCCCTTGAAACGTTCGAAACGTCGGTGATTCAAAGAAAAAAACGAGCTAAAATCTGTATTCAATGAGTCACATTCGCGTAAATAGAAATATCAAGAGATAAAACATCGATTTTTTATACTTATGAGGCATTTCATCATTCTCAACAAATTATCAAAACCTTTTTTTTTCTTTACGGGGAGGAAATCTTCAAAACGATACCCCGCCTTCTGGGGAAGGCGGCGGTTATGTGGGGTTTTTACCCACTAAAACCTCCCCGGTGGCCCTTTCCTCGGTGCATGACGAGGGGCTCCGGGATCTCCAGAGGAACGCACCGGAGCCCCTCTGCACTGTGCTCAAGGAGAGCACGTCACGGGGAGGGAGGTTATTCCCTCCCCCCCTGTGCCCTCGCAGTGCAAGGCGACACGGGCCAGCCGATGTCGCCTTCTTCCCGGGTCCACCATAGCGGACGACAAAGGCTCCCACCCTTGTCGCCCAGTGAACCCGAGGCTCCTTTCAGTCGCCTTCTACGAGAGGCAGGGGATACCGTAGTCTTATTCTTGATAGCTCAGAACTACAGGGCTGATTGCTTCTTGGCCTATCGGCTATGATTAAAGTATGTGTGTAGTATCTGTTCTTTTCAGCTTAATTCATCAAAACCTAAACAAAGGTAACTTACTGGTAACATTTCCCTATTGGGGTAGATGTTGCCTGATGTAATGCATGTAATGACTTTAGCATAATTTGTCACCAGCTGCAATTAGTTTTCTTTTACTTTTTTACTTACATCATAGTGTATTGTGGTCTAGATAACTAGATTATCACGCTATTGAGTGTCGCCTTTGAGTCACCGAGCGCTGTTATCACGCTATATGAGTGACAATGTAAATCAGACAAACATTAGTAATTTCTACGTTTTAAGAAGATTATTTTTAATAGAATTTCATACGCTCTGCGAAACGTAAGGTTGTTGGTTCGAATCCATCATTCCTCTGACAAGAACCATCTAGCTCAAGCTTAGTTGAAATGGTTACTGTATTTGTGCAAAAAACAAATAAAATGTGTTTAGGAAAAGCCCTTGTTATATCAAGATTAAATAAAGAGGTCTTAAAACCTTCGCTTACCATTAGATGTTATTTAGTTGATACTTTAATATGTATTTTAAGATTTATTACGTGTGAATACTTTCCTGGAGAAATGAACTAAAATCTGTGTACACTATAAAGCTGATTAATAAATGTTCAATATTTATTTTAATGAAATGTTATATTTTTTATAATAAATAAAAGACTAAATATATGTGATTCATTTTAAAGTATGGACTAAGGAAGAACAACAGCATAAACAATAAATTTAATGAAACTTTTTATCCTAGCATGGTAGCAGAGACAGCTTTCACTGTCCGCATTTCACCAAGCTTATCCGGTCCCATATGTGGTAGTGAGCCCATCGCTATACCACAATTTTTTCAAAATGAAATATCGGAAAACAGCAATTCATTGGTACAAGCCGACTGGAATTAGAACGTGCGCCTAACACACATTTTCTTCGTTATTCTGTTCTAAATCGTCCTTCCTTATTATATGTCACAAGTTGGAAATAAGTGAAATAAAGATCTATATTATACAAATACATAATCATTACAATTGGAATAATTAATTAGTTTCAAAACCTGCTTGAATTTCATGAACACGCAAGCGGAAAGAGATAAGGTGAAATCAACAGATAAACCTTGCATGTTTCCGCCTGTAATGCAGGACAGATAAGCAATAAAATAGGAACTGGATTTGTTTATAATATTAAGGATACCTATACCCGAACTCATGCAAACATTTAGACAAATTTACTGTTCACTGTTGTTAGCAGTTGGAATTAATAATATAATATTATTTAATAAAATAATATATTTTATTTACTAAATATTGCCAGTAAGCTCGCGTCAGTGACTGTAGCTTAATGACAATATTTAGTACATCCCAGGTGCTGTACCAATAAATTTGTTGTTGCAATATTATGTGTTGATTTACGGAAAACATTGACGAAACATACACATCTAACATTTTATAACGAATCACTATATTATATATATAACGACTATGTTATATTTAGTTATGTAAAGAAAAGAACACATTTAATTTTTATGTATACTTATTTATTGCTTTACTGACTACGAAGGGCCCTCCGCCAACCAAAACCATTTTATATTCTACCCCCTCCTCTCCTCGCCCCCTCTCCCCTCGCCTCATCATCTGCGCTCCCACCTCTCCCCTCCACCGCGTTATTCGCTCCCACATCTGCTCCTCACCATTCCTTCCGTTACAGTTTTTTTTACAAAGGTTAAAATAAACGAACAGTTGTTTAAATAAACATTTAATATAATAAAGTAAACATATTTATTAAATAAAATATAAACAATACTATCATATTATATAGCGATATAGATTATTGGAATGATTGACTAGAAACATATTCAACATCATTGGTACATTTATCATAAGAATTTTATATAATTTTCCATTAAATTCAGTTACTTTATTATAGTGCAATAGGTTGGTAACTAAGTTCTTGCTGATTTTAACGAAAGAAAATAACAAATTTCTTACAATTATAAGAAAAATTTAATTAATATTATAATTATTAAATCAGGTATTACGTTAAGGGCGTCGGCTGTAGAGCTCATTCTAGAGAAATAATACTAACCATATTAGCGACTAACTGAAGGACAAAGGATGTAGTGACGAAATAATTTTTTGTGACTGAGCAAAGATTATTTTCATTCCATTCTATGTTATCCATGTCAAATCAAATTGTACAATTGTAAACATTACTTACAAACCATACTTATTCACCAACCCAATAACGTAATTATTAAAATGCTAGATTATCTGAAGCATTTTCTAATATATTACTGCAAGGGTTTTAGATCTGCAAGAGCTTCTTTGACGAGTTGTTCTAATTCCAAAGGTAAAATTGTCTTTGTAACATTTCTGTTATCTCCACCGCCTTTTTCATAATTATCTCCAAAATCAAGATTTTGATCAACACTTGTCCTTAAGTCTTCATCACTATCAGAATATCTCATCTTCAAATCTGATTCTTCCATTGGCTCATTGGGATTTTTTTCTTTTGTTTCATCTGACTTTACAGATGACGAAGTCAGGGAGGAATTCTTCCAGAAGCATTTGAGATGGGAATATAGGAATACACTTTTGGCCATTACACCAGCTCTCTAGTGTTTTTTCTAATTCATTAATTCTATTAGCTAAAATCCTAAAAATCATGAAATTAATATACAAAAAACATAATTGCAATAAATTAAATTCTAAATTAGGAAACATATATAATAATTAAACTTTGCTGTAAAAATCTTTAATGACAAAATTATCACTTTAGTGATGCACATATATATGGAATGAGCTTAACACCTGTCTCATATAGGACTTAATAAACTCGGTGATAAGGGTACAACTATTGCTCTCTCTGTCGCAATGGTAGGTGGTGGAAGGCGTTATGTGACATCAATGCGTTTTTTTAATTAATATGAAATTGAAATTATATAAATATACATACTGATTTGTCTTTCTTTGGTGTTGTAAAGCAATAGATTTGTCATTCAATGCCTCAAACAAACCTAAGCAAAGGGATTTCATTTCAACAGCAGAACTTCTTCGAAGACCTGTTTTAGAATTGGTATCCAAATATTCTCTGACTGTAATAGAAATTTATCATTTACTAAACAATTATGTAATGTTTAAGATTCATGTACGGAAAAATTTACCTTGCTTTTGCGTCATTACATTTGCAAATCCTCTTTTTATATGGGCTGGATCACCATTGCCTCTATTGTCAAGCAGTGTCTGTCAAAATGCAATTATTTATTATATTATAGAATTAGGGAACTTGGATTTAACTAATTTACTAAAGAATGGGATAACAGATAGTCCCTTTAACCTAATCAAGCACCACAACATATGCGCCATATCAAAATTTGGAATGCATCAAGTTATATAAAAGAAAAATGAAAAGTTACAGCCTAAAGATATCCACCTTTTAGAAGCAACAATTTTTCACTAAATATCTTCTCTTGTGATGAGAGTTGTAAACAATGCCCTAGGGGATTGGTTTAGGAAATGGAGAATAGAAATCAACCCGGCTAAGAGCGCAGCCATGTACTTCACGAGGCGTCTTCAGTCTCCACCTCGTTGCGTCCAACTTCTAGGTACCCCTATTCCATGGGTAACACAAACCAAATACTTAGGTGTCGTATTAGATCCCAAACTCAGCTTCGGCCCTCACGTAGATCAGGTTAGGAACCGGGCGGCCTACGTTATGAGTCGCCTATATCACCTCATTAATAAGAAAAGTAAAATGTCCCTTAGTAATAAGGTGACACTTTACAAAGCAGTTATACGTCCCGTTATGACGTACGCGAGCCCGGTCTTCGCGCATGCCGCCCATAAACATATCCATAGGTTACAAGTAATTCAGAATCGTTTTTTGCGACGAGCCACGGGTGCGCCGTGGTTTGTACGTAATCGTGAGCTCCACGTTGACACAGGGTTACCGACAATAGCCCAATTCTTTAAGCAGGCATCTCGACGGTTTTCGAGACTGCCACCAAACATTCTAACAAACTTCTTGTAAGTGCCGCCACTTATAAGCCTTCCTATACTAAATTCCGTCGCGTCGCCCGGAGGCCGAGACACGTTCTTGACGATCCGGACGACGCGATTACCATTGCACAGGCTAGATCTTTACAAATCTTCAAAGCGTCCATTCGTGACCGTCGGAGGTTGCGAATAATCCTCGCGCGTTATCGCTATTTTATGGGCAGGCCTCACCCCCTAGATGCTAGGAGCGTTGCTGGAGTTTCTTCGGCCACTTCTTCTCCCAGCGCCAACGCTTCCCGAAGTGGCACTTAAAGTTAGTTTAGCTTTCGAATGTCCCTTAGATTATCCGTGAAATAGCAACCGACCGAGTCGTGGTTCGGCCCTCTCGGGCGCCCTCGGATCGGAATGCTTACGCGTAACATAGTAACCGTCAAGCCGAGGTTACCCCCCACCGGGGGGACCCTTGTGTCGAGTTACTAGCAATAGAGGTTCAGGCTAAGCGACCTAAGAGCTATGCCACCTCTCAATCCGGTGAAGCAGTCAAGGCCAGCTTCTCTGGCCAATCTGTGTAGTCCGTCAAAAAAAAAAAAAAATTTTTCCAAACTCCAAGCATATGGCATAGGCTAGTAATGTAGACGCGAGAAGGCAAAAAACTAGTATTAAACTATTAATTATTAGTGAGGAAAATTTTAAAAAATGAATAGCAAATCTAGCATACCTTATATTTGGTTAATGTTCTTTTAACAATTTCTTTTTCTACTTGCAATTGTGTTATACTTTCATGTAGATATTTGTTTTCTGTAACTAATGCATCTATGTCAACAATAGACTTTGGTGGATCCATTTCTGTATCTCTATCCTTTTGTCTATTACAAAGGATGTAACTTATTTGGTGATTCAATCGATGAACTTTGTTTTTATAGTAATCACGGTCAGCAACAAGCTCTTCCTTCTCATCAAGTGTTGTCCGGTAATCTAGCCGAAGTTGTTGGTACTAAAAATATGTAAGGCTATTGGAAATTATTATTATTTTACATTTAATAAAGTGTTTTAATATGTGATAATATAAATGTATCTAAATTAATAATGGTTCAAAGATAATGCTTTGCTGATAATGATAACTAACACTTCTTGGGAAAGCATAAAAAATGCTGAACTAACTTATATCTGAATTTAAGAATTAATATAAAATGATTGATATATCCACCATGATTAAAACCAAATAGCAAGCAATAAAACAATGACTTTCTTACTTGCCTGTATTACTACAAGAAATAAATAAGCAGACTTTTTAAAAGGCACTAATTTAATAAATTTAAAAATGAAGGTAATTGTATTATGCAAATGTAATTACTTTGTTTTGAATTTGCTCTAAGTTTTGTACTAGTTCTTCATAATCTTTTTGTGAAGAATTATGTAGAATTTTTTTATAACCACCATTTTCTTCTATTAATGCTTCCTTCTGCAATTGCCTCCTTAAAACTAAAATGTCACCACTTGCTTCTTCCAATTTACTGCGCAGAGTCTCAACCTAAAAGATCAAATGGATATTAAATATATAGTAGATAGACACAAGGAAAATATTTGAATAGAAATGCTATGTATATACATCATTAAATCTCCATTCACTCCCACATCACTATAAATATATATATATATCCAACATAACTGTTGTTTGAATTGCAATCATAGAAATTTACAGTATTCAAAAAAGTTCTTATAATGGATAAAGAAAATACAAAAGTAACATGGAGACTAGGGTGTAAATGTGGAGGGGTGTTTATTTTCAACTGACTTCAAAAGGATGAGGTTCTCAATTTGTTTGGGCAAACTGATTTTGATTATTTGAAAATTAAATTAATTTCTTCGTCTTAATATTTAAGTCTTAAATATGCATCAAGTATGTGTGCCACAAATAGACAAATAACACAATATCATGCCAACCAATTTCAATGATTCATTTTTTATTGGAAAGGATACACTTCAAGAATATTTTGGTTATGTTCTGAAAAATTCTATTTAATTATATTCGTACGATAATTTGGAAATACACTTACGTTACAATGTTAAATACAATAACATTTGATTTGAAGTTGATTTTTGTTTTGCTCTTAAGTAATAAAAAGAAAAAAGAAGTTAACTTGAAGATCAATGAAAAATTTTTAGTATTATCATTAAAAAGTCATTCTAATGTGCTGTATACTATCTACTAAAGAGTAAAAAATGAGAGTATTTTAGTACCTCTAGTTTTAACATGTTATTGTGTTCTCTGGTTCTAGCTAGTATTTCACCCCCGCTAATATTATTAGTATGTGTAAACCTGTAATTATTGTTCTCCTGGACGCATATTGAATTGCTCTTCTTACATTGTAATTGCTCTACTAATATTTTATATCTGTCTCGTTCCATACTGCATTTGTCTAGTTCCTTGCTCATAATAGCTAAGGCATCAACCTTACTTTGTAATCTGCTTTTCAATACTGAATTCTAAAAGAAACAGTTTTATGTAACTACACTACATTAAATACTATAAAAACTATAAATATAAGAGAAGCCATGGTAATAAATAAGTTATTCTTTACACCATCACAGTATAGTTATAAGACGAGCGACTGCCAAATGTTTCTTAATGAGTCAAAATGTATTAATCATATAATTTTATTTACGATTAACAAATTTGAGCACAAATAAATTAAAAATTAATGTAAGACACTGTTTCTACGAGAAAACTGCTAATAAAATACCTCGACCACATAATCATCGAGCTGCTGATCTTGAAATTGCACTTTAGATTTGGTAAACATTATTTTATGGTGTTTCAAGAAGTAATATTTTTATTACTTCTTGAAACTAAAATATATAATCTAATAACAATCCACACGCACAGCCGACATTACCGAAAAGATGCCAAACGTGAAGTGCTCAGTGCTGCTAAGCTGCTATAGGATTATTTAGTAGACATTAGACCACAGAACACATATACTCGTAGCAGAGTAGATATTAAACTGCATTAGACAAACATTGAAATCACAGTTAGGCGCTCTTAGCACGAACTACAATTGAGTGGAGGAATGAGTTGACTTCTTAATAGTATTACTATATCTTAATTTATTTATTGGGCGACAGATTCAGCAAATATATATTTTTTTTAATTCACCCAGGGTTTACTTAATGCTTGTGATAAGGTTCATCAAATTTGAAATTTTTCTTGCAAAGGTCGCAGGCGCTTCTTTTACATAAGCAAAGTGTAATAAAATACTCACTATACATATTTTTATTATATTACGATTAAGTAAAACAAATTTAAAAATGTTATCCTAATAACTAATCGTTTTACTTTACGTAGTCAAATTCGAGGTGGCTTGTGCTAAAGAGTTTCCGCGTTTTGGTTTTTTTACAAAAATCACTTGTTACAATTTGTGTCTGGAGTATATACTCCCAACTCTTGTAAATAGCTTGCATAAACTAAAAATGAAGATCGGTTACCGATTCCTGTTTCAATCTACCTCACTAAAAAGGGTTTTAGAGCATATTTATTTATTGATTTCGATATGAAAACGCCTACTTAAGAAGTTATTGCTATCTTTAAAAAGAATTAATTTACACATCTTAGATATTAATGGCTAAGGGAATAACTACAAATCGATTTTTATTGTAATCGAGTAGTATCTAATTGTTATTTTTTAACATTATGTTGATCTATATTCACAATTTGTTCACAATCACCAGTGCCAGTGTCAACAACTTGTCAAATTGTGACTCGCGTAAGTGTTACGGTGTTTGCACTTTGCTTTAAGATTGTTAACGTACGAGTTCTTTATATTTTGTCGCAGATGTTCAACAGATTTCCGCCTCGTTTTAATTTTTCGAGTTGTTTCAATGCCATGTTCTGCGGTCAAGATCGTAGGGGTAGGTTTTGTTCATCATAACGCTTGGCGACAATGGCTGCGTCGGGTGCCGAAATTGAAGACTTCTTGAACGGACCTTTAGTTTCATGGGTAAGTGCACAACGGTCTATCATTATAAACTAGCAATAGAATGAACCGTGAGATAATCTTACCCTAACGTTCCAAGTGACTGAACGTATGATTGATTAAACAAAAAATATTTTGTTTTTTGTTAAATCAATCCCATTCAATTACTTGAAGTATATTTTTTAACGTATCCCTATGTTGATTAATAGAAAGTAAGCATATAATATTTATACTAACAGTACTATATGAGATGTGCATTGGAAAAAAAAACTATTATCAATTTTAATAACTACAATAAATATTGATATTAGTTTGTTACTTTTCTGTTTATTATATAATTCAAAAATATACACGTAATTAAAGTCAAACAAATGAAATGCATGTCATTAATTCAAATGTAATTATTTTGCATAACACTGGTTCACAGACCTGACATACATTTACTTTATCTAGAGCTTCTGATTTCTAAATGACTATGATAGTATAATGTATACAGGAGGATGAAGTTGCAACTTTCACAAAAGGAATTTTATTATTCTTAATAGTATATTTCATTAATCATGAATATCATTAAATTCATCATAATCCTGTTACCTAAGTTTTTAAATAAGTACTATTTTATGGGGTCATTTTTTTGCCTGTTTTTTTTTTTAAATAGAGGAGTGTAATGGCAATAGACACAAGAGTGTGCTTTATAATCAAAGTATTTCTTCCCTTAAATTAAGGTGGGATTGGTGTCATAGACTAGCTTTAAAACATAAAGTCAACTAACAAAGTTTCCTTTTTATTTTTGCTTTGTGAAATTCATTTAATATATTAAAAATATTTTCAGCTTAAATCATGCCTTACAAATCCAGAGACTATCAAAGACTATCCATCCCTTTTCAACGGAGATATCTTACATCAGGTTTATCTCCAAATAGATCCAGAACCTTCTTTTCATATCACAAAGTTAACTGGCTTGGAGGATCAAGCATTGATACTGGGTAGAGTAAAAAATTTTGATGCTATAGTAAAGAATGTCAAAAGTTTATATGATGAAGAGTTGGGGATGACTTTGTTGGTTGTACCTGAATGCATATGCTTAGGAAAAGCACCTGAATCAAGAGATGGCTTAGAGAATATGAAGTTACTCTTACTGTTACTACTTGGTGCTGCTGTACAGTGTCCCAATAAAGAAATATTCATTACAAGGATCAAAGAACTTGAAGTAGACTTACAACACAATATTGTAGAATGTATTAAACAGGTATGTACAAATGGTAAATTTATTTATGAAATTTTTAACAGATCTTTGCTTTGGTCATATTTAAATTACAGTAAACACTTTTTAACAATAGTTTTGCATTTGTGACTTGATAGTGGATGGACATAGAGGATTTTGTTTATCCTATTGTATAAATTGATGGCTTTGAAATACTGTTGTTGTAGAATTTTCCATAAACCCAGAAGAACAAAAATATAACATATAAATTAAAAAAATACAATTTATTTCCTATATAGTTGCATAACAGCCATCTACTCGCATAATAATAATTCAATTAAATTCATCAACTACCATGCATTTATAATGTATAATCATTTAACTAATTTAGCCTGAGATATCTATTTGTAACCCGCATAATGAACAAGACATCCATATTAAAATGAAGATACCATTAGCACAACATGTACAGCTTATTTGAATATGCCTAGCATGTTTTGAATGTTAGATTAATATGATGTACATCCAAAAATGTATTTAAATAGGATCAATGATTTTTCTTAAAAGTATAGTATTTAACCTTGACTTCAACTCATTTATTCATGAGTGACAACAAAAGCTAACTTTAAATGTACAAATAAAGATACTTAAAACTCAATATCATTTTTTTTTTTTTTGTTAATGGGGAGGAAATCTTCGAAAAGATACCCCGCCTTCTGGGGGGAAGGCGGCGGTTATGTGAGGTTCTTACCCACTAAAACCTCCCCGGTGGCCCTTTCCTCGGTGCATGACGAGGGGCTCCGGGATCTCCAGTGAAACGCACCGGAGCCCCTCTGCACTGTGCTCAAGGAGAGCACGTCCCGGGGGGGGGAGGTTTCTCCCTCCCCCCCTGTGCCCTCGTAGTGCAAGGCTACACGGGCCAGCCGATGTCGCCTTCTTCCCGGGTCCACCTTAGCGGACGACAAAGGCCCCCACCCTTGTCGCCCAGTGATCCCGACAACTCAATATCAACGCCATACCGCCATGCAACTATGCATGGATCCTTTCCGTTATTTTCGAAGTATTATATTACGTTTCGAAGTATGTTACATAGTTATGGCGTGGTCTATTCCACATTCGTGTTCTTTGCCGTTACAAAATACTTTCCTAGTTTTCGTTTGTCAAAAACCAGCATGTTAATCAATAAAATTCCGTAAGTCCCGCTTATTTTAAAATCGGTTGGTTAGGTAATAATAACGTATGTTCTAACTGAAATATATGTAAGAAGCCATATAAAGACTGAATTTCTAAAACAGGTTAAGTATTAATTAAACAATTAATAGTTAGATTATGGGTTTAAAACTGCAACGTTATGTTTGGCAGGTCATATCCTAAACCATTAGGCATTGCAACTCGCCGTAACCCATGCGACCATAAGCGAATTATCGGTTAACCGTCCAAGCCGAGGTCACCCCCCACCGGGGGGAACCCTTGTGTCGAGTTACTAGCGATAGAGGTTCAGGCTAAGCGACCTAAGAGCTATGCCACCTTTCAATCCGGTGAAACAGTCAAGGCCAGCTTCTCTGGCCAATCTTTGTAGTTCGTCATTAAAAAGAAAAAGCGAATTATTCGATTATAAAACGAATGTACTTAAAGACCACACGATTGAAGTAAAACTTCTTTATCTCTATCTATATGTATGTTTCTGTTTAATTATTTTTAATTTATACGCTAAATACAATATATAAACTTTTCGTAACGCATAGAGCAGCTTACTCCCCAAGTCAAACGAGCGTAAAGAATTTATACTATTATTAACTAATATTAACTATACCTCGTACGTATACGGAATAGCTTACCCAGCGAGTTCATTCATTCGGACGGGGTTTTAAAATAAATACGTTTGATGTCACTTGAGGGTGTAAAAGATGAATCAATGCTACCACTTGTCAGCTTCTATAAATGAAACAGTATCGCGATTAAATACTTAGAAAGCGATTGTACAACCTGAATGCAACCTTTCTCCGTAACTAAAGGGTCGATTTTTCATCGAACTAAATACTAGCATAGCAGTCTCTCTCGACCTCTTTGAAACAAGAGATAAGTAATAGGAATTAAGGTCAGTAAAGCGTTTTAGATCCCACAGTTTCGTTATTTAGGAACTATTATTGTCTTCAACTTTAATTATAATAATGCATATTTAGAGCATAAATATTATTTTAATATCGGGTCTGCGTAATAGAGGTCAGAAGCGTTCGATATTTGTCGGCGACGATAATGGTCAGGGACTTTTAAGAACAAAGATAATCGTCATAGATGTAAAAGTCAGCAATTTGTACTAAATCAATTGGCACATCTATAGAGTTAGTTACAGCATGTGGGGGAGGTAATTATTGGAATCAGGTCTTTGCATGGAGCAATGTTTGCCCTCCATACTGCGACGGTTGAAAGTGGCTGGAAAATGTAAAACGGTAGCGTATATGGTAGAAAGCATTGGGATAATATGTACTATAGAATATGCGATAACCTATTGAAGCGTCAATTGCCTTATTGTTAGAGGTACGGTCTGCGTCTCTCACAAGCTTAAGCTTAGTTGGAATAGTTAATAAGAATGTTCAGCCTTGTAGTTCTGTGCTCCCAAGAATAAGACTACGGTATCCGGTGCTCTCCTTGAGCACAGTGCAGAGGGGCTCCGGTGCGTTCCACGTGAGATCCCGGAGCCCCTCGTCATACACCGAGGAAAGGGCCACTGGGGAGGTTTGAGTGGGTAAGATTTAAGTGGGTTAGTAATGATTATGGAAAAAAAAATTGTTGAAATAAAAATATGCAATAATAGATTGAATAAATCCATATTGATATTTAGAAAGTCTACAATATAACGAATGTAATGTGCGCTGAGTACTCAACGTAAATATGACAGTGCCATTTAAATATTTCTGTCAATCAAGGTCTCCTGTAATAATTCATAGTACACGTTAAACTTAAAGTTACAGCCTTTATTTATATGTCCCAAGGTTGGGCACAGGCCTCCACACAAAGGTCCACGCGGTCGTAGTGCGGATTGACAAACTTCACACGTAGAAATTTTTTTTTCACGACGACGTTTTCCTTTGCACATAAAACTGATACAACAAATTTATTGGTGCCGGCACCGGAGATCGAATTCTGGTTGGTAGCGTAACACTTCACGCAACCGGCCCGACAACGAGCTAAGATGGCTCTCGTTAGTGTATTAGACGTAGTTTTCCGTTTTTAAAGCATAAAGAAAAACTCAACCTAGTTTTTAAATGCACTTTTCACGCGTATCATTTTTAAATCACTTTCCAGGTAACAGATATGCAAACGGTAGTTTTGACTCCAGATGCAATCGATCTCTTCCAATCACCGACGATGTTCAATCACATGCGACGTCTAGCTAAAGAAAGGGACCACTATCTACAGAACTGGGCCACCTTGGTTCTCAACGAGGGATTATGTGAAAGTGAGAGCGATAACAAGAGCAGTAAGAATCCATCAACGCAGAACATTAATCAGACTAACAGCGAAAGCCAACATTTGGCCGTTGAGCTTGCGGATTGGAAAGCACGTCTCCGAAAACAAAGACAGGAATTGTATGTACACTTCTTCTTGTTGCAATATATATGTTCTATATTAGCTTTCCATTGAACTAGATTCCATATAGTGATCCAATCGTCGGGCACTAATTTTAACGAGTGATAATTTGTAGGTCAGAAACTGAGGAACGGAAACTCAAGACAAGCTAGAATTCGAACACCAGAGCATAAGACCGTTATTATTGAACGAATTTTACCAAGCGATTGTTCTACGCTTAATAAGGCCTGAGAAACATAAGTCAACTATTTCACTACTCATCTGAAATCATGTCCTAGGTCGTTTTAGAAAGTTTAAACAAAAGTTGTAAAAACAGTGAAACAAATTTATTATTCATTAGCGTCAATAGCCTAATAGTTTAGGCTACGTTCTGAAAAACGTAAGTTTGTAGATTCGAATCCACCATTTGATTATTGACGTGAACCATCTCCTAGCACAAGCTTAAGTTTAGTTGGAATGGTTAACAAGAATGTTAGTAATACTGCACTACCAGTACTTCTTCTGTCTATGAATGAGCAGGCACGATCGAAGTTTCATGACATGGGAGGAAAACGACGTGAAATCGAGGTAGGTTAGGTTCTGAGTTTCACACATTAAGCGAGGTGGTCAAAGGATGAAGCCCTATTTTAAAGGAAGACTCGGTAGCCTGCACCGAACTCTGGTGTTGGTGAACTTATGACATGAATGAAAAAAGACAAACTAAATCAATCCGTATTGATGTAGTTTGTATTTTTTTGCTTTAATTTTTTTTTTATGCCGAACTACACAGATTTGCCAGAGAAGCGGGTCTTGACTGCTTCACCGGATTGAGAGGTGGCATAGCTCTTAGGTCGCTTAGCCTGAACCTCTGTCGCTAGTAACTCGACACATGGGTCCCTCCGGTGAGGGGTATCTTCGGCTTGGACGGTTACTATGTTACGCGTAAGCATTCCGATCCAAAGGTGCCCGAGAGGGCCGAACCACGACTCGGTCGTTTGCTATTTTACGGATAATCTAAGGGACATTCAAAAGCTAAACTAACTTTGAGTGCCACTTAGGGAAGCGTTGGCGCTGGGAGAAGAAGTAGCCGAAAAAACTCCAGCAACGCTCCTAACATTTAAGGGGTAACATTTCTTTAAACTTACAGATTTCCAACTATACCGAGTTGGTACTCTAAAATTGCCGCTAATAATTACACTGGATTGTGTCACTAGTCGAAACTAACGGCACACGGTTTTGGCCATTTCTTTTTTTAACATAAAACAACTAAGAATTCATTAAAACAACATCACTTTTTATGTTTCAGAGAAGAAAAATCGGAACAACTAGCCGAATGCCGCGAGGAATTAGAACATACAAAATTACTGTTAGCTAAATTACGGTCAGACAGTCAAGAATGGTTTAACGAGGCTCGAAAAGCGTCAGGATATAGAGATGAAGTTGATGCGCTAAGAGAAAAGGCGGAACGATGTGAGAGGTATGGAGATATATTTGTTATACAAACTGGCTTGTTGCCAATATATCCTTTCATATATTAAAAATATCTACATATAAATATCCGAATGATGAGATATATATATATATATAAACTTTTCAGCGGGGTAGGGAGAGACAGCTTTCGATGTCCGCTTTTTAGGTTTTATATGTGACATACTTAACATCAGATGGGATCGTAGTCAAGCACTTGTTTAGAAAGTATAAAAAAATACACCGGACATAAATATTTAGCCAGCGATTTTTGTACTTAAAAAATCAAACAGACAAGGAGTAAAGGAGAGTACTTCTCATTGCTCACGTTGGTTTGATTTGAATTCAATGTTTGTATACTTATCAGTAAAAACGTAACAAAAGTATGAGACAAGTATGTTTATGAATAAAACTCATAAATATACTTGTCTTTTATTAAGGTTTATCATTCCTATTCCTGCAAATCACCAGGAATAGGCACACATCATTGTTAAAGAAATCAGGATGTAGATACATTGTTCACACAGAAATAATCTCCAATCTTATGGCATCTGTCCCTTCCTTAATTCTTCTATCTCTTTAGTTTTATATATAAAAAAGAAATGCTTCTAAACAATTATTGCAATTTGATTCATTCAGTCACAGGTCAGAACTGATGTCTTTAAATCTAATCACATCGACTACGGTTTGTGTCCATTGGGACAAAACACAGTAAATAACAATTTCTTTGTTCATAATCGTTAGATTGGAGCAAGAAATACAAAGGTACCGAGATCGCCTTGCTGACGCAGAGTACTACAAGACTCGGGTAGCGGAACTACGTGAAGATAATAAAGCGCTCATGGACTCAAGAGATGTACTGGAAGAACAATTGCAACGTGCGAGAAAGAGGGCTGAGCAATGTCTGACATTAGAGGCGGCAATGATTAAGTTGAAACGAGAAGCTAATGATATTGCTTTAGTAAGTTTGATTTCTCGAAGTATCTTTATTATATAAATATAAATTATTCATGTACAATTTAATATAATTTTCAACATTTTGATATTGATTTTAATTTTATGTTCACTAGGAAAGAGATTCTGATCAGCATCGAATTCAGGAGCTAATAGAAGAGAATAACCATTTGCAATACATTGCGAGATCTATGCTCAGTGAAAGTAATAATAGTAACTTAGATACGGACAATGAATGCGAGAGCACAATCGAGTCTGGCGAAAATAGTCTATCTGAACAATTAACGAGTAACGCACAAGCTAGAGCTTTAAAACTAGAATTAGAAAACAAAAGACTTCTTTCCACTATAGACAATTTAAGAGAGCAATCTATACTTGAAGGAAGCGACAAAGTTTTAGACTTAGAAAAGGAAAAGAAAAGGTTAACATTGAAATGTGAACAACTTCAAGAAAATTGTAATAGACTGATGCAACAAAATTCAGAGTTAGAAGAAGTGTTCAAAAATGCATTGGAAGAAAATCGAAAATTACAAGATTCCCTAGACAATAAAAAGGCATTTATAGATAGGCAATCGATAGATAGAGAGTCGGAGAAGAATAAATTACAGGACTTCGAAAAACATCTAGAGTCCTTAACGAAAGATAAACAGAGAATTCAAATGTTATGCGACTCTATCCAAAGAAGAGCGGATGATTTGGAAAAATCATTAGATGCTAGAACTAAAGAACTAAACAGCGTAAAACCGGAAGCTGATAAAGCAATGCGACTTATAATTCAAACAGAAGAACTTAAGACAAAATTAACTTACAGCGAAAAGGAAGCACATAACCTTCAAAGGGAAGTATATAAACTAAAGGAGGCTGTAGAGGAAAAAGATGTAGTAATTGATAAAATAACAACGGACATAGAGTTGAAAAATAAAGAAATTGAAAGAATAACTCGAGAATTAGACATAAGCCAGTCGATTGTGACTAGACTACAAGATTTAGAACAAAAAGCACAAGAATTAAAATCCCACAAGAAAATAGATTCTGAAACGATTCAAACACTTCAAAAAGATTTGATATCAGAAAAAGTTAATTGTGACAAGTTTATAAACTGTTTTGAAAAGCTTGGTATAACTGCTTCAGAGATAATATCCAAAGAGTTAAATGTGGAAGAATTACTAGAAAAAATAATAACTAATGTAGATAATGGAGGATTAATACTTGATATTGCTTCTAAAGCGAACATGACTAAATTAGTTCCTAATTATTGCAATCATGAAAAAAATCATGGTATCGATCCTCAAACCGAACAACTCATAGCTACTATTCAAGCAGGTCTAGATCATTATCAAGCAGAAAATGCAAAATTAGAAGTTAACGTTGCCACACTTAATTCACAGAATGGTTCATTGATTTCTCAACAAATGACTTTACAACTTGCAAATAGTCAGTTAGCTGCAGAAAAAGAAGAAATAATAAAACAGCTTGAAGTTTTAAAAGACAAACAAGACAATCTCATGAGAGATCAAGTTGCATTGCAAACACTTCATGAACAATTAAATACGGAATATGAAATGCTACTCAGTGAAAAAGAACCCGTAAAGATTGCAATGAGAGACCTAAAGATCGAAAATCGTGAATTAAGGGAAAAACTATCTAATTATGAAAAGAAATCAGCTGAAGTTGAAATGGAAAGAGAAAACCTAAAAAAGGAGTCGAGAAACTTAACCAACTTAAGAACAGAACATTCTAAATTGAAAGATGACTTCAGGAATCTTTTTACAGTAAGTGGTAGATTAAAAAATGAGTATAAAAATATGCAAGATGAATATAGAAAAATGCGTACTGAAGTTACTCAACTAAAGTTAAAGAACGCAGAATTATCCGGCGAAATCAATACAAAAAGTGAAATAATAACGAGTATGGAACTAGAAATAAGTAAAACCAATCAACACTGCGAAATGCTGATTCAAATGAACAAAAGCTTAGATGCTGACAGACGATCTCTGATGGATCATGTGTCTCAACTTTTAACACAATATCATGAATTATTAGCGCATTCATTAAAAGATAAACAGCATTATCACGAAGAAGAGAAAATGTTTGCGGATAAAGTTAACGCTTTATGTCGTCAAAAAGAAAAATTAGAGGAAAAAATTATGGAACATTATAAAAAGCTGGACAATTGTACACCTAAGAGACGTGGTTTCGGTGCTTCGTTTGTAAAAAGGGTTAGGAAGGCGGGAACCGATTTAATTAACAAGGTACCGTCTCGAAATAACAAGAGAATAGAGGATGAAAATCGATCCAAATCGCAATTGACGTTAGCTGGTTCAGAATCCGGTGAATCGGATCCCGGTAGTCAAGAGTTCGACAAATCTTCGAAAAATTGTGATCAAGATCAAGGTTCTTCTAATCCAAGCGCAGAATCGCCAAGACACAGTTCTGACTCAAGTTATAGTAGGAGGTATGAGGAGATATTTAAGAAACCTGATAATATGGACGGTTCTATCTGTAGTCTCGATCCAAGTAGGTTGCCTGGCACTGAAGGAAATTTCACTAGACGGCTTTCAACTGCTTCAATGCATAGCGGAGGCGGTGATGACGCTCTTATAAGAGCTTCATTGAGAAGAAGACCACATAAAGCAGTGCCTCCTTCACACAGAAATAGCTATCAGGGCCTAGAAGGAGACAGTGGTTTGCCTGCAGGTAATTAAGATCTTAGTTACATAGTCTTTATTTTAATAATAAGCTCTACCTTTTTACTCTAGCACCCTGTTAGGGACAGAGACAGGCTGTCTGCTTTTCACAAAGGTTATTGGATCCCATATGTGACAATAGTGAGTCCACCGGCACATTTTTTAAAGAAATGATTTTTGTATACTTTTTAAGTATTATCTATCAAAAATACCAATGAGGTACAAGCCGACTTGAATTCGAACAGTGACCGATATACATCGATAGTTGTGTCATCCGGCTATCACTGTTAATTATTTATTTCTTTGTCACATAATCACAAGCGCTAAAATATTATTTCATTTTATGGTTAATCTCCAGTATTCTATATTTTTGTTAAAATAAAAATAATTACAGTCGTATCTCGACATAAGAGTTTTATTCGTTCCGTAATCTTGCTCGTATGTCAAATTGCTAGTATCTCAAAAAAAAAAACCCCACTGAAATTAAAATAAAATGCCATTGCCCAAAATGTTTTGTAAATGTACAAAAAGCAAAAAAACGCGAAGCCAACACCAAAAATACTTCAAAAACGAGGGAAATATTCTCATCTTAAAGCGAAATATCACTCATTCGGTGGCTTGTATCTTAAAACATTCATATATTAGGGCACTTGTATATCGATATATCATTGTACATACATGGTGTACTCTGTTTTTAATTTGTAATAAAATATATTTTTCTCATTAGCTTCAACGCCATCACCAGTGTTCGGAACTGCTGGTTCGAGGCGTACCGTGTATTTGGCGGACGATAATCCAGATGTTACTCTTAACGCAAAACCTCAAAGTACTCCCATCAAAGAGAACCCCACATATTTGATCTATAATAGAATATCAACTGTGATTGGAGATGGAGCGTGTCAAACTGGTCATGATAGAACTGCGAGTGAGAACCAACAAGCTGGATCTGATCAACCTCGATCCAGCGTTGAAGAAAATTTACAAGAACATGAGGAGCAACATGGGTCAATGAACCGTAATGAAAAGTCTGAAAACTCGAAGGAATCGGCTATCTGGTATGAATATGGTTGTGTATGATAATAATCTAATATGAGTAGACTTACAATGCCTTGTTTTTAATTAGGAGAGATAAGATGTGAATTATATCAACATGACCGTGACTTTGACAATTATTTTAATATATTAACAATAACAGTATTAGTTAGGCATTTATTTGGAAATTGATTTTTTATTGCGTTCCATAAAAGTTTTTTAGAGATTACAATGAAAATATGTTGAGGCTTATTATTTAATTTTTTATTTGTAAATATGATTTTCAATTTAATATAATTATGATTTAATGGAACCTCTGATAAGTACTTAAAATTTGAGTGCGAGAACGATACAAATTAAATGTTTAAATTATAACACAAAAGTGGAGATATGCATTTAAATTTAAAAGAAAAATATCTTATATGTTTGCTAAACAATTTAAATTCAGTAGTTTACATATAGGAATAAGCCCAAACAATTAAGTGAATGATTTTTAGTGACTGGATGCATCGCAGATTTGGCCATTTTTTAAGAAAAATGCATATTCTGTTTTACAATTAACACTGATAAAAAAGTACTGTTTAAAATTTATTATTAATTACTTTTAGATTCACTTAGTTCTTAATACTGGAACCTCTATTTAGAGTTATTACCCTGACAGGATAACTTGGCTGAAGCTAGTGTTCAGTCAGCCCCTTCAAATGAACTTCTTTTCTCAAGAATTTAACATTTCAGCGTACACATTATAAGTAACATGCATTTACTATATATTTAATTATATATTCACTGGTCACAAACTATTCCTAAGTTAACAACTATAAGTTTCTGTTTGTAGAACTTTATAGAAGTTTCATTAACAGTATTGAATTTGTAACTGTTGAAAATTTTAATACACAGACAAATCTAAAATCCATGAATGTATGGAAATTCGAATATCTTAAGACAATTTTACTTTAAATTATTTTTCTTTTTTTATGTTCATACAATCTTTCATTAAAATTGTGTTGTGACAGTCCTATTTCCATAAGGACTGGTTGTAATAATTTAGTTATTTCTACATGTAATTAACATATGAATATTGCATAACATGAGGTCTGTCTATGTACTTATTCTTTAGCAACAGATTTAACATCACACAAATTTAAGATTGTTTTAAAGTATTTTTTCATAAGTGAAAACTTTGTGTTGTCTATTGACTAATTTAATATTTTACCAAGCATAATTTTGTTATTAAGAGCATTTTATTTAGCGCAGTACAAATGTGTATTTTTAAATATTTTAATTTTACTACGTAACTAGTGTTAGCTGTAAGGGTATTTTAGACGTATTATAAATATATATGGGTTTATATTGACCCTGATATTAATAAACATGACGTATAGAATACACGAGAAGTTTGTCGCCTTTATAATAATCTATGTTATAAGACTGGCATTAGATTGACATTTGCTATTTGTTAACACACTATATGTTATATTTTCATTTCTACTTAGACTGGATAAATGTAATTTATCGTCATTGAAAGTATCAGAAGTTGCCGATGTGATTTTTTAGATTGTGATATTGGTCTTGTCTATGAATTAAATGATATTAACTTGTGATGACAATTAGGACGTTGTAAGTTTACACCCTCTGGTTTCGAAGTTGTTTTGACTCCATAAATTTTCACTTTCCAGTGCCTTTATACTGTATGCGAAAACTGATTAGTAACCTGCAATGGGTGATAAGTTGGTACTAATTTTAGGTGCTTTAAAATTATAGGTTTCTTTACTAATATTTAAATGAACAATCCTTTGCTTGTGCATGTTTGTGTTCAATGGCAGAAAATTCGTACTTACTAAAAGCCTCACCGAATTATATAAATGTAATAGCACTACTTATATTAAAAATAAACGTGAAACACTTAATACATCTTTTATTGTCCTGTTGCAAAAACACAAATTAGTATGATATATGCTTTGGAACTATTTATTTTGTATGAACCTTCAGGAAAAGAAACTCTGGTCTTCTTGGTGGTTCCTGAACTTTTCGACACCTTTTGGTGGTAAGTTAAGTTTTATTTAAGCAGTCGAGGCAATTATTATGTATCTCTTATTACTTCTCAGATATAAACATTTGTTAGCTGGCAACACATGACACCCAGCGATTGTTATACATAATAACTACTTCCAATGATATCTGAGTGATTTACCTGAACCTTATTGTATTTTTAATTCATAATTAATAATTTAGTTCATCTTCACATGAACTTGGCATTGTAAACAATTGTTTAACTTTATTAGTTCTTAATCTGACTTCTAATTAATTTTGTATAACGATTGTGAGGACGCGCAGTTGTGATGGTATTCGTTATAAATAATTCTTTGTACAACGTTATGCTGTCTCAATAAAGCGAGTGTATTAGTTGTTGGACTATTTTATTCCACGAGACCTACAAATTATATATACATATATTATATTATACATTGGTATTTTTAACTTACAAGTGTTGATTGGTTTATTAAGCTAGTCTAGCTTCTTCAATGGTGGTATTGGTCACTGTCAGTAACTAAACTATATAATTTTAATACTATATAAAATTACTGTTCATGTACTTCAAAATTCTGAATAGCACTGCTTTCCTCAGGGTAGAGTACATAAATCACTTAGATGAACTCTACAATCGCTTTGTGGTTGCATTGAACATTTTTTTTGGAGAAATGTAAAAATTCTGTGAGTAACTTTCGCTGATGTACCAGAGAAGCTTGACGCATCAGTGTCACCAGATTTGAGAAGTAACTCTTAGATTACTTATCCTACACCTCTATTGAGATATGATTGGTAACTTTTATCACAAAACTATCAAGATTTTCAAATAGCTTTCAATAGCTGCACTCACAATTAGTTTATTAGAATGATTTGAGGGGTTTCAAAGTAATGGCCAACACTAGCTTAAAGTATTATACTGTTGTTGGAAATATAACCCCCCCCCCCCCCTCCGTCAAGGTACAAATGGAGGTTGCGTATGCACCACAGTGCTTGTGGCATATATCAATTTGTTAGTCTGATAATACTGATAATCTGTTAGTCTGGTCAACACACTGATTATATTCATGATATATACATCCATTTTTAAAGTACCTACAGGGTATTAGGTGACTGCTTAGGAAGTGAAGACAGCCGATAGTACTAATGACCACTTTGATAATGGGACGGAAAAAAATCGATCCTGATTAAAAAAAATCATAGTTTCAAAACATTTTATTAGCATTATTTATGCTCCATCATGTTAGTATAGCTAAATGAAACGATTGGTTTATTAAAAAAAACTGCAATGAAAAAAGTCAAAAACAGCTGATGCTCGGGTCAATGAACTCCGGGGCGCGGAGGAGTGACGGCGCCAAAGAAATGTTAAGAATTCTTTTATGGGTTCTTTGACTTTGTGTTTCATTTCTTTAAACGTGATTTTTTTTTAAATCACGATCGATTTTTTTACGTCATCAAAGATGTCATTAATACTATCGTCTGTCTTCGTTTTCGGAAGCGGTCTCCTAATACCTTGTATTAAAATCTACATACACATTTAAATTTGAGATCTATTTTAATACATCTAAATTGTTAAAACATTTTTCAAATTAGTGAGATCCATTTAAACTGGCTTCAGTCTTGACTTCCCATTGCAGAACTGGATGTGGTTGCAAGGTAACTTTAAAAGGAATTCCTGATACCACTGCCTTGCGTCCTATTTCCACTTTTGGAGGAAGATAGGAAATTACACACTGAAAACAAAGGCTTTATGATTATTGAATACATATTTACAAAAACAGCAATATATATTAACTCCCTTACCTTTGGTTTATTGTTATCTGTTGACATATACCCTATGCACATTGTCTTTGTAGTATGCCCCCACAGCAGTTCACCTTCTCCAATTTGTGGGTTAAACATTAATGCCAATGATCCACCTAATCTTTCTGGTACATCCCACAAAAATGGTGATTCTAGAAAATTTTCTTTTAAGCACTTATCTAGACCTATTGCTGGAGATGGTGCCAATAAGCTTTCTGCTGTATTTTTTGCTAATTGTGTACGTATTAAGTGTTCCCCACAGCCAGATGTACAAGCTGCTACTGATGGTTTTACACCATCTTGGCTCATCATAGCCCACACACCACTACCAAAAGAGGCAGCCTGACCAACCCGACCTTCATGCTTCAATGACACCCCACCTGAACTTGCACCAGAGGCAACAACACCATTTGAATCTACACAGATTGCACCAACAGTGTCCAAAGGGCTAAACTTAATTTCATTTTGAAGGGAGTATTTCTTTAATTTCCGCTTACAATGTTTATAGTTACGGAAAGCTCGAGCTGAGATCATTTTCTTACTGTCAACTATTTCTAGTCCCATTCGTTCTGCCCATGTCTTGGCTCCTTGGCCCGTGAGAATGCATGGAGGTACCCTTCCTAAAGATAGACTTTCACATTGTTTAAGGCATAAGTGTTTTGCCAATGTGATGGGATTCCAAACGTTTGAGACAGCACCACAAGCTCCAAAGTGGAGAGTTTGACCATTCATTATAGAAGCATCACATTCCACTAATCCTTCCCAGCTTAAGTTTGATCCATAGCCTGCATTTGTAAGTGAGCTATTCTCTAATTCTGAAAACATATTTGAACTTAAATAAATATTTTATATTTATGAAGTATGCTGACTTCGAAAAGACAGTTATTTCAACAAAGTATGGAAAGATATACGAGGAAAATTAATGGGTGTCTTATGTGAGTAGTAAATAAATTTGGGAGAAGCAAGAAAGATGTGCTAAGAATGCAAAATGCTAATGTGTCAATTCATCATGTGTATCGTCACTATATTTGGTGACAACACAAGCATCAATCATTCATATTTTATTGGATAACTGATATGATTACCAATTTTAGGATTCTTTTGTTGTTTCAATTGTTAGTTAAGTTAAAGACTTGTAATTTCTTACTGTACATACCAATTATAGCTTTTTCAACAGCATCTACTGCATTACCACCCTGTCTTAATGCTTCTACAGCCTTTCTACAGGCTGCATAGCAAGTTTTTTGGTATTCCTTTTTTAATAAATCACTATGATAACCTGCACCTGGAAATGGAAGTGTTTGTAATTGTAGAAATTGAAACTGCAAAGATAGAATTAATAAATTAGTTCTACACAATCATGTGTAAAACTAATTTAAATTTCAGAAGGTGAACGATAGTTAATCATAGTTGTAACCTTCATTTTTGAATACACTGAAACCCACTAGCTAACACTATTCAAAATGCATGAAGTTAACTAGAGATGCTTACCACAATGTACTGCTATGAAACCGTTCATTGTTTTATAAAGACATCAATTTGTAGTACTCATCACAAAAACCTTTACAAACTAAATGATTAATAGGACTGACGTATTTGTAAGAAGAATTATTTTAAAAAAGTCTATATTTCTATTTTCCATACATCGAAATGAAGTTATGACTATGACACTACTTTAAGTCCATATTCGGTACCAACTTCACAAACAAACAAGATGGTGGAATACCAGGACTACCATAATAAACAAATACTACAAGAAATAACATATTGCATCTATAATTAGTTGGACTCTGGACATTTTCGGATATAGAAATAGCGTTATAGAAAAAAATGGCGCGGGGACTCATGGGGGGATCTGTGGCGGCTTGATTATGCCACATTACCCAAAGATCATCTAACTTACATTTTCATCTTAGACGTAAGAAATATGTGTTTTAAAAAAGACTTGGCTTACAGGTCTTGTTACCAAGCCATAAAATATTTATCATGAACATTTTCGTTCTCGTATAATATTATTAGCTCTCGCGTTTTTTAAACACAGCAGAGTGCAATTTATTATCTGTGATATATTGCCTTGTTTTTTGTTTTGTATGCAGATATACCTGCCCGTACCGCATGGTAACAGCTTGTAAAATATTAACCTCTCAACTGTGCAAAGTCCGCTGAGCGGACTTTGCAGTTATTCGATTTCTGTGTCGCGTCCGCTCAGCGGACTTTGCAGTTATTCGATTTCTGTGTCGCGTCCGCTCAGCGGACTTGTCGTAGATGTGTATTTAACGGCCGTTTTCTTTTTAATAAATTACATAAATAAATCTTGATTATATAAATAAAAACAAAATTACATAAATAAATCTTGTTGGAATATAAAACAATTGTAATCTTATATAATTCCAAAAAGGCTAAGAGAAAATCGGGTTTTTCTAAATCTAGACTGAATAAATACCCCATCTGTGTAAAGTCCGCTCAGAGGACACACAGATTAGCTAGATTCTAATTTTGACGTGTCACAAATGACAGGTTTTGTAATTTTGACGTTACACTGACGAGAGGTTAATTGTAATATTATGTAATTTTGGATTTGTAAAATAGATCTTATACAAATTAAACCCAAATTTAGATCAATTTCTAGATGATAGCTAGATAGATATGATATCAATATACATCATATTGTTCATCTACCGTTTTCTAGTGAAGGATATCAGTTCAATTGGTCCTCCGACCAATAAAAATGATTAATTGTTACAACAAATTGTTAATTTGTCTTTGCACAAGCGTCTGCATGTCCACCGTTCTTAGATAATCCAGAAACGGTATAGGCGTTGTTTGCCTCAGATAGGTATGTAGGTCTATATTGCGTAAGCACTACGGTAGCCTTGGAACAACGCACAAACGTACTCAAGGGCGGCGTAACGCTTTGTCTATTTTGGTAACTACCTTTACGCACCCGACTTTTTTGATAGTGACTGCCACTTCTAAAAGGGTTACCATAACATTACCTCCATATCACAAGTACATTTTGCTCTATAAATTATGAAAGTAGTGTTAGAGTCTCTTTTGCCAGAAGTGGCAGTACTGTTCGACTCACTCATGGACTCGGTATCTTATCACAGAGAAGTTCACCCAGAATAATGGCCTTTGATTAGATTCTCTCTAGGAGATTGTTACACTTACAGAAGGAGTTTTAAGTATTAGACCATTGTAAGAGCTTTTCCATCTATCAATTCAGTAAATTCATAAATGTGTTAAATTGGCAAGCATAATAAACAATACAAACATATTATAAGAGCATAATTATATTCTGGGTTTGAAAAAGTTTAGTTCCAAAATTAAGACACATTATCATTTCAGTAGATGATACTGAAAAAAGGATAATAATTAAACAAACTTCATTTTATTTCGGTATTTTCCCATTTAATAACAAATGTGAAACTACTTAAAAGATTGATAAATTAAAAGCTGTGTTGTTGTTTTTGTAAAAGTCACTTTGTTTTATATTCCTTACTAATGTTTTAAAATATAGGTCAGTGTTCATTACTTTATATAAACTTGATGAAAATTCAACATTAACCAAATTCGAAAATAGTTATTAATTTTCATTCTGGTTTACAAAAACTAAACTAATACAATAAGCTACACATGAAAAAAAAAATAACAATAATGTTCCATATCTTTTATTATGCTTTATAGAACTATTTAATTTGTTAAAAAAATAAATATTTGGGATGTTAAAACAGTTCAGTCTATTTAAAATTATTATAGTTTGTAATATACATATTTCAATATTATTATATTTACTATTTTGTATTTAAAATTTACAAATAAGTATTATTTTAGAGATTTTCCTGCAGTCATCATAACACCAACAACAAGAGCTGTAACAGTTAAACCTTGGGCAACAATTCTCATTCGCATCATCTGCTGGGATAACTGTCTTCTTCCTGTTCTAAAACACCATAGGCCATAGGACAACGCTCCAGCAGTGGCTAAGCAACCTAAAAATTAATTATATAATAAAAATATACTCATTTTCAAAATATAGCGCAACAGTAAGATGTTGTGTTAAAAAGTCTATTAACACATCTAAAAGTAGAATGATAGTTTATAAAAAAATATTGTACCGATGGGAACAAAAGGATTTTCGCTAAACTTTCGAACAAATTTTTCCTTCGTTGTTTCAATATGTTGCCCGGTACCCATTTCTCGACGTAGTTGAATCCAGTCTAAATCTGTCGGTTCTTCATTTTTCTTGTCCATTTTTAATTCTGATTATAATTTAAATACGAATATATAAATGAATTGTAGTAAAATCTAACATAAAATACATTAGGGTTAGACTGGAAAGAAAAATTGGTTAGATGTTAGAATAAGTATACCAAAGTATACATTACAAGTTTCAAGAAACATTTGACACTGACAGTCGTCAGATGATAGTCCTTTTTTCCCAGAAACAATACATTTATAAAAAACTAATGACATTAGGTAATAAACGCTATTTGCAATTATAAGGAATAATATGCTTCTTTTAATTAAAATTTATAATAATATATATAGGTCTTAACTGTGTAAGTCTTATACTTATATGGATAGAGGGGTGTGATAGGAATTAAAAAAATTGACATTTTAAAATGAATGTTAATTTTTTACCGACTTCACAAAAGGAGAAAGCTCTGCAATTTTTATGTTTGTGCACTAAAATTTACCTTTACAATGGTAGCCACACATTTATTCATTTTGTCATTCGTCCAAAAAGCAAAAAAGTTTTAAATTTGCCTCGTAGTCATCGTCTTACATTAAAAGTTGTCTAAATGATAATATCCAACAATAATATTATATTTTATCAAAATACAATATTTACGATTAAATAATACATTATTCTTCATTACCGCTTGAGGACCGGCGGCAATACTTGGTAATGGCCGATCACTACAAAAAGATTCCTTTGCTTTAGGAATTGGTTACTTTGTTTGTTGCAACAAGTCGCGCCATACCTGGTGTTATAGAACTTCATGGGCTGTCGTAATCACTATACATTAGATGTGATTTCGTTTGTTGAACAATTGCTCGTTTGCTCTTTCCATCTTCTTCCTACTCCTTAAAAATTCAGACAATGATATGGTAACACATCTATTTGCTTATGGGTGTTTTTGTCTTTTCCATTTTCGTTTACAGGTTTCGGTTTCTGTTTAGGACAAGTTTTCTTTTGTTGTGGTGGTTAAAGATTGTTTCACAATGATTTTTCAATACATTTCAGTTAAGCGTATTGCTAATGTAAGTTATCATATCTTTTTTGTACGTTTAATTTTATTTCTCATGTACTCATTATAATAATGGAGTATTGCGATATGTGTTTTTTACATAAGTAATTTCACATGCTCTTAAACATCTATTCCGTGCAGTGGTGATTAACAAGGAATTTGATACTAGAAAACAAATCGCAGTAATCGGTTGATATTTATTTCAATCTACTTTTCCGTTTTGCATTTTTCAGCCAAAAACAGCCAAAAAATTCATTAACCGAATGTTCAGTAGCTTAATCCTTGAGCATTCTTGTTTATTTTTACTTTTATGCATTTGGCTTCAGATACATAAACAAACCTTTAAATATTTGTATATGAATTCAATTAATTTAATTAATATTTTAAGTTATAGCCAATAAGGTGGTTATTTAGATGACATCCGAACGTACTGCTTATAACCTTTATAATATTAGAACAATGTTTCCATCACTATTGTTATATATTTCCCTAGTGAATGCAGCTGTATATGATGCATAGATTATTTTTTCATGTTGTTATGTCATGGTTTGTCTTTTTCAGATGGCTGCATCATCACGTTGTAAGAAGTCTATTGAGTCCCAAACAGTGTCTTGAGCTGTAAATTTTGTTTATTCATTAAATATTTTATAATAAGCTAATTTGTATACAATAGCACAGTTTTCGTTAGGTTTTCTTTATGTTGGTAATAAATTTGTTCTTATCTTTTCTGCTCATGATAAAACTTATATTTTAATCAGTTTAGTTAAATATATTGTGTCTGTGTAAGTGGTAGCACATTATATTCACCGATTGAGTTTCAAAGAATTTAAACTTTTTAAATATCCACTACATCAAAATGGCATCTAGTGATCCAGAACTTAGGGATGGGCTTACTTTACCAGCTTGGATGAAGTCTAGACCAACCAAGTAAGTATTTGATATGAAAAATAACATATAATGTGTGCTTCATTCTTATTCATCTTTATTTTTTAATGAGTTTGATGACACCAATCAAGTATTTGGTACTTCAAGTTCAATTGAATAAAATTGCAGCCCATATATGTCTCAGTGCTAGCCAAAGTTCTTTTTAAAATCTATCTGATATAGATATCATGCACTGAATCTTTTACTGTATTTTTTTTTATTGCGAAATTTATTTTTAAAATAAAAATTTAAATTTAGTTTAATTATAAAGGAAGTAATTTAATTGGAGATCAAATTATATTAGTAGCTTACTACAAAACCAAAGAAAATGGCCAGTAAGATGAAATGGCTCATGTTTGACATTAGTAAACATATTTTTTAATCTAGGTACTAAATCCGAGTTATATTTATATTAGTATAGTTTAATATTAGTAGTATAATAGTAACATTATTACTTATGACCTCATTACTTTTATAGCTAACTTCGTGCATGTTTGGATATGAATTGTCAATAATCACTGCTCATTTGAGGCCGGTGTTAAATATTAAATTTCCAGAGGGGTCAGTTTTCAATACTGAGTCCCTATGTATGTAGAAATAGCACTATTATGTGGAGAGATACCTATTTGGTGTTTATTTAATGACAATCTGAAAGAAACACTCTGACAAAGCATTTAAGTCACGTGGGACTAGCTAAACAATTATAAAACCTTTTTAACAATTATTTTCTCCTTTTTTTATTAATACAGCTGTTTTCTTGCATTTTTTATATTTATAGCTAATGATTGGAAAAATTGTTTATTTTACTATTTCTCCGTCAATTATAATGTGTGATGTGTTTCATGTTTGTTTCACAGTACCTAATTTTTTTTTCTAATGATATTTGATATAATCCAACACAACACACTTGTTTTACGCATCATTGTTACACACTTGTTGTAAAAATTGGTTTGGCAGACCCTTTTACTCGGTTCAATTAGATTACAAGAAATTCTATTAACATTATTATTGCCACTTAGGAAATAGTGTCACCATTGAGAATTGGCAGAAGAAAATTAATGCTTTTGTATTTTATCCGAATGCCCACGTTTGATGCAGTGGAAACGCAAACAGATATTTACCACCCTCTACCAATTATTTAGCTAATCATCGAGGATGGGCTTTGTTTGTTGTAGGTTGCAGTACTTCATCCCTATCCCCTGCCTGTCGTACAAGGTGAATAAAAGGGGCCTCGGGTTCACTGGGCGACAAGGGTGGGGGCCTGCGTCGTCCACCAAAGTGGACCCGGGAAGAAGGCGACACCGGCTGGCCCGTGTCGCCTGCGCTGCGAGGGTACAGGGGTGGGAGGTAGTAACCTTCTCCCCCCGGGACGTGCTCTCCTTGATCACAGTGTAGAGGGGCTCCGGTGCTTTCCACGTTGAGATCCCGTAGCCCCTCGTCATGCACTGAGGAAAGGGCCACCGGGGAGGTTTTAGTGGGTAAGAACCCCACATAACCGCCGCCTTCCCCCCAGAAAGCGGGGTATCTTTCTGAAGATTTCCTCCCCGTAAAAAAAAAAAAAAGGTTGCAGTACTTACAATCCCATTCCTGGGCTGCCAGTGAACAATCAGTGAATGTGTGTTAAAGCATTCCAATAAACTCTATTCTTTTCGCCTTGAGGACTTGTATGTGTATGGTTGTATTTTATGTAAACATAAATGCAATGCATTCAGTACATATTACACAACCATATATCATTCGTCATGTGCATTCTTATTGTTTGCGGAATTATGTAAATATACTATACAAGACCATTAATTCCTTGTTATTGCATCTTCACAATTCCGATTTATATTGAATTATACTATCTAACGTTTTCCTTCGTAAAATGCTAGTGGTATAGATTTTATGTTCAAGAAATCGTTAGTAAAACTGTCGAGATATATGTCAGTTACGCCATATTCTAATCGTGATAATACGAAGGCCGACGGCTTCGCTTGAAGGAATGCCGGTGTATGTAGCTGCTCTGTTTTAGTCTTTAGCAATCTACGAGTAAGTCAATTATTTTGAAAGTATTGTTTAGCCTTGTTGCCCGCCCTTACCCGTGATGTGTTTATTCAATTTGTTGGCATTGCACTTGCGCTAATGTTGCGAAAGTGCCAAAAGTTTCTCATGTTTTGAAATTATTCTCCTAATGCATTTTATCTAGGGAACTTCTTTTGTATTGTGAAATGCAACGATTGATGTGACCATTGACTAGTAAAGTCATTTTGAATAAAACAAATTATAGGAATTTCATTGCGGTTTAATTTGATATTAATTTTTATTTGCAATTTCCCGACGTCGAATACTTATAGAGCAATATATAAGTCATACTTACACTTTATAAATGGACACGGCGGAGAATGAGGTCGCTGTCGGTTGCCATTTGATTTCAATTAATTAAATTAAGCTTATTTATATCTACGCATCCCTTGTTATCCCGTAGCGTTATGCTTTCTTTGAAATTTAATTTTCTTAATCACAATCTTAATATTGAGGCATTGGCAATTTGGCAATACAGTTGTCATGTAATTCTTCTGATTGTTAAGCAGTCAAAGCCAGCCTCTCTGGCCAATCCGTGTAGTTCGTCAGTTAAAAAAAATCTTCTGATTAATTCTCTATAGATCTAATTCGAGTCAGCTATGTGCCCTTTTAAATCTGCAATGTTACGTTGTTTATTCAATATGTAACATTTGCATTAATATACGACGTATAAGATTTCTATTAGCTTCGTGTAGCTCCTGTTTTTTCCTATATGTACTGAAATTGTTTTGTAGTTATTTTAAAGGGAGCTTCCGTTTAGGATTAACGTATTGAAATACAAATACAAATACTTTATTCAAAAATTTCCTTACAAATAGACGAACTCCTGACTCCTGAACTAGGAGTTAAACCTGTATCTCAGGAATCAGTGCCCTCTCCCACTGCGTTACATCAATTTCATTTCAAATTTAATTTAACAAACAAAGAAAGGTATATTGATTTAGCAGTGATATAAAAGATTTAAAAGAAAAATTAAATAAATATTCGTATATAAATAAGTAAATGTGGAGTGTGTGTGTGTGTAAGATGTGTGGTATTTAATTTTAAGCATAATTTCTTCCGTCTGCTTATAATCGAGCGACAACAGCCAGTTTTAATTTTGGCTTTCATTTTATATGTGTTCTGTGGATGAAAGTTTAAGATCTTGTTAATTTTATTATAAAGATGGATAGCAAGATAGCCATGTTGTCTTTTAGCGAAAGATGTTCGGACAAGGCATGGGGCTAAGACGTTCGTAGGACGAAATCGGTTACTTTACTTCCAGCAGATATGTAAAAAGTGTAATCAACACTGGTGTTATTAGAAAATCGAATTCTAACGACTCTTTAATAATAACAAAGGGTAGATAGAGGTAGCAATCGATATTTTTTTTTTACTAAGCTTAAGAAACCGAGCCATCGGTATACACCAGGCGAAAGTTCCATAATCCGAAAAATATTTATTTTTTAAACTCCATAGCACTCTTGCTGGGGCCACGGCTACATCATAAACACTCCTCGTTGCCTTCTTAACAGGCCACTTTTACGGCGAGCCCAAACCCATGTATAAATTAAATAAAAAAAAATATAAACACTACCTGTAAATTGTACAAATATGACTGCGATTGTGCATTTCGTTGTAGACCAGGCGTTGTAGGTATTTTTTGTAAGAATCAGAATAAAAGAAGCTCGTGAGAATCTAATGCACTATCGAGAGTCGATATATGAGATATATGACGATACATTAGTGATGCAAATTCCTTTAATCATTAAGTAATAACAGTGAGATAATTATTGTTATATGATAGTGCTAGATAAGTTTGTTTGTAAAACATTATTTAATAATATTGCGCTTATAATTGTTTGAAAATTAATAACAATATTGTGATATATTGTGACTTTACACTACTCATATTTACACGAAATTATTTATTGAATAAAACTTACGTTATGATATACCCTACAACAATTAATGACAACAGATTTTTTTTATGACGAACTACACAGATTGACCAGAGAAGCTGGCCTTGACTGCTTCATATCATGCATAGCTCGTAGGTCGCTTAGCTTGAACCTCTATCGCCAGTAACTCGACACAAGGGTCCCCCCGGCGAGGGGTAACCTCTGCTCGGACGGTTATTATGTTACGCGTAAGCATTCTGATCCGAGGGCACCCGAGAGGGCCGTGACAACAGATGTATATAGTAGTAAAAAGGATACTAATTTTTTTGGTACTTTACGAAGCATTGGCGCTAGGATAAGAGTCAGAAGAAACTTCAGCAATCCTCCTATCATGAATAGTTGTCGCTGATTTTCCACCTACAGGTGTCGAAATAGGGCAGTGCGTAGTCGTCGTGAAAGTTGTCGGTGTCGAAAAGGCAAGAAGAAATTGATATTCATTTATTTTATTTATTTAATAAGGTTTTTCAACAGTAAGTACAATTATACTGTACTCATTTAATATACCCACAAATACCTTGTAATTGCCTTACTAATTAAAGGAAAACACAGCATTCACAAATACATACAACGTAAACAACACTACTTAACTAACAAAAGAAATAAATAGTTATGTTTTTGTTTAAAAAAGTAAAAAAAAACGTTAAATTTTAGGGCCTAGGTTAGTTACAAATTTATATTATTTTGGTGGAGAAAATAATTTTTTAATCCTATTTAAAGACTGACGTCTGTGAATATCTGTGTCCGCTAAATCAATGTCACTGTAATCCCTATAAATAGAGTACATCCGGTACAAAGGACAGTGTGCCTTCAGGTTCGATCTATGTTAGCTAGGAAGAGCTTAATATTTTTAAGTCTTTGACGTCTATTGGGATAACGTTCCCAACTTATATTGAGAGGGGTGTAGGCTACGCATAGTTACGACTTTACGCAGGTACTCGATTATGGGTTTGTTGCTGTAGTTCGGTATGTATGTATAGAGCTGCGACCTTAGCGCATAGAAACCGCTCAAAATAGCAGTCAACTACATACAGACACGACTTTGTATTATTAGCATTGCTATCAATTGTTCAATAGATATAGATATCTGTTTTGAAATTGAAAAAGAATTATTGACGTCATCGGCGATCAATCTACATAGATACGTCACTTTACTGGCAATCACTCAATCATGTTAAATGTCCGTGACTCCCGCTGCACGAGGTAAATAGAAACGATACGTATGTTTATTATGTTACTATTGTAGAAATAACAAACAAATGTAACATTTGTTTACTGTGGTTGTGTTTGTTTGATGTACGTATTATTTACTATAATATGATTTTCATTAGCATACTCCCGTCATGGGTTTAACCATCTATTTTTAAATAATGTTACCAAAACAAACAACGTTATTCTCAACCTTTAAGAGTCCAAATATTAATGAAACCAGCAACAACTTTTTAAATCCATGAGATTTAAAATTAATCCGCTTATGTTTAAGAAATCTGATTAAAAGATATCGTTTATCGCGGGTTTTATATCGACTATTAAAATAAAGAAAATTACTTTGCATCTAGGTACATTTCTATGACAGTCCGAAGAGACAAGAGAGTAAGATTTGAGACCAGAATGATGAGATTGAAGAAAATTTTGAAGTCGGAATGTCCTAGACGGCGTACTTATCGACGAATATGCATAATGAGTCAAGTTTCATTTTGCATGAAAACTGACTATCTTACTCGAAGGACCAAAACACAGCTCAATTGCTTCAATCGGATTCCAAAGACGTTAGAAATGAATGACTTCCAGGTGTAACGTTCTCGTGTCTATTTTTGCTATTAGAATAGCTCAAATTACTAGCTAGCGTCAGGTCTTCACATAAGCAATTGTTTGTGGATCTATCTAAATATAATGCGAAGCCGTATTTAATCTTATCTAAAGATTAGCGTGATTTTGATATGGAACTTTCTACTCTTGAACATTTCTATTAAATGAGATCAGAAGTTGTTTGAATAAATACTTAGCGAGTCGTTCTATAGCAGATTTATAAATTTCGTCAATTTATTATTATCGTAATGAATTCTCGTACCAAATCGTGCACTGATATGAATATACATTCAGAAGAAGATTGGTAATATTTTAATACTAGTATCATTACATAAGTGTTGTAAAATGTTATAAAATATAAAGCCATCAAATAAATCTGTATTCATTATCTCGGTTTTTCCGATATAGACGACGTTGATAACAGAATATTTATTTGTATTGCCAATTAAAATGGTTATAGTTGAAATTAATATTTTCTTTTTTAAAACAATTCTTTTTCATCAAAATAGATAACTTTCTGGTTACTAAGCTTAAACTTCTACTAGTGTTTAGATATACCTATTTAGAATAGGTTTTAAGATTCTGTTATCGTGTTAAGAATGTTAAATATGTAAAATTAAAAAAATATTTTTCAGATGAAAATAATGTCTGACCGCTGTAAAAGAACTTTCGTTTCACAAACATTACCATAAATCAATTTAGGCTATGACATTTTTTTTACATACGTTTCGGATTTTAAAAAGTTCCAGTTTACGATATTTGAATCCCAGAAGGCTTCTACCAATGAGTTTCCGTTTTACGTTACTTAAGTAGAAAATGATCACATATGGAATCGAATGGGCTCGGTGAAAAAATCTAATAAAAGGTTTTAAGGAATTAAGAGCTCACGATTCAGATTTAAAATGAATGTCAAGTTCAAAATCGCGTACGATAAGTTTTTGTTCTTCAATTGCCTTTCCATTATTGAAGGTCCGGCAGTCAGTTTGTTGTCTTCCTTAGTCATGACTTCTTCATTCTTTATCCGTCTTTTTCATGCTTTTAATATTATTAGTTGCAGTAAGCGATACCTATCATGTCGTAACATATGGCCTCGGTTTGAAATTTTCGTTGTTGTAAAAAAGCACATAAAAGCGACAATAGTATTTATTAGTTGCCATTTTGAATTATGATAAAATGTGTTCACAGACAATGACGGATCGCCATCACGAATGTGACATATAAATACACTCGTGTAAAATGAATGCTAAATTATTAGTATTTCTAATATGAACAGGACACACGCAAATGTAATCATAAAACCGAATTGATGTGACATTACTATGCCCTTGAAACAACATTTCCAAACATACCTACTCCGAGCGTGAGTACATTATGTTTAGAAGAATTCATAGAAATAAACTATAAAATTTTACAGGATTTAACTGCAATAGAATCTATAAAATAATTTTACTAAATTTGTGAATCTAAATTTTACTAATACCAAGAAAGTGTCTTGTAACTTGTTCTGACAATCTATCAGTATTTATTCATGCACTAAGCAGCCTTATAACAAATGTAAGCGATGAATGTTTTATTAAATTAGCAGGCAATTAGGTAGCCTCTATAGTGTTACCCTGTTTTTTTACAGGTGGTACGGCAAAGGTTTTGAGGTCGCTTACGTAGCTTAGCGTGAACTTCTTTTGGTAGAACCTCGGTAGCAAGGGTCCTCGGCAATTTATTAATATCATATAATGCATAAGAATGTTCTAGAAGGTCTTTGTCAAAGGATTGTGTGAACTTATAATGTCACACGTCATCATCAGAATGTTTTTATCGATGTTATTCGTACAGAGTGGCGTGCGATTATCGCAATGTCAATATTATTCGTTACGTTGAGATTACGAGCTCTTTACCCTCTCCCCACCCACGTCGGGTTATCGTTCTTTGTTTAATCAAACTCTATTTTTGTATAATGTTTTATGATAGGTGCATGGTTTGATAATATTGTGTTACTATGTAATATACGTGAGGCTTGTTAGCTTTAGTTTTTTTCGACTTGCAATTTAAAGTCACAAGTTTTTTGGTACATTATCTATTTTTTGCGTGTACTACTATGTTCTGGTTTGATGGGCGCTGTAATAAAGTCTCGAGTTGCCAAGCGCAAGCTGGAGCGTAAAGCACAATACAATGAAGTCTTTTGGAGCAGCTGTAATCCGAAGAATCTGATTGAGGCTATGTAATGCCTGGCCCTCGAGTCAGTATGATATCGTGCATAGGGTATTGCCTTAAAGCTCAATTTTACCTCAAGTTACTCATAATATGGCTCTACGCTGAGCTATATATAACAACTGTATCAGGATTACGAGTTCTTAGTTAGCACAATAATTATTATTGCCAAAAAATGTCTATAACTTAATGTATCGCAGAATAATAGCTACGGTTGAACTGTGGAAAAATTGATGTAGGTGTGTGACCAAATCAACTAACAGGCTATCGTGACGAATTACATTGGTCCCATGGAATGACGTAATAAGTATAGTTGCAGTGGAATAACTGTTACTCACTTAATTTGAAGCATTTATTGCTTGTACGAAACAGATAGAAACGGTTGAAAGACAATTTGAAGTGGAGGTCATAATGATTGTTTTCTATCACCACTCATTGGTATGTATAATACACTCAGTATTGAAATTGCAAAATAATGCGAGTCACGATTACTCCTGACAATATGTTACTTGTTTTTGTAGATCCAATGGATCAATTTATTTGCTTACAAAGAAATATGTCTCTTATTTAGAGCAGAATATTCTCTCACTGAAATGCAGCAGGAATTCCAATATTGTTGCCCCTCGTAACGCAGGCATTTAACGACTCAAGAACCTTCGTACGAGGTATATAATCGGTCCAATACCATCCATATTTGCGAATATCCAGGTTTTGGCTTCTACGAGAAGAAATACTATGTGTAGCAGAGTCCCATCTTATGAACTAATTGCAAAGCAACGATTTCCATATGTAGCTAAAACTATGCATGGAAGTCGTTACTATGCTTTTAATTCGTTGAAATATTTAATTCAAAGTTGATACTTGCCTAGCCAATTCCGTCCTATAGATGGTGTTTTTTTTAAATATTATTTACATAAATATTCAAAGGAGTCCTAAAGCGTGTAAATTGATTTTTTTCACATGTAAAATGAAAAAATATCTCATTTCTATAGAGATTTTCTTATAAATTTCCCATTGTTCTAGGAAATCGATAATTTAACGATGCATTGTAGTTTCTAGTGTTACGTGTAGTGTAAATTGTCCTGATTGTTCATACAATGGTTTGAAATTATTTATCCAGTTCTATTTTATGTATGTCGTATGTGTGTAATGTTTGTCTCTGCTATTGCTGAGAACACATCTGGGTCGCGCTTGCCAAAATATATTTAGATCGCGTTCTCAACGCTGTTTTCGTTTATATAAATTATAGCTTGCAACTGTATTGCATTGCTACGTGCGTGCAAATCTGGTTTTGTCTCACAAAGGATTCCTCGTGAGTGTAAAAAGTGCGGACTAGTTTTCTGGGTATCCTCGAGCTGTCTTTGACCTTTGCTTACGTGTTCTCGTTCGGTCATGTGCTTTCTGCCGGGGGCTTGTGCTCGCGCGTCGATCTGATTGGACCACGCCCGGTGACGTCACATCGTGTTATTTTCACACACGATTTCGCAGCTCACTCGTAATGTTATCTTGATAACACTAAGCGCCTCTACATCATTTAGTGTCTACTGTATAAAAGGCAAACGCGGCCTATAAACGTTTTTAGTTCGCGATAAGTTTTTGTAGGCAACGCCATCTTTAATTTTACAGCCACTTCCCTCTAGTGTCGATTCGCCTTTAATAAAAACTAATCGGTTCACATTGTATTATTTAATCAAAATCATAAAATGTTGAAAAGAAGGAACATTCTAGTACAATGCAATAATTTGTTCTCGTAAGTTTTTGTATAGTAACTACATTTAAATATTTAAATATTTTTTGCGATTATTTCTTACATCATCACTTTGATGTGTCGATAAAATACACTCAGTAATTATTGATTTCAAACTTTAATTCAATTGAATACATTTTGTTCTCAGGGAATACGAACCATTCGCAGCCTCTCCCCCGGCTCCTGAAGATTCATTCTTCTACATACGATATCCTAAAACAGATGTATTATTCGGTAAACCGAAAGTGAGCGACATTCCGACACTGATGAATGATCAGCAAAAGGAGCTGGCAGCTAAAGCGGCATACAACACTATTACAGAGAAGGACTGGTCCAAACACACCAAACCTTGCCAAGACGTTCTTCACGGCATTCCACCTATTAATACAGCAGGTAAAGATTAGTTTTTTTTTATTGTACAGTTGTTTTCAGAATTAAGTATGTGACAGCAGATATTCGGAAATGATGAGAAGATTTAAATGCAGGTGTCTTGCGTATCATATTAGGTGATAACCCTAGGATAGGATGTACGGCGCCTTAATCACTGGCTGAAACTCTAATAAACCTTCACGCTGGTATTCTCCGCGGTCCTGGTATATTCTATGGTCTACTATGCCGGCCCATTCATGCAACAGTTGCCGTAGAGGCCTTACCAAAGTAATATTAATGCTCTCAATATTTGTTTTGAAAATAAGCTTAAATTGTATTATTGGTATTTATAGATGGGAATGAATAAGAAGTCTAGAATATCATATAATATCTTTAATTCCCTTCTTGCCCGCCGCTCTTCAACCTACGTACACAACCTAGTCTACAACAATGTCTCCAAAACTCTGGACATAAGACACCTTCAATTATATCAACTAAAGCAAACGGTATCAAAATGGTTGCTCGGCCTCAACCTCGAGCAGACCGAAAGGATCATCGGGTAGACGTAAACAAAATAAATAAATATATAACACATACACGATCATATACACAACTACGCATACACTCATAAACACTATACACCCCACACACGCGCTTGTATATATATATACTTGCCTAAACACATATATATATACATTTATTAACAAAATTATAAAAAAAACTAAAATTTTGTGCAAAATGCAAACTCCACAATGCAACTCTGGCTCCCAAGATACAAGCGTCTGCTTAGTTTGGGGGTCACTGTGTCACAATGGTTACATGGATGTTCGTTTAATTTGTGTAATGTTTATAATAGTAACCAAATCTGTGTGTTAATAAATAAATATTCTATTCTATTCTATCATGCCTTTACAAGAATTCTAGTAGGCTTACTCTTACGACAACAGCGAAGGATATTGTATATAATTTAGAGAGATTGAAGAGGGTTTGCGACGGTGGTCAAGAAATTTCATAAATATGTTTAAACATACTATTATATATTTTATTAATAAAATGCGTTAAATTTTGTTCAAGTAATTTAATTCAATGAGCAATGCTCGGGTAAATATAAAAAGTCAGTTTGTTCAGCCGTGTTAACGTGTTGTATTATATATTTAAACGTATGTTTTTAAAGAAAGCATTTAGGAAAGGACAGGATGATAAATTTGTTTTCATAGGGCTAAAGACAGTGATGTTCTTATCTAAAAAGATAAATCTGAGGTCACGTTGTGTTTAATGATGATAACAATAACATTTATGAATATAAAGAGATCATATAACAAATGATATTTTGATATTAAGAGCGTGAGAAAAATAAGATCAGATAACCCGTAAGGTAATGTCGGATATTTGTTGTTCATAAAGCCAACTTCAACAACAATATTGCATATTGTTGTTGAAGTTGGCGAACATGAAGTTGGCATTATGTCAATTATTTAATATGTACGGAATTATTATATTCAACGTTAGTGTTTTGCCCGGCGAGTGTAAAGTCGACCACCTTATATAAAAAAAAAAGATGAATCGTAAAACACCTAGAATTCTTTGTATGGCGATAATTACACGACAACCTACATGCTCTTACGAAGGTAGGCGGGGTTAGGTGGGGTTCTGACCCACTAAAACCGCTTCGGTGGCCCTTCCTCGGTGCATGGTGAGGGGATCCGGGATCTCCAGTAGAACGCACCGGAGCCCCTCTGCACTATGCTTTTTGAGAGCACGTCCCGAGGGAAGGTTAATCCCTCCGGCCGATCGGTGCTCTCTGTGTAAGGCGACACGGGCCATACGATGTCGCCTTCTTTCCGGGTCCACTTTAGCGGACGACAAAGACCCTTACCCTTGTCGCCCAGTAAACCAGAGGCCTCTTTTGGTCGCTTTCTACGACAGGCAGGGGATTCCTTATTCTAGGAGGCCAGAACTACAGGGACGGCAACTTCCTCGGTTAATTGGTTACTCCTTAACAGCACCTTTTGTTTTCACTGGACTTAATTGGTCTCTTATTTATTAATAATTGAACGCCTTGTTTATCGCAGTTAGGTTATTTAATAAGATTATCTGAAAATTTTCCATGTAAACAGATAAACCGATAGAACAAGTTTTGTAATAAACATAACTGCTGGTTTTATCTTGTTTTCTGTGAGACGTGAATCGCGGTAATCTTGAAGGGCTATTACGAAAAATATTATCTTTTTAGAGTTGTAAAATATATTTTTTTGACATTGTGACAGAGGAACATCTGGAAGTTAACTTTATTGTAATTTATGATGTGATGTGATTAGCGTCCGAATTTTAAATATTAAGGCGGAGTGAATGCTTTGCGAAACATATAAAACGGAAGTAATATCTAATAGCTTAGTCCGGACCCTCGTGCCTTGAATCGGTATATTCTTGCTATAATCAGTTTTAAACTGGATACTTCGTCATTCTATTACGTTTAAGACAAAGATACCAATACTCATTCCCTTTCACTCTTTGGATTCTCTATCGCATTTAACATGAGGAGTGTTCTGAGTAATTATACGAAATAATACCAGTTTCCGATTTTCATTACCACACATCACGGCAGAATTCCATATTCCATCGACACCATCTTGATTTTGTAACGCTTCGAGTTGTGTAACGCCACCCACACAACTAAATTTTCGCGCAATTTTCTTGCATCCTATATCAACTTGTGGAATTAGTTGTCACCAGTAGTAATTCCGAACCTATATGACAACCTTCAAGAAACGAGCCTACTCCTTTCTCAAAAGCCTGCAACGCAACTGCAGCTCCTTTGGTGTTGTGGATATTTATGGACGACGGTGATCACCTAAGATCTGGTGAGCCGTAAGCTTGTAATAAAAAATAAATTAAAATTAAAAATAGTGTCACTATATATTACTAACATTAGCCCTAAATCGGAGAAAACATCCGCTTAGGTTGCTACTGACGAGACGTTCGAACAACAGTGCAGACGGTTTTATATCTGATTATTAACTACCAAACTAAAAGCTAAAACTAGTTAAGTTAAAAAACCCTGATAGTTTTCCAATAAAAGCTACTTCTGACCTGACCACTAAGAACTGGTGCTACCTTTCAAATTTCGGTTAATCTGTAGCCACCACTAATACGGTACTGTTAGATAAAATGGTAGACGAAACGCCACGATGATCTATGACAAATGTCAAAAACGATGACAAATTGTTATACACATCAATAATAAGTCCTCTAGTTTTTAAACCATATTTGGTATATACTGAGTTGAGACAAATTGACTGTAAACACCGATCAACTTGAGCGTGATGACAGTTCAAATTTATTCTTTCCTATATTGGCAACACTGTCTCTACGAAACTTGATCGTGTACATACCGGCGGCCTACTAAGAAACCGGTTTCGCGTCTTTATTTCATTTTACGTCCTGTTCTTATGTTGCAGTTTAGACTAGTTCATTGATAAAAGGGAGACCTTGTCGTATGTTAGTTCTAGTAGTCTTGGGTTAGTTTAGTCTGAATATTGTGAGAGGTGGACCTTTATTTGTTTGTGTAGTGCCATTGAAGAATTTAAAAAAAAGTTCTACTCTTAATTTAAAACTGTACCAGGCCCTCGAATTTTTTTGTTTACGTAAGTTTTTTTTTATGAATATACTTGATTGTATCATATATTATTTAATGTTTAGTTTACTTACACTTTTACGTTTTTTTCCAAACTTGAGTATAAGGATTGCTGTAGAGCCTATAACCTAAAATTCATATTTGGCGCCTTAACAATACAATTTTAATAATAACCATTACCCTTAATGAGCGTCTAATTATTTTATCGATTCTAATATTCCATATAATTTACATTCTCCGTTAATGTTAATAGTTCACCATTCTTACTACTTCTTTTAATGTCCTAGAATTTATGAACGTTGTATAGTACGTTTCTAACATACCCGGTTTTTTGTTGCCTATTTCAAGGCTTCAATAAGTTACCTTTCATTTCCACGTCTTTGTTCGATTCCAATTTTATTTATCATCCACCAAAAGTATCTATGTCTAGACTAGACATAGAATGTAGGTAATTTTTTTTCACAACTTCAAATTTTTACAGGTTTACAATTCGTTTGTAATTAATGTTTGTGGACGCATAGCGCCAACCTTTAAAGACCGAATTTTCAATTCTATTTTGAATGTAAGAATTTTGATATTAATAGGTCCAAAGGTATACTAATGAATCCTAAAAATCGTATGGAAGAATGATTGTTGATTGAGATATTTTCGTCCAAGAATTAGTAAGAATAGCTTGTCCATAACGACAAAGACCGTGAATGTAGAAGAAAAAAAATAGATTTCCTCACGATGTTTGACTTAGAGTGCGTGGTAGATCAGCACTTAAAATTGCAGCAAACAAAGTCATTGGTGCCGGCACCGGAGATCGAACTCTGGTTGTTAGCGTACTATGCAACTTCAGGCAACTCCCCGGACTCTGAGCTACCACGGCTGTGTCCATACGCAGTAGTAGCATTCAATATTCACAGGTCACTGGTGGTGATTTGAAGTTGGTTTTTGATGTTAAAAACATTTACGAAGACTTAAATAAACTTCAAACTCGAGTCTTTGTCAGCAATGATAAGATAATCATTTTGTTTTTTTGTTTGATTGCAGTCAACTCGAAGCCGAAGTCGGTGGGAGCGGATGATGGGACTAAAGGCGAGGTTTCGGCATGCGGCAACTCCGTCGTCAAGGTCAGTGCACAAATTCCGAGATTCTTACCTCATTGCCTTTGAAACTACCTGATCTTTAATAAATAATTTAAATTTGTGCACCCAAAGCGGCAAGAGCGCGCGCAAAGAGCCGTGGTAGCTCAGTGTCCGGGCGATTGCCTCAAGTTGCATAGTACGCTAGCAACCCGAGTTCGATCTCCGTTGCCTGTACCAATAAATTTGTTGTTGCAATATGTTCGCCACGTACTAGTGCGTTGTTAATTATGTGTTAATTAACCACACGCCGGGACGTGGCGACACCATACACATACATGTCGTATAAAATTTTTCTAAGACGTCTGAAGTCTGTCAATCCGCACTAGGGCGGCCTGGCGGACTATGCCCGTATACTCTCTTTACAGAGAAGGCCAGTGGAAGCATTTTTTACCCATAACGCCTTCATTTAGGAACCGATTTTGAAATTTATTGTTTCAAAGGATTTGCTATCGCTTTAAGCAAGGTTCTTGTATGAGATCTGTTTTCTTAGGATCTTAGGTTCCGAAAATGTACTAGATATATACAGAACACATAAATATCGAAGCATTCTTATCGATTGAGGTATTGACAGGTTTATGATTATAATCTAAGACTAAGTAAGTTTTATTTAACGACAGTGATATATTCAATTTTTTTTTTTTTTTTTTGTAATTCAAATTATTAAGTAAAATACGAGAACATTTTGTTCGACAATATTTTATTTATTTATTTATTTATTTAAATCAACAAAAATTATAACACCGTTACAGATAATACCAATATGATGTTATAAAAACTTAGTTAAATATATATTATTAAAATTAAAACAAATAAAAAGCTGCTTGATGTATTGACAATAATATATAAATATAATAAAGTCAGACACCTTCTACGCATTTGTAGGCAGCTTCGATAAACACAGACTCTGTGCAACAAAATATATCTATGTGCAGTGAGATGGTATTAACTAATATGCTTAACGTGTAACGTTTGATCCGCCACGTTTGTTCGAATGTGAAGTCAGTTCACTAGTGTAGGGTATAATAGGGTGTCTGATTTACAGAATTCTACGTAAGATATAATTACCTATATGACACGAGTGTACTGTAACCTAAGACGACTGCATACACAAAGAGCTGCCGGACACCTTACTATTGTTGCTAAGAATTGTGACATTAATGATATTTTCCATTGGAATACGTGACGTTATGCACTAACTAAATCCTTACAGGAGGTTCGTCTGTAGGTCTATTATAATATTATATCAAATGAAATCAAGTTTATTTTTAGATGTTCTCTAGTAATTGAGATATATTTTAATAATAAAATTTCAAAAATGACAGAAAAATGTTCACACTTTTGTTACTATGTATGTATATGTGTGTCAGTACAAACTCTCACATCTTTTTAACCCAAGTAGAGTGCGTAGGCAGAGAGCAATTGTTATCTGCTTTTCGACAATCCTATTAGACCCTATATACATGTTTCAGTCAGCTTGTATGTCAGTTTTCGCTGATCGCTTTTCTGTCTCTATCTACCCTCTGGGGTTAAAAGGACGAGAGAGTGGATAAAATATAATTCTTAAAATAATGTAATGTGGGACGATAAGTTGGATTGGGGGTCAAACTTGTTTTGCTTTTAACTAGGTGTAATAAATGATCTAATTAATTAATATTGCATCATGTGCCTAATGGGGTTATGTTTAATTTAATGATAGTAATATATTAATATGAATGTGCCCTGTCTATCTAATACGCAGTGATAACAAGTATATTTATTAGTGAAAACAAAACAAACATCAAATCAAACAGGACGGATCCATCCCCATTCCCGTTGTACCATCGGTCTTCAAGACGCACTGCTAAATTTCACCCTTTTGTTGTAAACATCACTCAATCGCTTCTTTCATTATCCGTACAGCAAAGGACCAGAATAGGTTGTCCGCGTTTGTCTTTTCCTCCGATTATAATATGGATGTTTTCAAGAGTAGGTGGAACAGGCACTTTCTAGTGACTCTCACTAATCAGGATTGCATTTCCACTTAACATTAAGTGGGATCGCGGTTAAGCACTGGCTTAGAACACATTAAAGAAATCAAAGGAAATCAAAAAAAAAATCGTACGGAAGCTCTCTTATTTTCAAAGTAACATAGTATATAAATTTCTGGTATATATTATCTTTCTACTTCCTTACTTGGGCTCCTTAACCTCAAGAAGTATTTATGTAGTCTTAGATTGTCATAAACCTACCAATATCTCAAACAAAAAGCATGCTTCCGTACGACGTTTGGGAGTTTCTATAGTATATCTTTGGAATACAAGGTCTGGGCATATCACGAAACGAAATGTGAATGTAGGATGTAATTGAAACAAACACCCTCTATATACAAAAAAAACAAAATCGGTTTGTACAATAAAGATGAATTTAAAAGTAGAAGTAGAAAAGTAGTAGAAAAAGTAGAAGACTTTTTTAAAGTGGATTCAAAGTACTAAATAATCGCTATACAAGGCCAAAAAAATTGTGTTTTTACCGATATGTATTTTAGAAACAAAAGTGTTAAAAGACCCCGGGAGAAATCAACACAGCTATGCCAAACCATAACACATTGCATGACTAATATTTAAACCGGACAAAAGTTCAATTGAACGTACCAAATACTACGGTTAATGATAGACGACCTAGATTGACTAGCGCCAAAGATCTACTTTCAATATTTATTATTTCAGAATGTTTCTTGTCCTTGTTATATTATATATAGCTTTGATCGACTAAACGATCACTGGCATGGTGTAGTAATATATTTTGGTAAACCAAAAACTTAACGATACTAAACTTCACAGGGTGAGTGTATTTATTAGTTTTCTAATAAAGCCGACCGAGTCGTGGCCCGGGCGACTTCGCCGTTGGGAGACCTTACGCCGAGTTGCCCCTGATAGAGGTTCAGGATAAGTGACTTTAGAGGTCTGCCACCTTCCTAGCTGTGAAACTAGCGACCAGTTTCACTGACCGGTGATCGCTAAGTCGATAATGTAAACGCGATAAGTCGTTTTGATTCCATAGGAAATACATACACTCATTGGTTTTAATATAAACAGATTGTGTAACGAGGAATAAGCTATAGAACAAAGGCTGTCACAGTAGAACAAGTGCTGTGATGGCTGAAATGGGTCGATTAAGATTTGTCAGTACAACAAAGTAAAATCGGTAACATTATTTTTAATGATGCTGTACTTATCAATGACTGAAGACTGTTTATAAATATTTAAATATTTAAAAGGATTATTTGATTGGTACGTTTCTAATTAATTATTATTTCTATCTTATGAATATAAACTGTTATTATTTAATACGCAGAAGATGACGTATTTAAGGATTTATCGTGCCAAGTAGGACGAATGTTATTAGTTCTTTGTGTCTTTGTTGAATTATCAGGATGTACTGGGGATATTATGGAACGCTCTAATTTGGTAAATAAACAACGTCGATTAGTTGAACAATAATATGAACGTCGAGGCAAAAACTTTTAAACTGTGGTTATATTATACTTCTACGTTTAGCCTGGTGGCCGAGGTGCCAGGGATTCAACTCTTTATAAGTGGCTATTGCACCTTAAATCCTTTAGTAAGTGTTTGTACTGGGTAGGAAGGCTTAGGCATCGTGTGAGACGCATGCACGTGACTATAGTAAAATTTCTTCAGCTCCATCTATATATATATATGTTTATTTGTGTGTAATGCACCTCTCTATCTTGCCTCTAATATTTCTATCTTCAATAAATTATATCTCCCTCTTAATTACCGTTCGCCTTGCCCGATAACAATTTCCGTGACGCTCTCGTCATGTAATCACCAGCTTACTCCCCAAGTCAAGCATGCATAAAGAAGTTTTACTTCAAAAAGAACTTGTTAACGTATTGTTATGCTATCTTAGTTCACATTTGTTTGCTATGTTGTTGTAGGTGGCGCATCAGATGATCCAGTCGAGCCGTCCCCCGCGCGGGTTCACGGTCGCCTCGCCTGCGGAGGAGGAGGCTCACGCTCCTGACTCCCGCCAGTACAACCTGCACGCACGCCGCGGCAGCAAGAGTCTGCCGGCCACACCTGCGCACTCGCCTCACTCCAGTCCAACTAGCCGCAGGAGGATGATTGGCAATCGGTAATTGTAAACATAACATTCTTGTTAACCATTCTAAATAAGATTAAGTTAGGAGATGTTTCACTTCAATAGTCCTAATATCTACGTTATTTTTCGCAGGGCGTATCGCCCTATAATTTGGGCTATTAACGCTCGTAATTAACTACCCGTAAAAACTAAATCCGACTTCAAATCAAATCAGTGACGGAAACAGTAAACGCTACTAGGCACGGAGCGGCAACGACATAGCAACACTGCTCTCCCCCGTGACTCCGGCCGCGGAGAGTAAACAACCGTTACCACTGACCAACACTCACGCTGCCGCCTCGGCCCGCATGTGCGTTCCTATTGGCTTTACCGTGGGTTTCCAAGCCACCTACTGAGCCTCCCCCGGCATGACGAGCTGAAAACCCTTCGAGGAGTGTTGATGGTCTAGCATCTTTTTTTTTGTTGACGGGGGGAGAGGGAGGGAAGGGGATTCTTCAAAAAGATTCCCCACCTTCTGGGAGAAGGCAGCGGTTATGTATGGTTTTTACCCACTAAAACCCCCCCGGAGGCCTTTCCTCGGTGCATGGTGAGGGGCTCCGGGATCTCCAGTGAAACGCACCGGAGCCCCTCTGCATTGTACTCTTCGGAGAGCATGTCCGGGGAGTGATGGTGGGGACCTGATGTCGCCTTCTTCCCGGGTCCACTTCAGCGGACGACAAAGGCCAAGCCTTCTACGACACCCAGGGGATTACGTAGTTTTATTCTACGAGCCCAGAACTACAGGGCAGGTCCTCTAGCATCTAGGTTATCGCTTCTTTACATTATGGAGAAGTGCAATTATGCTTACGTACTTAGAGGCATCAGAATTGCGCACATTTAACCTTATTCGGTGCGTACATTAATGTGAGTTACATATATGGCGTTTGATAGTGGAAGTTACCATTAAAATAAAAAATGTGTATTATGTGTTTCCTAATGACATTTTGATTGACTTAGTATTTAGTAGACTAAATGTCCGCGTACATAATTAAGATATTGGTAAATTAATTAGCCCCAAAATTCAATAGGTCAATAAGTTACAATTAGCTAAATTTCATTTTACTCGGTGCAAATTTAGTTGAATATATTTGTATGATGTAACTGTAATTATGAAAACTGGATTGTTTGTTTAAGGTTAAATGTATATTTATAGTATGCTTTCGTTGTTAACTTAGATATCTTTTGTTATTTTTGTTTGAAAATTGACGTCAAGGTCCGATGATATAACAAGGAACTCTTAAAATTTATATGGAAGAACGCTTCTTGATTGAGATGTTGGTAGGTTTATGACAAACCAAGACTAGATTTGTACTCCTTAACGACAATGAACACGAATTTGGAAAAGGATGCTAGGAAATATTAGGTAAATCATAATACTAGTAGGTGAGAGTGACTTAAAATATCACTGACTGTGACAAAATACTATTTGACACCAGCTATTGCTCCTATTAACTGTCACTAGTAAATAGTATGCCAATAGATGGAGTTAAATCGCAATTTTATTAAAAAATAATAAGTGCATCCTTGTCTAACTCACCTTTCTAACACGTCCGCGTGACGGAGACGGACTTATTATTTATACTGACTGTGACTGCGTCACGCGTAGTAATGAAATCACTGCTACTATACGATGTATGTCACTGAATAGAGATTTATAGACCTGTTATAAATCACTGTCACAGGTACGGGTGATATTTGTCATAGTGACTGAGTGTGACTATTTTTGTACCTTGTATTTTACCTGTGACAATAAATACGCCTCAACTCTAATTTGAATTTGGATTCTGTTTTCTCGTTAAAATGCTTGCTAATCCTGATTTATAGAGATGAATGTGAGAAGGAGGAGCGCTGACAAGACGAGAGAGAGAGGCGAGAGACAGAGGACTTTTTGAATATGATGTAAAAAACGTTTTTCTCTACAGTTACTTCACGTCGCCGTTCGAACCGGTGGAAGATTCGAACAATCGCTCCTGGCTGACGATGGCGCTACTCGGCTTCAAGAAAGATCTAACAACTTCCACGTCCACTCTCGCCGAGGAAGACGCCATCGAGACCAGATTACAGGGTGAGGCTTATATTATTAAACTTGCATTAGTAGCTACTAGTATATTGCTTATGTCTTACTAATTAAATTCTCTGTAATTAGTATATAATATATCTACGCCAATGGTACAATAAGAGCACACGTTCTTTATTTCGTGCTGCTGTGTCGAGGGTCCAAATCGCCATGATGGTCGCCAACCTTTAATAGAAGATGGCACCAAAAGAAGAAGAAGAATTAGTATAAGGGCATAGTCCGCCACGCTGCCCTAGTGCGGATTGACAGACATGTAGGTTTCCTCACGATGTTTTCCTTCACCGCCGAACGCGTGGTAAATCAGCACATAAAATTGCAGCAACAAATTTATTGGTGCCGGGCACCACCGGGGATCGAACTCGGGTTGCTAGCGTACTATGCAACTTGAAGCGACCACCTGGACACTGAGCTACCACGGCTCTTACAGAAGTACGACAAGTATACAATTAATTTAAAGTAATTTGAATTATTGCTTATTTCAGGTGGCACTTTGGCAGAATCCGTTGAAAACTTAGGTCCATCGCCCAAGGGCAAAGAAGCTAAACTAATTTCAAACGAAACAAGCACACAGCAGCCGAAACTTGGCAAACCGGCGCACGCCTTCCGCCCCAAGCCCTCGGAACTCAGGGAAATGAACTTTTGGTCGCCGACCTCCATGTGAACCACACACCTATCTGCAATTATTATTGTCTCGTATTATGTGAATGATGTATTTTTTACTTATATTTAATCTTGTATCATCAGTATTCTCTCGTATCGGATTTTCTTATGAAATTGAATATTAAGACAATAGGTATAAATACTACTTAAGAAACTCTATACCTTGATTGTGTTAGGATGGGATTTTATGTTAACCAAAAATAATGGATCCTATTGGAGCCACTAAATTGATTGACCCTTAGAGTAACATCTAGAAAGTCCTCTCTGGGGCCCGTGACTATTTAGTATCTTTTAGTTATTTTCAGATTAATACTAATTTGGAGAAAAAGGAAAAGATAGAAATATGCTTCCCAAACCATTCCTGTTTATCACTAGTATCAATATTGTATGAGCGTGAACTTTGATAGTAGCCGTGGACTGCTGAATAACAATACGATTATAGTAGAAAAATGCTTTCAAATAACATGGTTTATTCATTGACCTAACAGAAAGGTAATACAGCATCTTAAGATATTTTTTCATTATTTATTTTTTTAATAAACATTGAAAAAAAAATTCGTAGTTGAAAATATTTTTTAATACTAGACGTATTTCGTGGCTCATAAATCTCCGGACATGGTTCAACATGAGCACAGGAGCCTTGTTCCGTGTCGCTGCATCATAAATTATAATAGCCTTAACGCTAGCCGACCTCCGGTAGGAAATGGCGCTTCAAGAAGAATAACTACTATAAGTATATTTCTAAAGAATCTTTGTACCAATACCAATGAAAATTAGGGCATAATACGTTAATTATACCATTTGGTCTAAGCTAAATCCACCAATCTGCTGCCCATCCGGCCGTTTAGTCTGGCCGCTCATTTTTGTATGTCTTCATAAAATCTAATCATAAAATGAATATCCCCTACCCCCTTCTTTTTATTTCCTACTTAAATACCAGTCTAATTCAAAAGTAATGCAGAGTTACATTAACTCAGATCTTATTGACAATGATCACTTGACACATCGTTTTGGGGTCACTTGCCCTTAAAAAAAGCTTGTCTAAGTTAAATAAATACAATATAATACATTAAATCAACATCTAAATTTGTCACTTATGTGTAATTCATCTTTACTATAAATTAAGATTTCCACTGTCAGTGTTTCGAATTGTAAAGTACAATAAAAGCTTGCATTTGATGGAATGTGAGAGCTTATTTCTTTACAACATGATTAAGAGCACCATTTTGTTTTAGAATTGATATTTGACACGGAAGTCTTAATCCTTCTCAGTTATTCCATTATTATAAGATGTGTGTGTGTGCGTGCCGATCATAACATTTTTAATAGTAAAGATATTAGTTCATCATCCGCCATTTTAACATTATATTGTGAGACTAGTTGTGTGTTTTGTTATAGTTTCAAAAATGTATTTACCATTAGGACGATTGTATTCTCTGGTGAAAAAAAGATGACCTCGTAACCTTTGTTTATGGCTCATGGCCACAGAGAAAAAACAATTTAACATGAGACATTGATATATTATTGCTGATAACCTGAAATGTTAATTGTATGTGGTGGAAAACTGAGCGCTCGAAAAGTTTTTTGTTGCATTGAATTATATCAAAAAAGTAAATTCGTGGCTTTTAAATTAAAATGTGATAAATGTATATTTTTTCAAATTTTGTAGATCAATGAATTCTGATGAATATTTTTGTATGAATTTTATTGAGTGATAAAAGTTTGTAATTTGTTTAACAGTTGATATTGTATGTTCGTTCGATACAATGACTATTTTGAATCTTAAAACACTTAGCATCATTGGTCGAGTAATAGCAACATTGATTATTTTATCATCGATACTTTTCTATAGTACATTATGAATGTCTTATCATGAGCAGAAACTTAATTTCTTGTATTATAATACTGATGCTGAATCGTCGTTTATTTAATGATATTTTCAATACTTTGTAATAGAAAGTAAAGTTAAAAAATAAATAAATAATCTTCCATTCAACAAATTTTGATTTTTATTTTATAAATGCCTAATGGTTTATGGCCTTAGTATGTCATTTTACTAGTGGTAATACCTTCCACGGATCGTTTAGTTCAAAGTTCCCCAAACTTTTTTGTGTCGTAGACCCCTTGCCATGTTTTTCCGTGTTTTACCCTTTATGGGGCATAACAAAAATTATACTTACTAATCAATATCAGGTAAGTAGTATAATACTTACCTGATATTGATTTCCTGTAAATTTCTAACTGTAGTGAAGTTTAGTGTTAAAAACATAAACTAATACCACATGTTAATTTATACATTTATTAATTGAATTTAAATTAAAACTCAAAATAAAATTTTGTATCTGTTATGTAAAATATACGTAAAATTAAATAAACATAAAATAAACTACAAAATAAAATAACATAAGCAATAAGTCATTTTTTTTATAGGTACTATAAAATAGGTACTATCAGTGTGTGTTGAGATCCACTATTGAGGACCCCCATTTTCATTTCATGGACCCCCAAAATATTTTTTCGTTGATGTAGACCCCTTGCAGGTTGTCATAGACCCCTAGGGGTCGATATAGACCACTTTGGGAATCACTGGTTTAGTTGGATAGTAACCGACTAATTCCACCGTCAAGACGTAAAATCCTATGCCTCGAGGTCAAAACCCGGTGCTCATTATTTCGGTCATATTTTCGCGATCTGCCTATATATTTCTGACACAGTTATAATCCAATCGAATATTATTGAGCAATACTAGCTTATGATTGATGGCACAAATTGGATGATGATTAGGATCAAATTTGTCGTCAGGATTCACATTTTTCTACACTCTTCAGTCTATCTCCTACTCCTAAATTGCAAAGATTTACGGCATGGGAATCAAATGAGAATATGTCTTGCATATTTCTTATAAATTGTTTATTTTTTTCAACTGGCGTAGGATATGTATTTATAGGACCTGGCGCATCACCCGTACGGGACTCGTACGACTGGTGCTCTGCGCCCGGTCCTGGAGCGATGGATGCGCAGAAGGCGCAAAGCTCTCACCTTCCGTCTGACGCAGGTGTTCACGGGGCATGGCTGCTTCGGGGACTACCTGTGTCGGACGGCCCGTCGGGAGGCTGATGAGCGGTGCCACGATTGTGGCGCTGTGGTGGACTCTGCCCAGCACACCCTGGAGGTGTGCCCGAGATGGGCAGCACAGCGGCACGATCTGGTATCCGCCATCGGTGGAGGTGACCTGTCACTTCCGAGCCTCGCACTTGCGATGGTACGGAGTGACAGGTCTTGGTCGGCGGTCGCCTCCTTCTGCGAGACTGTCATGTCTCAGAAGGAGGCCGACGAGCGGGTAAGGGAGGGGAGCCGTGGGGCTCCCTCCTTCCGCAGGCGACGAATCGGGGTGCGCAGGAGACGTTTCATACGTCTCCTTTCGCCGCCCCCGTAATCCGAAGCGGGGCCAGGATGGGAACCTGGCCCCAGCATGCGTCGGCGTCGTCGGGACTTCTCTGAGTGCCGGAGGAGTCCCCTTCGAGGGTGAAGTCCGGTCTTGCCGAGACCGGCCGGTCGTTGGGGTGTCCTCTCGCTGACAGATCCGGGACACCCCGCTCATAACGGCTGATGGCATTCGCGGTAGGTTTAGTGGGTATGGGCTGCCCAGGCCGAGTCCCACACATCCCTCCGGGCCCACCCAGGGTACCGGAGGATGGTTAATAACTCGATTCCCCCGCGTGAACAAAAAAAAAAAAAAAAAAAAAGGATATGTATTTATATCCCATGCCAGTTGAAAAAAAACAATGCAAAGCAACAATGCTTTGGCCCAGTGGTGGGCAAACTACGGCCCGCGGGCCAAATGTGGCCCGTTAAAGCATTTCATCCGGCCCGCCAAGACTTTGTTTTGTTAATATTTTTGATGTGTTATTGTAAAATTGTTTCTGTTTTATTTATATCAGTAGTGTTTATAAGGTTTAAAACCTTAAAAAAAATTGTAACATCGTAAATTTTTACGTAAAAAGCCAAAAAAAATAATTGCCATCAACAATTTGTGTAATTTGCTAAATTAGCTTTTAATTATTTTGTTAAGTAGATTTTATAAATATTTTTTTCTAATTATTAATTATATATATAATTTTGGCCCCTTTTAAAGTATTTCTTACAATTTGTGGCCCGCAAACCAACAAGTTTGCACACCACTGCTTTGGCCACTACTGAATTTACTTTCGGTAATTGCATCATAAGTCTGCATCTCTATGAATATTTAGTATATATGGTAAAACGATACAATGATATTTGTCTATAAGCATTTTTATTACAAGCAGCTTAAATCGACTTAATACGCCTAGACTTAAAACAGGTTATAAAAGTGAATTTGTATGTGTTAGATATAATTGAGGTATTGCAAAGATCTTATACGGTATGCATGTACCAAACTGTTTTCTAATTCTAATAATAATATTATACGTAACTGTAAATGGAATATTTGCCAGTTGATGTAGCATATTAGTATCATTAATTTGTTCAACTTCAAACTACGTAATTAATGAAAGTCGAATTATGTTTACTGTTCTGTTGGAAATAACAGGACGTCATTCAATTAATGAATATCATAATTGACATTCACGAGTGGTACCTTACGTGTTGATCTTAATAATACTGCAATAAGACTGTCTTATCTATGGTAACGAGACTGGGGCATAATTGTACAGGGAATTAGTAAAACTACTAACCTAATTATGTCATTATGTTTCAATGTCATATATATTTCTAATATGATCTTTATATTCTTCTAATAATCATTTAATACAAAAAAAATTAAAACGTTCGTCTTATTGCCTTTGATCACCATCTGGTTACATGAATTAATAAATGAGATTCCATTTGTGGTTACTTACGTAGAAACGAACTAGTTAGAGTTTGTAAAAACAATTTTTTTGTCACACACAAAATTTAAATGTGTAATAAATATAAATACTCTCGTTGAAATATGGTTAGCGTTGACCGTCGGGGGTTGCGAGCAATCCTTGCGCGATCTATTTATGTGAAGGCGCCTTCATAGGATTAGGAGCGTTGCTGGAGTTCAGTTTTTAGGATATGTGGCATTAGAGAAAAAGAGATCAAAAAGTAAGTGAAAGGAAAAACATTGACATACGTCTTTTATAATAAATGTTCTTATTCCAAATATAATATAAATAATTTTGTCGTTAAATACTTTTTGGTGATTGGCGAATGCAAGTCGCCACAAGTTCTCCTAGCGAAAACGCTTCCCGAAGTGGCATATAAGTTAGTTTGGCTTAGATCGTTCGATCCGGCTAAGCGACCTAAGAGCTATGCTACCTCTCAATCCGGTGAAGTAGTAAAGGCCAGCCTCCCTGGCCAACTGTATAGTTCGTTAAAAAAATGGTTAGCGTTTAATCTTCTCATTTTTTCAAGCGTTAGGTCCCATATGTGACAACTAATGAGCCCATCGTTGTCATAAACGAAGCACACATTTTAACGTATTACGTATTCAACGTAAGAAACGGAAAAACGCAAAATATTTTTGTTGACTTTTTAACGTTTTATTTAATCGCCTTTGTCGTGTCATTACTTTTGGAAATTACAAATATTTTTTATATTATTGATGTTATATCGATAATATTACAAAATTCTCTGTACATATGCTTGTAGGCACGTTGTCGTTCAATATAGCTGGATTGTAGGGCTTTATGCTGCTAATGAATAATTGTATGCACATCGGACAGAGCCCAGTTAATTTCGTAATCAAATGCGGGCGCCGGTGTAACACGAAATGGCGTCTGCGTATGTATACCGCATATATATATAAGTATTCACACCTCATTCATCCTATGGCGTAGGCAGAGAGAACGAACCTTCATTTAGTGCGATCCTATAACTATTTTCACGTGATTAACACCCTTATTCCTAAATGTGACAGGTAAGAGTGTAAGTCGAAACTTAGCCACTATCCAATTACTGCTTCGTAGTTAGTAAGACAACAAATAAAAAATTAAAAAACAACCTTTTATTATTTGTAATAAAAATTACTAAAAAGTTCGAATCAAATGAGTTCAAACTCGATGGGGTTCTGTCGTTTAATTACGGAGTTTCTTTGGCCGATTCATACATGCATGCAAAATTTCAGCTCATCCGGTAACCGAGAAGTGGATCAAAAATAACTTGATTGAACAAGATTTGATTACGGACCGATAGAAAACGGGACAGGAAAGTAAAAAGCCTGTAATAAAAAAGAGAGTATGTACTTCGGCCACTTCTACTCTCAGCACCAACTCTTCCCGAAGGAGCACTCAAAGTTAGTTTAGCTCTTGAATGTCCCTTATTCTATGCGTGAAATAACTACCGACCGAGTCGTGCTTCGGCCCTCTCGGGCGCCCTCGGATCGGAATGCTTACGCGTAACATACTAACCGTGCGCAGCGCTATCCGTATGGCATGGCGCTGCGGAAAAATCTTGCCGGAAATTGAAACTGGGTCACTTCTGCACCGTATACCAGGCGGAACTGTATGCCCTGTATGAGGCTTCAAAAGTTCCCTTGAAAAACCCGGCTCAGCGGTTTGGGATTCATTCCGATTCCAGGTCCGCCCTCGAAACAGTCATCAACATCGACTCCCTCCATCCCCTCGCGATGAAAATTAGAGAAAATTTAAAAGAAGGGAAGAAAAGAGGAAAGGAAATTAAACTATACTGGATAAAGGCTCACGCGGGGATGGAAGGGAACGAGAGGGCGGACAATCTTGCAAAGCAAGCTGCAATCGGAATGAAGACCAAACCCAATTATGAAGAGTGTCCTGTTTCATATGTCAAGCGACAAATCCGATTGGACTCGCTTGACATATGGAACAAACGCTAAAGACAGGGGCACTGCGGGCACAACGAAGGTGTTTTTCCCCGACGTTGTGTCCGCATACCCCGTCATCAGGAAGATGGACCTAGACCCGACTCTTGTACAAATTCTGACGGGGCACGGAGGGTTCTCCGAATATTTGAATAAGTTTCGGTGTAAGGGGAGCCCTTCGTGCATCTGCGATCCGATGTGCAAGAGTCGGTGCTACATGTATTGACAGAATGCCCGGAATTTAATGTTAGAAGATTTGAGTGTGAAAGCGAGATGAATGAAAGGATAACTGTAGAAAATATTAGAAATTTAATTAGCGATAAGAATAGGATAGATATATTTTTAAGATTCTGTAAATACGTAGTTAAAAAAGTTATTGATAGGAATAAAACATAATGTAATAGATATAAGATTAGATAATAAGCAGAATTGTAATAGAAATAAGTTTAGAAATAAGTTTAGAAATATTGAAATAGAAATAAGAAATTTGTAGATTTTTAGAAATAATAGATATAAGGAAATTGTAATAGAGATAGGAAATCTAGAAATAATTTTGTATAAAGTAGACAAATAAGTTTGTAGTAAATTAATGTTTAGATAAAACCCCCAGCCAAACATGCTGGGGAACAAATATTAGTAATAATCATCTTAAAAAAAAAAAAACGTAGTAACCGTCCAAGCCGAGGTTACTCTCTCACCGGGGCACCCTTGTCACGAGTTACTAGCGATAGAGGTTCCGGCTAAGCGACCTAAGAGCTATGCCATCTCTCAATCCAGTGAAACTGTCAAGGCTAGGTTGTCTTGGCAATCTGTGTAGTTTGACATTAAAAAAAAATGATTGAACAAGATTTGATTACTGACCAACAGACAACGGGACAGGAAAGTAAATAAACGCTTGTAATAAAAAAGTAACTACTATAATAAAGATTGTTTAAGTAAAAAAATTCGAAATATAATACATTGTTTTATAGCTGAGTTTCAAATAAGAATGACTAGAATTAGGAGTAGCATTCAGTGTTCAGTTTCGTTAAAGAACACATCCGTTCAACTGTCACTTGGCGTATCTCTGACTCGAGGCAATTCCAGAAATGAAATATTTTTAGATCCATTAGACGGAAAGCATCCTATCTGAAGCCAGACTGAAGCTTATTGTTTATTTAGGGGCAAGTTACTTCTAGTTCGAAATATAAATGTTTAATAAAAAACTTTATTGCTTAACAGAATATTTATTTATTTATTTATTACACCAACACAATGAACATTTTTAACAAACAATACATAAAACAGTGAAAAGTTGTGAAGTTAATGCCATCGCAGTTATAGGCCTGAACTGAAATATAGGCTGTCTAGAATTTTAACCAACATCCGTCTGACCGTCAGATAACAAATTCATTGCAGATATCAGCGGTCCAAATAAATAATATATAATATATCAAATTAAAAAAAACGATAAAGATTTTAACCAGCGTGTAACATTTTGCAAGGCTGTACTTATAATTTAATTAATTTAAAAACTTTGTATGTTTTTTGCTCAACTCGTTAAGCACATTAATTAGTTGATTGCGAATTGAAATCAAGCGTGGAGTGACCCATGAAAAAGTTTTTAATTTATAACGTCTATATTGCTAATGAGGTAAGTTTGTTATCGGTCACAACTTGGAAATGCAATTGTCGATCGCGCTGAACGTTGCTCAACTTCGATCATTGTTTACACCAGCGAGCTAGCGACACGCCGCAGCGCTGCAAGCGCTTTAATTAAAGGCTTTCATTTAGTCTAACGCAGTGATTCTCAACCTTTTTTTTTGTTGCGGCACATATTTAACGATTTCAAAATTTGGCGGCACACAAAGAAAAAGATAAAAAATATTTACTTATTACAACACACTGCATAAATAGTTTATGAGAAAAATTTTAAATATACGAAATAATAATATATATTCATGTTAAAAATATTTTTTTAAAATGATGTAATTTAATAATATTAACATTATTATATATTTGCAAAATTTGGCGGCACACAAAAGTGCCGCGGCACAGTGGTTGAGAATCACTGGTCTAACGGTATGTTCTGTAACGAATGGCTAAATATTCTAGTTCTGGATTGAATTCCAAGACTCATGGGGGAGAATGATCCCCTCCATTAGTCTTACATTAACTTACATTTTAATCTTAGACGTAAGAATTAAGTGTATGTGTTTTAAAAAACTGGGGTTAAAGGTCTTGTTGCCAGGCCATAAAATCTCCAACAACAATATTCTAGTTCTAAATTCGAATTTTATTAATCAAATAAAATAGACTTTTCTGGTTTAGACGGCGACGTAACGTTTGTTTGGACATTTATTACTCTTTCAGGTTATGGCTAATAAACAGTACACTTCGAATATTTTTTTTTTAATATCATGAATAGAAGTGATTCATAGACACAAAATATTTATTGTGTTATATCTTGAATTTGTGCCCGATGTATGATGTCACGTATATTATTATAATAAGCAAAAGTTTATGTATTACGATAAAATTTTGTATGACATATTTCTGCATAAGAAATTTATAAAAGAATTTATTAGTACACGCCGGTTGGGATTTAAACCCCCTTTCCCTCAATTAAGAAATAAATTATTTAATTATCGATAAAGTAACTTTTTAAATAGTATCAATGTTTATAAAAATTAAAAAGACTTATTAATGCGTTCCTTACGCAAACACAGAATTTAACGGATAACCGTAAGACTATGCAAATACTTGCAAATGGGTCAACACGTTGAAGACATAGTGGCTTTATAATAAAGCAGTCTTTCAGAGCTGCTGCATCTTTTATGAGGCAATGTAAACTGCGCTTCTCTGAAACTAGCGTGAAATATTTTGCACGTTTATAAAAACATAGAAAATAGAGGGTTAGAACACAATACAAAGGATTTTTAATACGTTATGAGGGAATGCTTATATATAGCGCTTATGTATGCTAATTAACGCATGCCATACTACTTGTATCGACGAGAAAACCTCAAGGTGTTTCAATGTGGATCATCTTTAAGGATAATCTGAAGATTATTCTACCACCAGGGTCCGCTTTGCAACTGAGACTTCTGAAGATTGCATTAAAATCATCATCAAAATCGGTCAAGCCGTTTTCGAATCTATACAGAGCCCAAACCACACGTAAGATAATTATATACATATATGAAAAGGTATATGGCATGGATACGGCACAATAGGTAACCAAATAAATTGATGGATTTGTCTAGACTTGATGTGTTACAGTGATTGATGGTGATACCAACCATCAAATTCCAAATACTAATTGAAATGTAAGAGGTATATTTTTGTTACTGACCGTGGTAGTTCAGTGTCCGGGCGGTCGTCTCAAGCATAGTATGTTAACCCGAGTTCGATCCCCGGAGCCGGCACCATGTATTGTTGCAATTTTATGTGCTGATTTACCATGCGCACGGCGGTGAAGGACATGAGGAAACTAGATTTTTTTCTAAGACATGTAAAGTCTGCCAATTCTCATAAGGTTCAGGTAGATCACTATCATATCATTGGAAGTAGTTATTATACATAACAATCGTTGGGTGCCATGTGTTGCTATTACGAAAATTTGTGCTCTGTCTTATTTCAGACAATCGATTGATTGTTACTAAAAGTTTGGTTCACGGTTCGATGGGCATAGAGTTCAACGGGGTTCGATCGATTTGAATGACTAAAAATTCGTTAATTTGAATGGGGTTTCGGTGGGGTAATGGAAATTATTTTGGAGCAGCAATCATAGATTGTATGATATGTTTGTATAAATTAATCCTAACATGCAATACTGAAACCGGGTGATGCCAGACACAGAAATTTAGTTTTAAAAGTCAAATGATAAGTCACCTCGTTAAAAGTATCTTTATTTCAGTATAATTATTAGGTCATTGTCTAAAATAATCTTTAAATTTAAGCTTTGGCAAACAATATAAGTGCTAATCTGTGTCGCTGCAGCCGATCTGTCGCTTTTAGTCGGACTATAATAAACCGATTGACATAGGCCAAGAGTCAGTACCGTTTTGTAATAAATATCTCATGAAGTAATCATCATGTTGTGGTGGTTAGAGGTAACGACAGCTCATAATATTATCATAATTTTTATTATCAACCGACTTCAATTTTCTGAGTTTGTGTATTTTTTTACTTTTTTTTACGTGTGGGCAATCATAGCGCCTTAATTTATAGACTTTATTGATTTTGATTTTTTGATTAGGGTTTGGTTTACGAGTACATTAGGTCCAATAAGATTCTTTTCTACAACGAAAACGAGCACTCATGCAGAAGAGGACGAGAATATAGGCGCCAGAACTTTGTTGAATAAGTATAATACTTGGGAAACAAATGACGTACAGGTGCATCCTTACCGTGCACGAGGCCCAAGGCCTTACGTACGGATCAGTGGTGGTTATCAGAACAGTGACGAAAAAACTGCAACTGCACGACAGCGTCCAACATGCTGTAGTGGCGATATCCCGACACACCGTCAGCTGTGTCTAGTCATCTTTGTGATGACTGTGACGACGCCACAGGAAGGGGATACCGTAGTGTTATCCTTGACAGCCCTTGGGCTGGGCTATTTAACCTACTAATTAACCATACCTAATTTAACTACACAGTAGCACCATCTTTCGAATAAAAAAAGAATCATCAAAATCGGTTCACCCAGTCGAAAGATTTGATGTAACAAACATAAAACAAAGTCGGTTGCAAAAGGGGCAAAGCAGACACTAAGCCAGGTTTTTAAGAAGAAGAACTAGCATTCAGCAGCCGCTGTTTTCTATGAGTTTGCTTAGGATAGTTACTTTTTGGCGTCTAAGGGGAAAAATCGAGCAAATTAGTATCAATAACCTTCATCTCACCGGTAAAGTTTTCAAGTTGAGTTTTGAGTCCACGTTTGTTCCCTTTAATATTATGATCTTCGGAAGTCTCTGACAAGGGGCCGTCCATATATTCATTCTAAATTAGGGGGGGTCTGCGGATGACGGTAAATGATAGATAGGGGGGGGGGGGGGCGTTTCGAAAATGACGTCATTCTTATTTATTTATTTATAGTTTATTATTTATTATTATTTATATGGAGTTTTTATTAGTATTTATGGGAGTTATCCAAAGAAAAGTAAAAAATAGGGATTAATAATATTAATTATTATTCCGTATTTTTTACTTTTATATTATATTTATCAATGATTATTGCCAAAGTAACAAAGTAAAAATAATAAAGGTGATTCTATAACCAAGTGTTTTAATCATATAATACCCTATTTTTCTCAAATCTGCAATGTTTTAATTTCGTAAAACTGACGTAATGACAATTTTGGGAGAAGGGTTCATTAAGAAATGACGATAGGATGATTGTAGGGGGGGGAGGTCTAAAGTCTGAAAAAATCGATGAAGTAATTTATGGACGGCCCCCAAGCACCTATGTTCGAGAAATATTTTGTTAAAAATATTGAGTTTATTTCAATATTTAAAGAGATCTTTACATTATAAACATTACCAAAACATTAAAGAGACGATATATAAACTCATTGTTACGATTATAATCCTTAGTCTAAACTCTAAATCAAGATTGTGGGTGGATAATAAATAGTCTACATTCAATTTCTATACACGTTATTGAATTTCAAAGAGGCTTGAAATTTGACAGTTTAATTAAGCATGTACTGGCCGCGTAACGAGGGTCCAACGTTAATTTTCAACCCCTACTTTGTAGTTTATAATAATTACAAGAATTTATACAGAACAAACAAGTGATATTGTTCACACATATCGATGCGATACCTACGTCTACAAGGGAGAACTTTTTCTTGATGATGCGTAATCTATTGTTGAAGCCAAGCACAATTAAGCAGTTGGTGTATACACTCATATGTTAACAGATTACGCAACTAATGAAACTCAGAATAAATTTACATATAAACTGGACAACATTACGGTATGTAAAAAATCAGTTACGTCATAAAACGCAGTGAAACGTAACACGTTAATTAGAAGTAAAATCAAAAACCGATTTCAATCCGACAAAAGCTGGAATACCTAGGGCATATAATGCCTAATTCCAAATACGATTTGTCCAGATAATCCAGGAAGAGGTACAAGGGATAAGAAATCCGGGAAGGAGAAGAACATCTTCGCTTAAAATTCTTTTTTTTTTTTGTTAACGGGGAGGAAATCTTTAAAAGATACCCCGCCTTCTGGGGAAGGCGGCGGTTATGTGGGGTTTTACCTACTAAAACCTCCCCGGTGGCCCTTTCCTCGGTGCATGACGAGGGGCTCCGGGATCTCCAGTGGAACGCACCGGAGCCCCTCTGCACTGTGCTGAAGGAGAGCACGTCCCGGGGAGGATTCTCCTCCCCTGTGCCCTCATAAGCAAGGCCACACGGGCCAGCCGATGTCGCCTTTTTCCCGGGTGCACCTTAGCGGACGACAAAGGCCCCCACCCTTGTCGCCCAGTGAACCCGAGGCCCCTTTAAGTCGCCTTGTACGACAGGCAGGGGATACCGTAGTCTTATTCTTGAGAGCCCAGAACTACAGGGCTGCGGGCCGGTCTGCCACCGGCCTCGCTTAAAATTCTACGCCAATGCTACAATAAGCGCACACGTTCTTTATTTCGTGCTGCTGTATCGAGAGTCCAAATCGTCATGATGGTCGGCCAACGTTCGATAGAAGATGGCACCAAGAGAAGAAGAAGAATAGTTATATCACATAGTTCTTACACCTATATTTTTTTCCACAGCTGTCTTCGTTGTCGTAACCTTTAAGGCGTCAATAATACCGCTAATGGTTTACGGTCTGCGAAAAGTCAGGTTCAAACCTACCATTTGACTATCTTTGTGAACCATCTTCTAACATAAGCTTAAGATTATTTGAAATGGTTGACAAGAATGTTAGTAATATCTATAACACATTTTCTAGCATCCTTTTATTTAAAAGAAAAGTTGCCTTCATTTTCTATGGAATTTGCCAATTTGAAAGTTGCCTGATTTTATTTGGAAGTCGGTTTCTGTTTTCATTCTTCAAAACACCTCCATTGCAATCGAAGAGACATACAGACGCGGGCAAACTATTCCTTCGCTGTGGGAATAATGTTAGACGAAGCAAAGCGCTTCGTTCGGGATTTTGTCACAAAAGGATGAATATTGATGACATATTGTTAATAATGTTAGTGTATGTTGTAAGATGAATATAAACAAAAACTGAAAATAATTTCAACATTAAGTTTGTGCTGAATAAGACGAGAGCGTCTGAGTTTTGTATAAATGACTCGGTGTGCTTTCTACGAAATTAAATTTTGATAGCTCCTTTTATAGGGACCGGAAAGGAAAAACGACATTTTATGAAAACATACTTCCAGTCCAGGAAATGTAATTTCTTAACATACTTTCAGTTGAGGAATATGATGAATAGAACTGACTTCTTAGGACATTTCAGTCTTTAACGTGAATAGCTTATCGAAATGGAGAAAATATCTTGTGTATATAATTATGTGTATAGCTTTATTGCATATTATTATGTATTCAATATAGATACTACTATAAAAGTGAAAGAAGCTTTCTCTCATTGCGTCATCTATATAGTGGACGCCCCTTAGTTTAGCTTTTGAATGTCCCTTGGATTATCCGTGAAATAGCAACCGACCGAGTCGTGGTTCGGCCCTCTCAGGCACCCTCGGATCGGAATGCTTAAGCGTAACATAGTAACCGTCCAAGCCGAGGTTACCCTCACCAGGGGACCCTTGTGTCGAGTTACTAGCAATAGAGGTTCAGGCTAAGCGACCTAAGAGCTGTGCCACCTCTCAATCCGGTGAAGCAGTCAAGGCCAGCCTCTATGGCCAATCTGTGTAGTTCGTCATAAAAAGCGCACGCCTTAATCTTTTAAATATACCAAAAAGCATTATTAAAGGGATTAACAGGCCCCCAAAGCTAAATCAATTGTGTCAAAATGAAACTTCAGTGACATCACAGTTGTCAATTTTTGCTAGTTTTCGTAGTTTTCTAGTTCAGTTGTACCACTATGGTCTTCCAATGACGTACCACTATCACTCCAATATTGTTTTATTTGTTAATGTCGTACTTAATAACATTTTCATCGCTACTTCACCTATATACCTCGATACATTGTATTCAATTGATCTTTATGAAATGATCAAAATTTCAATTGAAAAGTACATATCAAGAAATTAAATAGATAGATAGATATAACTTTATTGTACACCAAAATCAAACAAAAGGCATTACATAAGTAAGGTACATTTTACAATTCTTTGTACAATGGGCGACCTTATCGCTGAGAGCGATCTCTTCCAGGCAACCTGTGTATGGACAGGAGACATATGAACAAAACAGGACGATGGCGTTAGAAATACAAATATGATAACAAATCTATGCATATATAGATTTGTTATCGTATATCATAAATACTACTTATTTAATTTCTTTCAATTGAATTTAATTGGCATTTTGGCAAAATGACAATTTAGTTGTAGTAGGTTGGTTTCATAGTGTTCGAGGTTCTAGTGCCAACGTCTGGCGCGACGTTGAGAAAGGGTAATGAATATTCATACTAATTTCACTGTACACGTTTTTTGCTTTCTTATGGAAATAAATCACTCGCATAAATTTCTGCCACAGGTGTGATGTGTCGATGGGCTTACCACCTGTTAATACCACTTATGGGATATATAAGGCTTGAGGAAAAGCAGACAGCGATTGCAGCCTCTGTCAGAGTAAGATTTTGTGGCGTTCATTACATATACTTTAAAGAGTTAGTTCTGAAAAGAGCTGAGTTGTTCTCAAGGAGACTAGTAATATAGTCCTGAAAAGGACTGATAGATAAAGTTCTCAGTGAAACTATTAATATAGTCCTCAAAAGGACTGATAGATTGTTCTCCGTGAAACTATTAAAAAAACACAACTCTACGGGCACAACATAACGGCCGCTCAAGGACACGCGCCGCACACTACACACGGGAGGCAAGCTAGGGAGCTAAATATGAAACGGTGCAACCACGCCACGCGCAAATTTAAGGTCCCCGACGGAGTGAGACGGGTACAGCGCGCCGATTTATCCGCGTTGCTATTGGACAATAATAAGCTTCAATACTTCCATATTTTGTGTGTAAAGAGCAACATTTACCCAAATAAATCATTCTGGATTCCACAGTCTACTTCAACTACTACAACAGTATTTTATTCAACTCCTATCCAAAGTTCTGCCCAAGTATCCTGTCAAAAGTTAAAAAAACTGTACGATTTGATCATTACTATATATGAACATCAATTAGTTTTGTACTCTCCTATGTCCTAGTTGTCGAGCGAACAATTTACTTATAATTACCGTTATCTAAAATTTACACATTACATTGGCCTTGAGACGTAGTAATTAAAATTTACAGTCGTGTTATCCAGCCCTTTTGTTACTTCGTAATTAAAATTTATTCACTGTAAAATTATTAGTTGTTAACGTAAAACTTCACTTAATATATTGTGATAAAAGTAATACCATTCCGTCCGTATAATATGTCAGTTCTAGATTTGCTATTAGAATAAGCCGCCAAAATCCTATTGCGTTCGGAAACTCCCGTCACGTCGTACGGACAACAATGCACGCCCTAAACTACCTATATCACCAGACAATTACTTAGAATCTCTAGGAGAGCATAAACTAATATTGGCTATTATTTCGCATAGACACGAGTCGTAATAATGCACCAACATCGTTATCAATAATGGATAATGTCTGTAATTTGTAAACATCAACGAATTGTACAAATAAGAAAAACTATCAAAGAAACAATCTGTATTAATTCTTTTATGTGTTCTAATAATTTAATCTTTAACACCTAGGGAGGTTTCCATTGAAGTGTTCAAATTTGATATTTTGTAAATTACAAAAAAATTGGGTGCGTGCACTTATATACGCTCGTAAGAAGTTACACTTCTTTGGCATCATAAAAAATAGTTTTTAATTGCATCCAAATAATTAATTACAATAAAATAATAAAAGGACTGGAAAAGGACAATCAACAAAGTGAATTAAGTTCAGTTTCAAATTTTTAATTTATATTAATTTTATTAATTTATAATAATACATAGATAACCTCAATAATATTGGAGTACTTAAAGAAGTAAATAAGCACAATTTTAGAAAAGCACGTTTTAAAAAAGTGATGACTTATTGTGATCATTATTTTAATATGTGCCTAAAGAATCTCTTCTCTAAGAATATCTTCAATAACTAAAAGTGAAACGATAGCTGATTGCAAATAATAGTAATATATTTAATAATAGGTTATTTGCGTAAATAATGAATGCATTAGAAGTTTGTGGATGCGCGCGCGCTCTTTTGTGTGTGGTAGGGAGCAAATTTTTAAATCTTTTTTTTTTTTAAAGAAAGCTAGCAATATTTCATTTTTTTTTTCAGAAATATTACTAACAATCTTGTTAACCATTCCAACTAAGCTTAAGCTTGTGCTAGGACATGGTTCACGGCAATAGTCCAATGGTGGATTCGAACCCACGACACCCTAAACCATTAGGCTATTGACGCTTCAAAATCATTTTAATAACTTGATTTAATAATATATACGCTGGCAAAAGCTTCTCAAACTAAACTAGAAAATCATAAGGTTCTCTCTGAATGCCTCCATGTTTACTTACTTCTTCCTCTGTAAAGAGCTAGGTATATAATTTTTTAATCAATATAAAATGACTGCAATGTTTTAAAAGAACTCATCGCGATTGAACTGTAAACAGCAAGTTGTCTGAATCGAGATTGTTATTGAGACTTAGAGTGCGCTTTCTACGTAATTACATTTTGATGGGTGCTTCTTATATCATGAACATTTTATATTACACGTATTACGTGTGCATTTTTGTATTGAATTTATTTATAAGTTCCACTGTTGGGGACAGGCCTTCTTTATAAAGACAGGGCTTGGCCCACCATGCGGCCCTAGTACGGATTGGCAGATTTCACATGTCTTAGAATTTTTTTAAGGCATGTAGGTTTCCTCACGATTTTTTCCTTCACGGCCAAGCAAGTGGTAAAACAGCACATAAAATCTCAACTATAAATTCATTGGTGCCGGGATCGAACTAGAGTTGCTAGCGTACTATGCAACCTGAGACAAGCGCCCGGACATCGACCTACCACGGGACGGGTTATTAAAATTTATAATGTGGTAAAAATAAGCAGCGGCTATTTATTCATGGCATTTAGATCAGTTTTAATACCAGCCGGCTTCTGCCAATTGAACACATTGCTGTTTCTTCGGTTTTTTAATTGCAATAAAATTATTCGTTAACATTTGTGTTCGGTGATGTCACACATATATCTTGACATGTCTTATGCTTTATTGAACATTGTATCAATCCTATCATATAAATCTCTCTGTCTGTACATTTGATTTTTTGTTAAATTTTATTGGTAGATATTTATTACATGAATTACTGATTTTAATTTTTATTCTATTCTATTTTTTTTAATGTTCGTGTGTCCGTCAGTCTGTCTTTCTGTCTGCATGTACTTCTATAAATCAAGAATGACTGAGCCGATCTTGATGAAAATTTGTGTGCAGTTAAAGTTAAAAGTTAAAGTTACAGCCTTTATATATCTAATATATATGTCCCACTGCTGGGCACAGGCCTTCTCTGTAAAGAGGGTATAAGGGCATAGTCCACCACGCGGCCCTAGTGCGGATTGGTAGACTTCACATGCCTTAGAAAAAATTTCTAAGACATGTAGGTTTCCTCACGATGTTTTCCTTCACCGCCGAGCGCGTGGTTAATCAGCACATAAAATTGCAACAGCAAATTTATTGGTGCCGGCACCGGGGATCGATCTCGGGTTGCTAGCGTACTATGCAACAAGAGCCAACCGCCTGGACACTGAGCTACCACGGCTCTACGGACATCCAATTGCACAAAATATCGGATATTTGATAATTAACAATTATATTTATGATAACGGTAATATATTATGCATTAACTTAGAATGAAAAAAGTAAAAAGAATTCCATACACGTCTTCAATATCTCGTAGATACGGATCCCACGGGTGTAACAAACACACGTTGAAGACATTACTGGGATTGTAATTTATATGTTTATACTGCAACAACGTTCAAGTTAAATAAATTATTATTTTTTATTTAATACGATTGCCAACATATTCTAACTAGAATTATATTTGTCCTCGAAACACTATCACGTTCATTAAATAATTTGCATAACCTACGAAGCTGAGAACTAGTTCTTCTTCTTCATCATATTCTTCATTTCTGAAGGCCGTGGTTACGAGACGTCGACGAGCTGCCTCCACACCGCTCTGACCTCGGCTTTTCTCATTGCGGTTGGAATGTCGAGTTACTACGTTTTTAATGTGGTAAGATCAGTGGGTAAGTGATCGGCCCAGTGATCTTTTGAAGAACTAGTTATAATGCCTATATTCAATTAAAATAAATAATTAATACAAACAATTAAATAAACAACTGTAATAAATACATAACAATACAAATGAATTACAACATAAACTACAGAATTTTCCACAGGAAAAGTATTCTAAACATTTTTTTATATATAGATTTCCGTAAAGCATCATAATAGTGATTATACTGGAACATGCCTCAAGCTGACGGTATCTTAAAGTGTTTCGGAAAAGTTAGAACCGATAACAACGATCGAGCGGAAACTGAAGGTCCAAAGATACATAGGGGTAGAGGTTCACTCCACTATCTAACGTCTGGCTATAATTATCAACAGTTTTGTTGCATCGGGACAGAGCCTCCGGTCTTAATTAATAATTGTATTTGTAAATAAGAAACCAGTTCAGAAATGAAACTTCGGAAGAATATGTTAGATGTATCATTTTTCTTAGAAAGTTTTGTTTTTATTTTTTACTAGCGTACCTTGCTTTGCCGGGCTAGATTTTGCTTTATTTAAACAATAAACTTACATCATTAAATATTTAATTTAACTCTCACAATATATTCATTCTCTTCTCGACCGTTTTATACAAAAACATATCGGGCTCAAGTTAATGCCAGAAATAAAAGTACGACGTATGGCTTATTTGACAGTTCAAAAAGAGGAGTGCTCCGATCGTCACCAAATAGGACTTTACAGGATTACTCGCCAGGTCAATCTGAAGTTTCCCTGAAGGTTTCATTGAAATCGGTCCAGCCGTTTCGGAGCCTATATGGAACATACCCACACACTTTCTCTTTTATATAAATATAAATAGAAGATCAACATCGGACAGAGCGCTTTGTGGTCAGGTTTATGTGAATCCGAAGCGGGGCCAGGATGGGTACCTGGCCCCAGTATGCTTCGGCGTCGTCGGGACTTCTCGGAGTGCCGGAGAAGTCCCCTTTGAGGATGAAGTCCGGACTTTGCTGGGACCGGCCGGTCGTTGGGGTGTCCTGTCGCTGACAGATCCGGGGCACCCCGCCCATAACGGCTGATGGCATTCGCGGAAGGTTTAGTGGGTAGGGGCTGCCCAGGCTGAGTCCCACACATCCCTCCGGGCCCACCCAGGGTACCGGAGGATGGTCTATAAAAAGATTACCCCGCGTGAACAAAAAAAAAGGGTTATGTAAATGGATTAAAAAAAATATGAGTAGTGAGAATGTAACACATCGCACAGCGGGAGTCCTGTAACAAAATTTTAATTAAAGGTGGGTTTGTTATGTATATCGCATGCACTTTATGTCGCCAGTTTTCATCTAACTTTGCCTGTTAGTTAGTTTTGTTCGCATGAAATCTGTTGCGCGATAACGAGCTGTTACTTCCTTTAATCATTACCTCACATATTCACCTCTCAGTTAATAATTTATTTATTTTCCGAAATTGTTTTCAGAGATAAGTCTGTAGCACTCAAGTCCTATTGAAGATTCTTCGAAAATGCATGATAAATGTCTATTCGATATAAGCAATAACATCTTATATCGAAAAATGAGAATAAAAAATAGAAATTTATTGCTAAGATATAAATTTATTAAGATGTTGGTAGGCATGGGATGGTTCGACGGCCCCCGGGAGAGCCGTAACTGCACGTGCAATACTTTAGTGTTACTATAGTATTGTTATTGAATACTGTTCAATATACTAATCCTAAGGTTTTTCAACAAGAAAGACATAACCAAACTTTTAAATTATTTATTAAATGCTCTCTTTTTTCCCATGTACACTTTCTTGTGGGGTAGACAACGAAGACAATTGCCTTTTAATTAAGCTTATTAGGTCCTATATGTTTTAAATGGAGAACCCAACTGTTCTGTTTCTGGTGTTAGCCGAGGTCCCGCTTTGTTGGTCCCAATACAGGTTCAGGCAACTAGCTAGCTTTACCACCTTTGAAATTCGGTGAAATCATCATCACAAAGAAAAAAAAAGGTAAGGCAATCGCTATACAGCGGGCACAAATTTTAGCAAGTTATGGTCATCATCACCTTGCATCACATCACATCAGTCAGCAACAGTTCACTGTTAGACATAGCCCTTTCTAAAGCATTCCACTGAGCACGATCCTAGGCCACTCCCATCCAGCTACTGCCAGCAGTCTTGCGAAGATCGTGGCTCCATATGTTTTGAGCGCATCCCCTCTGTGTTTCCACTCAAGAAGTCGTTCCAACCAACAGATATGAGTCCTACAGCACCGATAGCAGAAGATTTGAGCTTAATTTCTTTCATTTAAATGATTTTATGAGAAAATACAAGTCATCAAACTCAATCCGCGGATCCAGAATTGCTAGTTTATACAGAACAATGCAGACATTGTTTTATTTCTGCACTCCGTGAAACCTATTGATTGTTCTATTCGCGTTTGCTTAATGCAGGCTGTCTGATCCCTGTCACATCGCGATATATCCAGCGCAGTTTGCACCGTCGCTTTGCACTCAGCCTTTGAATTTTTAATGTAGTCGGCTATATTCCGTCAGAGCTACAATTAACCTCACTGTATTTTCGTTCCGGTTGAATTCTAATGGCATATGATTGTGAGTAGTGGAATAGACGGTTTAATAATGAATGGATATTATTTTGCACCCTTCTTGACGTGAATTCTGAATCTAGTTGCAATTCAAATTCAAATATCGCATCGAAGCTCATTGTTATTACTAATTAATGAGTGAACTCAAGTGGTATCTAGCTGACTTCAAAAATGGAGGAGGTTCTCTATTGTTATGTATTTTTAATATTTGTGCGCTCATAAAATCGATTTTAATTTTTTTTGTAGGAAAGGTATTACGTTCGTATTCAAAAGATCCATAGTAATTTTGTTGGTATTAGTTATCAGTACAATAAAATCACTTATTAAATGGATGTACGGTATTGGGCTCACCACCTTCTATAACAAATTTTTAACATTCCCCGAATGTCACACGAATTTCTATGGTAATTCTTTTACCTGTACAGCTATAAAACTATGGAATAGTTTGCCGATTGAGATTAGTGAGGCTTCGTCAACTAATGTCTTTAAATCGCGTGTATCTGAATACTTTCTACTCAAACAATGAAAAATTACAAACTGGTATATTTATTGTCGGTATATATATTCCATGTGTATTTATATTATTTATCTATCTATCTGTCACTTAGGAGACCTAATTAGCTTGATGAAAAGCGATCAGTGATTGCAATCTCCGTCTACCCCGCGGAAGAAAGGACCGCGTAGGGACACTCGTGACGAATTAGCAGCTATAGAGGTTTAGGCTGAGCGATCTAAGAGCTATGCCACCCCTCAATCCGGTGAAACAGTGAAGGCCAGCTTCTCTGGCGAATATGTGTTCATCAAAGAATAAAAAGAAATATTTTAATATAAGTCATGTTGTATTTTTTGTGTAGTTTAAATTATAATATTTTAAAGAATGATACATTTAGAGTCATTTAAAAGATAGCGGACATTACCGACCTATTCATAGAAAATGAATGGTGTAATGTGTAATCAAGCAAGTAGATACATGTTCTAGATACTGAGCCAATCAATGCGGAGGGATTGAAGGGTTTTGTTCTACTAATGAATAACTGTGTCCAACGTCCGCCCGGATACCATTGTACATCCAGCAATGAATAGCTTTATGGGCAAGCCCCACCCCTTAGATGTTAGGAGCGTTGCTGGAGTTTCTTCGGCCACTTCTTCTCCCAGCGCCAACGCTTCCCGAAGTGGCACTCAAAGTTAGTTTAGCTTTTGAATGTCTCTTAGATTATCCGTGAAATAGCAACCGATCGAGTCGTGGTTCGGCCCTCTCGGGCGCCCTCGGATCGGCATGCTTACGCGTAACATAGTAACCGTCCAAGCCGAGGTTACCCCTCACCGGGGGGATCCTTGTGTCGAGTTACTAGCAATAGAGGTTCAGGCTAAGCGACCTAAGAGCTATGCCACCTCTCAATCCGGTGAAGCAGTCAAGGCCAGCTTCTCTGGCCAATCTGTGTAGTTCGTCATAAAAAAAAATGAATAGCTTGGACGCGTTGTGAATAAAAATCATCTTCTTCCTAAAGTGCCTCTTCGATTACCGAAAGTGGGCGGCACTTAGTTCACCATATTTCTCTCTGTCTCTTGCGAGGCGAAATAGATGGACAGCACTCTTTAATGCTACGCAGCACCAATTTACTTCTACCTAACCTAACCAACTTTTGCCAACGACATTGCCCATGAAAATAAATTGTCGGACGTTGTATCTCTTGCACCTAAGCACGCGATCGAGGTACGATACTTTTCTCATCTTAAAAAGAAAAAGTTGATAGAAATATTTAAAATATAATAAAATAAATCTTTTAAAAGATTGATTAAATGAAATACAAAATAAAGTAAGATAGTAAAGATCGGTAAAGATAAAGACCAAATAAACAACCAAATAAAAACGACTTGAATTTAAATTAGACATTTATATATATTTGTTTTAGGAAATTGCGCGGCTAGCCGAATAACTTTACGGCAAATTTGCATACACATTATTGAAATTCGCACAGGCTTGAAGTTTGACAGTTTAATTAAGCGTGTACAGAGCCTGATACAAGGGTAAAACGCAAAATTAGAACCCAAGCTGTATACACTTATTAATTAGTATCGAAATACGAACTCCATGAATTCCGAAATTGGTTCTTTGTCTAACAATTAGAATCTAACAGTACAATGACAATTATTTCTTATATTTTTGCAAATGTCATAAATTGAAATACGATAGCTGCTTGACTGACTTTAATTCCCGACCATGATTCACAAACAAGATAGTCTACATATTGAAGGGAATATCAATAAAAAATTATGCGACTGAAGAAAAAAGTGTGTGTAATATCCTAAATAAGATGGAGGTCTCTCTCACCTTAATTTATCCGTGTAAAGCAACCGACCGAGCCGTGGTTAGGCCCTCTGAAGCGCTCTCGGATCGGAATGCTCACGCGTAACATAGTAACCGTCAAGCCGAGGTTACCCCTCACCGGGGATCCTTGTGTCGAGTTACTAGCAATAGAGGTTCAGGCTAAGCGACCTAAGAGCTATGCCACCTCTCAATCCGGTGAAGCAGTCAAGGCCAGCTTCTCTGGCCAATCTGTGTAGTTCGTCATAAAAAATGAATAGCTTGGAGGCGTTGTGAATAAAAATCGTCTTTTCCTAAAGTGCCTCTTCAATTACCGAAAGTGGGCGGCACTTAGTTCACCATATTTCTCTCTGTCTCTTGCGAGGCGAAATAGATGGACAGCACTCTTTAATGCTACGCAGCACCAATTTACTTCTACCTAACCTAACCAACTTTTGCCAACGACATTGCCCATGAAAATAAATTGTCGGACGTTGTATCTCTTGCACCTAAGCAAGTGATCGAGGTACGATACTTTTCTCATCTTAAAAAGAATAAGTTGATCGAAATATTTAAAATATAATAAAAGAAATCTTTTAAAAGATTGATTAAATGAAATACAAAATAAAGTAAGATAGTAAAGATCGGTAAAGATAAAGACAAAATAAGCAACCGAATAAAAACGACTTGAATTTAAATTAGACATCCATATATATTTGTTTTAGGAAATTGCGCGGCTAGCCGAATAACTTTACGGCAAATTTGCATACACATTATTGAAATTCGCACAGGCTTGAAGTTTGACAGTTTAATTAAGCGTGTACAGAGCCTGATACAAGGGTAAAACGCAAAATTAGAACCCAAGCTGTATACACTTATTAATTAGTATCGAAATACGAACTCCATGAATTCCGAAATTGGTTCTTTGTCTAATTGTTCAGTACAATGACAATTATTTCTTATACTTTTGCAAATGTCATAAATTAAAATACCACAAGTTTTACCAGTCGATAGCTGCTTGACTGACTTTAATTCCCGACCATGATTCACAAACAAGATAGTCTACATATTGAAGCGAATACCAATAAAAAATTATGCGACTAAAGAAAAAAGTGTGTGTAATATCCCTAAATAAGATGCAGGTCTCTCTTACCTTAATTTATCCGTGTAAAAGCAATCGACCGAGCCGTGGTTAGGCCCTCTGAAGCGCTCTCGGATCGGAATGCTCACGCGTAACATAGTAACCGTCTAAACCGAAGTTACCTTACGTTAAGTTACAATGGCCGCATCAAGGGAGAGGATAGTGGACTAATACCTGAAAATGGCCATGAGAAGCAGGGACACAGCGGTCGCGGAGAAGCTAATAGCAATGCAACGGGGCGTCTGCGACGCGTGAACCCGAAACGATCTCTGGCCACCTCCAAATTCAGGCATTATATATATATAAAAAATAAGGAAAATAGTAACTGTGGAAGTGGCACTTTTAACAAATGCAGAGTAAACAATTTAAGTGTATTGGTTGCAATATAAGAATAAAAAAAACCGAAGTTACCCAACAAAGTTACGACGAATAGAGGTTCATGCTAAGCGACTTAAAAGCTATGCCACGTAGTAAAAATAGTTTCTCTGGCTAATCTGTGTAGTTCTAAGTCACACGATTATATATAATATATCATTTAATAAAAATTTGCCTCAGCTATTATCTAAAATGATTTTAATGCAGGTTGAAAAAACGATGACGTTAATATTAATTTCAAATATCCATTATACCTTGAACGTACCGTTATAGCTCTCCGGGGGTCGTAACTAGGCGTTATCGGTTATAGGTTCCTTGTGAATTTAGATACCGTCATTAAATTTATGCGAATTTTGGATATCGTTACTTCGCTTTTTTTCAATAAACTAGGCAGCTATAGTACCCTACGATATAGTATGGTTATATTGTACAGGAAATGTAAAGGCGATGAATTATAGCAGTACAAAATAGTCTTATTTAAATTAAGAATACAATTCATAAGATGTTTATAGTGTATTTAGCAGTGGAATAAAAGCCATTAACGTGCGCAGTGGCATCCTCATGCAGACAATTTATGATTTCATTTTGCGCCTCATATTTCAACGAAGCGAAGTCTGCATTGAAACGAGCTGTTACAATGGAACGGTTTCGAGTTTAGTTGTATTGGTCAGCGGTTCTCAAAAAAGTAGACGGTTCTAAATTCATATGTATTTTTTTGTTTGAAAGGAGTTCCCATATGAATTATGTTGGTATATGACTGTGTGTTCTGAAGATGAACCTCTCTATCGTTATCTCTATCTCTTTGCATTTGGTGTATCACCAATCTGTCGCTGCCACTCAATTAAGCTTCATAATTTCTTTGTCACTCTTTCCTAATTCAACCTCTCCGTAACCAAATCATCGAAGCATGCCTTTCTCTATTTTGCCATAACGTTAACTCAAAATTTCTAATCCTATGATTAAGTCGCGTTACAATATTTTATACTAATTACGTCGATAGTAAAATTATTATAAAACAAAACGTAAAAAACGTAGATCTACCATCTTCTACTCTTAATGGAAAATCGTGTATATTTTAAAATCAAGCTATTGGTAAGCTTAGGCATTCGTATCTCTTTGGAAAAATCCCATTTCAGTTCCGCTAAATAACGGTGTCCCACACCGCATTTCCTTCGCATTCACTATAATTTATGATTTAATTTTGTTCTTCGTATTTCAGCGATGCTACATTTGCATCGAAATGAGCCACAATCCCAAACTCTTGTTCGGTTTTTATGAAACATATAACTATAGTTTAGAAACATAAGTACGTACTTTATGTATTTATACCGGTAAAGATGTTTACCGATTTTTATGTAAGGGGATAAACGATAACATATTTTTGTATTTATAGGTTTAGTATATACCAGAAAGAGAGGAAGACCAGCTGCCCGGTGGACAGACGATAATGCACGCGACTGGCTAATAACGGCAAAAAACGAAGAGACTTGGAATCTCTAGAGGAGGCCTTCACCCTCGAGAACGAGGATTCTTAACCAGTTGTATATAATAAGGAATTAGTATATATTTGTAATTAGTTAGTAAGAAATATAAGGCATTTTTATTTATTTTATTTATAGGTTTTTTTTATTGTTTTTAGATCACAACCACAGACCTGTGTCCGTGCTCTTTTCCAATACACTTAAATTGTTCACTCTGCATTTATTAAAAGAGTGCCACTTCTACAGATACTATTTTCCTTTTTTTAGTTTTTTTTTTTATATATAATGCCTGAATTTGGAGGTGGCCAGAGATCGCTCCGGTTCACTTGTCGCAGACTCCCCGCTGCATTGCTATTAGCTTCTCCACGACCGCTGTGTCCCGGCTTCTTATTTATAGGTTTAGTATATATTATCTAGGGATAGTAATTCTCAATGTATTTAAAGAAAATAATAGAATAGAATAAAAGAATTTATTTACCTGCGCGGGACATTTAGTAGCTGAGCACCGCCAAAACCAGCGCCGTGGCAGCCTTGCCATATGACACGGTGTCCAAGTCTGGCATCACGTCTTATTGTCAGTTCATTGTTTCTATATTTTTATGTTGTACAACTGTAATTTTTAGATGTGTACTATATATTGTTTGTAATGTGTTGATGGCAATGAATAAATTGTCTATGTCTAAACGAGCACGCATTTTGTTCAAAATCGCAATCCAATAATTTTATCAATGGTCAAACATTGATTGATCGAATGATTGGTTCAATTTAAATTTTATTATAATTGATTAAAATAAAACAAACTAAATTAAAATAAACACAAATTATGTTGTTTTAAAAATAATTAACGATCGGTAATTCTTTATAATACTTGTGCTTTGTGAACAACCATTAAAATATTCTGGAATGTAACTTTGTAATAGGAATCAACCAACTCAATGAGAATCTTTACCACATTATAAATTACCTCTAATAATATATTAATAAAAGCCGAGAACATCTAACGAGAGGTTCAACTTACGCAAGCCATTAACAGGGGAGATTAATGAACCTGTTGGATAACTTTGAAGGTAAAGACCCATATTCTATTCCCTTAAGTTAATATTTTGATTTTCAGGAATATTATTGTACGATGTTATTAAAATTCATACTTGTTCTTTGATGTGATTTTAATCTTTTTTTAATTTTTTGTGTATATTTTTTTAAATAATTTCGAATACATGTCACGATTGACAATTGTGACATTTTTAATTAAGACAGCGAGAGGAATCATACGAGTATTTATATAATGATTATAAATCTCTCAATATAATAATTATATTTAATAATAATAATATTATATATAAAGACATAAACAGTATTTTAAAGTAAAAGAGTAACGTCAATTATTTCGTTAATTATATTGAGAGAAAGAATAAAACTTTTTTTTTTATAGTGAATAGGCTCACGTTTGGCTTCTATCTTGCTTGATGGAAGGCGAAGATAAAGCCTAGGATGGAGCACGTGAGCCTATAAGGTGTCTGTTCACATTGGACTTAAAGGTGTCCAGATTGTACCCGTGAGGAAAGACTGAACGCGGCAGAGAGTTCCATTCCTTAGCCGTCCGCATAAGGAAGGTGGAGGCAAACCGCTTCGTGCGTATTGATGGAATGTCTACGACGTAAGGGTGGAACTGCTCGCCGCGTCTAGTCGTTCGGTGATGGAAAGGGGAGGGTAGGTCATGCAAAACCTCCGCACACTCGCCGAAATGCACCCGATAAAAGACCGAGAGGCAGGCCACTCGCCTACGGTGTGCGAGGCTCTGAAGATTTGCCTCAACGAGCGAGTCACTGCCTATGATCTTCTTCGCTCGGCGCTCCAACTATATAATATATCTATAAATTATTATTATACCAATGGTATTGAATTTATATAAGTATATACTAGCACTGGTATGATCATCCAGCCGACTGCGATAAAAATCCCCGACCGTTAGACTGTAAGACATCTCTACGCTGTTATAAATGAAAGATTATTTTAGAAAACTTTCAAGTATATCCGAGCTTAGGAACAAACGTTAAGTAAACTGTTTTTGAAACAAAAAGCTCAACTTAATTCAATTTGAAAGAAAGCTTATTCTTAGAGACGTATTAACTAATACACGCTAGTACTGAGCTATGTAGCTTTTGTTTTAGAGTCCTCCTTGTCTTAATGTCACTAAGTTGAGTAATTGAAAGGAAGAAGAAAGAAAAAAGCGATAGAGGTTCAGGTTAAGCGACCTAAGAGCTCTGCCACCTCTCAACCCGGTGAAGTAGTCAAGGCCAGCTTCTCTGGCCAATCTGTGTAGTTCATGACAAAAAAAATCTAAATAAATAGTGTATCGACTAAAGGCCGACTGAAGTGGATCAAAGAATCAAAAAAAAAAATTATAATAATACTTGTCGAGTTAACTCTTATGCCACGTCACTTTTTGTTCTTTTGCCTGAAGTCAGATCAGGGACCTTCTCTTTTTTCGTTAACGTCCTACACCAACAAACTCGTAGGGGACCAATTATTATCAATTATTAAACCAAATTTTTCAAAAAAAACAAAAATTGGTTCATAAACGATGGCCAACCTTTTTTTGAAGTCGGTTATAAATAGCATTTAGTGTGCACGGTCAAATTCTTAATTACATTAATGAATTACACAGATATCTATATGTTCATGTGTATTCAAATATGAAATGTTCATATAAATAACAACGCAACACATTTGCTGATTAAAACTAGGAAGAAACGCATCCATTTTTTGAAATCATCAATAGTCATCGCATCGGAATATCGCATACGATGATTTGAAATGGAAAAAAATATATATTTGTAATGTTATCTGTGTATGATAGGGAAAAATACAAAGTATTTGTATGTAATGTATGGTGAATGAGATGTAATGACATTGATCCAATGAATGAATTTAGTGAAAAATGTAGGCGAAAATGGTTATCACTTTCAGTGGCTATGACTAACTAACCTACTAACTCAGTTGGCGTTGCCAAACTATATCAACGGTGAAATCACCGGCACCACTTGCCAAACAAAAGTAGAGATTATATACCTTCACTATTCGCCGGTATTCTGATAGGTCCTTTCCCGAACGTGGCGACCTATTCGTGTCACAGATGCAGTGGCATATCATCGCTGGATTTTGTTAATTAAGCATTTTTTTGTTCATTGCAAAACAAGCGCTTTTTATGTCATTTTTGAATGTTCTTGAAGCAAAATACACCAAAATCGCCATGAAAAGGCCATAATGGCCTTCGAGTCTACACGCCAGTGCCATATCAATTAGAAACCAACTTATTACAATTCAATTGCCGTCATCACAAAATGTTTTAAATTGAATTTTATGATTATTTTGTGACTGAATAATTGATTGAAATATTTTGGCATATTTGGAAGTTGTCAATATGTACGAGAATAACCAATACCAAAAATTGAAGCAATATTGGTGTGTCAACGATACGCTATTGGAAAACTATAGTGGCACAATTGAACTAGCAAAATTAACAATTATGATCTCACTGAAAGTTAATTTTGAGACAATTGGTTTAGCAGACTCGGGGCCTAGGCAGGACAATGACATCTTTGTCCTAAACATGTCACCACTGATGTTGGTTGGGGTTTGTAGTAGTTGTAGTAGTTACAGCCTTTATATATATGATATATGTCCCACTGTTGGGCGCAGGCTTTATCTGTAAAGAGAGTATTTTTTTTTTATATGAAAAGTGGCAAACGAGCATACGGCTCACCTGATCTTAAGTGATCACCGTCGCCCATGAACATCCACAGCACCAGAGGAGCTGTAGGTGCGTTGCCGACCTTTGAGATAGGAATAGGCTCGTTTCTTGAAGGTCCCTAAATCGTAAACGTTCGGAAACACCGCTGGCGACAGTTGATTCCACAAGTTGACAGTGCGTGGGAGAAAGTTACGCGAAAAACGTACAGTCGTTGAACGCCAACCATCAAGATGGTGGCGGTGGAGTATAAGGGCATAGTCTGTCACCCGGTGACTGCAATGACTTCATGGTAATATGATAAACGTCTTTCTCCGCCAAATGCTATCCATAATTGGATGTATACTGTGTTTAGGTATAGAGTGTTACAATAAATCGAATAACAATACACACAGATCTCAAACTGTAATGACTTTGCCCACAGTTAACGAGCTCTTAACTTCTCTTAATTGTGTTACACTGCGCGTTTCTGAACTTACAGATGTTGATTTTATCTACATTGATCTAACTTCGCTTATATACCGCTCCTTTCACATTCACCTTAATATAGCTTTGATTTTAAGTCTGAAAATTCGGCGCCAAGGCGATGATATACGGTTCTATTCCTTTCGAGAGATACCCAACTGTGGATTATAATTGCAGAATGTTAATTTGAGAGACTTCGCTTTCCCCTATCATCGCGTATTGTCAATATAAAGAAGAATGAAAACATATTTTTCGGAAAAATATAGAATTGTCTTCTTTATTATTTTCAACCGACTTCAAAAAGGAGTTTTTTTATGTATGTTATCTCATAATTTTCGTCTGGATGAATCGATTTTGATGATACTTCGTGAGTGGTCTTCATGCTTGTCTTCTACGGTATCCATGAGAAAACCAAATAAGTCTTAAATTTTGCATTAAGTATATGAGAGACAAATGGACAATTTTTTTTATTGGAAAGAGTGTACTTCAAGAGTAGTTTCATGAAAGTTTGGTTAGGTTCTGATTAATTATATTTCGTAATATTCCTACGATATATCGCAAATGCAAAAGAGGTGATCGCGCGTAATCGCTTTATGTTTTTATTCGTAAATATATTTGTTTCAAAAAATTCGCAATGAGCAAACTATTTGTTTATCGTTCTTCAATGCATTTTACACTATTATTTTGCATTATTTTAAATTTTTTGACATTTCGTTATTATTATGTCTATAATAGAAAAGAAGTCCGTTAGACTTACGATTTGGTGGTCGCGAATTCAAATCCCAGTTGGATTGTACTAATTCGTTTAACCAATAAATTTGTCAAAATTTATATACATAAAATCACTTGCTAAAATTTATGTCCCGTACATGTTGATGGGCTCATCACCTGCAATATGGAACCTATTAGATACGTACAGCGAAAGTTATCTCTCTCTACCCAACTAGGGCTTAATAGAACGTAAGGCTTATATGGAATAAAATTGTGTACTTAATTTTCAGGGATATGTTACCTAGCGTACAACAAAAACACCGCGTTACGGCTGCTGAATTTCATGAACAAATATTGTTCGAACGTGACGCTCGCCTCAATGGATTTAGTCAGCTATATTTCCTCGTACTTGCTAAGCTACCACAGACTTATGGCATAGTACACCATTGCTCTTAATATTTCACACAAGAACATAATCATTTCTTACAATCTAGATGGCGTTAGTTGTATTTGTTTACAACGTGTGAACTTTTTGTTTTTTTAACGCTGTACAGCGCGGTGTTACCAGCCATTAAAAACTATTTATTTAAATTTTTCCTATGTTACTCTAGTTACTAGTTTTATATCAGCTATTTGCCAGAGAAAGTCCTATCAAAATCGGTCTATACGTTCCAGAGATTATCCAGAACAAACAGACAGAAAAAAATGCTATTTTAATATACATTCATGGGCATGTAGTAAAAAGCATATATATATATTATAAATAAACACTCCAATTTTATTTATTTGTTAAGAATAATAATAATGTAACGTGTAAAAAAGAAAGATTTTTATTTTAATAAAGTGTTAGATACAATTTATGGTTCCTTTTAATAATACAAAAGCAGTGATATCCCAGTGTCTAATTGATGAGAGTTAGGATCTGATGGTCCCGAGTTCGAATCCCAGTCGTCTTGCACCAAAGAATTGCCAAAGTTTTTTACGATACTTTGGTACAAAATATCACTCAACTGTCATACATCGATCCTAATAAGCTCGGTAAAATAGAAAAAACTGTCTCTGTCTACCCTAGGGTTAAAAGGTCTTGAGAGCTTATTTGTAAAAACTCATTGGTACAAGTTGGCTGTTATTCGAATCTTCAACCAATCAGATCGTAAGTTTAACGAACGAACCACTAGGCTATCACTGCGATATTAATTACCGTGATAATGTCATTTAATTAATTTTGGCCGGATATAACTATTACTAAATATAATGAATTTAACATGCATAAATTAACGTGCAAAATATTATTACGTAACTAGTTGGCTGTATGTCAAAGCTTTGTGCTTTCATTGCAAATTCAATATACAAATATATTATCTGTTGCGTTTGACAACGGTAATGTCATTCCATAGTGTAAAAGGTTCCCATTTTTAACAACCGAATTGCAAACGTCCTGCCACTTTTTTGAAGTCGGTTGAAAAGAAGCGTAATGAACTAAACTCTCTTATATTATATCTTGCTACCGCTGTTGGAGTTTGTACGGTCAATCACAATATAAGCTGTATACAAATTTGTCGTTAAATAAATCCACCATTTCGCTATTCAGGGTGTTACCTAAACATTTGGTCAAATTGTTTGTTGAAATTGATTAGATTTGTATTTACATTTCGATTAATGTTGTGCGGAAGTTCAGGGAGTTAGCGGTCAGTAAATTGAAAACCCATCACGCGAACATAATGGCGGCACGGAATTAATTTGATGCGTAGCCGATGTGGACGCGACATTGATTTACTATACGCCTAATAAATTGCATAAAAAGTACCAACACTGCCTACACCTTGTATAATAAATACATGTTAAAATCAAAGATAAAATATTGATATTATAAAAATATTGATTGTAATTACTCTCATTTTCAACCGACTTTAAAAGAGGAGGTTTTCAATTCGTCTGTAAGTGTTTTTTTTATTTTTTTTTTCATGTTTAAAGTACATCAGTTTCCAATAGAAATCATCGAAATCCGTTGGCGTGATATTAAATTATCCGTCCATTTGTGGCGCTCATACTTGATGCAAATTTCAAGACTTCTATTTTTTTCTCATGGATGCCATTCTCAGAATTGGACCACACGGGAAGCACTAGCTTTCCACTTAAAAAAGAATCATCAAAATCGGTTCACCCAGTCGAAAGTTATGCGGTAAGATAAAAAAATACAAACAAATTACTTACTTTTTTTTGAAATTAGTGGAAAAAGGCTTAATGCCAAAAGTAAAGTAAAAATAACATTTATATAAATATACATACATAAATACACGTATATACTTTCGTTGTATATTCTTATCCTACCGAACCTAACAATATGAAAGTACAGAATCTCAAAAACTTCCTCTACCTTTTCACTTTATATATTTACAACTGTACTGCATATATGGCTTACGTTTATTTATAACAGAAGCCGTTACTTTAATCTTTTATAAATTTTATAGTGATGCTGTCAAAACTTGCCTGCAGTCTGCCAGTGAAACAAACGTCTCTACTTTGTAATGTTCTCGTCGGATCTAGAAATAGCGATGCCTACTCTTGTGGCAGACGTTACAGAAATAATCCCCACTGACTCTGACGGTTCGATGGTTTCGATAATGGAACAGTACATATTTGAACATTTTAACTTTGTTGTATTCATTAAATGTCGAATAACAAGTATATTGAGGTGTAACAACAAAAACTGACTTCAAATCTTATTAAACGTGACAGATTTTTTTTGACGAACTATACAGATTGACCAGAGAAGTTGGCCTTGACTGCTTCACCGGATTGAGAGGTGGGATAGCTCTTAGGTCGCTTAACGCTAGTAACTTTTTTTTTTTTTGTTAACGGGGAGGAAATCTTCAAAAAGATACCCCGCCTTCTGGGGGGAAGGCGGCGGTTATGTGGGGTTTTTACCCACTAAAACCTCCCCGGTGGCCCTTTCCTCGGTGCATGACGAGGGGCTCCGGGATCTCCAGTGGAACGCACCGGAGCCCCTCTGCACTGTGCTCAAGGAGAGCACGTCCCGGGGAGGGAGGATTCTCCCTCCCCCCCTGTGCCCTCATAGTGCAAGGCTACACGGGCCAGCCGATGTCGCCTTCTTCCCGGGTCCACCTTAGCGGACGACAAAGGCCCCACCCTTGTCGCCCAGTGTTCGTTACGCTAGTAACTTGACACAAGGGTGCAGGGGCCGCTGAGGGGTAACTTTGGCTTGGATGGTTACTATGTTCAGCCCTGTATTTCTGGGCTCTCAAGAATAAGACTACGGTATCCCCTGCCTGTCGTATAAGGCGACTAAAAGGGGCCTCGGGTTCAATGGGCGACAAGGGTGGGGGCCTTTGTCATCCGCTAAGGTGGACGCCCTTAGGGCGCCCGAGAGGGCCGAACCACGACTCGATCGGTTGCTATTTCACGGAAAAATCTAAGGGACATTTAATAGGTAAACTAACTTTGAGTACCACATCGGGAAGTGATGTGACGGATCAAACGATAATTGCTCTAACGCGCGGGCGCTCAATTTTCAACCGTCTTGGAAAATAGAAGAGGTTTCGTTCGTCTGTATGATTTTTTTTTTTGTTACCTCATGACTTTCAACTGGGTGAACCGATGGACTAGTTCTAGTCAGCTTTTACATTATTAGAATTCAAACCCTCGACCTTTGGATCGAACACTTTTGCCATTAGGCAAATTTAAAAATTCCAAATTTCACTTGTACGATTTTTATTACTTTCAATGAAAGTTAATCTTGAAACTTAATCATTCACGAGTGAGTACTGAATGGAGCCGTTGCGGTTGAATGACTGCCACGAATGAATCGCTCGGATGTAGGTTACATTGAAATGTTTTTCAATCTCATGAAATCGTGTTTTTTTTTATTTGCAGCGGCAAAAAGAACTTGTGTTATAAAATTTTTAACACTCGTACTAGATTGAAACTAGTTTTTGTAACATAACAAACACTGCATTATTGAATTTACAACTTTTCGTTTCGTCTCGACTCATACTGACAGACGGGTGAAAGTCAGGACTCTTGCTTGTCCACAACTGCAACCCTTTTTATTACGCAACATTACATATAGAACACTTTACGAATAACGAATACATAATTACACGTAATGAATTCAACTTTTATTGTACACTTGTAATAAACTATTATATATTACATATATATACATATTATATTACAAATATGAAATGTTTTTTCCTTGAAAAAAATGTTTTTTCAATTCCATACGATTTTTTGGTGCTCCCTGGTATATCTAACTAAACTGTTATGGGACGTAAATGCAGACAAAGAGAATATCTTTTTGTCGTATGCGTTTCTGCCGTGTAGTTAGGAAATGCTAAGCTATTAATGGTAAGTACATAGTTAGATCTTAAGACTTAACGGTCTTAAGATCAAAGATACATCGAAGGGAGCCTCTGCGCTTGCCTCCCTGACCCGCTCGTCAGCCTGGGACATGACCGTCTCACAGAAGGAGGCGACCGCCGTCCAAGACATGTCACTCGAGACCATCGCAAGAGCGAGGCTCGGAAGTGACAAGTCTAACGCAAACCGTACCTACTAATGACGCTTCAAACTATCGTTTTTTAGTTCGGTTTATGTGTAACGGCATTATTTTGTCACGAACAATATATACAAGTCACGTAATCTTAATGTTACAATGAAACATTCTAAAGCGACATTTTTATCGAAATGGTTCTCTTTTTATCAATGATAAGAATTATCACAAGTATTTTTTAATTATTATAAACAGGATCGCGTATGAATCTTTACAAAATTTATAGCAATCGTTTCACGAGTCAATAACAGATTGTTGTTTTTAATTATTTAAGTTTTTTAAAGCTTAGAGATGATATTCTGTGTGCAGTAGTAGCCGGTATTCTCGAAGATAATGAAGAGAGATTTTTATTACGTGAAATCGTTTTTCTTCTATTATTTTTTTTTCTTTTCAAAAGCATATAAAAGAGAAAGTGTGTGGGTATGTTCCATATAGGCTCCGAAACGGCTGGACCGATTGCAATGAAACTATCAGGGAATCTTCAAATTGACGAGTAATCCTGGTGACAACGAGAGATAAGGGTTTGATGATGATCGGAGCACTCCTCTTTTTGAACTGTCAAACAAGCAACACGTCGTACTTTTATTTCTGACATTAACATCGAGGCCGATGTGTTTTTGTATAAATAATAGATTTTTTTTTTTTTAAATATTACTAACAATCTTGTTAACCATTCCAACTAAGCTTAAGCTTGTGCTAGGACATGGTTCACGGCAATAGTCGAATGGTGGATTCGAACCCACGACCTTACGATTCGCAGGCCGTACCCTAAAGCATTAGGCTATTGACGCTTCTGGATGTGATATTTACTGATATGTACATGGGTATAGGTAATGATCTTCACCCGCTCGCAGATAATGAATACGGAGAGAAATGAATAATTGAATAAATTGTGAGAGTTAAATCAAATTTTGAATGATGTAAGTTTATTTTTTTACATAAAATAAAGCAAAATCTAGCCCGGTGAAGCGGGCTGGGTACGCTAGTTTATTGTAAATTAATTCGTTTTTTATGATGGTACCTAACATTGTTTTGCAACGCCGTCACTTATAGTTTTGAGAAACCAGCATCTTATGCAAATTGCAAGATATTCTATGATTACTGATTTGTATAAAAAAACTTATAGAGGCAAATTGACTTGAGAGCTTCCAATTGCTTGCAATCTTATCATTCTCTGATTTATCTGAAAAACAAAAATAGAAACAAAGTAACAATTAATCATTGTTTAATATATCATATGAATTTAATATCTGCGTTGTTTACCAAATATTCACAAACGGAACAATTAATTAACGGTAAGGCACGAATGTTGCTTCCTCTCTTTATCTCGTTTTCCCTTAGTTCTGCTCTAAATAAGGAAATTTAATTTGCACTGAAATTTAATGTACTATATGAAAAGGCAATGCAAACTATTGCATGTCATTTCAAATGACCAACGGTCTGAAACCCAGATCGTTTGTCTTAAGAAGTTTTCGGTTTCTTATCCACTACCTATCACATATTTGTACTGCAAAAACAGGTAATATGTCTCTGTCTACTACTAAACGGTTAAAAGTCGTGTGAGCAAATATTTAAATTTTTATTGTATTAAAAATATATTTAAGTTAACATCAGTTATTGAGGAGGTCCTCAATTTGTTTGTATTATTTTTAAGTGGCTTTGTAGTTGACTGTCTGTCGGACTATTAGATATGGGTTATCCCAAGCAGCACTAATAATTTTTGAATCAATTAATGTGATATGTGATGATTAAGAGAAATAACTTGAGAAAATATCTCAAGCTAGTTTACGATCCTATCTCTTCGGCAACAATTTTACTCCTGTCATACTTACCTATAAAAATTTTCGCTTTGGCGACTATAGTGTTTGTTTTGTATCCTGTTCGATTACTCATGTGGAACGATAAGTTTAATCTAATCGTATTCGCGGAACACGGAGATAGTGTTACAATCATATAGATTACAAAACGTCTGATCAATAAAATCAACAGCTTAATGTTAAATATAACAGTATCACGGATACGGAACGGATAAACGACTAACTTATTGTTCTGATCGACTATCTTTAATAGAAGTAACTTTGATATAATACAGTGATTTAGGTGAGTGTTAACGTTCAAATAAAACTAATATTATGTATATATATGTAAAGCAAAGATATGAAACCTCTTTACTTAAATTTATTTCTTTTTGTATTTTTATAATTTTAAATGTAAAATGTCAATGTAATGTGTCATGACATTTATATATAATAGATAGAATTGAAATACGGACATTAAATGTTGTTTCTCTAAATATTATAAAGAAACGCAGTTTTGTCTTTTATTTCAAACAAATATAAAGACATTATTATAAAACAACATTATTATATATATAGTTAGTATACTAGGAGATATGTTTTGTACAAGTATTTGTATTCTTTTACTCGGATTGTTATGGTTCTTTTGTAAAAGTAATACACATTCAAAATTTACCTTGTACACTTGTATTATTATTAATTGTACATTAACCTCAAGTATGTTTTATAATAAAATAAGTACTTAGAAGTCTCAAATTCTGTTAAGATACTCACATGATTTGCTTTTATTTAAAATATTTCAAGCTTTATGTTACTGGACAACGTATAGTTCGACTTACGTAAAATTAAGATCTTTAAGATCTTTTGAATATTACAATAATGTTGATCTTGATTTGTCTATTTCTCTTTTCATGACAGATCCATTACACTGTTAGATTTTAAAATTTACGAACACTTTTGCTAATCAGGTAGTTCACATAAGCAAATGAGGGATTTGTAGCCCGGTGATTTTTTTAATTGATCACACAAATTCACCCATATCTAAATGGAAGCAATAAGTTTTAAAGCCGACAACAACGCCATGTTCAAGTTTAAGTTGTTAACCTTTTTTTTTTTTGTTGACGGGGAGCAAATCTTCACTAAGATACCCCGCCTGAAGGCGGCAGTTATGTGGGGTTCTTACCCACTAAAACCTTCCCGGTGGCCGCACCGGAAACGCACCGGAGCCCTTCTGAACTGTGCTCAAGGAGAGCACGTCCCGGGGAGGTTACTCCTGCCCCCTGTGCAAGGCGACACGGGCCAGCCGATGTCGCCTTCTTCCCGTGTCCTCTTTGATGAACGACGCAGGCACCCACCCTTGTCGCCCAGTGAACCCGAGGCCCGTTTTAGTCGCCTTGTACGACAGGCAGGGGATACCGTAGTCTTATTTTTGAGAGCCCAGAACTACAGGGCTGTTAAGTTAACCTTTGCTAGCTTATATTTAGATTTAATTGAGTCGTCGATCGATCAAAAGTTTTACTCAATAACCACAGTTAATTTGTGTATGCTGTTACAGAGATGCCGCCTCCACATGCGATACCCTGCGGACCTTACTGCGGCACGGGCAACTGCGCTCCACACTGCTATCACAGAAACAAGATTATAGTGCCACCGCAACCACCCCACCATCACTACCCACCACCACCGCAGCACTACTACCCACCACCCCCACCGCCACACCATCCACATCCACCGCCACACCATCCCCATCATCCACCACCACACCATCCTCATCCTCCACCACCGCCGCACCATCCCCACCACCCACCGCCACCACATCACAATCACCTGTTGCGATAGAATCAAAAAACTAAGCCGTCACGGATTTTCTGCTACGATTACAATGTCAAGATCTGCTTATGATTGAATGTTACCTTTTTATTAATTTTTCACTCAATCATTAGTGATAATAAAGATTACGCAAATAATTTATTATATTACACAAATGCGAAATGAAATTGATGAAAGAAGATTAAATGATTTCAAATTTTAAATAAATAATGGTTTTATTTTATTATCGTAAAGTTTTTTTACACTACATCGTAAACATCAGGGCTCTTTTAACTTTACGATCCGTGTTGCGGTTTCTTGCATACAAAAAATCAATTTATGGTATGGCGAATGACTCACTACCGGTCACATATGAGAGGCATCGTTGACTTTACGGGAGAATTTGGGAATTTCTTTGGAAGGAAAAAAGTTTATTATCAATATTTTTTATAGTAAGACAATCATAACTTTGTTCAAATTTCAAAAAAGGTGGTTCTCTATTCGTCTGTATTTATTTAATGTTTGTGCACTTACAGCGCTGTTATTTTTAAACAGATATTAACTTTGTTGGCAAAGGTTCCGAAGATATGCTACGTAACTTCTAAAAATGGCTTGCAAGAATGTTACGCGGAAGGAGAAAGAGAAAATAGGCGCCAGAACTTCGTAGTATAACTATGATAATAATGTTTAAATTAAAAACCGACTTTAAAACAATAAAAACGTGACGGATTTGAAGTCGGTTTATGTTTTTATTCGTAAATATACTTGTACATGTTTAGCTAAGTGACTAACATGTCTTCATAATGTTTTATACAAACATACATATTTCTCGTGTACTAAATAATACAAAAACATGCATATCAATGTTGATAAAAACTAATCCAAGACAAATGCATACGTCGCAATAGGCATATCTTATCTCCGATACTTGTTAGAAGTGTTTTCTTTGTCTTCATTCTAGCATTACATTAAAATATAATTGTATGTAAATATCTTTTAAACTCTTAAGAACGAATTGAGTTAATGCAATTTTTAAGCAATCTTTTGATTAGCTCAACGGGAGTCATAATTAATGATAGGATCTTTAGAGTTTCTTCGGTCACATCTCCCAGCGTCAACGCTTGCCCTACAGGCATTTAATGCTGTTGTTGCTTCGTTCACGTTCGTAACAAAATCCAACTAAAACCCCGCCGTGAAGTTTGGTTACGACAGAATCACCAGATTGAGACTGTCAACAAATTTTATTAACATTGTTGTCGGAGATTGAGATGTTCATTGTTCGATTTTAATGTTTTATCGATCGAAAATGTTAAGTTAACACTTTAAATCTGTAAAAATGGGTTGATGTAATTCTAGGATAAGATCTGATATCGTTGTAGCTAATATTTGTTTAACGGAATAATTAGAATCACACTTCAAGCGCCAACAGTTTTGGAGCTATAAAACCTTTCATTTCAATGGTTACTGGTGAATTTAAATATACAAAATGGTAAGGTCCAGCGCGGGAAATTACGCATTATTATAATGTCATTTGTTACAGCCAAATTATGTTCTCAACGTGTGAAATAGCAACTGTTCATTACTATTGCAAGTAATGTAATGAATAATAAAATCGTCTTAAGCGCCTGTCAAAATATTCTAGCAACATTTTTAGTGCGTCTGCATCATGTTTTTTTTTACCAGGACGATGGAATTTTCATTCCATCACGGTGGAACATAGTTTTACTTTTTCTTGTTTCATTCAACTTGTTCAGGCGTCGCTACGCAATCCACGGATAACAAAAAAGCTAAAACAATGTACGATTCTAATTTTTGAACTAGTTTGGATAATTTTAACTGTATAACTGCTAGACTCGAATCGTAAAAGAACCGCTTTCACTTCTAAACGAGCTCTTCGACCACTTATCTCAATCTTGTTGCGGCAGAAATGGAAGCTAAGCCCTGTAGTTCTGGGCTCTCAAGAATAAGAATACGGTATCCCCGGCCTGTAGTAGAAGGTGACTAAAAGGGGCCTCGGGTTCACTGGGCAACATCGGCTGGCCCGTGTAGCCTTGCACTGCGAGGGCACAGGGGGGAGGGAGTAACCTCCCCGGGACGTGCTCTCCTTGAGCACAGTGCAGATGGGCTCCGGTGCGTTCAATTGGAGATCACGGAGCCCATCGTCATGCACCGAGGAAAGGGCCCCACATAACCGCCGCCTTCCTTTCGTTAACAAAAAAAGAAAAGAAATAGAAGCTGTCTGCCTCCGATAATATAAGAATGTAGATACAATTATTTACCACGACAGCCTAAAGAAAAACTACACAAAATTGAAGTTCATGGAACATGGACATGGAACCTTTAAAGCCTATCTATGTTGGTTCAAATGTGTCACAAATCAATTCTTGTTTGCAACAAAGCGAGTGAGGAAACGGTGGATACCTATTCTGGTATTTCATCATCGATTCACAAAAATATTTACTAGTAAAAACAAAAACAGACTTTCAAATCGAATAGGAATATTACGAAATAGAATTAATAAAAACCTAACCAAACTCTCATCAAACTACCCTTGAAGTACATTCTTTCCAATAAAAAAATTATCATTGAAATTAGTTGGCTTCATTTTGAGTTATTCGTCGATTTGTCCCGCACATATGGTTTTCTCTTGGGTGCCATTGCTTGAATTGGACCACACAACACCAGCTTTCAAAAGAAAATGGTCAAAATCACCCAGTCGAAAGTTATGAGGTAACAAACATAAAAAAAACATACAAACGAATTGCGAACTTCCCTTTCTGAACTCTATTTAAAAAATAGCCTTCTTAACAAAAAATGATGTAATAATTTAATATCATACCACTTTATTGTTTATTATGTGATCGGTCTGAATACTCATTTGGAAAGATAAGTTACAAGCTTATCGTATTCGCGGAACAACAAGGTAATGGAACACTCATAGAGATTACGAAAAAATCAATAAAATCAAATGTCGTAATGTCGTAAGGTACAGTTCATAACGGATATTCAACGAACATATTTGTGTCGATTTACAAATACAGATTGGAGATTTAGGTGAGTCTATTATTTTATTTTTATATCGCATTAATAATATTTTGTAGTGACTATTGAATGACATTTCTTGTATTACATATATATTGATTATAGTATACTGAAACTCGCCATTTACAATAAAAAAGACACGAAGTTTAAAAATGGAACTCTATGTTTCCATAGAGTTCTATTATTTTTTTTTTTATTGTAGCCTTTAATTCATTTTATAAATAATTTTGGCTCAATGATTTTTACGGTTTTCGCTGTGTTCAAGTCAACATGAGAGTTTAATTGTTATTTGGTGATAACGACCGACTTAATGCGTTATTGCATTCACCACCAAGACCACCCTGGGTGAGTGAAGAACATATTATTAGCAGGTGTTGTGAGACATGTGGAAATAGCAAAATAAGTACACAAATACATATAAATATATATTTCCAGTATAAAACATATATCATATAATCTTTTTTTTTGTTGGCGTAGCGGAAATATTCAACATTATGTGAAGTTTTTACTCACGATAACCCCCCTCCGTGGCCCTCTTGGTTCATGGCGAGGGGCTCCGGAATTTCCATTGGAACGCGCCCCCTGCACTGTGCTGTTAAGCACGTCCTGGGGAGATTACTCCCTCACCCAGCACCCTCGTAGTCCTAGAAGGCGACGCCGGACGACCCGTGCCGCCTTCTTCCCGGGTCCACTGTAGCGGACGACAAAGGCCTCCACCCTTGCCGCCCCTGGACGCTGTCTTTTTAGTCGCCTTTTACAATTGTCATGGGGATATCGTAGCCTTATCCTCTGAGCCCAGGACTGCGGTGCTGATGTATATATATCTAGTTTTTACAGTGCTACAATTTTATGCTTAATGTGATGATGACGATCGAGTAATGATATTTTTTTTTAAAATACGCTTTGGTTAATGATTATATCTACATGATTGTCTATAATTACAGAAATGCCGCCTCCACACATGATGCCTGGACCTCACTGCGGAGCTGGTGGCTGCCCACCGCACTGTCAGCACGGTCACCATCCACCACCACAACCGCCGCCGCCGCACCATCCGCCACCGCACCATCCGCCACCACATCATCCACATCATCCTCCCCCACCACCACATCACTGATACCATGTTGCGATACACTGTATTTACCTTAAGGCGTGTTATTTTTCAACTACAATGACGATGTTTTAAGAACAGATGTTAACAGAACAGTTGTTAAATTATTCTAATAATGAACATAAACGAATGATTAATTTAATTACCGAAAACATTTTCTTTAACAAAATAATAATAAATTATTTCAAAGTTTTATTTTTTTTATTTTAAGAACCGTCAACAATCAAGTAACATACTTAAAGTCGCACATCGAGCGGTAGAAAGAGGTAGCTCGGCATTTCTCTAATGGATAGAAATCGAAACGAAGAAATTCGACGGAAACTCTTAAAGTCAGCAAGTTGAAGTGGCAATGGGTCAGCTACATCTGCCGAGTCAGTGACGGCAAATGGAGGAGAAAAGACTGGAAATGGAGGCTGCGCATGGGTCGGAGAGGCGCCCTCTCTCCAGATGGACCGACGACCTTGTAAGGATAATCGGAAGTGGATGGGGAAAGCAGAGGATCGTATATGGTGGAAGGCATTAGGGAAGGGATGACGATGAAGATTTCAAACTGTTAAGGTGTATTAAAACAATGTACTTAGACATCTTAGTCCTGAATACGCCAGCGCTACTTCTTGTGCGCTTGTAGTTTCCTCATAGGTTCCACCGCCTTCCTTCATGATGATGGGGAAATCTTCAAAAAGATACTTTTGGCGGGAAAACAAAAAAGGTCTAAATTTAGCAACATAACCAAAGCCACATAACATTTTTTTGCTTATTTTTCTCTTCTTACTTTTTTATATTTTGTTCTTCATAGATATAGATAACGTTCCAACACCGCTTCCATGTAAATATATTATGACCATTCCGTAGTTCCCGAACCTGATTCCAAATGGAATTTTATTCGGGGTCTCTTTTGAGGAGGTTTTATAATAATTGAGTTGATAGAGTGACAGCGTGTTTTAAAGAGACGCCTGTCAATATTGCTTACAACGTTAGAATTTCATGGAAACACTTGTAATTACTTTGCAGTTTTCTCTAGAGGGAAATAGCTGGGAAACAAACAACGTTCTTATTAGCAAAGTTTTTCCTTATAACAAGATTACGTACGCCAGATGTGTTGGATAGCATTTGGCACAAGTATCACGGGAGGAGCGTCATTTTGTTGGGTAACTTTATGAATGTACCAAACATGTAATGCTTGGCTATCGCGTTTTAAACAATTTACGTGGAGGAAACACACAAACATTTTTATTATCTCACAATGATTTCAATAGCAACTAATTAATTTACAATTATAAGTGGGGGATTGGTGTCCAAACTAGGAACAAAACTGTGAGATGGATCACCAGACTTACACCCCACGGATGTGCACAAAACTTTTAAAACTATTGGAGAAGCATTGGAGATAGTAGAAGGTATATATGTATGACACTCAACAAATGTCATGTGTGTTCATGTGTGTGCGCGGATGTGTGTGGAAATAAGTGCATATGTACACAAATATATGCAAAGTACACAATGAATTGAATTTCAGTGCTGATAAAAAATTAATCGAAGGCAAATAGATGCGAAAATAGGTAAATATGTTTTCTTAAACTTAATACTAACTCTAGGCTAATCAGGCTTCTGAGACAGTGAGAGCTTACTTAAAGAAGGTTGTATGTTCATAAGTACTTAAATCGTACGTAAACAAGTATATTTACAATAGCCTAATGGTTTAGGATACGGCCTGCGAATCGTAAGGTCGTCGGTTCGAATCCACCATTCGACTATTGCCGTGAACCATGTTTCAGCTCAGTTGGAATGGTTAACAAGATTGTTAGTAATATTTCAGGAAAAAAAAAGAAATATTGCTAGCTTTCTTTTCAAAAAAAAAAAACAAAACTACTACTAATTTTAAAACAAAAACCGACTTCAAAATTGAAAAAGAAATTAAATAGAATTAATTAGAACCAAACTTTTATTAAACTACCTTTGACGAACATTCTTTCCAATAAAAATGATTCATCGAAATGGTTTGGCGTGATCTTTTTCTTCTTCTCTTGGTGCCATCTTCTATCGAAGGTTGGCGACCATCATGGCGATTTGAACCCTCGATACAGCAGCTCGAAATAAAGAACGTGTGCTCTGACTCAAATATCGTACAGCGCTCTCCGTGTTCAATATAACAACGCGTTCAGGGTTCTGTTGGGGTTGCCCCGTTTCTGTAGTGCATCGGGGATGTTCGCGGATGCACAGATGGCATTCTTTTGGCGACAATGCGCAAGAGGAGTGCATCTCTGGTGCGCAGGGTGCGGACCAGCTCCAACAGCATCCTGAGCATGATTGCTCAAAGGCTTGACTGTGTTTATGTAAACAGATGCTGCGCCGTCTCACATGGGGTAAAGTATTCATAAGCATAGTTAAGTTATATTATATTTTTATTTTATATTATAATCAAATAATAATAATTTTATATTTTTATCTTATAACTTAGTCTAAGGTTGTTATTTAATAGTTGTTTAAAATAATGATGAGTCTTTGTTTACCATTGGCGTAGATTTTTAAGCCAAGATGTTCTTCTTCTTCCCGGATTTCTTTTCCCTTTTATCTTTCCCTGGATAATAAGCTGTAACAAATTGGCGTGATATTGGCATGTAATATAAATTAGTTATGTAAAGTTAATTATTTAATGTTAATCTTCATATGGAACTCCATTGTTCCTACTACCTGTCTCCAGGACTAACTTATCCAGGAACTCTCCGCTGTCGCGCGCGGTTGGGTTTGTTAATACCATCTCACTGCACATTGATATATTTTGTTGCACAGAGGCTGTGTTCATCGAAGCTGCCTACAAATGCGTAGAAGGTGTTTGACTTTATTATATTTATATATTATTGTCAATACATAAAGCAGCTTTTATTTGTTTTAATTTTAATAATATATATTTAACCAAGTTTTTATAACATCATATTGGTATTATCTGTAACGGTGTTATAATTTTGTTGATTTAAATAAATAAATAAATAATGCCAATGAACTGTGTTTAAACAAGGCATTACAAAACATTGGCACATATATTTTTGGTGAGTAGAGACCAAAAAGTTTGTGCCACGTATACATAGATACAGTTCAAAAAGTAATCAACAGAGTTGTACGGATTTGGCCTCAAATTGGGTGCCAATATCAGCTCTACGTATAAGAAAAAACTTTTCCAAACAAGTTAATTGAAAAAAACCGATCACGTATCCCCTAACAATTGTATGTTAGCGTAGACCACTCGCCTTGTAACTACGTTCTGGACTTTGTTTTTCACGTATATATACAATTGTAGCTCTACATGCATTGTAGTTAACAAGTATACTTACGAGTAACACAACAAAACAAGAATCTAATTCAAATTAAACTACGCTTTACTATCACTTTCTTTCATTTTCAAAGTATCATATTATAGTTGTTTTACGAAGTTTTGGCGTCTATATCATTTGTCTTCTTCTACATTCGTGCTCATTGTCGTTGAGGACTTACCTATTTGCTTGATTGCCAGAAATCAAGCAAAGTCTCAATCAACGAGTATTCTACAATACGTTTTTCAGGAGCTTTCCGGTACATCTTCGGAACAAAAGGTCTCAAATCTAATTGAAACAAACCCTTTTACGCATATTTGGACTCGGTGGAGAGGCGGGCTAAGAGGCTATTTGGTGACGCAGCTGAAACCAATCTGCTCAGTCTTGAGCACAGGCGTAAGGTAGTCTTTCATTCTTCGTACAGCAAAGGACTGGAATAGTTTGCCCGCGTCTGTCTTTCCTTCCGATTACAATGTGGGTACAATTTTCAAGAGTAGAGTGAATAGACATTTACTAAGCTAGTGCGCCTTACCATCCAGGACTGCATTTCCACTTAACATCAGGTGGGATCGTAGTCAAGCACTTGCTTAGAAATTATAAAAAAAAAATATAAAAATCAATTTACAAATGACGGCAGCAACTGCACAAAAATTAAAAAAAAACCTCAGATGAATCGAGAACCTCGTCTTTTTGTGAAGTCGGTTATGTATTTAACAGTATAACTGTTTATTATCCGTTTCATTCTATCATAATCATCATAATCTTAGCCTTAATGGTCGAATAATAAACATCAATCAACAACAAAACAACAATCTTATCGTGAATTAATAAACTCTTACAAAAAGAATACTGTCAAGTCTTTTTAACTTATTCGTTCAGGACATCTCACGTACTAGGATAAAAAGTTTTACATCAAGTTAGTGCCGCCATATGAAAAGCCGGACAAAGACTATATTAGATTATTCGGCTTCGATTATCGGTTCGTAATACATCGTTGTGCTTATGATATAATCTGTTATCAATTCAATAGGTCATTAAATGTAATAATTTCGGCTTAACTATCTTATCAATAACTTATGACTAAACTAGACGTGTGATAAATAGTTTATATGAATAATTTGTTGTTTATTTCTTGTCTATGACAACTTAAGAACAAGTGTTTTTACGAGTAAAAACAAAAACCGTCTTTACATCAATGCTAAAAATTAGTCAATCGCTGTCAGTAATGGATTAAATCCTACTGCGCATAGACGCTTTCTTCTTCTTGCGCCTACATTCTCTTATTTATTATTTTTCTATTTATTCCTTCACAGCCGTGCTTCTTGTCGTTGAGGATTAAGTAAGTAGTCTTACGTTGGCATATGTCTAAACATGCGACATCAATTTCAAAATTCAACACACATTTGTCTGAACAATTTTCGAGAGTTTTCTGTCTTCGCAACTAAGCTGAGGTTAACCCTCCCCGAGGGGAGCCTCGTGTCGAGTTACTTGCGATAGAGGTTCAGGCTAACCGACTTAAGAGTTATACAATCTTTCAATCCGGTGAATTCAAGGCCAGATTCTCTGGCCAATCTGTGTAGTTCGTCAAAAAATAAATCAAAATCGCTTCATAAATGACGGAGGTATGAGTAAACAAACTCGTCCTTTTGAAGTCGGTTAAAAAGAAACGTACCCTTGAATATGGCTATTGGTCTCGAATTATGGAAAAATTTTAATCGTAGAGACTATATTTCTCTTCCTTTTGCTCACATATTGGCAAGGCACATACGATTATTAATTGTATAGACTATAGCGTTCAGCCCTAAATTAATTGAAAGTCCAAAAACTCTTCAATGAGTCGATAAAAGGCGACAAAGTTCGAGCACGTATCTTCATACTCTACTGACATTGAAATGACTACAAGTTTTATATATTTGTTATTGCAAGAATAGTTTTAACGTCGTTGTTTCTGTATTATTTCTGAACTGTTGTCACGTCGCCACGGGCAGTAAATAAACACTTTATATATAATATAAGTATTTTGCTTAGTAATATTCCTTACCGGTGATATGTCTTCGTTCGGGTTGTTGTCTTCGGATTTGCAGCTAGTGAAATTATTAAAAAAACATTAAACACTTTACGGAAAAAGCGATGCTTATAATGTTCGGCCTTCTTAGGAAGAATCGAGTGTAGAAGACCAAGCCCTGGTTAGCGCTCAAGAGTGCTTGCGTTGTCACTCTTAGCTCAGGCTATGAGAACTTTGCTTACACTCAAAAACAACTTCTTTTCTACGGAGACGCGAAGTCGTAAAAAAAGAACCCGTTAGTGACTTAGAAATTTATATAACCTTTTATATTTAGATTGTGACTACGAAGTTCTATTAACATTAGGTAAAATGTGCACTCAGCTGTCATAATTAAAAAAAATATCTCAATGTTTACTGTTAAAATTTAGCCAAAAAAAACTGAGCTTGCAATACGCCGTGGTCTATCTACATCTAAATTGAATTAAAATACATTCGAGAGAAATCTATAAGAAAGGTTTTCGGTGTAGCGTAATATTTATGCCCTTTTTAAGATGGCAGCTATCGGTTACATATTTTATGTCAGTTTTATTGCTATGGATGTACATGATAAATATACATATGAAAGGAAATATTTATATTTCAACTCTTCATATATTCATACATTTCTTTCCTCTTCTTTCCACATAATACATATTTTATGCGTGTAACGTAAGTAAACACGATACAAGTAGATGTGGGCGACAGGCTTAAACTAAGTTGTGTAGTACCATGTGTTCTGGACTCGTAGAATAATACTACGGTATCCCATGCCTGTCATAGAAGGCGTCTAAAAGGGGCCTCGGGTTCACTGAGCGACAAGGGTGGGGTGGTTATCGTCCGCCAAAGTGAACCTGGGATAAAGGCGACATCGGCTGGCCCGTGTCACCTTGCACTGCGAGGGCACAGGGGAGGAGGGATGTGCTCTCCGAAGAGAACAGTGCAGAGGGGCTCCGGTGGGTTCCTCTGGAGACTCCGGATCCCCTCGACATGCACCGAGGAAGGGCCAGCCCCCCGCTGTTTCTGCTGGTTTCAGTAGGTAAAAATCCAACATAACCCCGCCTTCCCCCACAGAAAGCGGGGTATCTTCTTGAAGATTTCCCTCGTAATAAAAAACAGTTACCTTGTATTATGAGTCTCCTGGTTTGTCTCTTGGACATTTAGGTATTCGGTAATCATTTAAAGGATAAAATATATTAACTACGTTTATACAGGTGTCCCAGAGGGTATCGATAACCACGCACTAGGAACCCCCTTATGAGAAACCAGTGTAAAAAACAACGTTCTACACCCTGTAGTATTAGTGTGGTAACTGTGGTAACATTTTATTAAGACAGTAAAACGTACTATCCGCGTGCTATTTTTCGACAATATGTTTAGAGTTTCAATTGTTGGTAGGTTTTAATAATATTTTGACCTCGTAAGAAGTCAAAATAGTTGATGACAAAATGTATTTTTTAACGAAAATAAGCAAATATCTTTGTATAACAAGCTGCAGGTACGTTGCCAGCCTTTGAGAAAGGAGTCGCGGTCAAATCTAATTCCACAAATTGATAGGGCGTGAGAGAAATTTACACGTAAAACGTAATTTAAAGCATTTAATTGTATTTTTTACAAATGTCGTAAATCTTATATAGATTCCAGTTTGTAAATATGGCTTTATACGGCCGTTTGCAAAACACGGGCGCGTGAATAGTTAACGTGTGAGTTACGATAACGGCGATAACGTGACGGCGAATGCTCCGACGCTTACATTTTTTTTAGCGAAAAAAAATTACACTCTTCTACCTTGTGATCTTTATTTAAATATTGAAAGTAAATTATAGCATAGCATAGTAAAACACAGAACGCAATTCTCAATATTGAAGGTGTGTTACTAGGATTCTCCGTTCAACTTGTAGAAGAGACCGCTTCCGAAAACGAAGAAAGACGATAGCACTAATGACATATTTGATAATGGAACGGAAAAAAAATCGATCCTAATTAAAAGAAATCATAAAATCAGCGAATTTAAAAAAACAGCCATGAAACATAAAGTCAAAGACAGCTAATGTTTTCTTAACTTTGTATTTCGTTGCTGTTTTTTGGTAATGTATTTTTTATGAAACTATCGTTTCATTTAGCTACACTAACATGATGGATTGTAAATAATGCTAATAAAACGTTTTAAAAATATGATTTGTTTCAATCAGGAAACCTAATACACTATAGCATGCGCACTGATTTCAATCATCGACCTATATTCTAGGTTGTCAAATATCTCCCTTCCGCCTTTTTGTCTTTTGAATTTCGCGGCTATGTACAAAGCGCTACAGAGCTCGTATCTAGCAATACTATACATAATTTGAAAGGTTTTGACATAACCTACAAAACGACGCTATGTATAATTAGTTTGGATATTGCGTTCAACAGTTATAGACGTGTAAACATGAAGTTCACTAACGCCGAAATTCGCGCTATTTTAAAGTTTTCCTTCGTTAAAGGCAAATCAAAGGAGATTAATGGTGTTTTGGGGGATGGTACTCTATCACTTCGAACCACGGAGGAATGGTTTCGACGATTCAGAGCTGGTGAAAACGACACCATGGATAAGCCAGCCGGCGGAAGACCTGTGACGACAAATACAGATCAAATCATGGACTACATCGAGTTAGACCGGCATGTGGCATCTCGTGACATCGCCCAGGAGATGGGAGTTAGTCACCAAACCATTTTAAACCATCTGCAGAAGGCTGGATACAAAAAAAAGCTTGATGTTTGGGTGCCGCATGACACAAAAGGCGGAAGGGAGATATTTGACAACCTAATATAATAAAAAGTTTCGTACTCGCATAAAAAGCATTCATATTTGAAAATAATGGAACTAAATGATTCAAAGTTTTTTTTTTAAAATTATACATTTAGATAAAGATGCTCAAATAGCGTCATTGGCAAGAAGACCGCCGAAAAATGTTTTGCTAATGAGCAAATAATTACTGTTCTCTCTCCCTCTTTTTCTCGGTAACGTCAAAAGGTATTTATTTTCAGAATAACCACACCAGTAAGAACATTAAAACAACATAATAATGAATGAAAATGAATAATGTAAGGAAATGAAGTAACGACTTGGTAAATACTTGTTAAAATTCTTACGATATTGTTAATTGAACATGACGTAATGTACGATTGTAACACGAAGGCAGTCGACTTTTATACATACGTAAGGAATATTTGTAATCGACCAACGTTTATCGCTACAAAATGGTTATACGTTTTACGATGGTTGTGGTTCCAATCCCAGTCAGGTTATATCGAGAACTGTTCATCGGTTTCTTATGGATACAAGAAATCCAGCGATGTGACATATGGGCCCTTATAATCTTCGTGAAAAGTGAAGCGATTATTGTCTGCCCTGTTAAGGGTGTGTCTTTACGTGACGTCTTATCTTGTATAATCCGAATACCGGTTATTTCATTAATACAAGCTACTTCGAACCCGCGACAACCAGATTGAAAATGCCTACTCGATAGGCATTTTCAATAATTGAACGATTGAATCTCTTTGTAAAGTATAAACTCAACCGCAATTTGATTTGGGGCGAAAGCAGTACACAATATCCATTAACCGAATAAATCCCCTTAATCTATATGGATTCGTTTCGTTTTGGACAAATACACGTTTATTTCTCTGAAATATAAATTTAAACTACAAAAATAATCAAAAGTTTGTCTAGACATTTGCTTAATTCTAAGCTTAATTAAAGGTCAAAGCTGTACTGTCACCTTTAATTATAATTTTTTTATTGAAAATACTAAAAAAAAATTACGATTTTTTTAACCATTCCAAAACAAGCTAGGTGGTTCTCCTTAGTAGCCGACTAGTGGATTTGAACCTACTCTGAGAAACATAGGTACAATTAGGCTATTCAGTCGTATAATACCAAGTCCATAGCCAAATTGTTTGGGCTTACAAAATTACTAATTATATTATTTGATCATAAATTTAGAAACAAACATTAGAGAAACATGACGGTTTGATTTCTCTACCGTGTAATCATACCTGTACACAGCACTGTTGACAATTTGCTAGCAAATTGCTAATTTAGTGGAATACCAGTGGAATTAGTGACTAAGATCTATCCGAATACAGAGTCGGATGTGCTGCATGGCTTCATTTTGTTTTATTTGTCGATGTGAGCATTGTTTATAGTGTTCCTATCTTTTAAGCGACTTCAAAAATAGGGAGAGATTCCTAATGACGTCTTTACTTTTATGTTTGTGTACTTACAGAACCGTAACTTATGAACCAATTTTGAATTTATTATGTTACCACAGGAGTCATTTTTTTGCTCCGTCGTTATTCATGACTGGCACGGCACCTCGTCGAACCATGTGTGCACGTAACAGAATTCTTTTAAGGTGGCCATACACGTCGCTACTCGTATCATTTATGAAATTAAAACAAAATGATTGGTATAGTTGCATATTTATCAATTTCCTATTTCGCGGCGTAGCGTATTTGTAAATAAGTAGATGAAGCCTCGTTGAACGGAGAGCAAGGCGTGTCCTCCTCTCCCCAGTCGCCTACTAGATACGGTACCATTCGGTGGATTTACTTTAGCGTACAAGGTCCCATTTTAATTATCGGTAGTAGCACTTTTTTTTTATTAACGGGGAGGAAAACTTCAGTAAGATCCTTCTGGGGGGAAGGCGGTGGTTATATGGGGTTTTTACCCACTAAAACTTCCTCGGCTGTCCTTCCTCGGTGCATGGTGAGGGGCTCCGGGATCTCCAGTGAAACGCACCGGGGCCCCTCTGCACTGTGCTCAAGGAGAGCATTTCCCGGGGTCGCCCAGTGAACCCGAGGCCCCTAGTTACCTTCTACGACAGGAAGGGATACCGTAGTCTTATTTTTGAGAGCCCAGAACTACAGGGCTGATCGGTAGTAGCACTACAAGCATATCAACGACGATATAAAACTATGGTTAGAACCTGCTAACGAGGTACAATACGGATTCGTGTCTAAACAGCAGTCGTGTCAGTACAGAATCTCGTGTATAGACTGGAAATTACTTACTGACTCGACTGAGACTTGACAGAGTGACTCTGAAAGCGGGGAAACGGCCATCGTAGTATCGGGGAGCTTTTGCCGCGGGATCTCGAACCCTAACGAACTAATGAAACGGGTTATGAACTTGAAAATATTTCATAGCACTGCTTTTTTTTTGCTTCTTTTGCTTCTTACTGGGCTTTATCTCCTCTAAGCTTTATCTTCCATAAAACAAACAAATACAGCGGAAGTCCTATAAGACTTTTAGAGACATCCGAAATTAGAAAACTTCGTTCATGTAGGGACGTGTATGGCCATCTTTAAACGCCGGTTCGCTGGTCCAATCGGAATGATAGCGCCGCATGCTGTTTGTTATTCGCACGAGCTTTCTGCACCAGTTTACTCGGGCGCGACGCCGTCTGCGTACTCCAATGACTTTTGTATCTCTTCACCGTCTCTAGTAAATATTCTTAAAATACATGCTGCAGAACATATAAAAACTAAACCCGGTCACCAGAAGTATAGTAGGATGTATGGAATTTAGTCACTAACATTATACACGTTACGTTTTTATTTAGATTTCCATCTATCTCGTAATGAATATCCCATCTTATCCCATAGTCCCAACAGTGAGGTAAGTGAGTTCAGAGTCAAATCCCTGCCCTATTTTTGTAGGATAGATGGCGGTAAAAATTTAGTATCGTATAAACCGTATGATCGTTTGCCTTTTTGTATACAAAAATAAAAGGGCGCTTACCTTCCTACTTAACATCTGAATTCTGCGAGGTCGTGAAACTTTCTTGATCATATAGGACCATTCACGCAACAGCAGACGTCACTGCAGTGTACTTTATCGGTCCGTCACGATCGTGGACGGATCGAGAGACGGAAATTAGCCGATACAAAAGTGGAAAAAATAAATTAAACGGGTGTTTGAAATATGTATCAGATAATCATTTGGAACAGTACATTTAATACACAAGCCGTGGTAGCTCAGTGTCCGGGCGGTCGTCTCAACTCGAGCTAGATCCCCGGTGCCGGCACCAATAAATTTGTTGTTGCAATTTTATGTGCTGATTCGGCGGTGAAAAAAAACATCGTGAAGAAACCTACACGTCTTAGAAACTTTTTCTAAGACATTTGAGGTCTGCCAATCCATAATAGGGCCGTGTGGCGGGATATGCCCTTATACATGGGACATTTATAAAGGCTGTAATTTTTACTAACGCGAGTCGTTGTGTGCAAGCCGCGATTACCAATAATTATGGTAGTCCTACTTTCTTTATCTGTTAAAATAATTTTTATTTCACATTCTTTATGCATAAAAAATTAAGCATCCAAATTTAAAACAAAATCTTCGGAATCGCAGATGAATATACGAGATATGTTCCGGTACGGTGACTATTGGTGATCTCGTGTAATGGAAGCGTTCGATACACCTTCATTTGTCGTAGTTTTAATCAGCAAATGTCATGTGTCATTTTATATGAAGTCGCATGTTTTGTTTCACACTGCGATGCGAGAACAAAAAATCGATGGAATATATTTCTTTTTAATATTTATAATATATCTATGACGTAAAATGAAATGATACATTTTGGTGTAAGATGTATATGGTACATACAAAGAGATACTATGATGGTACTTCTCTTTGGCCTAGAAATATTCTTACTGCACCGTTATTATTTTTTTTCATAAATATTACTAACATTCTTGTTTACCGTTCCAACTAAGCTTATGCTTGTGCTAGGTGATGGTTCACGTCAATAGTCGAATAGTGGATTCGAACCCACGACCTTACGATTCGCAGACCGCACCCTAAACTATTGGGCTATTGAGACTTCAACCTGGAAGCGATGACTAAGTGTGCTTAATGTATGTTTTTAGAGATTGTCTTATTTACAAACTTTCACTAACAAAATCAAGTAAAAAAACTAAGGCATGATAGCGAATATCGTGTTGTGACATCAGTGTGGCAAGAATTCCCTAGATGGCGTAATCAATTATTTTTTGTGATGAACAGATTAGCCAGAGAAGCTGACTTTTACTGCTTCATCGGATTGAGAGGTGCATAGCTCTTAGATCGTTTAACCTGAACCTCAATGCGTAATCAATGTGACAACTGTGGGGTCAAATTATTATTATTAAATTGTAAGACAAATCCGTGTTAAAATGATTTACAAAGCATTTAAAAAATGCAATACGAATTTTTACCAGTATTAAATACTACATACTGGAATGTTGTAATCGATCAAATCTAATAAACGTGGTTTTAAGACAATTTGCATATTTTCACAGATATTCAAAGGTTGTTTAAAAATGCATATTTAAAATTGCTTGCGTTGGCTCATTCCTTAGAGAATAGAGGAATGCGACGTTATCCCTGTGTATCCTGAATTAGATACAAAAGACACGAGAGTTTTCTTAGTCAACAAGATTTGGGGATTGTTTTCCCTGGAGTAATGTGGGCAAAGGATTTTATTAACAGCGACCATAATATGGCGAACACACCTTTTTTTCAAATAACTAGAATTAAAGTATGTAGTTGTTACAGAGTAAAAAATCATCAGTATTATTTGTTTTAAAGATGGTGCTTCTCAATTTGGTTCAATTCTGACAATGACATCCATTAGAAAACTATATGTGTTAAATTTGAATTAAGTATGCGCGCGACAGATGGACGAATAACTCAATATCACGCCAATCGATTTCGATGATTCATTTCTATTGAAAAGGATGTACTTTAAGAGTAGTTTGATGAAGGTTGGGTTAAGTTCTAATTAATTCTATTTCGTAATATTCTACGGTATTGTGTTCTCTTTATTTTAAATTTATTTATGTTTATATATAATATATACAATATATATATATACAATATATTATATTTACTTATATTTTAATTAACGCACGGCGAATCATCGCTACTCATTGTATTAGCAATGGGGGGTCATCGAGCATTGTATCTAATAGCAAAAGCTCGATGACCCCCCGCAAAACCCAAGGCGAAATCTTAAATATTTGCGAAAACAACCATAACTGGAAAAAAAAATATTCTACGGTAATTCGGAAATACAAAATGGCGCTCGCCTGCAATAACGTATAACGTTTGATTCGATTTAGATCAGTTTTGTTTTTGCTCATAAATATATTTGTATTTCCGAAGTATCTGGCGCCTATATTCTCTTTCTTCTTCCACGTTTGAGTTTTAGAGGAGTACATCGTTATTTTCCATACGATTTTTAGAAGTTTCCTGGTGTCTTCGGAACCTAAGTTCCTACGCAGACAAAATGAATTTGGGATCTAATTGAACCAAACCATTTCGAACAAAAAAAAATTAAATCAGTTCATGAATGACGTCGCTGCGAGTGCAATAACATTAAAAAGAATATAGACACAACTACGTCCTATTTTGATGTCGGTTAAACAAGGATTCATTTTTACTTTTCAAATACTAAAGCCTATTCAGTTTTTCACTCTCATGTAATATATTTTACTTACATGTTCGCTGGGATCCTAAAAATTGAATAACTCGTGTACTTAAGCTGTCAATTGTTCCAAATTGCGTACAGAATAATGAATACCAAGTGCCGGCGCGCTTTCTCTTATATGTTCCTATATTACTATACTTTTTTTATTGAGAACGTTATTGATCGTTCATACATTACCGGAACACAGACGTAAACTATGTCGCTGAATTTACAAACTTCTAGTAAGTGCCGTCACTTAAAAGCCTTCCTATACTAAATTCCGTCGCGTCGCCCGGAGGCCGAGACACGTTCTTGACGATCCGGACGACGCGATAACCATTGCACAGGCTAGATCTTTACAAATCCACAAAGCGTCCATTCGCGACCGTCGGAGGTTGCGAATAATCCTCGCGCGCTACCGCTTTTTTATGGGCAGGCCCCACCCCTTAGATGCTAGGAGCGTTGCTGGAGTTTCTTCGGCCACTTCTTCTCCCAGCGCCAACGCTTCCCAAAGTGGCACCCAAAGTAATTTTAGCTTTTAATGTGCCTTAGATTATCCGTGAAATACCAACCGACGTAGTCGTGGTTCGGCACTCTCAGGCGCCCTCGGATCGGAATGCTTACGTGTAACATAGTAACCGTCCAAACCGAGGTTACCCCCACCAGGGGACCTTTGTGTCGAGTTACTATAGATAGAGTTACGATAGAGGTTCAGGCTAAGCGACCTAAGAGCTATGCCATCTCTCAATCCGGTGAAGTAGTCAAGGCCAGCTTCTCTGGCCAATCTGTGTAGTTCGTCATAAAAAAAAATGTCGCTGAATTAAAAAATATATAATGAATGATATGATTCGGTGTAAGTACAATGCAAAACTATATTTACGAATAAAAACAAAAGCAGACTTCAAATGATATCAAACGTGACGATTCATCATCCGACACATTAAACGTGCTGACGCCCTTTTATTACAGAAGTATCATAGTTATAAGAAGTAAGAAATAAGTATTAAGAAGTTCGGTCGATCTTTTTCTTTTTTCCCATTCGCTGCTTATAATCGTTAAAGAGTATTTATCTAGCCTTGAACCTACCAATATTTCAACCTTCAACTTGAAGATTGCGATATTGGTAGGTCTTTTAAATAATTTTTAGTTTAAAATTTTTTTTATTAATAAAAGACTGTCCATTAACATTAAAAAAACAGAGTAATTGATTATACAAGTTAAGGTTAGGAACAATGTAACTGCAACCTTAGCTTAAATGTTTAGAATTTGATCAATTAATTTTTCATCAGAAATGTTGTCATTTGAAAAAAAAATTATGGAACATCAGATAAATTGGATAATAAATAATATAATGGCAACTCAAGGCAACTCTATTTACGATAATCATGAAATGTGTTAACAAATATTTATTGCGTCTATTTCTATTTAATAGCCGGTCTTGCCAGTCCTAAGCTCGGTAAAAAACCTTCTCCTTCTTCATAAGACTTTTACAATTAACTCTACTACTTAGGAGGAAATAATATATTTACTAGTAAACAGACCAAATTGAGTGACTAGATTTCATTAAAGGATTTTTCAGAAGTCAAAGCACAGCTTCGACATTAACGAAACGGAATTATTAATAAAAATACTGTCATCAAGTTGACGGGAAAATTTAATTTGGTAGAGAGCGCGCCCCTGCATAATGTATGCCATCTGCCGACGCAAGAAGCTCTATCCTTTTGGTGTACTGGTCTTGCGTATTTAATATTTTACACGTGCTCTGAAAATGTGTTTCCATAATATAAAATCGCTCGAGTTATAGTTTTAATACTACAGAGAAATGGTGGTAAAAGCTAACCTAATTTATTAAAAGTAAAAAAATTAAATTATTTTAAAATTATTATAGATGGATATCTTACGTAAACTTGGATAATACAGTATTTATCATACAATTTTAATTGGATTTTATTATATTAGTGTTGCCACATGGAGGCAACACTAAGTACTAAAATTTAAATTTAAATAAAATTTAATGAATAATACTGTATTATCCAAGTTTACGTAACATATCCTGTTTCGTTTAAGTTTATGTTTTTTAATGAAAAATAAATAAATTAATAAAAATAGTTTTATTTTATTTTAAGGATATTTAATTGTCTATCATGCACAATTTATTGCAGTTAGCTAGCGTCTTTATCTTCCGAGATATTCAAACTTTCTTAAAACTAATAATAAACTATTAACAAATAACATAGGTATATTATAAAATTCTTTTACTGTCGCTGAAATGGGAAAACTATAAATTTTATTTACCACATTTTTGAGGTAAGGACGAATTTAAGTACAGCTTCGTATTTCCGACAAGCATAGTAAATATGTAATAACTGATGACGGCTCTGTCTGGCGTAGGCACATTGACCAGCTCCTAGCTGCTTCCTTGGTCCAAAGCTAGGGGGGAGAAACTGTGGTGTATCACCTCTTTTATAATTAAGTTACTGGCCGGTAAGCCAGTGAGATTATAATCAATAATGTGTCTACATTGTCATTAATAAAATAATGGAGATATAAACAACAATGCATTTAATTTCTTTATGTATATATAATCATTCCAATTAAAATTTTCTTCTTTGTTGAAAAAACACTGCGTGTCTATGATGTACAGTTTGAAATCTCGTTATGTTAACGAAAGGGCATGCTTTATGAATTATAATTAATAAACTAGCCGTACACGCGCTTTCGTCTGCCTGAATCTTTAGAATTATTTAAAGATTGAATAAACAAATTGATTATATACTGACTTCTCATATTTACACGAGTAATACTGCCTGTTTTCTAACACTGCTACAACTTAAAGAAGTTCAAGTCTACTTGGCTCACTTTAATCCCAAACTTGCCATTGATAAAGTATCTGTCCCCTGGGATTGTGGAAATTTTGACCGCTTACCCACATTTGCTTACCACTTCTCATATAGAATCATTATATCTCAGATTAAATGCATGTTGAATAACAAAACGACTTTTTTGGCCTTTACTGCTTCACCGGATTGACAGGTGGCATAGCTCTTAGGTCGCTTAGCCTGAACCTCTATTAAGTGGTAACAAGGGTCCCCCTGGTGAGGGGTAACCTCGGCTTGGACGGTTACCATTATTACGCGTTAGCAGTCCGATCCGAGGGCGCCCGAGAGGGCGGAACCACGACTCGGTCGGTAGCTATTTTATTAACAAAATCTATTGGGACAATCTAAGCTAAACTAACTTATATGCCACTTCGGGAAGCGTTAGCGCTGGGAACAAAACGACGTCAACAACGTTTCCTTAACCGAAAGAATGTATAAATGTAGCTCACATGAATAAAACAGTACTGTTTGAAGCTTATTTTGAAATTTTCCGCGCTGAAATATGAGACACGAAATGGAACCATACATTTAAGTTAATGGGAAGCAACCGTGCACGTAGTCGAAACTAATTCACTGACTGTTGCGAATACAATTTTTAAACTTAAATGACGTCGCCTCCAGCAATTGAGAAGAGTCGTCGTTTTATGTACGCGTGTCAACAATGTATTTGTTAGTGAATATGTCCCGTATAGAAAATTAATGTTTTAAAAAATCTCATTACATTTTGAAGTTATAGTATTTTTTGTGCATTAGGGAAATATTAAGGATGAATTTTTACATGCAATCCTGAATCTGTAATCTACAAAAAAAAATACAAATACAAATACTTTATTCAAAAAAATTTCCTTACAAATACACGAACTCCCTGACTCCTGAACTAGGAGTTAAACCTGTATCTCAGGAATCAGTGCCCTCTCCCACTGCCTTACATCAATTTCATTTCAAATTTAATTTAACAAACAAAGAAAAGTATATTTAATTTAACAGGGATATAAAAGATTTAAAAGAAAAATTAAATAAATATTCGTATATAAATAAATAAATGTGGAGTTGTGTGTGTAAGATGTGTGGTATTTATATGTTAAGCATAATTTCTTCCGTCTGCTTATAATCGAGCGACAACAGCCAGTTTTTATTTTGGCTTTTATTTTATATGTGTTATGAAAGTTTAAGATCTTGTTAATTTTATTATAAAATATCTACATAAATAAGTTAATATGAATAAAACAAATACGTCATTAAGCGCGGAGGCCATCTTTGTATTTCCGAACTATCGTAGAAATATTTTGAAATAGGACCTAAAGAAGCTCTCATCAAACTACTCTTGAAGCAAAATCATTTGCATTAAAAATTTATAATCGAGGTCGGTTGTCGTAATTTTGAGTTATTCGTTCATTTGTCGCGCAAATATTTAATGGAGATTGAAGTTTTATATGGTTTTCTCATGGATGCCATTGTCGAAAATGAAATGAGACTACACAGGTGATTTCAAATAAGAAAAGAATAATCAAATTTCGTTCAAATCTAATCAAAGACATGCCAGCCATTGTAAATGAATTTGTGACATATTAAAAAAAATATATTTTAAAATGTGTAAAATGTATTACTGTAATGTGCATGTTAATTATTGTGCAATAAATTATTCAATCGTTCATACGTGTTCATTTTACTAAAACCGCTTTTCATTTGTACTAAATGATCCGGTTTTTGTATTTGATTTAACAAAGCGAATTGGAGAGTCGGCTAATCCGACCGAAATCCGTACACCATAATTGGGTATTTGTTCATAAGATAAATAATTTCATGTTTTGTTTCGACTAAAGGTTGTTTTTTAAACAGATGAAATATTACCAAACAGTTTTTCAAAACTCTACCCGTTATAGGACCGCTTAACCATTCTAAGCGATGTCACATCCCTTCGCAAAAGAAATTTATTGGTAGACGAGATGGCAGGAACTGGGGAAGCCAGCGGGAAGCCCTTTCCAATGATAAGAATAGATATGAGACGAACCGTTTATAAAGAGCTTATGACGTTTAATATAATATATATAAGATCTCACGCGCTATTAAACCTAGCCGGGTAGACAGAGAACTTTCGGTATCCGTTTTACGGCCATAGTACTTAAAAATTTAAAACAACGGCAATTTACTGATATAACCCTACTGGGATTCGAACTCGTAAATCGAACTGCTTAGTTCTAAGCAGGGTATCACTGCTTCTACTATATTATTTTCTATTATAAATGCAGCACGAGAAAAAACCAAACTGGACTTCGACTCAAACGTTAAACGCTATTACACGTGGACTTTGTATTTACAAATTATCGTAGAAATATTACATGAAATGGAATTAATCAGAACCTAACCAAATTCTCATCAAACTGCTCTTGATATACATCCTTTCCAATTAAAAACGAATCATCAAAATCGGTTGGCGTGATATTGAGTTATTCGTCCATATGTGGCGCACATAGTTGATGCAAACTGAAGACATAAGGTTTTTTCTTGGATTCCACTATCGGAATTGGACCAAATTTTCATGACGGGCAGCACCAGCTTTCAAATAAAAAAAGTATAGTCACATGCAGCTCACCCAGTTGAAAGTTATGAGGTAACAAACATAAAAAAAAATAAACGAATTGACAACCTCCCCCTCTTCGAAGTCGGTTGAATAAATAATATTAAACGTGTTCATTTTGATATCTTCGTTCACGTAACCTTTACCAACATGTTTCCGTTTTGGGACTCCTTTAGTACGGAAATTGATGAGCTCCTTTGATGATTAAAATTTCTCTAGATTTAAAATTACAATAGAAAAATCACTCTTGTGTAGTAGTGTGATCAAAAGTGTCATTTTAATTGTTACGTATTGTCGTCTTTTCTTATCACGTATACGAAAATTTTAACTAATCCAACTTTTGGTGAGATGGGTGTAAATTCAGATTATGTTGTATAAAAGCCACATCAAAGTCAAGTTAATAAATAGTATATTATAAAGTCTATATTTTTATTTGAAATAAAAGACCAAACTGCGTTTTTTTATAATATTTAGAGAAAAAAGAATTAATGTCCTTATTCCATATTGCTTTTACATAAATCGTATTACTTTGACAATAATGACATTTGAATAATAATTATAAAAATATAAAAAGAATAAACTTAAGCATAATTTCATCATCATCATCATCATCTGGTCATCTGCTAGGTTCAGGAACCTCGCAGGTACGAACCTCGGGGTGTTACCCCATTACCCGGGTTATCAGCGCAGGGGCGACTGCTCCCTGGTCTTGGGTACCGTTTTAACACGGATTTTTAGGTATAACTATTTTACGTCGTGGCTAATCCCTCAAGCGTCAGCCGCGACGAATCTAACTTCTACGCCCTCTCGACCTCTCGGTCTCGATTGAGACGGAGGTCGAGGGGGGGGCCTATGAGTTCAAAATTTCCCTAGAATAGGGAAATTTGAACCTACGACGCACGTCGGGAGGACGCGCGTGTTGCGGGGCGAACCCGCGCAGGTGTTCGTGCGGACCGTTGTCCGCGCGGTCGAATAGGTTACGAGCTAGTCTCGTGACAAATTCGTGAATCGATTCGATGCCTAAATCGCGTTGTATTACGTCATTTCTGACGTAACGCCCCGCGTTTAGGATCATCCTGAGGGTAATGTTTTGTTGTGCTTGGATGCGAGTCCTTGCACTGTTGCTGGTTAATCCGTACCACGCTGCAGCGGCGTACGTCAATCGTGTACGAATGTAAGCCTTGTAGACGGAGAGTTTAGCTCGGACGGGCAAGTGAGATGCCAATACTGGTCTCAATACCGCTCTCGCAGCTCTGGCGCTTTGAATCATACGATTCACCTGAGGGGCCATTGATAGCTAAGCATAATTTAATTACTAAAATTATTATACTGGAATTTCGCTGTATACACTCGTAAGTGGTATTTAACAGTACATGAGCGATTTAGGGTTGTGGTATTTAACAATTTAGCTAACTCACATACCGTGATGTGTTAGCAAACCGCAATCAATGCAGTACTATGTTGTTCACGCCAACAAAACTATGAGATATAGTGCGGATTTTATAGTGACACTAGGCGTCTAACACAATATGACCTATAGGTCTAAAGATGGATGGAGGGATGATCACAAAACGAACAATTAAGTTTACAAATTGAAATAATACGATATTATTCATCCAGATAACATTTAAATTAACAGAGATTTGTGTTGGTAGTTTTCTGTGGGTCTGTGATTAAATTCAATAATCTATATATAATATATATATAAAAGAGAAAGTGTGTGGGTTTGTTCCTTATAGGCTCCGAAACTTATTTCAATGAAACTTTCAGGGAATCTTCATATTGACCTGACGAGTAATCTTGTAAAATTTGGTGACGATCGGAGCACTTCTCTTTTGAACAGTGAAACAATACGTCGTACTTTTATTTCTGACTTTAACTTGTGCCCGATATGTTTTTGTATAAATGATAAGAATGATATTGTATTTACTGATATGTACATAGGTGTAGGTAATGATGATTGCAACAGAGCCGAGAAGAATAGATAATAGAATGAATACGTAGAGAAATGAATAATTTAATATATTGAGTTAAATATTTAATGATGTAAGTTTATTGTTAAAATAAAATAGTGTAAAATCTACGCTACTACGTACGCTAGTTACTTTAGAAACATGCTAATAGACACCTAAATTTAAAATATAAAATAATATGAATATATTATACTAATAAAATAAAAGTGATAAAAACTATAATTTTAAAAGCTCAAATAAGAATTTTGTTTATTTCCGTGTAAGTATTTTCAACTTTACTTAAAAGATGGAAAACGTATTTCCATCTTAAAATTTACCGATAACCGATATAAATTTAATAAGAGTATCTAAATTCAAAAGGATACTATGACCGAAAACACCTAGTTACGGTTCTCCTGGGTGCCGTAATGGCATGTTCCGGGTATAATGGATACCATAGAATTGATATTAACGTCATCCCTTATAAGCCTGCATTAATAATACTTTAAAGTGATACAATTTTAGATAAATTTCAAACTACCTTTCTTCTAAAATATACATATATTGCGTAGAGGGATGGCAATCTTGAAAAGCTGGTTGTCATCGTTGGCAATACAGAAGGCATGAGAACAAGAGGCCGGTCGCCAACACGATGGTCTGACCAAGTAAAAGGTGCCATCTCCTCTCCTAATCTCTACCAGCTGGTGAGGGCTGCCTCGGACCGAAACCGATGGAGGCAGATTGTTCATTTGAGGGGCTCTAGTGACCACGATCCTATAGTTACGTTCATTGTTTTCTAAATTTAAACATCTCTCTAAAATTTATAACATCATAGAATTATGTAAGTATTCGGTAAGTCAACGATGTTCGTTTACTTACACTTTGCTAAGCATTTGCTCAGCGTAAGCCCAGCAAATGACGTTAAATTTCAATGCAGACTTACTAACTTAACTAGTATGCTAAGCTTGAGCGAAGTCACATCACGTCACAGTACGCTTTATAAATTTCAACCTAACAGTATTGGAATGCACTGTCATCTAAAAGAGAGATATTTTCAAAGTTTCAGTATTAGCCAAAGTATTTAAAATTTCCATTTCATATAGAAAGTTAAAGTTACAGCCTTTGCATATATAATATATATGTCCCACTGCTAGGCACAGGCGTTCTCTGTAAAGAGGGTATAAAAGCATAGTCTGCCACGCGGCCCTAGTGCGGATTGGCAGACTTCACATGCCTTAGAAAAATTTTCTAAGACATGTAGGTTTCCTCACGATGTTTTCCTTCACCGTGCCGTCACCCGGTGCCGGCACCAATAAATTTGTTGCAACAACAAATTTATTGGTGCCGGCACCGGGGATCGAACTCGGGTTGCTAGCGTACTATGCAACAAGAGCCAACCGCCCGGACACTGAGCTACCACGGCTCATTTCATTTATAATATATATTAATTATTTATTTTAAATAGTTATATATAATTATCCTGTTGAATCAGAATCAGATTAAATCCGGTCAGTAATTGGTCGCAATTATTAATTAGGAGTTGGAAGACTTTAATCCCTCCGCATAACCCGCACTGTCTATCTGGGATACGCAACTGTTGATCGTACTTTACTGTTTTATTTTACAAACCTAAATAAATATCATTTTTACAAATTATACGTTGTTTTTATACTTTCTAAGCAAGTGAGATCCCACCTGGTGTTAAGTGGAAATGCAGTCCTAGATAGTTAGGTGCACTAGCTTAGTAAATGCCTATTCACTCTACTCTTGAAAATACCCACATTGTAATCGGAGAGAAAGACAGACGCGGGCAAACTATTCCAGTCCTTTGCCGTACGAATAATGACAGACGAAGCAAAGCGCTTCGTTCGGGTTTGAGGGATGTTCACAACAAAAGGATGAAATCCCGCAGTGCGTCTAGAAGTCCAATGGTGGAACGAGGATACATTTACTGTTGATATCCTATACCTGGTGTATGAACGGTGATTTCAAAAAGGAGGAGTTTGTTGTTTGTTGTGTTTTGTGTTGGAGTATGTTTTTTTATGTTTATTACTTCATTACTTTCCCAATTCTGTTGATTCTTTTTTATTTGAAATCTGGTCCCATTTAATTATTCCAGTTCTGTCAATGAAAAAACCATATAATCATCATCATCACGGGTCATCTACTAGGTTCAAGGGAACCTCGCAGGTACGGGCCTCGGGGTATCAACCCCACTACCCGGGTAATCAGCGCAGGGGGCGACTGCTCCTCAGGTCGTAGGTACCGTTTAAGCTGGATTTTTAGGACTAACTGTTTTTACGTCGAGGCTAATCCCTCAGCGTCAGCCGCGACGAATCTATCTGCTACGCCCTCCCGACTTCTCGGTCTCGATTGAGACGGAGGTCAAGAGGGGGGGCGATGTAGGCCTAACTGTATAAAAGCTCCCTAGAATAGGGGAATTTGAACCTACCAACCATCTAAGTCTTAAACTTGCATTATGTATGTGCGCGACAAATGGAGGAATGACTTAATATTTTGGTTAACGATTTCGTTGATTCGTTTTTTATTGGAATGGATGTACTTCTATTCTACTTTCTATCCTAATGCGAAAAGTATGTGATCGGTGTATGGTGATGGGCTTCAATGTAAATTATTAGGTTGGCCATATGGTCGTTTGCTGCTTATCGATAATAAAAAAAAGACAGGCTTCGTCATATCCTTTGAGAATATCGCCTTACATGTTCACTTCAAAATGCGATACGTATTATCTTAGCTGTTGGAAGATCAACTACGTATACGTACATTTGTACATTGTACATTCCACTTATATCGTTTTTACCCTGTTTAAAAGGGGTAGATAGACGGCATAAGTTTTCACCTGTTAATAACTCAACTCCAACTCAACATTAAAAAGAGATTTGAGAGTTTGTCTGGGTAATCCTATTCAACATAATCACTTTGCACTTTAAACTAGTGTTTTCCTAGTGTTGTGTCTATAACGGCCAATATAGTGCAGGTTAATTACTAAGTTGTCGCCTACATAACTGACTCGATTAAAAATTCAACCGCAAAGTGCAAAGCGGTGTTGCAGTCTGCGACGAATTTAGCGCCGCGAGGCACGACGGCCAGACGACAGTCTATTTGGCGGGACGTTTTATACCGACGCGAATAGAAACGATCGATGTGCTTTATGAAAATTGACTTTATTTAACTGCCAGTTTGTTTCGGTAACAGATGCAGTGATCGCGCAAGGCTTGGCGATTGCGGAAAATAGCGGGACATTTATTAAATTAGATCTATCCTCGTTTCACTTCAGCTTATTTTAACTTATACTAATAAATGGGAAGAGGTTTTTCTTAGTTATCCTTTACTGCAGAAACTACAACAATAGAAATGATGCTTATACCAGATGCATCGTTTTACAGAGGTTTTATTATATGTTTTATTTATAGGAACGAAGTTCCTTACGGTAAGCTTGGAAGAGCGAACTTAAAAAATGTGAGACTAAAACCGTAAGAAAAATATATAACGAAAGTCTCTCTCCTTCCCTCACTACTGAGGATCGTGACAACGTATAAGCAGCCTCTATTGATTGCGGTCACAGGCGGAGTGGATCGCACGTCTCCCACCGTCTTCGTGATCGTGTGTGACCATTTAATAGGCGCCCTACCCTGAGCTCGTTTGCAGTCTATTTTGCCTAAAATGATCTGCTTCTCCAGACAGTGCTTTGAAGACCGCATAACGTGTCCAAAGAAGCTGAGGGCTCTTTGGCGGCATATCTCAGATAGCCGTGTGGAGATCTTAAGCTCCTCATGACGGTAGTGCTATAGTCAAATTAAGCATGTAGTTCAACTCTCTGATCACAGGTGGCGCATTAACGGATTATTACGAAGTATTAACTAATTATTTATGCAATTTAATAATGTCAAAAAAAGAGACATGTTTTTTATTTTACTTAATAAATTGAATAACTAAATGACTAATAACTTTTTGTTTAATTTCTCTATTTTTTACGTTATTGTAGTATGTTTAAAATAATAAATTTCCCAAATACTTTTATGTACTTACATAGAAACCTGTCAAGAAAATTAAAAAAAGTGTCAAGAAAAAATATACATAAATTTATGCAATATTTCTTTGCTAATTGTGTTGCTCCTATATTACCCGAAGGCAATTCGTTCCTACCAGGAACTAGTGACACTACATTTTTTTTAATTGGGTTTAAAATAAAATAAATACATTCTTCATCATTTTTATTCTTACGCCGAGAAGATACAATTAGCAATCAGTATCATTTTTCATTGGGCTTATTAGGTCTTATGTATGACATCAGATGAGTCCATCGTCGTAAGTATGCCTAAAATGGAAAACTCATCGCTTTAACGACTGTAATTTAAACTAAAGCGGTCATGTGATATACGTATTTGAATAAAGTTATAATTAAGTAATTTAATCGGAACGCTTAGCCTTTTTTATGTTGTGTTGTGTTATACTTCTTTAGTATGTTATCAATACCCTAATAGTTACGGTCTGCGAATCGTAACGTCATGGGTTCGAATCCACCATTCGACTATTGACGTGAACCACATCCTAGAATAAGCTTAGTTGGAATGAGTAACAAGAATGTTAGTAATATTTCTGAAAAAAAAAAATATTTCTATCTTACTTTTCAAAAAAACAAATAACAAAAATGAATGTTTGTACGTTTGTATAAATCTATTTTATATAGAGGCGAAAGCTAGAAAGTCTCCTAATATTTGGGACATATTTTTTTTATTTTAATTTGCCATCTTAACGGGTCTTTGTTAACAAACGTGCGTTTTTAAAGTTCATTATTAAAACTGAAACAGTGTTTTACATTATTGCTAATCAAAAAAGTTACGACCACACTAATTTAAATACGTTAACCAACCGCTTGCATAAAAATCTTCATAAACCTGTTTTCTTAGACGAGATTAAAAATATGCTAATAAACAAGATCAAAAATTTATTTTTATTAACAATAATTTTAAAGACCACAGAACGTAAAAAGTATAAAATATCCAACTACTGAATAGTCTTTGTAAGAGTGAGAAAACGAAAAATGGTTTTGAACAAGTATATCGAAAAACAAAAACTGACCTCAAATCGAATCAAGTATTTTATGGGAAAACCCCACCCCCTCGATAGGATTAGGAGTTTCTTCGGCCACTTCTTCTCCGAGCGCTAACGCTTCCCGAAGTGGCATATCTAACTTATTATTAGATTGTCCCAATAGATTTTGATAATAAATAGCTACCGACCGAGTCGTGGTGTGGTGGACCGAGTCGAGCAGTCCGAGTTCCGCACAAAGGGCGCCCTCGGATCGGACTGCTAACGCGTAATAATGGTAACCGCCCAAGCCGAGGTTACCCCTCACCTGGGGGACCCTTGTGTCGAGTTACCACCTAATAGAGGTTCAGGCTAAGCGATCTAAGAGCTGTGCCACCTCTCAAATCCGGTGAAGCAGTAAAGGCCAGCTTCTCTGTGCCAACTGTGTTAGTTCGTAAAAAAAGAACAAATCGAATCAAAAGTCAAACGATATTACGCGCATATGGTCTCTTTCTATTTAGGAATTATCGTAGGAATATTACGACTTATAATCAATTACAACCTAACCAAACTCTCACCAAACTACTCTTTAAGAACATCTTTTTCAATAAAAAAATAACCATTAAAATCGGTTGTCGTGAAAATGAGTTAATCGTCCATTTGTCGCGCAAACTTAATGCAAATTTAATACATATGGTTCTCATGGATGCCATTGTCAGAATTGGACCAAATTGAAGTGGGACCAAGCTTTCAAATAAGAAAAAAAGAGTAAATTCGGCCGAATTATATTCAATTATATGAGGCAGAAAAAAAACATTCAGACAAACTGAGAAGGAAAGGAGAAAGAGGAGTTCCTTTTTTGAAGTTTGAAGAAATGTCGCAAAAGGATGAGATGATGCACTTGGTACTATTGGAGGCACTGCACTTGTGTGTTAGAGTTATATGAGACAAACAAAAGCTTTTCGAAGCAATTTCTCGTTCCGCTGTTTATTTCGTGTTAATTCTCCTTGTCATACAAAGTTCAATTAGATGTAGAGTGAGGAGTGATTTCAAATATTCATATTTGCATTATTTTCTCCCTATTTCCTCAAATATTTATACAATATATAAATATATATAATATGATAAAATATGTAACAGTACTAATGTATTTCATCTTCTGTTTCTATTTCTAATGTTAAAAGCTTCTTTATCAAGAAGAAAATGTTTCATAATCTGCAAGGAATTTCTTAACTATAGATAACAATTTTATAAAAATATGGCTTCATCAGTAAGTCGGTATCGATTATTCTATTCGCGGCATCGGCCGCTTCCTCGACGGGATGACGGCTGAATGTCGCTAATTCGGACTGACTGCAACATCGCTTTGCACTTTATGAATCAATTTTTAGCTTTCAATTATATGAGGATTTTTTTTTAATGACGAACTACACAGAATGGCCAGAGAAGCTGGCCTTGACTGCTTCACTGGATGGCCTTGACTGCTTCACTGGATGGCCTTGACTGCTTCACTGGATGGCCTTGACTGCTTCACCGGATTCTTAGGTCGCTTAGCCTGAACCTCTATCGCTAGTAACTCGACACAAGGGTCCCCGGTGGGGTGACCTCGGCTTGACGGTTACTATGTTACGCGTAAGCATTCCGATCCCAGGGCGCCCGAGAGGGCCGAACCACGACTCGGTCGATAGCTATTTCATGGATAATCTAAGGGACATTGGAAAAGCTAAACTAACTTTGAGTGCCACTTCGGGAAGCGTTGGCGCTGGGAGAAGAAGTGGCCAAAGAACCTCCAGCAACGCTCCTAGCATCTAAGGGGTGGGGCCTGCCCATAAAATAGCGGTAACACGCGAGGATTATTCGCAACCTCCGACGGTCGCGAATGGACGCTTTGTGGATTTGTAAAGATCTAGCCTGTGCAATGGTAATCGCGTCGTCCGGATCGTCAAGAACGGGTCTCGGCCTCCGGGCGACGCGACGGAATTTAGTATAGGAAGGCTTATAAGTGGCGGCACTTACAAGAAGTTTGTTAGAATGTTTGGTGGCAGTCTCGAAAAACCGTCGAGATGTCTGCTTAAAGAATTGGGCTATTGTTATATAAGGATAGCCGCATAATACAGGCGGTCTTGCCGCCAATTTAAATAAATAGCATCCATCACAGATAATTTAAGAATTTGTTATATCAGCTAGTGATTTTATCCGCTTACAACATATTAATTAGTGAATTAATATGATCATAAAATCTCTCACACATAACTAAAGTTATATTACATAGAGATTCTTTATAATTTAAATCACTTTAAATCTGAGAGGTTATTGTCAACTCTGTATTGATTATTATATCTCCACAGAACACACAAAAACACGCATCAATACATAGCAAACCCACGGACGTGTAATAAACACCTACACATATGTGTAAGAAACATACACACAGATCCACACAATCATACTTACATAAAATAAAATTAAAATATTAGAATGTGGTTGGTTTGAAGAATCTTCTTGTTATTGATTTATTCATGATATTATAAAAATAGTCTCGGATATTTCTTGTTAAATATTTATAGTGAGGTGTAGAATATGTACTTTATTATTCCAAAAAGCTTTCACATCAATCACCGTAACGCTCGAAGCTTATCCAAATCCACCAATTTATTTTGTTACCTATTGTAAATCTCATCCCGTGTTCAAGGCGTAAAACTTTTTCCACCATTTACACACTTTTTATTTTCCATTTTGAAAACATTTAAAAATTTTGATAAAAGATATGATAAGAAATTAATTGTTCCTTGTTTTTTTTAAGTAGACATTTTAAAAGTAAATTTGTCTTATATATACGATACAATATAGACGGAATATAAAGTTTATATATACACATTACATTATATATACACTTATATACACATATTTACACTTTGATAATGTTTCTCTTCTATTCTGATACATTAATACATTATATTTTATTTATTTATTTATTTATAAGTCACATAAACAAAGTAAACACCATTACATTAAAAAAAAAAACAAAATTTATAGAAAAAAATCAAGAAATAACAAAAAGCTATATCCTAAACTATATATTATAAAATGCCTGTTGTATGTATGTTTTAAAATGATGTAACCTATTTGAACCTTGAACACAAATCATTTAGTTAATTTAAATTATCAAATGTTGCTAAAGATACCACAAAAGTATGTATATATATATATATATATATATATATATATATATATATATATATATATATATATATATATATATATTTTAACATAAAAGTCATGCAAATACTTTTATACTCCTCTAAATGACTCCTAAAAAACTATGTTCGATAACCGACCTCTAAATGACTCCTAAAATAAACGATGTTCAAATCAAAACTATCGTCGAACAATCAATAAAAAGATTTTTTCCCTACAATTCAACAGTTAATCGGTATTGCGAGTAGTAAATGAAGGAGTGCATCAAGTGAAACATTATGAACTTATCAAATATTAAAATCCCAAAGTGCACAGTCATGTAATTTTGACATCATGTAAATTATAAACGTTCAGCTTTTGGTATTGTTAAATGAGTTGTGAAATTTCAATATAATATATGTATATATTTTGAAACATAACATAAACATTGGAACAGTATAGTTCTATATCGCTGGCATTGAATTTAAAGTTATAAATGAAGTTACATTTGTTCCACTGTTCGGCACAAGCCTTTTCTGTTAAGATAGTATAAGGGCATAGACCGTCAGCCCTGTAGTTCTGGGCTCTCAAGAATAAGACTACGGTATCCCCTGCCTGTGTCGCCTTGCGAGGCCACAGGGGGGGGGGGGGGAGTAACCTCCACCGGGACGTGCGTTCCACGTGAGATCCCGGAGCCCCCCGTCATGCACCGCGGAAAGGGCCACCGGGGAGGTTTTAGTTAGTAAGAACCCCACATAACCGCCGCCTTCCCCCCAGAAGGCGTGGTATCTTTCTGAAGATTTCCTCCCCGTCAACAAAAAAAAAAAGCTACCTCGTATTGTAATTTTTTTTACCGTATTCGTTATCATAGGCAACTGTTTGTCACCTTTAAGTCTCGTGTAGTATTTGTGTGTGTGTTTAACTGATTTAGTTAACTGTTACAGTTGTGACGAATATGAAGTGCAGTCTTAAGTATATTATACCCTAAAACCATGACGTATCTGTGGATTATTATATAGTTAACAGCCCTATAATCCTTAGTAATGGGATAATTGTCATTTGCAATTAATTTTTACAAGCGGTAATTAAGGAGTGGCGGTTATGGTTAATATCAGCGGCGTGCGTGTGTCCAAAAAGGTTTTATTTATGAAATTAATTGACATTGCCGCCTTTCCCTAATTAAACCTGTAATTTAGGAATCTTTATAAGACCGATTAGGTTTTTAAATCGGTGTGTATATTAGTTAGCAAAATGTGTATCAATTTAAATGAAATACCACTCACTGATTGACTGAATCATAGATAATTAACAAATACAATCGAATCGAGAGCCTTCGACATTAGTAAAAAGTGTAACATAGCATTGAATAACAATTTTTATGCAATTAATACTGTCGACTAACAATTTATTGTCGGCAAAAAAGTGATTGTTTATGTAGTCAGCAGATTTGAAATTTTTATTGGTTCGACCTTTTGACCTGTTAAAGGATTAATTGGAACGGTGTTGACAGACGCTATGCATTTTGACGTTCGTAACAAAATGTTGTTTTCTGTATTTGTTCAATCAAATTCACAAGTATATTATTGAAATTGTTTATATCAAATCAAATGTGACGGATCAGACATTAAACACGTCTGCACGCGAACGCTCTCATTCCAACAGACTTCAAAAAAGAGGTGCTCAATTTTTTTAAAGAATGCTTCCAATATTTCTTTTTTTTCATAAAACATTACTAACTTGTTTATCAATCCAACTATGCTTAAGCTTGTGCTAGGAAATGGTTCACGTCAATAGTCGAATGGTGGATTCGAACCTACGATCTTACGATTCGCAGACTGCACCCTTAACAATTAGGCTATTGTCGCTTGAAATTCGTCAATATGTTATTTTTTTTATGTTTGCTACCTCATAACTTTGGACTGGGTTAGGCGTGGTGCTTTCCGTGGTTTTGGTCCAATTCTGGCAATGGGGCTCATGAGAAAATCATGTCTTAAATTTGCATCAAGTATGCGCGTCACAAGTTGACGTATAACTCAATTTTACGTAAACTGATTCCGATGAATAACGTTTTATTGGAAACGATGACGTCCAGTATATATATAAATATATATCACCCCCTTAAATTTTGCTGGTTTTTTTTGACGAACTACACAGATTAGCCAGAGGAGCTTCACCGGATTGAGAGTTGGCATAGCTCTTAGGTCGCTTAGCCTGAGTCGCTATTGCTAGTAATTCGATACAAGGATCACCCCCGTGAGAGGTGTAACGTCGGCTTAGATGGTTATTATGTTCAGCCCTGTAGCTCTGGGCTTGTAGAATAAGACTACGGTATCCCCTGCCTGTCGTAGAAGGCGACTAAAAGGGGCCTGGTTCTTGGTGGTTTCTCGTTCACTGGGCGACAAGGGCATTTGTCGTCAGCCAAAGTGGACCCAGGAAGAAGGCGACATCGGCTGGCCCGTGTCGCTTTGCACTGCGAGGACCTCCTTCCTCCCCCCTGGGACGTGCTGTCCTAAGAGCACAGAACAGAGGGGCTCCGGTGCGTTCCTCTGGAGATCCCGGAGCTCCACACCATGCACCGAGGAAGGGGCACCGCCTGGGTTTTAGTAGGTAAAACGCCACATAACCCCGCCTTTGCCCCAGAAGGCGGGGGATCTTGTTGAAGATTTCCCCCCCGTCAATATAAAAAAAAGACTGTTACTATATTATGCGTAAACATTTCAGTCCGAAGGCGCCCGATAGGGTCGAAATACGGCTCGACATTTTCCTGGTATATCTTCGGAACTCAAGGTCCTAAACCAACAAAATTGTCACATTATAAACATCCAACCAAAGGTACCTATTACAAAAGGTAAATTATATATTAAATAAATGTACACATAGATCCCACGTAGTCATTAATTCCTCATTTGTTTGGTATTTTTATAATGAGTGCGTGTGCCACTTCTTCAGATTGCACCAATCCCTTTGCACCATGCAGTGATATCGTTCCGCAACAGCGTAACATATCATGTTATTCGTACTAATTAAGGCACAAGGCTTTGTTTCGACTCCAACTCGTAATATGAAACGTATTTGCAAATAGTGGGACTTAATTGTTGTGTTGTTGCTTTGTTGCAATAAAGTATAATTTATTATTAAAATTTAAGAAGTATTAAGCATGCTGCGATAGCCTAGTAATATTTTTTTTTAATATAATATGATTTTATTTCAAACCAAAAATGTATGTACAAACCAGTTCGATAATAGCCGCAGTAGTAAAAACTGTGTCGCAGCTATTGACGCCCATCTCCAAACAGTTAAATACAAATACAAATTTAGTAAAATTAAAAACTTGTAATGTAATTTAGTTTAATCATTTTGTGTGTGTGAGTGTGTTTGTGTGTAAAAGGTTGCCTGTGTTGAAGAGTGACTGTATGTGTGTGGCTATGCGGTTCGACGTCTAACATCTAAGTTCGTTTGAAATGCCGTTTTTGTTGTTGCACAAAGATGTCACAATTTCTTTGATTAAGTAACTAGTAAATTAAAGTAGCTATAAAACAAAGGCTCGATTAGTAAGAGCATTAATATTCCCGATCTTTCTGTATGGAGTCGAGACGTGGACAATTCGAGCAAGAGAAAGACAGAGAATAGATGCATTCGAGATGTGGTGCTGGAGGCGAATGCTACGAATACCGTGGACTGCCAAGCGCACAAATGTATCTATTCTCTCCCAGCTCGCCATAAAGACCAGATTGTCCACTACGTGTCTTCAGCGCGTACTATCATATTTCGGGCATATAATGCGTAGAGGGGATGGCAACCTTGAAAAGCTGGTCATCGTTGGCAATACAGAAGGCAAGAGAACAAGAGGCCGGTCGCCAACACGATGGTCTGACCAAGTAAAAGGTGCCATCTCCTCTCCTAATCTCTACCAGCTGGTGAGGGCTGCCTCGGACCGAAACCGATGGAGGCAGGTTGTTCATTTGAGGGGCCCTAGTGACCACGATCCTCAGAAATGAGGGAACGACAAAGAAGAGAAATTAAAGTAAGTAGTTTGAATAAATACTTTAATGCACTTAACCGGAAAACTTTTGTTGTATTGCATTGTTCTTGGAATATCTTCCAGTACTAGTTTATCCGGATATCTACTATTTTATTTGTTTTATTTATGGAAACAAAATTTACAGGCCAAGAAATTCAAACTTAGTAATTTTTTTTTAAATACAAAAAAAATTGTTGCTAAAAATATATGCCCCGTTTATGGCTCATGACCTGTCACGCTGGGGACCTTATAAGTTAGATCTTAGAAGTAAGATAAGAGAAGCAGACGGCGAATGCTGTCTCTGTCTCCAAACTCCGCTCGGGTTAAAAGGATATGACAGCCTAAATAAATAAGAAATATTTTTACAATAAACCATGTTTCCAGACAACCCAAAGAGATATATATAATTTTAAGTAGTATTTACTATCTCCTGAATTAAGCGTAGCTTAACGGGCATGAAGGTATATAGCTGCTTGAACCCCTGGAAGCGAACAGTCACGTTCGCACAATATTTGTTCATGAAATTCAGCAGCTGTTACGCAGTTATGTTTAACACGCTTAGCCGCTTATTTTTTGTTTGTCGGGAAAGGTGGCACGCTCTACAAAATTATTCATCCACTTTTATTATCATAATATAAGGCGGTTACGTGACATATCTATACTAACAAATAAATAAGTAACACCTGTCCGTACTTACATTTAGGTAATTTTCTCAATTTTGTGTTAAAATAGTAATTTGACAATTGATTGATTACCGTACGACACGAGTTCCATTAGACTTGTACAAATAAATTGCCGTTTTTTAAGTAAAACAAATCATTTACTCTTTCTACCCCGTTAGGGTTAAAAGGAAGCGAGATCTTATTCTGAATTCAATCAAAATCCGTATCAAAATTAGTGTGATTCGAATGATATATATCATTCGAAAACTAAATGTTTTTTTTTTAAATTTGGAACATAGATCAGGCAAAAAATGAATTTTTAAGTGCCCTATGTCATAGCATATTTAAGAGGAGAAGTGTTCAATCGAGAGCTGATCAGGTGATCTTAATTGATCTCGATGATCCACAAACACTCACTATAGGAATTGCAGTTGCGTTATACATGTGCGCTAACTTATTACGCAAAGACTTCACTCACCAAGCGAAATACAGAAGTGTAATATACTTTTACTACACGTCTGTATTCTACAAGGACGTGGTATTTCACCGGACATTCGAACTTATTCGTACAAGGCAGTAGTTGTTACAATGGCCATACCATTATGCCATCCAACCAGGAAGTTTAATAGTAAATATCTAATAACTACTAAAATAAAGACCATATTTTGGTTTTAATCATTTTCACAAATTCACAAAGTGACATAAAACATAGAATTTAAATAATAATACTAAACAAATGTAATTCTAATTTACGAAATATTTCATGTCGCTAACATTTTGACTGTAAATATTTAGGTCTAAGAAAATTACTTTCATAATTCCGTCCATTTATTCACTTGTCTCTCAAGTTTAATACAATTTACAAACAACCATTTCGCAAGCCGTCCATCAAAATAATTTTCTTGTTATATTTGAATCCTTTTTGTTAAATTAGTTCTTGTGTAAAAAGTATAACATCTTACATTACTATTTAAGACGTTATACATTCTCGCATAAGAGTGTAACATACTAATTTTCACGTTATTAATCGCAGTTAATTTTGATTTTAATTTCCCGACGTTCAGTCACGAAGCTACAGTTTCAATGGGACTTTAACCCGTGGTACAACACTTTGGTAGCTTTGCCAGAACCTTTTTCCGAAGTAACTAGTAAGTACCAATAGTAACCCATGGTCCTCGAGGGGGACCTTCGCTTGGGCGGTTGTTCTCTTCACTTTAGCTTTTTAGGTTTTTTTATATTTATTATCCTCATAAATTTCGACTGGGGGGACCGATTTTATTAGTACAGTAGTAGTAGTAGTAGTATAGTATTTTTTTTACCTTTCGCACCTCTCTTCGGCATTGGTTCCTCATTAAAAGTTTCAAGAGTCAAGATACCTACTATCTATATCTAAAAGGGAAGTCTTATTAAAAGTTATATCCAAAGTTTTAAAATGAATCAAGTACTACAAAAATAATAAACACTGTCGCCCTTTTTGTCCCTTTTTCGGAAATAGCTATTGTTTTTCGCTTTTTGATATATCTGTCATAGACTGGCAGTTAATAACGATAAGTTTTTGTTTTTAAAATAGAATTGAATAAAAAAAAACATTTATTCGACAAAAGAACTCGGAAATATTACAGGTAAAAAAATGCAAGACAAAAAACAAAGTAATTAAAATTTAATTAAATTAAAAAAAATTTACAAAAAATAGACCTTGTGAAATGGGGTTGGTTCAGCATGGCGTGGCAAAGTATGTGCTGTGTTACAAACATGTAGCACATCGCTGATTTTCAGCCAAAAAACCCTTTTTTTTTGTTGACGGGTAGGAAATCTTCAGAAAGATACCCCGCCTTCTGGGGGGAAGGCGGCGGTAATGTGGGGTTCTTACCCACTAAAACCTCACGGTGGCTCTTTCCTCGGTGCATGACGAGGGGCTCGTCTCCAGTGGAACGCACCGGAGCCCCTCTGCACTGTGCTCAAGGAGAGCACGTCCCGGGGAGGTTACTCCCTGTGCCCTCGCAGCGAAGGCGACACGGGCCAGCCGATGTCGCCTTCTTTCCGGGTCCACTTTGGTGGACGACGCAGGCCCCCACCCTTGTCGCCCAGTGAACCTGAGGCCCCTTTAGTCGTCTTGTACGACAGGCAGGGGATACCGTAGTCTTATTCTTGAGAGCCCAGAACTACAGGGTTGAAGCAAAAAAGCCAAAAACCCTAATCTAACATAGACGAAATCAGCAATTACAATCATTCCGCATATCACGAATTGATTATTTGTGATGGTTGGTGAGGCCATCGCCATACACCGGGCACAAATTTATAGCGTGTATTGTTTATCGTATTTTTACGCGATATTTTTTGTACTTTATAACCCGAAAAACGGCAAGGCAACGGCAAATTATCAACATTTATTGAATTTCAATTCATGCCTTGGCACTAACGAGCTGAGGTTACGGCGTAGCGCAAATTGTTTATTTTGCGCTGCGGTTGTTTTACTACACTTGAAATAATAATGTTTGAAGTATTGAGTTATGTTTGATTACAGTATATTCTATTTCTGAATATTCTTAACCGACGATTACGTGTGAACAGATGCATAGATGTGAATGAAGCGAAAGGGGCCTGTCAGGAACGCATTTAGTGGAAGTCCGTGTTTGTATTTGTATCTAAGGTTGAATTTGAGCCGTAAGGTGACCACTGGAGGCTATATAACACACTATTTCTTTTTCGTGCTGATAAATACACTTTAATTCCTACTATAATTTCGTTCACCCTTATTAGGAGGGTAATAAGAAAGTCCGGACAGTTTAAGTGTCCTAAACGATCCTGTTGGCCATTGCTTTGCAAATTTATTCCCTTAATCGCTTCTAACAACTCTGCCAGGATAATATTGGGCAATGAATTCTTTTGCTTACTAACTCAATAATAGATGAGACGAGATTTTATATAATTCCTCCTCCTTGCGTCGTTTTCCTCATTGCTGAGGGTCGTGACCTCCACGAATTATGTGGCGGACGATCGCTTTCCACCTGTTGCGGTCTTTGGCGGGGTGAAAAGCTTCGTGGACTCTCTTGCTGGTGTTGGTGCTAATTTGGTCTGTCCAACGCATAGGGCTCCTCCCTCTTGGTCGTTTTCCCTGTACTTTGCCTGTGACCAGGAGTGTTTCCAAGGTATCGGTTTTCCTGGCTATGTGACCGAAGAATTCGAAAACCCTACGGAGACAGACCATTGACAATTTGACAGTGACACCCACTTCCCGGGGAATTGACGCATTTGTGCGGTGGGCTGTCCAAGGTACTCGCAACATTCTCCTCCAGCACCACATCTCAAATGCGTCAATACGAGATCTATCTGCCTTCTTGAGGGTCCAAGTTTCCGCTCCATATGTGAAAATTGGGAACACCAGAGATCTCACCTTTATATAATTATAGTAACACTTTAAGCCAACAGCGTACTTATTGTCACAGTGACATTCAAGTCAACCCTCCAATCAAAAATTATCAAAGAAAAGATTATCGACAGAATTGAAATATCAAAAAAGAAAAGTATTATATGAGTATAAATTTGTACAGCGATATCTCATTATATTCCATTCATTATTAATTCTACAGATGAAAATAGGGAATCATATACAAAAGTTACATACATAAAATACAACGAAATATTTAAATTTATGTATATGATGAATTATTGCCATTCGTGACAAGATAGTAACAACAATAACATGTATTTATTTATCTATTCTTTATTTGCACACAATACAAAAAAAGGTACAAATAGGCGGACTTAATGCCGTAATGAAGGAATTCTCTGCCAGTCTACCTTGGGGTTGTGTAGAGACAAAGTAACGGGTGCAAGCTATGTGAGAAAATAATAAATAAAAGAAAACTATAATAAATGCCTACTTACAAATAAATTAAATATATGAACATAATAATTATATATAATAATAAATAAATACATATATATAATTATAGATGGAAATAATGTATATAGATGTTAGACATGGAGTTTAAAAATAATAGATTTATTTCAAATTTATTCATAACTAAAATAAAAAAAAACGTTTAAAATCAGGTGACTTAACTTTGCGAGGTTATACTTACCCCAGAAAATACAATATAAGGGACCTCAGACATATTCATTAGTTCCACGGTAGCAACAAAATGGTATACTGTCCTATTATTAAAAGCTTAAAAAGCGCTACGATAGATTTAATGTCATGCAAGAGTATCCCGGCGATAACAATATGTATCAAAGCTAGTTATTTATATAAGTCCTACTGTTGGGGACACGCTTTCGCTGTAAAGAAAGTATAAGGGTATTGCCCGCCACGCGGCCCTAGTGAGGATTGTCAGACGTTAGAATATTTTTTAACACATGTAGGTTGCAATGTTTTCGTTCGTTGGTAAGCACGTGGTAAATACAATAATAAAAAAATAATAGTACAAAATTATTACTATTATCTTCATTTTGACTATTAGAGGGTTAGTGTTATTTGCATGGGTTAATTTAGAATTAAGTTGGTACCCATCAAAAGTTTAATGACGGATTTGAACCTAACATTTTGCAGACCGTACCAGTATATTGTAATATAAAACGCTTAACATTTAACAAAATTAATAAGTATAATTAATGTATAATATTACATAGAAATGTGCGCATTAGGATATCGTAAAAGAAAATTGGTTAGTTAACAATTAGCTCAAACAGAAATCCTAATACATTTGCTAACTTCGACCAGACCAAATAAATTCAGCGCTTGCTAACACAGTTAGCCTTCGATTAAGAGAAGTTAAGAACTCGTTAGGTCTCATCTATCTTATAATAATTACACGTCTAAACGCTATAAATTCCAGTCAAATTGTATCAACCTATAATTAAAATAAATCAATTAAATTGCAGTGATAGCCTAGTGGCTACGCGGCTCGACTTGCGATGGTTTCGAGTTCCAATATATAGACCTGTACCAATGAACCGGCTCTCGGATTATTAAGTAGAGGAAATGATTTGCTAAATATGTGCCCGGTGTATGGCGATGGGCTCACCCTCTGTCTCGGTGAAAAGCGGACAGCGAATGCTGTTCCTGTCTACCTCGTTTGGTTAAAAAACTCGTGAGTGCTTATATTAAAATCATTACTCGTATCAGAAGAATGGGATAATCATTCATTCACTTCTTTCCTGTTTTTTTTTTTAAATAAAAGACCATATGTTTTGAAAGTTATTAATTTAAAGGTCTTGATGAGATACGTCTAATGCAGGTGGGTCTGACCGACTGTTAGCGTGGTGTCCATGTAACAGGATAGCCCACCGCTTTGTGCCGAAAGTAAATTATAGCAACATAAATGATAAATAAAAAAAATCCAAAAGTTTTAGAGGAAGTCGCAAAATCTTTTAGAATAACGACGTGAAGTGGGAGCCTGAAGACTTCTACTTTGCGGCTGTTGAGTGTCGGCCTCTTAATAATAGGATGGGAGCCGAAGGTGCGCTCCCATCCTATTTGTGGACGTGATCGCTTAAGGTCAGACATGATTGCTCTTTATATAATAAAAATGAGTGCGTGTACTTACGTACGTGCGTGGAAAGTTATATTTCTTTAGAATCATTAAAAAAGTTTTTAATTACACGCAAATTATTGAGGATAATGGTCTATAAGGACAGTCACAAAAAAGTTCAGTTTAAATTTTAAAAATTACATAAATATGCATAAATTAAATAAAATATTCTAATTTATATCAATAAATATATACGGATCTCAATTAAATTGGAGCGCTTGAAAAGTATATATGCACAATTTATTTTCACTGCAGCTTCAACCATTGACTGTCACATTTTTTCATATGGAGGTAAAACTATTGAAAAAAATACTTGCTATGTTTTATTTAAGCCAAAAAACGGAAATTCATTCAATACATACAAGGTAGAAGGGGATTAAATTTCCATCTCCTTAACTATAGTCAAATCCGTAAAGTCCATTACACTTTGATAAGAATACAGACAATAACAGGGTTGCTATTCGAATCCAAACAGTTAATTTTGCCATGGACAGACTTTTATTTTTCAACCGACTTCAAAAAAAGGAGAAGGTCCGCATAACTTTTGATGAATCTTTTTTTACTTGAAAACTAGCGGTCCCGTTTCAATTTGGTCCAATTCTGATCCATGAGAAAACCATATAAGTTAACTAATACTTGCATCAAGTATGTGCGCCACAAACTCGGATAAATCAATATCACGCCAACCGATTTCGATGATTCATTTTTTTGGAAAGGATGATTCTGAATAATTATATTTCGTTATATTCCTACGGTAGTTCGTAAATGCAAAGATCCGCAAGTAGTAGTTTAACGTTTGATTCGATTTGAAGTCGGTTTTTTTTTACTCATAAATAAACTTGTTTGCTGTTTAAATTCGGTACAGTGATAATTATTCATACAAGAAATTGTAAAAGGTTTATTTCTTGTAAAATCCTGCACACTGTTATTCGTTGTTTTTTTACGATAAAGGCCTATTTACAAATCTACAATCGGTGGTAATGAAAGAAATGACTTACAATAGGAGTTTTCTTTTTAAAAGCAAAGACCCTTACCTTAGTGTTAAAAATTGTGCAGTGATTTTGGCTAATTTAATTAATTTAGTAGTTATATTCCTATTACTTTATCATTTAATAAAATATTTTTGTAAGTATTAATAATAAAATCGTTACGTTTCTTTATAGCGAATGTTGTGTACACCTGTAATTGGCATACACAACAGGACTTAGTTTGTAAACTTGATTATTACAACAATGTATGCTTGTGTAATGCTGTTGGTGTATCTTATTAAATAAATAAAGAAAAGAAACTCTAATGTTTGCCACCAATTATTATAAAAGCGTTCAATCATTAAGAAAAAGTTAATCGATTTAAATGTATACGTCTAATCGAAATAATCTTTTGCTCGTATTTACTTGAAAAGATTTGAAAACACAATGGCATCTAATATTCTCGGTCTCCTTTGAAGGAAAATTGTTTTGTAATTTATAAAACAATCGTTTGACCAGATGTCGTGTCGAAATTAAAAGTTCGTATTTCAAAAAAGTAAAGAGAAAAAATATAAAAATTGATTACACAAAAAAGGAAAACAGTTAAAATGAGAAATATTACGTCTTTTATTTTTAATTTAAGTAACTGTAACTGGCAATATTTTTTTTTTTTTTATTTAATAATTTATTTACAGTTTTCGACGTTATGACACACTTGTAAACATTAGTATAGACTACATTTCTGCCGATGGAAATCTCTTGCAAATTGTGATGATGCATTTACATTTATACTACAAAAGCAGCTCTATAAGGAATAAATATTTAGAGTTAACATTAAAATATTTTTTATTAAAGTTTATCTATATAATATATATCTATATAACGTGAAATATTCACGTTTACCTTGCTTTTCACAACAATTATTAATATACGTTAAAACACGGTCAAAAGCTAAAATGGAAATGGGCAGGACATATAGTAAGACTGGGAGACAACCGTTGGACCAGTAGAGTGACCCTGTGGAGAAGTCCAACAGGAAAACGCTGCAGAGGAAGAACTCTGACGAGATGGGCGGACGATATTTATTATATCGTGGACGGCTGGCACAGATTAGATGAATGTAGTCCAAGATAGAAGCAACTGGACTTCTTTGGAGGAGGCCTTCACCCGCGGATGGGTTCTTGAAAAATAGTTATATATAAGTAAAAGTATATTAGATTTGCTTTTAAAAAAAATCAAGAATTAAAAGGCTATACGTGAATCATGCTAGCAACAAATAAAGCGGCTTTCAGTCGAGGTTTCTGGAAAAAAGATGTTCCACAATGGATTACTTAAATGACACTTTGACGAGTAAAATTTGCAAGAAGAAATTATTTAGACAATTTTCAATTAAAATCACCGTCCATCTGTGTGTGAAGCAAATTAATTTGTCGCTAAATTTATTTCTTGTAAATATTTAAACTCTAAATAGAACTCTCATAATTTCGAACGTTAAAGGGAAACCTCCGGGATTTGTTTCATTTGTCCCTCGAATTTAATTTAATTTACAAAGAACCGTTCCGCAAACTGTCCGTCAAGATAATTTTGTTGTTCTGTTTGCACACTTTTTGCAAAATTGTTTGTTATTTTGAAATTTACTACGCCAAGTGTAAGAGTGAAATTCAAAATTAAAAAATCAGCCATTGACTTTTTTATTACATTTGTTTCATTACAGTTTATATGAATAGGGACAAGCGGATCACCCGATGTTGTACGACGAAGGAATGAATCTACGCTCGTCAAATGTTTTACTGAAATTTGAGCAGTGGCCTCTCAAAGCTCTTATAAGCTTGAATCTCTACGAGACAAACTCTGGACAAGGTTTCCCGGGAGTGCACCTCAGTTTGTTCCTTTATTCGCGGTCGCATGCAAACTTATCCGACAGAGATCCGAGAGAAACATGGTTGGTGTTAGTGGTTCGTTTATTGTCAGCCTGGATTCCGATTACGAATACGCAGTTAATTTGATTTTAAGCTCGGCCTAAAATATATCTTCATTTATGAATCTATTACGCATTACATTCTCTCTTGTCTTGTCTTATATTTATTGATTGGGGTCTTAGGATATCTCAAGTGACCACACAAAACGTTCACGCAGCCGCAGTATACCTTACCGCGGAAACATGATCATATCAATACATGTCTATGTACGAGCAAAAACAAAAACTTCAAATCGAATAAAACAATATTACGCGCAGACGCCATCTTTGTATTTTCAAATTATTGTAGGAATATTACAAAATAGAATTTATCATACTCTCATCAAACTACTCTTTTAAGTACATCGTTTTCAATAAAAATGAATCATCGAAATCGGTGTCCGTGGTACTGAATTATTTGTCCATTTGTGGCAGACATACTTAATACTAATTTAAGATTTATGTAGTTTTTTTATGGATGCCATCGTCAGAATTGGACTAAATGAAATGGGACCACACGGGAAGCACCAGATTTAAAATTAAAAAGAATCAATAAAAGTTGAAAATAATGAGGTCACAAAAATAAAAAAAAACATCTAGAAGAATTGAGAGCCTTCTTATGTCTTGAAGTCGGTTGAAAAACGTCTGAACAGCTTTTATTTCTAGCATAATTGTTCTATCGTTGATCAAATCATGAAAAACAAGACAAGACCTTGTGTGTGCTTTATTTTTTATTTAGTAAAATGTTTCAAAGCATATTCATACGCACGAATTCTTTTAAGGTAAACATAAAAAATAAACATTAGCGAAGTTGTAGCGAAAGCCGGACCATCGTGCCCCTTTGCACATTAAAATTGAATTCCTCAAACAAAGAAAGCCAACAGCGAGCAAGCCAAATGACATTGTTTGCTCTAAACACATTTATTTTTAAATTTTGTTTTGAATTTATATTTGAATAAGAATGTACACTACTGTACCTGCCAGTATCTTTGCAGCTTTAGAAAAGTAAAAGCTATTCTGTGGAATTAACTATGAATCGCTGACGGTCTTACCGAACTACAAGGTAAAGTCAAAAGTCGCTAACGCACTTGCAGAAAGCAAAAGTCGCTTCTCACTACCCCGTTAGTTATTCTTTATATATACTGCCACTCTGCCCTTGAAATGGTGTAATACCTATGAAATGTCTAGATAAATTGTACATCACTTGTTCTTTCCTTCAAACAAAATGTTAACTGATAATATTTTATGTTTCCAAGGACCGTTAGGAAATAGCAAAGCCATGAAAACTTGCCAAGTATAGAATTGAAGCCCAATATCCCAACAATTTGTAGCATCAGCTTTACGAGTGATACGTGACACGACGCTTGCTAGCTCAGTGTTTATTCAATACATCAAGTTACCGAAACTTTCGTTATTTTAACTTCACTTAAATAACTTGGACACGGTTTGTTTACTCGGACGGTGGACTGAATCCTTTATTTTTACCTACTACAAAAAAAAAGAAGGGGGTTCTTTTAATGTTTGTGCACTCATAGCACCGCGACTTATGAACCGATTTTAAAATTTTTACTGTGTTTGAAAGAATTTGGTTTCTATGTTAACCCTCGAGAGAAAACAGTACAAAACATATTACATAGTTTATGTGAAGAATAGATTTAAAAAATCTGTTACGTAAATACCCCAGCTGGATTTTTTTCACTTGAATTTAAACCAAATATTTAATTATAACTCTGAAACTCTGAAATACTAATTTCGAGAAATGAGAAGTGAAAAACGAGGCACTATGATGAAGAGACGAAAGACAAAGAACAAAAGTTGAGAGACGAAGGAAAATAAGACGAAGGATGAGAGAAGTAAAACGTAAGAGACGAAAGGACGAAAGAATGAAAAATGATTAATTATATATCGAAAATTGTATTTAATATTGTGTTGCTGAATGAATTAGATTGATAATAATGTTGATGCGATAATTTTTGAATGATTACCATCCATAGCATCATAAAAGGGTTCTTTTAATGAAAATAAAAATTACGTCAATTATTGTATTTAGTGGTCCCCCGCTTACAATTCGTTCTTACTTGAGTTAATTAGGGAGAGTCCATTGCGGCGCCGCCGACGGCGACTGTAAAGTTAAAATGTGTGCAAGTAATTAATTGGCGTATAACCCTTTAAGTCCGCCAGCGACAGTGACAAAGCTTTTGTGTACCTAGTTCCGCTATTGTAGACTTGCAGCCAATTTGTATTATGTATATATACCCAACTATAAATACGTCAATATGTAAAGCTACTACAGTTTTTAAGACTTAGTGTAGCCGTTTAATTAGATTAGGCTCTCAAATTTTGAAGGGGAACAATTATAAAACCTGTATTGACATATTAAATAATTATGCTTGCGTTCTGACATTTATTTTGTGTAAATTAAGGAAAATATATTGTGATGCATTGGCCGTTTGATGAGAAAATTACAAAACACTGATGTGAAATAGGATTTTATTTGTCGCGACTTTCTGAAAAGGGAATTTTTGGCTTGTACGTATACACAATATATTTTATGAAGATTATATAAATCCAGGTTTGTTCTTTGTTGGGACCTCCACCAGTCATCTAATCACCAATTTAATTATATACATACAAACAAAAGGTAGTGTAAGTAAATTGGTTATTTACTTTTTTAGTAATGTTTATTATAATTTATTTAAAAAATAACAAATTAAGGCGACACATCCTATTAAATTTTGATAGACACGGTTGACAGAATGGAGCAGTCTCGATGGAGATTTTGCTCTGACCGCCTAACAGGCTCTCAACATATCTGCTCATAGTCTAGCTGTTGGACTATAAAGAATAAAAAAAAATAACAAATTAATTAATTTTAAAGTTGGCTAATATCAAAAGATACCGTATAAAAAGCACCGTTCCTACAAAACTTTCCAAAGCAACGCTAGGAACGCTAGGTTCATTTTAGTCCTACAAAGAAACTTTTTCCGTTAAAAGTTAAAGTTTTTTACAATAAATACTTGTGTGAAATAATAATCGGATCGACTTACGATATAATAGACAGAAGAAAAGACTTCGAAAATCAAGTGACTTGAGTTTCCGTCATCATCATCACCATCATGGGTCGTCTACTAAGTTCAAGGGAACCTCGCAGGTACGGGCCTCGGGGTATCGACCCTATTACCCGGGTAATCAGGGGTGACTGCTCCCCTGGTCGTGGGTACCGTTTAAGACGGATTTTTTAGGACTAACTATTTTTACGTCTAGGCTAATCCCTCAGCGTCAGCCGCGACGAATCTATCTGCTACGCCCTCTGGACCTCTCGGTCTCGATTGGGACGGAGGTCAAGAGGGGGGGCGATGTAGGCCTAACTGTTCAAAAGCTCCCTAGAATAAGGGAATTTGAACCTACTAAGTTTCCGTGTTTCGATTTTATGTAAAGAAAAAAATTGCTTTTGATTTTATTAAGACTAATTTTTAGTCCAAAGAATGTAGTTTCAATTAGGTTAATATATTAATTTAGTTAGCATAGGTCCTTGGGTACCGAAGATATACCACGGATTGGTAGCAATGACCATGAATGTGGAACATGAAAGATGCCAGAACTAACGTAAGTAATATAACTAAATCTTATATCATATTCTATATATATAACTTCTGAAATAAAAACAAGTACATTTAGGTGTAAAATCATAAACCAAATTCAAATGGAATAAAACGTTAAAAGTTTTGACGCGCGAACGCCCTCTTTGTATTTCCGAATTATCGTAGAAATATTACGAAATTGATCAGAACCTAAATAAATTTCCCTTGAAGTGACCTCTCGAATAAAAAATGTATTATCGAAATCGGTCGGCTCGATATTGAGTTATTCGTCCATTTGTCGCATACATACGTAGTGCAAATTAAAGGCTTAAAATATACATAAATTGAAATGCAAAAGCATAGGCTTTCGAATAAAGAATCAATAAAATCTCTTACTCAGTCGAAAATTATCTTCATAAAAACATATAAACGCATTGAGAGCCTCCTCTTTTTTGAAGTCGGTTGATAGGCGTTCTCGCGCAGTAGTGGCAGATTTGACTTAAAGTCGGTTTTTATATATACTTGTTAGCAATTTTATTATATGGACGCACTATTAATAATTTTATATGTGTGTTATAATAAACTTTATGTGGAAGTTGAGGTATCTTCAAGGTTATCCAATTGCACAATAGTCGTAAAGAATAATCTCTGTTTATCTTTGTAAACTCAGTGTGTGGGCTACCGAAAAGGAAGCTCGAACGTAATGCTGACTCGATATGCGTCTTTAGAGCGAATTTGTATAAATAAATTATCAGTATAAATAGAATCTAGATCCATCCAGACTTTGAATATAAAATCAATAGTAATAAAGTTTGTGATAATAAAATGAATGAGAATTCCTTTGATGCTGATCTGGTAACTGAGGCGCCTGGAAAATGTCTATCATACTCCGATGTGACTCAAATTAAACTAGATGTGCTCGATAACGCTTTGCTTGATGCGTCACTGGACGCAATTATGATCTGATCAAAGATGTCTCTGAAGCTAATACCGTAGCATAAGGCCCTCTGCAAACTCACATTTCGGCTATTGTATATGTTTGTAAAGTATATAGTTTATGTATGATAAATATATTTATAAGCAAAAATAAAAACTGACGTAAATCGAATCAAACGTGAAATAGCGTTTCAGACGCGCAGACGCCGCCTTTGTATTTATGAAGTATCAGTGAGGTTCACTTGTAAAGAGCTTTTCCTTCAGCGTAACACGCTTATTCTCATAAACTATGCACTGATCGTCTACAGAGACCTCTCCTGCTTCGTCTTAAATCTGAAAGCATAAGCATGTCGCCGACGACCAAGTACTTTAATTGACTAGCAACTAAAGTTCTTTAATATTAGTCAGTCCATTAACTTATTCTAATTCATAAATATATTTTCGTGATTATAATATTTATTTTTGCATTAAAACTAAATTAGCATTTAGTTGGACTAACTGTTGCTGACATATAATTTATAAAATTATTTTTATATCAATGTATAACTTTCGCGTAAATATAAGAAATCTACATAGTTTATTATATAGTTTATTAATTATTACATAAATGTATTACTATTATGCAGTTGCGGACGCCTGACAATTACGTGTGCATGAGCCGTCGTCCACCATTGTTCCTACTGCCTGTCTCCAGGACTAACTTGTGCAGGAACTCTTCACTGTCGCGCGCGGTTGGGTTTGTTAATACCATCTTACTGCACATTGATATATTTTGTTGCACAGAATCTGTGTTTATCGAAGCTGCCAATTGCTAAAAATGCATGGAAGGTTATATTTTTGTCAATACATCAAGCAGTTTTTTATTTGTTTTAATTTTAATAATATATATTTAACTAAGTTTTTATAAAATCATGTCGGTATTATCTGTAACGGTGTTATAATTTTTGTTGATTTAAATAAATAAATAAAATAAAATAATTATATGTCATAACAATATTGTCAATATTGCCTAACATCTTTAACTACATTTGTATTTTTGAACAGTCTAAATGAAATTCACACTGTCTAACGTATTCCGTTGCACCGTGAGAACCGAAACTAAGCAATTTGCAAACTAGACAAAGTTCTGCGAAGTTTGCTCTTAAGGGAAACATAACTGAGGTTCCTAACACGTCGTCGCACACAACAGCACATTGTAGTTAAGGTTTTGTAATACTAATAATTATATAAATTATTATACGTTAATTAGTAAGACAACATGAAACTATGTTTTTAATAAGTCTAACCTAGTGCTTGAGCACGATCCCACCTGATGTTAAATGGAAATGCAGTCCTAAATGGTAAAGCTTAGTAAATGCCAATTCAATCTAATCTTGAAAATACCCACCAAAAAACCACAAAATACCAAAAATGACAAGCCCTCACGCCCCTTTTGCCACTATCAGGGTAGACAGAGACAGCTTTCGCTTTTCACTACGCGTATTTGACTATATGTGACTCATGTCACCATTGTGAGTAAATGAGCCATTTACAGGCACTTACTTTTTTGCAAATTACTTAATTTGTACTTAAAAAACGGCAACTTATGCCGTACATAGACTAGAATCTGCGAAGATCAAAGACAGTAAGATCAAAAGTAACATATAAACCACTTAGTAATATATTGCCTAATTATTGTTTATCTAAATGTTTAAAATCATTTGTGGAAATGGAAATATTTACAATATAATATATATTTTATTGAGTGAGTGGTGTTAACGAGGAGGAAATCCAGCATAACATAAGCTTTTTTTTTTTTGTTGACGGGGAGGAAATCTTCACAAAGATACCCCGCCTTCTAGGGGGAAGGCGGCGGTTATGTGGGGATCTTACCCACTAAAACCTCCCCGGTGGCCCTTTCCTCGGTGCATGACGGGCTCCGGGATCTCACGTGGAACGCACCGGAGCCCCTCTGCACTGTGCTCAAGGGGAGCACGTCCCGGGGGGAGGTTACTCCCTCCCCCCCTGTGCCCTCGCAGCGCAAGGCGACACTGGCCAGTCGATGTCGCCTTCTTCCTGGGTCCACTTTGGCACTTTGGTGGACGACTCAGGCCCTCACCCTTGTCGCCCAGTGAACCCGAGGCCCCTTGTAGTCGCCTTCTACGACAGGCAGGGGATACCGTAGTCTTATTCTTGAGAGCCCAGAACTACAGGGCTGCAACACAACACAACATAACACTACACAACTAATTCCAGCTCTATTCTCAATACTTAATAGTAGAGAATTACCGTGTTTACAGTACGGTCGACTGAAACTATAACCACATTTACAAATCCGAGTTGTATTTTAATGGTTTAACTGCGGTTATGGATATTCGATATTTATTATTTCCGTTTCGTGTACATTGCACATATTTTGCAACAATTATATCAGAATCTAGCACTCATTTCTCTTTAATGTAATATTTCCCTAGTATTTTTTTTGTTATGGATATAAAGACACCATTCCGAAAGATTGTCTGACATCATTGGAATCAGAGATGATCTAATCGAAAGTATTATTGAAAGTTTATTTATGTATACGATTTCGTTGATCATAAATTGTAAATAACAAATATAGTAACTTATTTTTTTTCATCTGTCCAAAAAAATAATAGTAACATATCCTTAAATAGTATAAAATAAAAGTCGTTTCCTGCTGTCTGTCTGTGCGATAAACTCAAAAACTACTACACTGTATTTCATGCTGAGCTCACCAATGGATAGAACGGTTCTCGAGGAAGGTTTTTAGTATATAATTTACTATGTTTTCGTATACATTAGCAAAAGTATAACGATATTTCGGAAAAATAGAAGAAGTCTGGGAGTTTTCGACGAAAATGCTGCCTAAACCCTTTGACAAATAACAAAAAATGTACGGTGGAATTGCGTATCTTATATAGGTCTGCAGAAAAGTCCGCGATGGCATATGTCTACCTCCTAAGGATAACATACTATATCCATATTAACACCTTAAAAATTGGTCAATTATGAAAGCGGCAATTTAGGACAAATCAATTGCCCTCATCAATTTGTAAATAGCCCAATGTAACGCGGTACAATGATGTACACGGTATAAACAGGACATAGTTAAATATAAACAAGAAAAAATAGCTAAATAGGTTTTCTGTTAAATTTCACCCGGACATAGTCGCAGGCACGGCTAGTGATTGACACAAAATGACGGTATTTTAAGTTATTTTTAATTTAGAAGCTAGGTTATTTTTTTTAGTAATATTAATATAAGAATTTCAATTTAGTATATCTTTTGGTTTTATGATCGAGGGTTCGAATTCTAGCCGTTTCATACCTAAGAGTTTGCATTTTCGAATTCAGCCAGATGTGTATCCATCATCGTACCCGTCAAGTAATACCCGCATAGTTCAATATAGCATAAAGTGTTAAATGTTTAAAAATATAAGCCATCTAGAAGTAAAATGAAACGTAATTCCATCGCCTCCTTACGTTATAAATTGAATCATTTAATATTGAGCTCATAAATAAATTTAAAAGTGGTAAACCGGTCGGCACGTCCTCCGGTGTATCGACCGTGCACCCGTCCATTTAGCAAATTAAACTGCAAAGGTGGGCCAATATAAATTTACCAGCCCCTACCCTACTTTCAGCTGTGTCAGTATAATATCACGTTAAACCCGAAACTACGTAAGTTCGGGGACTAATGCGGTATTAATGTTATTCGCACTAATTAGCCCGGGGCAGAATGGGGTCACACTCAGTTCCAACTGTCTAAATAATTACTAACTCCCTAGTGGCGACTGTGCATACAAGTACTAAGACTGCTTTCAGTACCTTCGGGTTCCTTCTAATTAGATCAAGTGCGGTGTGCAAGCCGCAATATTGAAATCTGCATAATTTACGTAGCGATACATTTGAAAACGTGCCACCTTTAAAACTAGAGATAGACAGAGGAGAGAAGATCATGTTCACCCTTAGTTAAACAATTCCAACAAGTTAAGAATGACCCTCAGAAAAGACTTGCATTTTGCAACACTTCTGTTTGGAATCGTAAACTCGGAACAGCCTAAATATCTGTACGAAAAGTTGAAATAGCGGAATGAAGATACTAGCTGTTTAATTAGAGCTAAAAACTGCATTTTACAAATTCCGCTACACCGATCTGCTGTTGTGCCGTTCCGCGGCAGTTTCAGATACTTGGCCACCGCCCATAAGAGACAGTAAATCTGTAAACGCATTTAAAAATAAATTAAAACAGCTGATGTTAAAGTTACAAAAAGATATCCCTTTGATATCGGCGGCTTGTTGTTTCCAATATTTCATAATATAATATATTTTTATACATTTAATTATCATATTATTTATTTAATTTTTGACTTAATAATATATTTATTTATGAAATTTTTCATCTATTATTTTATTGTATATAATATATATTAATCTTATAACTGTTTTATTCATGTATCATATTCATTATACTTTTATTGTCTGTATAAATTGCACATAAAAGTAGTATTGCGCGCGCTGAAAATCAGCTCTATTGCATCCTTGCGACAGCATATGCTGAGACGGTGTCCGATATTGGCATCAAATGTTATGTACTATTAGTCCGTGTAACTTTAACTGTATTTTATTTATTTTTCATTCTTTTTAATGTGTGTTATATTCTGTCTGTAATGTGTTTTTGTATTATGCTGCCAATAAATAAAATGTCTATGTCTAAGGATTTCATTTGTATGTTTTTTTTATGTTTGTTATGTCATAACTTTGGACTAGGTGAACTGATGATTATTTTTTCATTCGAAAGTGGTGCTTCCAATTCTGACTACGGCATCCCTAATAAAACTATATAAGTCTTAATTTTGCAAATTATCATTATGCGTGATCGCGACAAATGGACGAATAACTCAATATTGCTGCAGCTGATTTCGATGATTACTTTTTATTGGAAAGGATGTTCTTGAAGGGTAGTTTTATGAGAGTTTGGTTAGAGTTTTAATTCATTCTGTTTTGATAATTCGGAAAAAAAAGAACGTCTGACTTGAAGTCGGCTTTTGTTTTTACTCATAAATATACTTGTACAGAATGTGTTTTCTTTACAGTAATTTCATTTATTTATTCTTTTTTTCCCTTTATAAGTATCACATAAGATTTATTGCTTTATATTAAGAAATTAGCTAGAAAATCCTTTAAGCGTAGCGGTGTAGTAAACTTATGTTGTGATTAACAAATCAAATTTCTAAAAACAAATATTGTTTACCCAGGAATTAAGGCCAGAGCTTTCAAAATTGATCCTTAATATATAGTCAAGAGGACCACTAATTGCGAATCATCCTAGTGACCTTACTAAACTAATCTACTCCGGGAAGTTGTAGCGTACAATAACGCATTCAGTGTGCTGTTTAGGATGCACCGTTACCTTGAAGTTCGCAGGGGCACGTGGCGACTGTTAGCGCCGAGTCGTCAGCGCTGTGTCGCTCGAAAGAGAGTGTCCGATGTGTATCCTAGGTGCACAGTGAGGGCTAGCTCCAATACTATTCTAGCTGATATTGATATCTAGTAGATTGCACTAGGCATACGTAAACCGCTCCACAAACACACTCACACAAATTATTAGTATCACATTATTTATTAATATTTTAGTTCCTAAAAAAATCTCGGAGTTAATCTCCCTAATACAGGCTATGTATTAGTCTAGCAGGTTCCAGTGTGCCGAGGATCGGAAAAGGAAAAATAATATGTATGTACAAAAAAATGTGTATGTACATCATGTGTGTGTTTGTAAAATGTAAATAAACATTTCATTTCATTTATCTTACAAAATATGTTTTAATTACTTGAGTTAAATGTATTTTATTATTTGAGATGATGACGCCGTGATTTTGGTTCAGTAGTAGACTAATGAAGAAGATGATGATGAATGAGGGATAAGTTTATGACAATTTTGTCTAATTTTTTTATAGTAAGCAAATTTTAAAATCCATATTTGTATTTTATAACCTATAAATTCTTAAAATACTTCGCATACTTACGTACGAATTCCATCGTCTTGTGAGATAATCTCGGGATCAGAGATTAATGCTGTTGAATGTTTGACGCCGCGGCAGCTTTATTGTCCAGATGACTCACTCCTGGATCAACATGGTAGTGGGTTTGCGTAGGAACAGCTATAAAATCTCTCGTATCGAGTCTGTCGTCTTTATGCAGGTTCGTGTGTTGTAGCGTGTTAACACTGTGCTCAGACATGAGAAAACGCGCAGTTTTTCTCAATTAAAATCAATAACCAACAGGTTATGTTATAATAAATTAATTACTAATTTTTAAATGTGTTTTGAATCTAGCGATAAAATGTTTTGAAATTGAATTTGAATGAAATTTGAATGTACATGTTGAATCCAACTTAATATATTTTTTTATTTTTTTTTCTTAAAAATAAAGCTAGCAATATATTTTTTATTTTTTCAGAAATATTCCTAACAATCTTGTTAACCATTCCAACTAAGCTTAAGCTTGTGCTAGGAGATGGTTCAAGGCAATAGTCGAATGGTGGATTCGAACCCACGACCTTACGATTCTCAGGCCGTACCCTAAACCATTAGGCTATTGACGCTTCCTTCACTTTAAAAAAAATCTTATTTTATTATACTAAAGATTCATTAAGACCTTGCTTAATTTAAGGTATTTTCAATGAGATGTAAGCAATTTTTTTTATTCAAGTTGTAAACAAATGTTTTTCTAATAAAACTTGCCCGGACCATAGGAGTTCCAAGAGTGTTTTCTTTAAGAAAGGGTGTATTTTTGGCCACGTTGTTTACTATGCCAAACGCAAAAGTATAAATACGTACTCTATTTCCCGCTGGTATTTTTTCACACCGACCAATCCACACAGATGCCATTAGCTCTCTTACTTAAAATATTGTAACAAATAACTTACTTTTAACTTTACTACTTTTATAATAGATTGCTGTTTCCATGTGAAAACTGTTTTCGATACTTGTCTGTTATTGTTCTTAAATTAAAATGTTTACATATTTAATTAATAAAAAATACCATACTTTTAGAATTCGGTAGTTTAATAAGTTACTAATGGAATTTAGAAGACAAGGAAACAATATTTTTAATTTCTCACATAAATTTATTCCCAATCTTTGGACCCTATAATGCTTTAAAACTAATAATAACATAAATACAACACTGCGAAAAATTAACCATTGTTGAAACAGATATCTGCCAGCACTTCTGCTCTTCTTCCGCAGTATCTCTGTGTGTTGGTTCTGCATTAACACGGATATAAACAATACATTTGCGTACCACCACGTTTCGAGCTTTCACATAAGGGCGCATCAAAGCAACGTCTACAAAGCAAAGGTCAAAGCTCAACTCTCAATGATTATATCTAATCGATAATCTAATCTAGACATCTATTATTAATTTAGTACTAATATTGTTGATTAAAATTACAAGAATACATTAAACATGTCATTTTTTTTGCAGAAATAATTTAATTATAACAAGACAAGGATTTGTGAAAAAGTTAAAGAATCAATGTGAGGAAAGATTTTTAGTTTTACATGTGGACAAAATGCCTGGAGGTGTTTGGAGACTAGACTTTAATTTCGTCTTAATAATGTCACCTGTTAGTTGTAGGTAGCAACAAATTGAGTCGTCTAGTGTACTTATGTGTACCGACTTTAAGTCAACCGACGTATAAAAGGCGGCAAATAACTCTACTGGCGATGTTCCCGAAGAGGCATATAAGTTAGTTTAGCTTAGATTGTTCCAATAGTCTTTTGTCAATAAAATAGCTGCCGACCGAGTCGGGTTCGGCCCTCTCAGGCGCCCGCTGATCGGACTGCTAACACGTAAAAATATTAACCGTCCAAGCCGAGGTTACCCCTCACCGGGGGGACCCTTGTGTCTAGTTGCTAATAGAGGTTCAGGCTAAGCGACCTAAGAGCTATGCCACCTCTCAATCCGGTGAAGCAGTAAAGGCCAGCCTCTCTGGCCAACTGTGTTAGTTCGTCCAAAAAAAATTTAGCGCCGACCGTTAAGGCGCAGAAGTCGAAAATAAGGTATCACAGGGGAGTGAAGGGGGCACAGGCGGACTTGCGCGAGCGTTTATTGGCCCTCCCGTGGTACTCAGCCCCGCGCACCAATACCACATCCCGCTCGCCCCTGTTGTACAGTCGCTTTTCAAATTTTATGTCAGTTGACTTTTGTTTTGTTTTAATTTTTCTTGTCTGTTATAGTTTATACATATATCATATTGTAACAATTAGCTTACAATGAAATAGCATAGACATAAAAAGTACAAACACTTTCACTTCCTAATTTGTAGAAACGAAGTGATATTGGAGAAAAGAATAATTGCGTGCGCGACTGTACACATGCGCAGCTATCCATTCGATCGGCGCTAGAGTTATTTGCCGACAACTATAACAAATTGTAAAGGTCATCGTTACCTTGTCAGTTAAGCTGACGATACTTTATCGTGACGATTGATATATCCAGCATTTGATCAAGCCGACCCTCAAATTTGGTGTCTGTCTAACCTAGCACTAGGCTATTTAAACTCAGGGTTGTCAGTTGAATAAAAATCGAATGAGGATGAGCTCAGATTTATTTGAATTAACAATGACGTCTCCAATGCCACAAAACTCCATGGAGTAAGAACAGAAAAAATTAATGAACATCTATAAAAGTTGTAGTAATGATATAATTAAGCTAAAGTTATCACTATTTTTTACAATGTCATTATGTTTTTTTTCTTAAACCACAATAACACTTTACCATTGCTCTAAAAGCATTAAATAATCCAAGTCACACAAATCTAACAATTAATTACTAACTATATATTTTGTATGGTTTACTTTGCTCGATATACAAATAGGTTTCCAGCAATTCACCAAATGGTGTCGCCGAAAGAACGATTAAAAACAAGAACATTAATACTGAATCCGAAGCGAACAGCTAAAAATTATTTTGGTAATTAAGCCATATTAATAATTAGTCTAAGAATTAACAATTAAAAAATAACCTTTAAAAAGATGTATTGCGACGAGATAACAGAAAGAACGCGACACTACTCGATTCCGGAGCGCAGAACGCAGCGCGACACACAGACACTATTTACTCCTTTCAACGTACGAAAACAACACTTAGCTGGTATTTTATACTCCGAAAGATTATTTTGTTTCTTTATTCTATCCATATGTATCTCCTAGATTAGTATTTAACTAGATTTATTAAGGGGCACAGAATTGATATGTTTCCGATACACGGTGTTTGTGTGATACCGCTTCACTTAACCTAACTTGCAAGGCGACGCTACACCCCTACTTCTAGCCTATCACATGCGGGCCAATGTCACGCGTCTCCACTGCACCCACCAACGACGCTCTCAAAACAATCTACTCGATCTCACGGTAAACATTAAGAAAATACGCACAACATATGCATTCCGAGATACGCAATCTCTAGCCGGACAATCAATTCGAACGCCGCAAACAAATCCACAGATAGAAATTCAAGCGAAGATCAGTATAAAAGGAGAACATACAGCTTCCAAGCGAGAAACATTTGTAGAAATTGATATAGCAATAATAGCGTGACACGTAGCCGATTGCATTACAAGTAGACAAGGATACAGAATAAACGTCTCTATGAAACCGCTCTTTACCTCTAAGTACACATTAATATTACGATGATATGTATCGAGTAGTCCCGCAATAGGTGACGCAGCCGTGTCCTCAGCCACTGGACGTCTCTTACTCGCTATCTACGGTCGTTGGACGGAATCATGGCGGCGGCGGCGTCCGTCAACTCATATCGCGCCAAAACGAAAAATCTGACAGATTATAAAATATAACAGATTAAAAAAAACCAAGTGTTAAAGACACTGCCAATTTGTTGATTATTTTTATAAAAGGGAATTAGAAAAAAAATCTCCTACATTAAGGATAATGTGTTTTGAAAATTTTCGTTGTATTACCAAATGGGACGCCGCTCGCCGGAAGTATGGGAGATCGCTACAACACTATTACACAAATACTTACACACGAATTAGCATTATATTGAATTAAATAAGTAAACATTGACTTAGCTTAATTACTAAAATCGACAAAGGGTTTCACAAGGGATCTTTTGGATTTTATGATAGTGAAATTTTAAGGTCATATCGTTCAAAATTGCATTCCAGCCACGTGTGATGGGGTAACGACCGATGGTTTAACACCTCATGTCAGCGTAGACGCGACCAGTGCAGACTTAGCCCATCTTAGTCCAGACTGATAAAGAACAGATGTTTGTCGTTTCACACGCTCATATACATTCTAGCAAATCTTTATGTCGGGACGTGCACCTAATAATACGTGTTTGGTACGGTCTGAGGTTAGTATTAAAAATTATGTATATCGTTTATCTTTGGTCTATACGCAATGACGTTCTGTACAATGTGAAAGTCACATCACTATAAACGATTTATAAAATTTTGCTAGGTCAAAAATTGACATTTTCATTAAATATTGACTAAGAAAACTTTTCATAAGAGTTCACCATGCGGATTCACTAGTCTTTTGAACGACAAGGGTCGTGTGAATAACTCATTATTTTCGTGTCAAGTTTTTAATCCAAATATCCGAAACCTTATAATTACAGACTAAGCAGGGATTTTTTTTTTTACTTTTTTTCGTATAATTTTCTTCATGTTTATATCAGCAGAATACGTCACTAAATACCTATAATATAAACATTAATATTTCATTTTTGGTATATTGCTACCTCGCGTGTTGTGTACTTACAACGTCACCCCGTTCGTAAGACAGAAGGTAACTAAGTATCCGAACTGTTTTGAGATATACAGTTAACTAGTTTAAAAATAAAAAATATATTAATTTTCCATTTCATTAAAAACTAACCACTTCGGTAAATTTAACCTCAATACATCGTTTTATTATTATGTACGGATAGATTTCATTATACAGTAATGTAACTATGCTGATTGTCTACAATAAATACCCTTATCTAGTTATATTATTCCTAAGGATTACACAGTAAAAGTAACTACTAAATATTTAAATTAGATTATTACCGAAAAGCTCGTCCAAGCATGCAAACAGATTAACCATTTTACTATTCAGCGAGGCGCGCAAGGCGCCGAAATTTATATTATCCACTAATATAATTAATACAATGATTACATTTAGTTATTTAACTCTCATAAGGCCAAGGCTAAATTCTCGCAACAATACGGAACGGGTCTCGAAGGTACCGCATCGTACACATAGCCGACGAAGTAGACAACAAACAGAAAGTCTAAAAAGGTAAACCGGAAATCCGGGAAGAATTTTCACAAGGCACAAGAGGCATTGGCGCCGTGGGGACCAATAGTGGAAATAAATTGGGAACAGTTGATACGATGCGCGTACTCGCTGAGCGTCCAATAGCGTATTGCACTTTACAGAAAGCGACTCCGAGGGCCGCTCGTCCGATCGCGTTCAAGTTATAGTATTCTTTATATATATTGCAATCATTCCATTTACAGGTAGAAAGGATCGTAAGACCAACACTAGAGTGCCAGGCGCTTTAACAAGTGATTGAACATTATAAAAATGACTAAGAAAAGCATTAGGTAAATATAATTTGAAATAGTTATGAGAAATTTAATTTAAATATGCTAACATTATCGCGACTAAAAACATATGTATTGTAATCATTACATACAAATTCATTAAAAATCATTCAACTTGAAATATCATATAACAAAACGTAATTTTTCTATGAAGGGCACCTTTGGTTTTTAGCTTACTCGAACTTGATATACCCTAAAATGTTCTAATTTCAGTTATTACACTAAATTCATAACAAATCCTCTCTGTTGTATACATCGGCCTTGTACAAACTAATATACAAACTTTACGCACAAAATAAATTAGTTGTAAATAAATCTTATATTACATAAAATGAATATTATTACTTTAAAAAACAAATTACATTTAAGGGTAAAATAATTCCAAATAACATAATCGTGAACGGTAAACAATTCAACTGGAATGTTAATAATAATACAATAAAAATTTATGCTAAATTTGGTATCAACAAAATACACCACACCCCTGACGCGGATGGGATTGTAAACGTAAATAATGGGGAGATGAGAGCATTGTCTACTGCTAATCTAATCGCTAGGGTCGCTGTTAACAAATGTCTTCTTGATCCAATTCATCCGTACAGTGTTCGTACGTTGCAGCAGTAGGGGTATGCTTCATCTCCCATTGGTGCAGTTCCGATGCGATTCAGAGGATCAAGATAGAGCGTCCCTCAGTTAGCTGGTTGTCAAGTGCCGAGAGCCACGTACGAGTTAATGTTGTTCGCCCTCTTCTCCGCCTTTGGCTCCCTGTCGGTTATGAATTGTAGTATTAGATGCATGCTCCGCAGATATCCGTCAAGTAAAGTTATTGTTACTGTATATTTGTATATTGTTTTAAGGCAGGCAAGTGTTTTTAGCTAAAGTGCATGGTGCAGTGTGGTTATCAGTTGAATCTCACTCTTCAATTACACTTTGGAAACCATATAAGCACTGAATAATTGAAAATTGTAACAAAGGTAAGTATTATGAATACATGATCTATGGGATCCAAAGCTCATAAATGTTGGTGACAAGCGGATTCCGATCGTGCTACGAATACACCTGATATCGTTGAATGAATATATATAGTATTTAAGAAGGCGAAGTAGATATACAATATAACTTGGCTTGACAAATTTCCGGCATTAGATTGTAAATAGAACAATAAGAATCCGCGTGCCGGCAACGCGTTTGAATGTGCACGTGCATACTTCATGTGCGAGAATCCAGCCGTTGTGTGCCAACTTATGCCTCGCGTATTCGAGGTGGATGGCGCCCTCAGAGCTGAGGAGCAGAGCGCCTTGCAGCCGGGCCATGGCGGCGGTCGCGTCGCTCGCGCTAATGAACTCGACGAAAGCCACCGGCCCTGAGCTGGCCCCGCCGCCGCCCGTCAGAAGCCGAAGGCGCGAGAAGCCAGGGCAGCTGTTACCATACTCAGTTTTGCCAGCACTCGTACCTCAGCGTGTCAGTGTTTATAACGGACAAATCGACACGTCCATTATAATTATGGAATATATGAATGATTTAATATGTTTTAGGGATACAACCACTTGATAATATGAATCGATCGAAATTGAAAAAAAAAATTAGCCGAGAAATTGAAGTGTAATTTAAAAAAAAAACAATTTCAAAAAGAAATTCCTAATCATCTTAATCTTTATAGATTGAATTAGAATTCTTAGAGCTATGCTCATCATATGACTTAAATTTCAAGAGATATAACAATTGTTATTCTTTCGCTTTCTTGTTGACATTAAAATTACAAGTGCAAATGATTTCAGCGTTTGTGCGTAACGTGTAAATCGAAGTAACATTTGACTGCCATGCTCATAGTGGTACGGGTGCAGGCTTTAATTTCACACAGACAACAATAAAATGTAATAAACCCATGAAACATTCGTGAGGACTGATGATACAAGTTTATGTGAAATACAATAACGTAATCTTAACATAAATTAATACCCAACAATAGCCGACATTGTGATTTTCGGTGCGACATGCACTGTGGAAAATACAGTCACATTTATGATTAATATTATTAAAATACTATTGGTTACATAAGGTCCAAGTTCATTGTGATAATTTAGTATAATTAATTAATATCAAAGATATGCGGTCTTATTCATAAAACATCTCTCATATATAATGCCACTTGTTACTGACTGAATTTATATATTTTCAACAGCGAAGGAAACAATCTTCGATACACCTATATCAAAGAATTCAAATTATAATTAAAAAACATTGTCTACTTTGATACAAAAACTTCGTGATTCACATGAAAATCAGCTGTTTGGCGCGGCGGCCATATTGGAAATAAGTTTACAACGCTCTAAAAATAGGTTGTCGTTTGGACTTCGGAGACTATAGACAATTTTAATAACTTGTCTTTTTTTTATGGTACAAACCATAATGTCGTTGTTGAAAAGTATTTTTTTTTTACAACAGTCATATGTTTTAATCGGATAATATTATCGGTATGTATTTTTGAATACTACGAGAAACATAAATTATGTTTTAATGAATAAGATCGGTCTTTCATCTTTGAAGTTGTAACGCGTTGGTAACAAATGTCGATAATAATCATACAGAGTACGACCTTATGTAACAATTTAGAATGTACGGTATGTAACCATGCATGTTAAGACACATATAATTTATGCGTAGTACTTATTTTTTTTATTTTAATATTTTAAGAGCCATGAATCAAGGACAGAATCAATAGTAATTTCCATTAACTTAACTGATTTAATATACATATAGGACAAATCTCTCTTGCAATACATTAAAAGATTTATTCACGATTCTGTCACTTACATTTTAAGCATTCGCGGATGAGAAAATTGTAACCATAACAGAATTCGGTGCGGAATATTTTTATACTCTTTGATAAAATCAATTTACATATATCTGTATTCAGTGTAAACTATCAAAATAAGCAAGGGGGCATGAAAATTATTGTTTTTTTTAATTTGTAACTTTTGATTTAAATTCTAAATTTAAAACGATTGTATATACATATATCTATTTGTATATGTAATAGACTAATGCGTGTGATCCATTCCGCGTCAAATTTATGTAAGTTATCCCGCGAATAAGGACCTTTACTGTATTTTAATTGTAAAATGTAAGAATGCCGTCCTAGTTTCTCTATATTAAGGTTATATTCTATCGATTTAAAATATTTTTAGTAATATTACCATTACTTATATGAACAATTCAAGTTACAACGCATGTTAATGTATGGTTATTAAAATAGTCGAACTTAGATTCTATCGGCAATTATGTTATAGTCCTCGTCAACGTTGTTCGATATAACGTTTATGCGGGCTTGAAGTGAACATACCTGCTGAAGATCTCTTTGAGTTCATGTTCGGAGACGAACTGTCCCAGGTTCGCGACGAAGAGCGTAGAGCACGGAGGCGCGGGATGGGCCGGGTGTCCCGGATGTCCTGGGTGGCCGGGATGTCCGGGATGTCCAGGATGTCCGGGGTGCCCGGGATGCGCAGGAGGGGCTGGTACAGCTGCGCCCGGCGAGCCCAGCGCCGGCGCCGGCAGCACGCACGCACCCAGCGTCAGTGGGGTCTATCGGGATTAAAGAACATTATTTCTCATAAAAACATTACTTCACTTATAATCTGATTACATAGCTAAACAGTTAATAATGCCCGATAGAGTTGCCAACTTTGTTATACCTATCCCTCACGCCGTTATTCTGCGAGAACGATATATTCGATCGATTTTGATGATTCTTCCTCAATTTCGTTCTCGTTGTCATACAGTACTTACCTAGTCTTAGCTTATCATATATTCAATATCTCAATCAACAATCATCCTTCCGTATAGTTATCTTCGAACGTATCCCTACGGAACTGAAGGTCCTATACCAACAAAATACATCACAACATAATAATACCTTTTGTTTCATCGGATTAGATATCGAAGATGCCTATCAAACTAAAGAAAATCTAAACCAGTTCAAAAAGAATGGAGATTTGAAATTTCGGGCCAAATGAAAGTCTTGATACTCTCTCATAATAGCTACCGACCGATTGTGGTTCGATTCTTTCGGACACCCTCAGATCTGAATGCTGACGCAATTAGACTGGCCGTCCAAGACGAGGTCCCTTCTAGGGGGCCTATCCATTCGACACGTTGCTCCCAATAGAGGTTCAGGCTAAGCGTGAGAATTCCCTTTTTTGAAGTAGATTAAAAATAGTTATTATAAGAACTTACGTGGTGTGGCCTATCGGCGGCAGCTAGTCAGAGGTACGAACGCACTGGCGCCATCTGCGGGTGGATGGCGGGGTGCACGAGCCCGTGCGACAGGGCAGGCAGCTCGCCCCCGTACGCCAGAGGGTGGTGCCACAGCTCAGCGCCACCGCCCGGGAAGAACGGACTCGCTAAGTCTAGTTAAACGATAACAGTATAAACGTTTATCCTGCAAATGATGAAATAAACAAAATCCAAATATGATATATCGACACGATTTATCCCTCTTTTATAACAACATACGCAATGTATACTCTGTTTGGTATTTGTTGCAATATTATGGTAATATATCTTCTATCATATTATGTTTAATTTAATCTACTTACATTGTTGGATTATCGATAATTGTCGTCATTAAGCTATATTTACAATGTACTGAGAACATGTTTTCATATATATAAAATATATTCAGTCTATTCTCGCATGTTAGATTTGCTTTAATAAAACTATCAAAGGTGATTATAGTAGCATGAAAACATTTAAGTATAGAGATTACAATAGTGGTACAGAGCCCGATAGACATATTTTAGGTAATAGCTTCACGGAGCTAGGCTTTGCGTGGAACGTGTAAGCAGTAACATATACTTGCCCAAACTTGTGCTTTCACTCGACTATCACGCAAAAATAAAAGATGACCTATCGTATAAATTTACAGTGGATTAATTCATAACTAATGTACAATTAATGTGTTATATTTATACATTCAAAACGCTTCCAGTTCAATTATTACGTAGATTAGCATTGTGTTGAAGTTGCAGAGGGGATTGAGGCAACTGGAAGTGAGTGAAAAATTGTATGAGGCCGGTTTGGTCGTGAGGGTAGTCGAGCGAAGGCGGGCGGTGTGTGCGAACGGCGGTACTTACGTCCAGTGAGGGGGTGCATCAATGCAGGGTGTGCGGCTGGCGCAGCCGTGGCAACCGCCGGCTTCGGCTTGCTGACCTTCGTGTTGCTTTTAGCGAACTCCAGCCGAATGGTTTGCGGCATGTCTGGGTCGAACCGGACGCCCTGCTGTGAACAGCCGCCAGCGGTGCGGCGCCCCGATATAATGACGGTGGAAGGGCTGCCGCGTGGCCCGCGGCGGGACAGCGTGCTCCCGCCGGGGTGAGGCCGTGACAGTGGCGTGTTGGTTATTGCGCTTTGGATTCTGCTCTGTACGAGTGTTATGTGCTTTACAACCGACTTCAAAAAAGGAGGAGGTTCTTCTGGGTTTTTTTTTATATTTGTTACCTCATACTTTCGACTGCGCGAACCGATTTGGATGATTCGTTTTATATTTGAAAGCTGGTGCTTCCAGTGTGGTCACATTTATTAAATTTGGTCCAGTTCTAATAATGGTATGCATTAGAAAACCTTGAATTTAGATTAAGTATGTGCGCGACAAATGAACGAATAACTCAATATCACGCCAACCGATTTCGATGATTATTTTCTATTGGAAAAGATGTAGTTCAAATTATTGATGAGAGTTTGGTTCTGATTAATTTTATTTCGTAATATTCTTATTCCATTTGAAGTCGGTTTTTGTTTTTACTCGTAAATACACTTGTCCCTCCCTGCTAAGAAACTATTCGTAGTCCATTTAAATAGTAGCTAGAAAGATTCAACGCGGCCGCGCCCGTTATGGTGACGGTACACAGTGCTCAGGTTGTGACGTCACACCTGTCAAACAGTGACATGCAGTTGCATATTTACACCGTCCAACTGTTGATACAACTCTCGTGTGCGATCTCCATCAGGATTATGCGATCTCGACTTGATATGTAATTCAGAGACGTCCGTATGTGCATGGTTTTAGCATAACTTACGATGCGGTTACTCGAATCAGGGAAATGTTATTTCAAGTCTACAATGAGAATATTAACTATAGTGCTTATTGGCTGTGTTGAGGCATGTGATGAAAAGAGTTTTTAGTAACACCGTGCGTTGTAATCCTTTTAGTATTTACAAATAGCCTAGTTTTTATTAGAATTCTAAGAAGTTTTTTTCCTTTTTATCTCTCGGCAAGAATATAACTTAATTTGAATTATATATAACGTGTATTGATGTAAATTAATAATAAAAATATATATTTAACCTTAGATAGAATTGATGAAATTGGATTTTAATATTGACTTATTTAAAATACATTTTTTAGATAAAGTGTCCGAAGTAATATAATGAGATTCGAAGTATTTAAAGAAATAAATAGAGATTAACAATTAAATCGTATATTTCCGGTAGAAATATTTCCAGTGTCATATGCATGTATAGCACGACGCATGCTCGAAACACCGCTTCATATCACGGTCTAATTATTACATTTTTAATAAATAATTTTTAAAATAATATTTAAAGTTAAAATAAAATAAAAAGTTAATTAGATATGATAAGTATATAATATATTAATATATGTATAAAGCGTAGAACTGGTGATACCAACCTGAAGATCTTGCTTGGCAGCCTCGGCACCGGCTCTGGTGTGGAAGGTGACGAAACCCACCGGCTGCAATAATGTGTTCATCTTTAGAGCTATGCTATTATGATAACTCATCTACTTATAATTAACAATAATATTATCAATAATAACTCTTTAAGTGATTATAAATGGACCGTAGCGTAAACATAAGACAACGTCTCTATAACATTTAAGAAATACAACGCTATATGTATATTATAACACTGGGTACACGTCGACTCCTAAAAAGCCAATCAACACAAGCACAATCGTGGTACCTCCCCGATTGCGCCGACCCATTCATGCCATAGCAGATGCCGTTGCAGTGGCCTTATCATTATACTCATTTTGTTTAATTTCTTATTTTTATAATAAATTTTTTTAAATATTTATACGTCCATATAAAATTAAAAAAAACAAAGCTGTTTAACCTAACTAATGGGGCAGGGCTCAAGCCACCAGCCCCGTAGTGCTGGGCTCATAGAATAAGACTATGGTATCCCCTGTCTGTTGTAAAACGCGACTAAACCACGGGTCAACAAGGGTCAATCCTTTTAAGGGGACCCGAGGTAGCGGCTGCACAGTTGGTCTGGTGTCTCCTTAGCATTGCAAGGGTGCAGGGGGAATAGAGTAACCTTCCTCGAGATGGGATTAACAGCACAGTGGCGGGGCTCCGGTGCTTTCCACAGGAGATTTTTACCGGGGGGTTTTAGTAAGTAAGAATCTCACATAACCCCGCCATCCACTCAGAAGGCGGAGTATCTTGTTGAAGATATCTCCCCGTCAACAAAAAAGGTCTCAGGCCTCATGGTTAGGACGACATAGACAGAAACTGCCTGCCGATGCAACTATAATTTATTTTTAATTCTAGTCCGTCATTAAAGGAAACATTTTTGGTATTCTTACACTGATAAATTATGAGGACAAAATACCCCTTACTTTTTTTATTTTAAAAATAAATAAAAACAATCTCCTCAGCATGTAATCAGTAGGCTGATATTGCAGATATCTGTTTTCACAATTCTGGCACAAATTCAATATAATAAAGAAGTATTTGATAACATTTTTCATCCATGCCAATTGCTATATACGAGTAGGTGAGATGTAAAATAATGATTTTACGTGTTATAAGAAACTCTTTCACCGTATTATTCAAAGCGTCGTCTATTCTAAAAACATCATTAATCATATTTCCTCATTTGATTAGGTTTAGAAAAAAAACCCATCAAAAGTTCGCATACACGAGTGGCATTCGTTAATGCAGTCAGCATCGGTACATTGAGTTAAAAGACCTAACTACCGTATTTCGCAAACACGCTTGCAATTCATTTGCACGCGCACTCTTGAAACCGGGAACAAAACAGGCACCAGTTTAAATACACGTGCAATATGACGAGAGCGGATGAACCGCGCATAGATTGTATAGACTTATGTACAACCTATTTCAGCATGCTATCTGTCTATAATTGTATTGGCAAAAGCCTAACGTACCAGATAACAATGGACAATTCGAACAAGAGAAAGAGAATAGATGCATTCGAGATGTGGTGCTGGAGGCGAATGCTACGAATACCGTGGACTGCCAAGCGCACAAATGTATCTATTCTCTCCCAGCTCGCCATAAAGACCAGATGGTCCACTACGTGTCTACAGCTCGTACTGTCATATTTCGGGCATATAATGCGTAGAGGGGATGGCAACCTTGAAAAGCTGGTCATCGTTGGCAATACAGAAGGCAAGAGAACAAGAGGCCGGTCGCCAACACGATAGTCTGACCAAGTAAAAGGCGCCATCTCCTCTCCTAATCTCTACCAGCTGGTGAGGGCTGCCTCGGACCGAAACCGATGGAGGCAGATTGTTCATTTGAGGGGCTCTAGTGACCACGATCCTCAGAAATGAGGGAACGACAAAGAAGAAGCAGAAGACATATTTTAACTTTTTTATGTCGTTGGAATCAGAAAAAAAGACGCCTCGAATGATATATGACTTGTAACAATTAGATGAAAAATAGCGAAAATAGGATTTTCAAGATTTTCACACTTCTCTTTAAGTTTTGTACCGTAAAACGATTTTATTTTGGGTAAACTCTAGGTTAATGCCGCGGTACAATACTTATTCAGCAAAAAATAATAAATATTGTGTCCAAAATCACAACTCGCGGTCCACAAACACTAAAGTTATATTTTTTTTTTAAATTTAATTGTTTTTCGGCTCTGGTGAACAATTTCATTTTTGTGGGTTACTAATTTTTGGTTTCCAGCGTCGATAAATAAAATGAATGTTTATTTGTGTTTCATTATTTGTACTGTAAAGGAATGGAATAGTTTGCGCGCGTTTGTCTTTCCCTTCGATTACAATGAGAGTATTTTCAAGAGTAGAATGAATAGGCAATTAAAAAGCAAAGATAGTGTGCCTAACCATCCAGGAAGAGAAATTTCCACTTAACACTAGGTGGGGTCGTGGTCAAGCACGTGCTTAGAAAGATTTAAAAAAGTCTGTGGTGGGGGTTGGTTAAAACGCCCTAGAAGGAATACCTCCTTCAATCGATCAGATTGGCGACATTTAAAAAATGGGGAAGGTAAGAATGAAGTGAAAGAGTTTTGTTTTTATCTTAGTAAATAATAGTCCGTGATATCTAAATACCTCTCTGGATGACTGGTGGGAGTGTTTTAATCGTTGTTGTTGTATACTACAGACAAATGTCACTAACGTACTTAAGATCTCTTAATTGTTACTTATTTCTATTACTTTTTACTTAAGTACGCAATTTGCTTAAAACTAAACCTTACCGAAGCTGTTTTTCCATTCTTACTGGTGACCTTCAGAAGCGAACCCTCGTAGCCCTGTAGAAATAATTAAAATGATTAAAAACATCGAGAAATTTTAATTGTATATTATAGTTAAATTAAGTCTATTAAAAAGAATCATTAAATGTTACCATCTTTCAATCCAACGGCATAGACAAAGTATAATTTATATATATCGTGCATGCCTTTAATACATTTGCCCAAAACACAATTCAGTCATGTTACCAAAAGCTTTCCTTGTCTACTGCCATCACGTCATAGAGCAATTGAGGTAAAATACAATTTACCCACTAAAATGGTTCACGCCCGTGCCAGGTACGGAAGTGAACACGCGATACACTAAAACTAACCTCCCTTTAACTTTCGACCCGCCTTAATGCTACTGGTGCTTTCCGTGCCAGCCAAGAATCGAGTGTAATCCCCCTTATCGTCAGACAAAATCGATTCAATCCGAATATTACATATCGAAGCATGACATTTGATATTTACGACGCAGTAATCCAATCCGTTATCTTCTCAGTCGCGTGACACGAGCGATACAGTTTCTGTATTATATTTTTCTTGAATATTTAAACATTCCGTGTAGCATAAATGAAAGATGGGGAAGGATGATTTTTGTTTAAAATGCAAAGAAATTTTAAATTTATAGTTGTGAAACAATGATAACGTTCTGATATTCTTTTTTTTTCTCTTTATTTGGGACAATAAACCAATTGAAATTATAAATGACTAAATTACTAATAAAATGTGTAGCTACACTACCAACGACATTATCCACAAATTATTATCACTATTATTTTAACGTGCAACACTTTCGTGTGGCAATTATATGAGAAAATATAAATAGTTGTAACAAAATTAAAGGAAAGATTACTTATAAATGAACTGATAAAACCTCACAAACTAACTAAGCTGTCTTTTTTTAATATAGTTTATTAGTCAAGGATGCCCGAGATGGCCAACAGTAGCATAGCCTAAATATCTAAGGAAAATCTAAAACAAACTTTTTTACATAATTCCGTTTATGATGGATTTCAGTATCTAGTTAAAAATAGCCTATAATATGCTATTGGGCATGCCTTCTCTGTAATATATTAGAAAATATTATATTTCATTCCATGCAGGTTTTCTAACAATGTTTTCCTTTACCGCTCCAGGCACTTAAAACTATGATGAAGTAATGTCTACCTACATAAAAATAAATATATGTCCCACTGTTGGGCACAGTCCTTTTCTGTAAAGAACGTTTAAGGGCATAGTCCGCCACGCGGCCCTAGTGCGGATTGGCAGGCTTCACATGGCTTAGAAAATTTTTTCTAAGCCATGTAGGTTTCCTCACGATGTTTTCCTTCACCGCCGAGCGCGTCAATCAGCAACATAAAATTGCAACAATAAATTTATGGGAGCCGGCACCGGGGACCGTACTCGGGTTGCTAGAGTGCTATGCAACTTGAGACAACTGTCCGGTTACTGAGCTACCATGACTCATATACATACAAATACATACGTGTACATACTCTTCCTAAATGTCTCACCTCGTATGCTCGGAACAGTAAATACAGCTCGCGAGGCTTTGCGTCCATGGGTAGTCCGCTCACGAATAACGTCCGCACCTGTAATTAAACGTTCCTCATTTTATTAAGTTAATAAATGAAGTTGTGATCCGGCCCAAGTTTCACAGCCCATAGTTTAACGGTAGAAACATTATTACAGCCTTAATCACCGTTCAATAGTATTTGATTTAAGACAAGTTCCTTAAAATATTACAATCCACAGCCCTGTAGTTCTGGGCTCTTAAGAATAAGACTACGGTATCCCCTGCCTGTCGTAGAAGGCGACTAAAAGGGGCCTCGGGTTCACTGGGCGACAAGGGCCTTTGTCGTCCGCCAAGGTGGACCCGGGAAGAAGGCGACACTGGCCCGTGTTGCCTTGCACTGCGAGGGCAGAGGGGGGGAGGGAGTAACCTCCCCCCTCGGGACGTGCTCTCGTTGAACACAGTGCAGAGGGGCTCCGGTGCGTTCCTCTGGAGATCCCGGAGCCCCTCGTCATGCACCGAGGAAAGGGCCACCGGGGAGGTTTTAGTGGGTAAAAATCCCACATAACCGCCGCTTTCCCTCCAGAAGGCGGGGTATCTTTTTGAAGATTTCCTCCTCGTAAACAAAAAAATATATAAATAAGCTTATGTAATAACTAGTTATAATTTTTTGGCCTAATCTTATCTTACTCAGGGGAGGTTGTCAATTTACTCCACCGTATAGAACTATTTTTCAACCGTCTTCAAAAGGAGGTGGTTCTGAATTAATCTTATTATAGGAGACGAGTCCGTCGCCATACAAATAGTTGTAAGTAATTTTTTATATTTAAAAAACCGAAAAACGGCAATTCATTGATATAAGGCGACTGGTATTTATTCGAACATCGCAAGTTTGATAAACTTAAAAAGCAAATCTAAAATCAATATATTTATAAAAAAAACACTTTCCGAATCGGTAATATATTTATATTTTGATTTATTATTGAAGTTATATGTATAAATGATATATTGTCAACATACCTGTATAAAAGAGAACTTGATATAACATTGACTCAATTGTATTTTTTGAAGACAAGACGAAAATTGTATATAACGTTAGAATTCTTTCTTGTCTTAAACAATGAGTCAGACATTTATCACAAACCGACACAAAAGAGGCGCACGTCTTTCAATGCCGCTATTTCCCGATTCTTTATCAGCTTTTGTAAACGTTACAGCGCATTAATTCGTTGGGTCCATTTAATGAAATAAAACAGAGTTCGTAATGGCGGCGCGATTTGGCGCGTGCGGGAAATGGAGATTAATTGCTGGTAACACCAGTCGCCAGCGACGGCGACGCCATCTTGTCGTGCACTTTATTTATGCGTCTGAGTTTCGCTTTTCAACGAATCACATCACCTTTTACGACTGACGTGTACTTAAATTTGTAAAGTCGAGGTTTTTCATGGAAACCGAAATATAAAAAGCACAATTATTGAAATAAAATACAACAATCCAAAACAATTATTTAATAGTTAACGGATTCCGTGATCATATGTTTGTAATTAGCAATAAAAACAATTTTGGAAGTATTTTAGTTGTTAAATAAAATATTTTTTGATTTCTGAAGTCTTTTTAACATTTCAAAACTTTACCGGATTGACAGCTTACATAGTAAGATTTTGGAGTGTTATACAGAATTTTATAATAAGTAATTTAACGCAGGGATTGGAGAGAGAAAAAATTGCGCCATTTTCATGAATTGGGTTTCTTTTATAAATATCGTAGACGTTATAGCACTTGCAGCACAAGGGTGGCACAGGCCGTCGTATTTTATCGCTTCCGTCCTCCGGTCAGCGCCAGAATGTCGGACCTTATGTCGCTTATTTTCCGGTCGAATGCACGGGAATTCCCCGTATCAATGATACGTGATATTTTTGTGAACTATTATTTTTTATATATATTTTGAGACAAGAAAAAACATAAGCCCTTACGTCGTTGTATCCATCTTTTATTACTTAGATGTAAACACTCACGCCAGTCACCACGAGGGGTAGCACATTTCCACTCAGAAGAATCACTGGCTGCTAAACTCATTATGTCCCTGATAGTGAAGATATGACTATAAATTTTAGAACGTGATTTTTTTCAATATTTTGTATCATACACCCTATTATATAAAAAAAGTTAATACGCTTTGTTAAAAGCAGATTACGATTGTAGATAGAGATGTTTGTCTGTAAGGTGTAACAAGGTTATTATAGATTATATAGTTTCAAGATAGATAAGGCATCACTAAAGTGCAACACATGCGTTGTACAAATGTTGCCATATTGTGAGCTTGTATCGTAAAAACTTTAAATGGCATTTTACTTTAAACTGTACTAACGTGGCAGCTGTGATATTAGTTCATAATTTTCTTATAAATATACTCGTGTATATTATATGACTATATTGAATATATCTCTGTATCCAAGTATATATTTATAAGGTTAATAAATACTATTAATTACTTGTATTTCTTTAAAGATTCAGAGATTATTAACATTCTAATCAGTTATTCCAACTGTTAGTAACATTTTCTGAAAAAAAAAATATTGCTAGCTTTGTTTATCAAAAAAATGCCAATGAACTTCTCATATGTGTAACCCCCATTTTTTTGTTGTACTAGCGACGAATAAAGAGCAGAACAATAAAGATCTATCTATCCATGTATCTAATATAAACAGCACGTAAGCATCATACACTTTTCGGGTTCACATATTTCACCCCGACGGGACACCCCGGCGAGAGCGGCGCCCAGTCAGTTTGAAACTACCCCTAGATGTCGACCATTTCACACTCCGCCGCGCTCGACTCCCCGCACACCGCTATACAATTATGATTTATATCTATATTCTAATACAGCACGACCTTGGTAAGTTTAAGCCTTATCTGTATGTTTTTTTATGTTTGTTACCTCATAACTTTGAACCGGGAGAACCGCTTTGATGATTCTTTTTGTTTGAAAGCTGGTGCTTTCCATGTTGTCCCATTTCAACTTATGGTCTTTGGTTCCCATTTTCACAATGGCATCCACGATAAAACCATTAAAGTCTTCAATTTGTATCATGTATGTGTGCCACAAATGGACGAATAACTCAATATCACGTCAACCGTGTACGGTAGGAGTAGTTTGATGAACGTTTAGTAATTCCTTCGTAAAATTCCTGCAATAATTTGGAAATACAAATTGGCCGTCCGAGCGTAATAGCGTTTAACGTCTGATTAAATTTGAAGTTAGTTTTTGTTCTTAAATATATTTATTTTGATCTGAAATATTAGTTCACTCATAGTACCGTGATTTCTGGACCAATTTCATTGAAAATAAAGTAAAAAAATAAATGTGATTATTGTATCAGCATTCTTAATAAACAAAACGAAGCGGATTGTATTTGAAATTCAATGGAATAACTTATGTAGATCGCAATTTGAAAAAACGATGTTACGTTTTTCATATCATAACCATGAACGAAGAAAGTTAACTTAGATTTTTATATTGAAGTACGTAATTTTTTATACGAAAAGTGGCAAACGAGCATACGGCTCACATGATCTTAAGTGATCACCGTCGCCCATGAGAACATCCACAGCACCAGAGGAGCTGGAGGTGCGTTGCCGACCTTTGAGATAGGAATAGGTTCGTTTCTTGAAGCTCCCTAAATCGTAAACGTTCGGAAACACCGCTGGCGACAGTTGATTCCACAAGTTGACAGTGCGTGGGAGAAAGTTACGCGAAAAACGTACAGTCGTTAAACGCCAACCATCAAGATGGTGGCGGTGGAATTTGGAATTCTGCCGAGATGTGCGGTAATGGAAATCGGTAGCTGGGATGATTCCGAACAATTCCTCAGAACACTCCCCATGGTAAATGCGATACAGGATGCAAAGAGAACCGACATCTCTTCGCAGACTCAGAGGGTCGAGTCGATCGGAAAGACCCTGATCGTCGACTATTCGAGCAGCTCTACGTTATACACGGTCAAACGGAAGAAGTTGGTATTGGGGAGCCCCGGCCCAGAGATGCGAACAGTATTCCATATGAGGATGAATCAGGTAATGGAAAAACGGATTGAAAAATAAAGAAACGGGCAAAGTTTAAAGAAATATGGCAAGTGCTCTCTGTTCAACATAACTCTTAACTTAGTAACATGGAAAGTTACAGTAGTGCTGGGACTTAAAAATATTGTACTTTACATAATGTATGTTGGACATATGTTAAAAGTAAAAGTTAGTAATTCTGAAAAGTGAAGTTTTAAGAAATAAATAAAAGCATTCTTGTAACAAATTAAATAATACTAACATTTCTTTTTACACATATATTAATCTGTCAAAAAATATTAGCCATAAAATGGTTATTCCGAAAGATTTATCTCAATTTTACGCTTCTGCGGCTACGAAAGCGGAGCGAATACTTGATCTGTCTAAAGAGGTTGATATCATCTACGAACAGACTGACATTAATGCGACGGAAAGAAGCGTTAAGTAGGCTCTTAGAAAGAGCCAAATTTATTATTTCCCGGTTTGCTTTATTAATTATCCACGGTGACGGAAATCAGCGGAAATAATCACGAGTACAATGTCATTTTGCTTTCAGTCTTTTGATCGTCTTAAATTTCTGAAAAAATTATAATCTAATTTCAGTAAGTTTAACACAATGGTAAATAGGTTTTCGAGACTGTATAAGCCTAATTCCATTGCTTCAGCACTAGTGCTAAAAGTTGATACAAATGTAGCCAACGAATGTCTATGTAGCATGTATGGATGTAAACGAAGCAACAGAGATATATCAAGACAGAATACACACAGACAGACAGATTCAGACACACCACAGGGTGTCAGAATCAGTGATGGTGATATTAGTTTTGTTTTTTTTATTTCATCTTTCCCCCAACGTTTGGTACCTTAGGGTCCTTTCCTCTTCTTCTTCCTTGCATTCCCCTTTCCGTACTTCCTCTTCCAATTCCACTCACCTCTCTTACAGTTTCCTACTCTATTTCATTATTACACATTTTTACAATTTCTAACTCTACTTTCTACATTTTACAATTTCTTACTCTACTACATTTTACATTTTTTCTTACTCTACTACCTACATTTCCAATCTCTTACTCTACTTCCAACATTTCCAATCTCTTACTCTACCGCCTTTACATTTCTTACTCTATCTCCCTACATGACAATCTCTTTATGTGTGGTGATATTAGTTTAGGTAACTAAGGATTATTTCACGCGAGTGAGTGATCAAAGGGCGATTTTAAAACGTTTCGTTGCACAAAAGAGTAACACGTATTCAAGAGATAAGGGGGATAATAGCTAATGAGCATCATGTTGTGTAGTGAAGCTTAAGTAATACGTTATAATGGCACAACTCCAACTCATCATCTAAGGAAAAATCCAGGGTAAACGACCACCTGGAAGAAAACGTATTTCGTGGCTCACGAACCTTGTTACGTGCCGCTACATCAAAAATTAAAATAGCCTTAATAATAGCCGACCTCCGGTAGGAGATGGCACTTCAAGAAGAAGAATGGCACAATGAGAAGTGGTGGCATGTTCAGGTCGAGAACTTAATACTGTGTTTCGTTAATTTGTAACGTATAATTCTAAATATTATCATTGCCAACCAGGACAAAGGCTTATACTGTTGCATGAATTGGCCGGCGAAATGGGCTATAACTAATTTGTGACTTATTAAAGCAAAAATAAACTTTCACGTTCTTTTAACAAGTAGATAGACATAGCAATTGTTTTGTTAGCATAGCATAGCATTGCTATGTAAATAAGACACTGAAAAATGGGAAACGCCTTGGTATCAGTCGTGTTAAAACCCTGACTGTTAAATTATAAGTCAAATACAGTCTAAGCTATCACTCTATGCATTAATATGAGAGATTAAGCAACAGAAGATCACAAATTATACACATTTAATGTTTAATTAAATTTCACAAATAGGCAGAGTAAGTATTGTGCAAGCATGGTATTCAATATAGCATCTATATATAAACGGAAAATAAAAAATAAAACTCGGATAAAGGTGTATTCACACGATCGATCGCGCGAGCATGCATCCGAAGCGAGTGGAGCGGAAACACCCGGGGCACTGCACAGCGAATTTATCATGTATATATACCTATGTGTACACGCCTACCTGTAAAGCAAACAACGTTCGATACAGGGACAGAGTAAACCGGGGCGGAAAGCTTATAGTAAGTAGTCATATGCGATTTGCGCGCCATACATAAAGGACAGAGAAGATACATGAGCAAAAAACAAGTCTTTTGGATTAAAAAAAATAATTCTTCGGATACAATATGTGTTAAAGCTTCTTAATATACTTCACCTTGTATATAATATGAATAAGGATCTCTAATAATTACGTATTGTTTCCAGAGAATTGTTAAATGAATAGGAAAATCTTTATAAAATATTTAATAGAGCCGACAGCGGTTATGTTGTTGGTGGAACAAAGTACAGGCGCCTCATTGTGGTTCAACGCTTCAATGCTGCCTTTGTTTTGTTTCGATTTTTCTCCTTGATTGAAATGCCTTTCTCTTGAATGAGAAATCAGAACTTTCACTTAGTCCGTTAAAAGGCAACCCTTTTTATCAATTTATTCTTTGAAATAATATTTTATAGAGCAATGATAGCCTAACGTTTAAGTTTGTCTAATGATCTAAAAATACTTGTGAGATCGAAACCTAACTAATGTGGAAAACTTGACGAAACACTGAATGGTTATAATATCTGATACTGAGAGAAAAGATAAAATTAATGTTTTAAACATAGAAATCTGAAATAAATCGGTAACTTAAGATTTTTGTAATCATGCAAGTCCTGGTCGTTTTGGGGTACTTGCATCGTTCCTTTAAGATGTTAGCACCCTAGCAACTTAAATGATCTAAATTATTATTATCATTCTTGGCCTATGAAAGGGTATAGTAACATTGGCATCATCATCATCATCATCAGCCTGTGTCTACCCACTGCTGGATATAGGCCTTCCCCAATGCATTTCACCATATACGATCCTCCGCTTTACGCATCCAGCTACTTTCGGCTATCCTTACAAGGTCGTCGGTCCATCTGGAGGGAGGGCGCCCTACACTTCTCCGACTCATGCGCGGCCTCCATCCCAAGACTTTCCTCCCCCATCTACCATCACTGACTGGGCAGATGTGGCCGGCCCACTGCCACTTCAACTTGCTTACTTTAAGAGCTATGTCGACTACCTTTGTTCTCCGTCGAATTTCGTTTCGGATTCTATCCCTTAGAGAAATGCCGAGCATAGCTCTTTCCAAGTCTCTGCACCATAGGCCTTACAACATTGGCATGTTAGCATACGTTTTAATTTCCGTCGAAATAAGTGATATCTCTAAGTCCGATTTCGCAAAAAAAAACACGCCTTGTACCATCTGAATGTATATTTTATATCTGTTTGATATATATTGCCGATAACATAATACTACCTGACATAATTACGTTATTATAATGTTATAATTAATACTTAATTATCGAATTAGTCGAATGGGTTTTCAAGCGCATATAACCATGTCATTATTATGAGGAAACACCTGGAGCGTTTTGAAATCATGGCTTCAATTATAAATAAAATAATTTCGACATTCAAATATAAACAGAGTAATCCGATACTGTTATAATCATCATATCATTTCGGGTAAATTTGATTTTAGCCCCCTTTAACGTGAATCATCTGTACATATAATATATAACGCGTTTTCCTATAACGTGAATCTACTGTGTTACAGAGGGGATTACTGTATATTCGATATACATCATCATCAGCCTGTGTCTACCCACTGCTGGATATAGGCCTTCCCAATGCATTTCACCATATACGATCCTCCGCTTTACGCATCCAGCTACTTTCGGCTATCCTTACAAGGTCGTCGGTCCATCTGGAGGGAGGGCGCCCTACACTTCTCCGACTCATGCGCGGCCTCCATCCCAAGACTTTCCTCCCCCATCCCACTGCCACTTCAACTTGCTTACTTTAAGAGCTATGTCGACTACCTTTGTTCTCCGTCGAATTTCGTTTCGGATTCTATCCCTTAGAGAAATGCCGAGCATAGCTCTTTCCAAGTCTCTGCACCATAGGCCTTACAACATTGGCATGTTAGCATACGTTTTAATTTCCGTCGAAATAAGTGATATCTCTAAGTCCGATTTCGCAAAAAAAAACACGCCTTGTACCATCTGAATGTATATTTTATATCTGTTTGATATATATTGCCGATAACATAATAATACCTGACATAATTACGTTATTATAATGTTATAATTAATACTTAATTATCGAATTAGTCGAATGGGTTTTCAAGCGCATATAACCATGTCATTATTATGAGGAAACACCTGGAGCGTTTTGAAATCATGGCTTCAATTATAAATAAAATAATTTCGACATTCAAATATAAACAGAGTAATCCGATACTGTTATAATCATCATATCATTTCGGGTAAATTTGATTTTAGCGCCCTTCAACGTGAATCATCTGTACATATAATATATAACGCGTTTTCCTATAACGCGAATCTACTGTGTTACAGAGGGGATTACTGTATTTTAGATATACATCATCATCATCAGCCTGTCACAGTCCACTACTGGACATAGTCCTCTCCAAAGGCATGCCACCGTCCACGATCCTTGGCCACTCTCATCCCGCTTCTGCCCGCCGTCCTGCGAAGATCGTCGCTTCACCTAGTCTTAGGGCGTCCTACTCCGCGTTTGCCTCTCCGAGTGGAGACACTCGAGAACTCGTTTGGCCCAACGGTTATCCGTTCTACGGCTAATATTGCTAATCCGGTGGGCTATGTCCATCACCTTAGTTCTCTGACGGATCACTAGATTAGATGGGTTAGATATACAATATTAATAAAATACGAGACATGCTATTCTAATATAAGAAAAAGTACATTTGTTTGAATTTAAGAATATGGGAATACATTGAGAAGTTAAAATTGTATTCAACAACAGAAATCCGCCAGCGGGCGATAATAAAATATTGTAAAAGCTAACTTTTTCATGGAGTGCTGCGAGTTTTGAGAGCCAATTTTTCTTTGGGCTTCAATGTCAAAAGCAATATCTTTCAACTTGAAGGCCTTCAATACCATTACTTATAAGTAAGTTAGGCCCGCTGCAAATGACATGTGTTAGCTAGCAACACATGGCACCCGGCGATTGTTATGTATAATAACTACTTCCAATGATATCTTAGTGATTTATCTGAACCTTATTGTATCTTTAATTAATAGTTTGATCATCACATTCGCATTGTAAACAATAATTTAAATGTAATAGTTCATAATATAACTTCTAATTAATTTTGTATAAAGATTATGAGGAAGCGCCTTTATTCGTATTCGTTTAAATAATTCTTTGTACAACGTTACGCCGTCTGAATAAAGCGAGTGTATTATTTATTGGACTATTTCATTCCACAAGACCTACAAGTTATTGCACATATCATGTTCCAACTTTATGTAAAATATAACATATGTTTTCTTACAATCATAAACAAATATTTTAAACAAGCATATATATTTGGTATCTCTGAAATGAGTCTAAAATTTGGTTCAAATTTATATGTTTTGTTACACGACATTTATATGTTGTTTAATACAAATTTTACCTTTCTTTTCAACCGACTTCAAAAAAGGAGGGGGATCTCAATTCGTCTGTATATTTTTTTATATTTGTTACCTTATAACTTTCGACTGGGTTAATGTATTTTTGATGATTCTTTTGTTATTTAAAAGATGGTGATTGCATTGTGGTCCCATTTCTATTTGATCCAATTCTGACAATGGCATCCATGAGAAAACCATATCTTAAATTATATTCTTACATTCTTATTAATTATATTTCTAAATATTCCTACGATAATTTGGAAATGAAGGCGTCTGCGCCTAATAGCGTTGAACGTTTGATTTGTTTTGAAGTCGGTTTTTACTCGTAAATATACTCGTATGTGTTTTAGCTAAATTGTTTGTTATATAAATGAAAAAAAAAACCGGAGCTTCTACTAATCTGCTGATTTTGAGATTATATGTAGAGGTGCTTAGACAATAACAATCAGTAAATTTTGATAATTGACCCCTCACCGGGGCGACCCTTGTTTCGAGTTACTAGCGATAGAGGTTCAGGCTAAGCGATCTAAGAGCTATGTCACCTCTTAATCCTGTGAAGCAGTCAAGGCCACCTTCTCTGGACAATCTGTGTAATTCATCATTAAAAAATAAAAAAAAATTAAATAATTGATTATTTTAAGCGCTGCTCAACCTCTAGCAGATAGGCACGGGAAAAGATGTGTGGGATTCAAAAGATTGTATATTTTTACATTGTATAGCGACATGTAATATTGTGTACATAACATATAGTAAAATAATAGTAATAAAACAACAGAATAAAGGTCGACCGTGAAATCCCCCAGACAACTTAATAGAAAACTGCCAAGATGGTAGCGGTATTTATTTTGCAAACAATCAAAGGGAATTCTTTCGATCTTGCGGCGGCAAACGATAGACGACTCGGATAGAGATATTTCTAATTTTTCGGTTGACCTGCGCCGCAATACTGGCGGCTCCAGAAAAATAGATATAAAACTAAAGCAAACAGACTGGAAAAAAGCGAACTCAATTTGAAGAGTAGCCGAATCCCTCGGTTAATTAAAATCGTTGTTTGAACATCGTTAGCATAAAATCGGAGCGCTCTCTGAACCTGAAAAAGGTAAAATATATTTCTTTTCATAATTGCCGTACAAAAGTTTTTTTATTAAGCAACGATCATTTACAGTTTAATTTTGTATTTCACATTAAGTTTTTAATTAAATTATAACTTTCAACTGATTTTTCCTCCATTACATTAGTGTTTAAATATAAGACATAATATATATCCTATCTGCAGTGGTTGGTGTTTTTTCTAATGTAAAAATGCTATATACATAGCACAAATTTTACGAAATTTAATTAATCTATTTAAACTAGAAGATGGTTAAACCGCTACACTACAGAAACTTATGGTTCAATTCAGTATAAGTTTCCGTAGTGTAGCGGTTATCACGTGTGCTTCAAACACACGAGGTCCCCCGTTCGATCCCGGGCGGAAACATATTTTTTCTCCACCCCCTTGATAAGATTAGGAGCGTTGCTGGAGTTTCTTCGGCCACTTTTTCTCCCAGCGCTAACGCTTCCCGAAGTTGCATATAAGTTAGTTTAGCTAAGATTGTCCCAATAGATTCAATAAAATAGCTACCGACCGAGTCGTGGTTCGACCCTCTCGGGCGCCCTCGGATCGCTACTAACGCATAAAAATAGTAATCGTCCAAGCCGAGGTCTCATAGAGGTTCAGGCTAAGACCTAAGAGCTATGCCACCTCTCAATCCGGTGAAGCAGTACAGGCCAGCTTCTCTGGCCAACTGTGTTAGTTCGTCCAAAAAAAAAATCAGTAATTGAATGGAAGGTTTTATACTGCATTACATTATGTTCTCGAAAATCGTACCCTAACTGATGATGACTGGTGCTCAGATTTGATAGAATTTCATGTATTGAATGAGCCGTGGTAGTTCGTGACGGTCGCCTTAATTTGCATAGGACGGTGGTAACTAGAGTTTAAACTCCGATACGGGTACTAACGAAAATGTTTTTTAAATTTATTTTTGGTGTGTATGATTTACTACGTACTCAGCGGTGAAGGAAAACATCGTCAGGAAACTGACATGTGTTATAATTTTTGTTACGGTATGTGAAGGCCGCCAATCCGCACTAGGTGTGCGTGGCGGACTATGTTCTTTTTATATATTAGGGAAGGCCTGGGCCCAACAGTGACACATGTATACATATAATGAATTTATTTAAACAATCGATTGTCTTGGTCTAACATCAAACCAAACACTTATTGATTTATTGTTGCTTAGCAACGCCATTACTAAACTAATAATAGGGTGTACGCCCTTCTTCTAAAAATGAATCTCAGCTAGATCAATTTATCGCCCCCGAAACCTCTTACATACTAAATTTCGTCAAAATCTTTGGAGCCGTTTCCGAGATTTAGATTATATATAAACAAGAATTGCTTGTTTAAAGTTATTAAAATATTGTACTTAGTAAATCTTTATTAGCTTTACCTAAACGGTTCTTTCGGCGAGTATAAAAATGTATATTTTTTTTGTGTTCAGCAAGTCTATAAGCCGTCGCTTTCAGTAAAAGTCGAAGAAATAAAATCACAGCGCCAAAAAAAAGGAGTTCAACTGGGAAATATTGCCGACCACCTGCTCCGTTGAGATAGGGATCATAATGTTAATTTAATTAAAGGACTAATCTAAATTGTAGACGACCCGACACTCCGACGGCCATTAAAAGGATATTTCGTCGCCGCCAGTTCAGTTGGGGAAAGTTGCCGCTATAAATATCACGGAAAACAAGTCAGGGGAGACGTTTAGTGCGTCAAATAAATATGAAAATTCGGGACTTTATGGCAGAGACTGGCGCCTTGATTGTAATTAGAATAAGTCGTACTCACGCATTGAACTTTTAGACTATAAGACGTTTAACAAACGTTTTTGCAAACAAATTAAAAAAAATAATTCGATAAAATATACATACATAATTTGAAAGGTCTTGACATAACCTACAAAACGACGCTATGCATAATTAGTTTGGATATTGCGTTCAACAGTTATAGACGTGTAAACATGGAGTTCACTAACGCCGAAATTCGCGCTATTTTAAAGTTTTCCTTCGTTAAAGGCAAATCCGCTAGAGAAACGTTCCGTGAGATTAATGGTGTTTTGGGGATGGTACTCTATCACTTCGAACCACGGAGGAATGGTTTCGACGATTCAGAGCCGGTGAAAACGACACCATGGATAAGCCAGCCGGCGGAAGACCTGTGACAACAAATACCGATCAAATCATGGACTACATCGGGTTAGACCGGCATGTGGCATCTCGTGACATCGCCCAGGAGATGGGAGTTAGTCACCACACCATTTTAAACCATCTGCAGAAGGCTGGATACAAAAAAAAGCTTGATGTTTGGGTGCCGCATGACACAAAAGGCGGAAGGGAGATATTTGACAACCTAATATAATGAAAATCAGCACTGAGCACTTATTAGCCTTACAAATTGATAGTATTGTGTTTTGTCTTGTACGATTATGTATCTTTCTCAAAACAGTAGTAGCGTTGTTACAATTTCGTTCGCCATTTGATTTTTAACGCAAGGGGTACGGCACATGCCCTAACTTTAATTAAACGTCGACTCAGTAGGTAGGGCCGTAGTTATCTTAATCGCAAGCGGCCAGTTTAGCTTCCATTAAGGGAGACCCCCTCAAGTCTCTTAAACAAGGAAGAAAAAGTTTAAAGCCGATAAAGATGCCTTTGTATCTTTATCACTGCTAAGCAGGGAGGTAACGTCCGGCGGAAGACGCAGCGTCACGGAAGCTGGCGGAACTGAAAATGCGATTGGGACTAAATGTATTAAAGTAACATCGCAGAGAAACAGTAAAGCTTTTCTTTCTTATGGTTCCGCTTTATACGATAGAGAAATGTTCTTGTGGTGACAGCCGATAAATCAATTTGAAGCAGACTTCGTTAAGTCTCGAGCTACAGGGAAATTGGCTAAAAGTTAGCACTGCTGAATCCAAAGTGGCGTAAAAGTTGCCTTTAAATAATAAGCTGAAATCTGTCATTTTAACTTATTGTATAAAGCAACTTTTTCCAATAAGTGATTTTAAAGGGAAAGTTCAAAATTGGAATAACTTTAATGAAATTTATGTTAAATACGTTTTAACCTTGAAATATAGTAACTCTAAATGTCCTATACTCGTATATTTAATACTATTGTTTTAAACCGACTTTAAAAGAATACAGACGAATTGAGCATCTATTTTTTGATACGAGATTCCAGACATGATCTATATATGTTTTGTTTGAAATAATTTGGTTTCAATTAGGTCCCATACTGGATTGAAAGCAAACATTACAAATCAATAAAATTCGAAATCCGCTGGGAAGGAAAGGCACAAATATTTTAAAAAATACAGACAAATTAAGTGTCTCTTTTTTAGCAAACATTACAAATCAATAAAATTCGAATCCGACTGGGAAGGAAAGGCACAAATATTTTAAAAAATACAGACAAATTAAGTGTCTCTTTTTTAACAAACATTATAAATCAATAAAATTCGAATCCGACTGGGAAGGAAAGGCACAAATATTTTAAAAAATACAGACAAATTAAGTGTCTCTTTTTTAGCAAACATTACAAATCAATAAAATTCGAATCCGACTGGGAAGGTAAGGCACAAATATTTTAAAAAATACAGACAAATTAAGTGTCTCTTTTTAGCAAACATTATAAATCAATAAAATTCGAATCCGACTGGGAAGGAAGGCACAAATATTTTAAAAAATACAGACAAATTAAGTGTCTCTTTTTTAGCAAACATTACAAATCAATAAAATTCGAATCCGACTGGGAAGGAAAGGCACAAATATTTTAAAAAATACAGACAAATTAAGTGTCTCTTTTTTAGCAAACATTACAAATCAATAAAATTCGAATCCGACTGGGAAGGTAAGGCACAAATATTTTAAAAAATACAGACAAATTAAGTGTCTCTTTTTTAACAAACATTATAAATCAATAAAATTCGAATACGACTGGGAAGGAAAGGCACAAATATTTTAAAAAATACAGACAAATTAAGTGTCTCTTTTTTAGCAAACATTACAAATCAATAAAATTCGAATCCGACTGGGAAGGTAAGGCACAAATATTTTAAAAAATACAGACATATTAAGTGTCTCTTTTTAACAAACATTATAAATCAATAAAATTCGAATACGACTGGGAAGGAAAGGTACAAATATTTTAAAAATACAGACAAATTAAGTGTCTCTTTTTAGCAAACATTACAAATCAATAAAATTCAGATCCGACTGGGAAGGTAAGGCACAAATATTTTAAAAATACAGACAAATTAAGTGTCTCTTTTTTAACAAACATTATAAATCAATAAAATTGAATCCGACTGGGAAGGAAGGCACAAATATTTTAAAAATACAGACAAATTCAAGTGTCTCTTTTTTAGCAAACATTACAAATCAATAAAATTCGAATCCGACTGGGAAGGTAAGGCACAAATATTTTAAAAAATACAGACAAATTAAGTGTCTCTTTTTTAACAAACATTATAAATCAATAAAATTCGAATACGACTGGGAAGGAAAGGCACAAATATTTTAAAAAATACAGACAAATTAAGTGTCTCTTTTTTAGCAAACATTACAAATCAATAAAATTCGAATTCGACTGGGAAGGTAAGCCACAAATATTTTAAAAAATACAGACAAATTAAGTGTCTCTTTTTTAGCAAACATTATAAATCAATAAAATTCGAATACGACTGGGAAGGAAAGGTACAAATATTTTAAAAATACAGACAAATTAAGTGTCTCTTTTTAGCAAACATTACAAATCAATAAAATTCGAATCCGACTGGGAGGAAAGGCACAAATATTTTAAAAATACAGACAAATTAAGTGTCTCTTTTTTAACAAACATTATAAATCAATAAAATTCGAATACGACTGGGAAGGAAAGGCACAAATATTTTAAAAAATACAGACAAATTAAGTGTCTCTTTTTTAGCAAACATTACAAATCAATAAAATTCGAATCCGACTGGGAAGGTAAGGCACAAATATTTTAAAAAAATACAGACAAATTAAGTATCTCTTAATTTTTTGAAGTACGTTAGATAGGAACGACAATATTTTTTTATTGATCTCGTTTAACTGTAATACATATTTAGTTGAATTTTGTTATAAATGTAAACTCATTTGTCGGCACCGCTGGTTAAAATTTAAGACAATCGACAATCTAATCAAAGGAATCAAATGAGATCGGCATTGAAATCAATAATTCACGACGGAGAGCACTATGATATCAATTAAAATCGAACGGTGCAAACCATTACAGCATCGGTTCACTGGTCCGCCCAAATTATGTTCAATGGATAATTAATCGGCCCCTTTCACTCCAATAACAATGGCGGGAGATGATTGTAATGATCTGCCAGCACGCGTTACGCAATACCTAGGCTTTGTTTAATGACCTACAGCAATTAATGTCAATAATGTGACGCACAGTTTGCGTGTTTTGTGTTTGATTAATTAGCGGGAACCAATCTACGTCGCGAAAATCACTCCAGCGTTATGTTATCTAGACTGAAATTGAAGTTTTATTACTACTTATAAAATTTATCAATTTTGTCAAAATTAATAAATTTTATTGAATTAAATTTTTAAAGGCGTAAGAAGCGTCAATAGCCTGATGGTTTAGGGTACGGCCTGCGAATCTTAAGGTCGTGGGTTCGAATCCACCATTCGACTATTGCCGTGAACCATGTCCTAGCACAAGCTTAAGTTTAGTAGGAATGGTTAACAAGATTGTTAGTAATATTTCAGGAAAAAAAATATTGATAGCTTTCTTTTTTTTTAAAAAAAAGCTATTTATTTATTTTAATATTATTACAAATGAGGCAATTTAATATTTTAAAGTTAAGGAAAATTATTATAAATAATAACGCTTATTATGTTAATAGCACAAAAATTGAGCACAAATAGGAATGATTAAAGTTTAAAGAATTAATTGTTAGCAATTAATAAATACAAAGTGATTTCTAAAATACAATTATAGACAAAAGAAAGCGCTCTTGTTAGGAACAATAAAGAAGTGAAACGACACGGCTATTTACAATTTTTTTATAATTCTTTTTTTTTTCTTTTATTTATTTATAAGATAATAAGGTGGGTATAATTTTTTCCATTGCACTATTTAAATTAAAAAAACCAATTCTAAGCACAAGCGTTAGCATATTTAAATAAAAGTGTGTGTTCGACGGGACTTTAGAGAATGATGATCGATATTTGAAATATAATCTGTGTATTTAATTTTTTATGGTTTATAATTTTACAATACATAAAATATTAATAAATTAATAGCCTATAATGGCTTAGAGTGCGGTCTGCAATAAAGAAGGCTGTAGATTCAAATCCACCATTCATCCTGACGTGAACCGTCCAAGCTCAAAGCTTATGTATGACGCATTTTTAGCTGTGTTAATAGACTGACTTTTAGGCGAAACCCTTAATAAACCAGTTAGCAAAGCTAGTATCGTGCTCGTTAGTTAACTTATTACATTAAGTGCTGGAGAGATGCTATAACTAAATACTAGCTTTAGAACACAGAGGTAGACGCTAATTGCGGAGCACACTGACGAAATACAGCTGTAAATAGCTAAATGAGATATTCCTAAGTTTAGACCTTAATTATTTGTCTGTGTACCTCTAAACTATATCTATATATATATATATAAGAGAATGTGTGCGCGTTTGATGGCTCCAAAACAGCTGGACCGATTTTAATGAAACTTTCAGGGAATCTTCAGATTGACCTGGCGAGTAATCGTGTAAGTTTGGTGACGATCGGAGCACTCCTCTTTTTGAACTGTCAAACAAGCCATACATCGTACTTTTATTTCTGACATTAACTTGAGCCCGATATGTTTTTGTATAAATGATAGGAATGATATTGTATTTGTAGTGTGGTATCTTCACTTGCTCGAGAAGAGAATGAATACGGAGAGTTAAATTAATTAATTTAAATTAATTTAATGATGTAAGTTTATTGTTTAAATAAAATAAAGCAAAATCTAGCATGGCAAAGCGGGCTGGGTACGCTAGTAATTTATAAATATAGAAACACACTATGCCAATAAATATCATTTTGTAAAATAACCGTAATCTCGCTTTGAAAGTTATTAATATTTAAAAAAAAAATAATAAAATTAATTTCAACCAAGATTATTTCTTATATTATATCTTTCTTATTCTTCTTTCTTATATTATATTAATCTGAGCTAAGTTTTCAATTGAGGTTTGGGATATTAATATATATTTTTCCATTATGCAGAGTTTGTAAGCCCATTAGAATAGGCACACTAGGATACCTTTAATTACCGTACCTCTACTGTTTAAATTTACTCTCTTGTTGATTTTGTCAGCCTCCAATTTCACAGAATCCCGCATCGAGTTCTAATGGCTGAGTCTATAATAGAATCATTAGTTATCAAGTTCCTACAAATAAGTCTCGTAAACAAATGGATTCAGTAGACGTACACACTTACCATCATAACGCTAATGAATTGAGGTTATGGCGACCTAAGAGCTACGCCACCTCACAATCCGATGAAGCAGTCTCTGGCTAGAGAAACTGACTTTTACTGCTTCATCGGATCTATCAAAAAAAGCTAATAATTGATTCATTACCTTATTTCATATCATCACAGATACTCTAATGATGACGTTACAAGCAAAACCCTGTAATGTACGTACCAACTGAGAGTATTATTTCCACGTCAATACGAACCTTTTAACTAAATTGGAATATCGCCGACGGGTGGGGGCGTCGTGAAAACTAGCGTCGATAAACATAGGAGGTTACAAGAGGACCGGGTTTGTCTCATCTTATTTGAAATTCAAATCCGGCTGCAGGTGAGAACGCGATTGGGCCCCAACTTCCTGTACAGTTTAGATTCACCAGCCGCAATTGAATTTAGCTTCGGAACTTACGGTGCGTGTTGTTGGTGTTGCTTATGAAACCAATATGTCCTCTATTCAAAGGCAATTTACGACGTAACTTCCCTTTGAAACTGTAAACGATGATGGATTGAGTTACGTTTAAAACAATGTACCTGGGTTACTATGACAACAAGAATGGATAACATACAAGTTGTATGTCTAAGACAATTTTTAAGCCATGTGAAGTCCGCCTATGTCCCAAAAACAAGCCAAAAAAACGAGAAAGCCTGTTAAACATAAGACGATTGTCATGTGTTTCACTACTTACAAGGTAGGTACAAACAGTAAAGTACTCCCTCTGCGGCTTATAAGTTCCCGCATTACGCGACTATCTGAAGACTATTGCCAGTTGATCTCCTCTAAGTACATCCTCAGACTTAACTACGCGTAATCGCCGGGCCCCCTCATCCTTTAGATGGGATTTCACCATTTGGATCTCTATGTTCATACGTGTACGTAATTGATTACCTAACTTCTAACCATTATTTATAAGGTACAATTTGAAAACATAAATTTTTGTATTCGATTTAATAATAATAATATATTCGAAACTAGTAAGACGCCTTTTGTTGTATCTATAATACATCGTGATGTGTATAGTATAAGTGGCGGTACTTATAATTTTTAGCCTAATGAGGTAATCTCATCTTTTTTTTCTCTTTATTTGGGACAATAAACAATAGCACAATTGATATTATAAAAGACATAATAGAAATAAAATATGTAACTGCACTACCAACAACATTATCCGCAAATTATTATCATTATTATTTTAACGTGCAACACAGAAAAATCAAAAACACTATCAACAAAATTTAAATTAAGAAGAAGAATACGGAAATAAATGAACTAAAAAATACTTATTAACTAAGTCTTGTGTGCAATGGCTCGATCCTTACACTTCCTTTTAGCAATCGACCCTGCGGTTCACCTGATGTTAAATCGTCCACAAATACCGACTGCAAGATGCCAACACTTTGAAAAAATTCAAGTCGAACATATTAAACTTACTGCCAGGGCGTCCCTCTATCTGTCTCTTATCTGACCAATTTACCAAGTCCCAACAAGGATTTTTTTTTCTGTAGACAGTAAAATATATTAATAAAGGTTTATAATAATCTTTGGGAACTAATTGTCTAATCACATCTACTGAATTGTTGAACGAATCCGTTATACATGTGGTAGTCGATTCGTTTCGAACTAATTAATTTGAATTGGAAATGTAATCAGTTGGGAACAACATAGTTAAGAAAGCAGAGAAATCACTTCACGATTTATAATTGCATGGGGATGGACAATTTAATTCGTTATCTTTAGCCAAGAAACAAGAAAGAATTCCTCCATTCAACGATCCAGAGCAATTTTTCACTCCCCAGTATCTCCCAACATTGCGCTCTAGTGCAATTTTTAAGTCGACGTGGACTGAGAGAGATATATTCAGGAATAAGTAAAATTTTAAAACGTAAACTCTGAAACATTTTGCAGTATGGAAATGTCGTTTACAATTATAGGTTAAAGTAACTATTTCCAACGATTCTATTTCGAAAAAAGTTAAAGAAGATCAAATATCTCTCCATAACTTCGAACTTAGTCTACGTTGATATTTAATAAAACCTTAAAAACAGTCAGTACATTTATAAAATCCACCATTTTACGGAATCTGAGTGATAGTTTGAATCCCGGCTAATACATGTTTCATGTGAAAATTTATCACCGCACTTCATTCGAGTCAGCGCATCGCGTCATTTTAATCGATGTATAAAAAGCTTGTTCATTATATTACGTTGTTGCTATTAACCACCACAATAGTTATCGTTAGACCACAATAGTTATCGAATTTACACCAAAATAAGTTCCCATGTGTGCCTCGCGAGTGACTTAGTCAACAAAAGAAAAGTCATTGATACGTGCTGGATAGAATTCGAACTCCTGATCGTCAGATCTGGCTAAGCAGCTCAGCAATCACTGGTTTTAGTGATAACGCCGGGGACGAAGTTGTATGTCCTATGTGCCGACAAACATTAATATCTGTACTTCTAACTTTTTAGATATTTATTAAGTCCAACGAAGGAAAACAACGTATAAATATTGTAAGAACGACAACATTAAAATACACTATTTATGTTGGATTGCTAAAATGAAATTGTTTTTTTGAATGAAATAAACTAGAATAGCAGGAAGGAATTTCATAAGAAAACACAATCAAGGCAAACAGGCAGAAAATCGAACCCGAAATCATCCAATCGCGGTGAATCTGAAATCCCGAGTGCTTGGCTAAGGAGCTGGCCCGTCCCGGAGCTCCTGATTTAAATTGCAGATGCCCCTCAGCCACGAGCGCCGACTGCCGCGATATGCTAATCGTAGTCAAGCTAGGGATTATCCCTGTTTACACTCACCAAACTCACTTAATTTCGCAGTGAACGACGTCTTGTCATATAAGTTATCCCAATCGAAAAGTGGGATGCTTGAGTATCGACAAAATTATTATAAGAAAAATAATTTATTTAGATTAGATAGAAGTGGAATATGTCTGGTGACATCTCGTTTTGATATTACACTTAAATGAAATAAAAATTGTATTTTTGGAACGAAATTTTTACGACAGGCTCGGAAGAGATATTGGTTCTGCTGCGCGACTGGTTTCTTTTATTTGACGTTGTTTATTATTTTTAAAATACTAAATACTGGTACTCAAATAAAAACCAATGCAATTTTGATGACAAAACCAATGATTTTTTTCTGCAAATTGTGTTGCTTCTGTATTATATATTATCCGAAGGAACTTCATTCCTATCTCGTGTTTTTTAGGCACGTTCATTAGTTGAATGTGTTTTTAATAGAATTCAAAAAATGGAGGAGGTCTCAAGGATCTTGAGCACGAATACGAAAGAAGAAAGAGAAGGGCGAAAGTAAGTTTCATTCCCTCCCTAGAGAATTTTAATTTTATCGTTTTAGACATTTATAAACGCAATATTAGATAGATAGATAAATCCTTTATTGCACCAAAATACATGTACAAAGGCGAATTTAATGCTATTTAGCATTTTATTCCAGCTAACCGTAAGTGGTTAAGAGCAGACTAAGGGCAGTGCCGCTAAATATATATATATATATATTACATAGATAAATCAATATACTTTTACAAATAAATATATACATACGTCACTATATATAAATAACCGATAGTATATGTACCAGTTTGGACTTATCATTGTTTAAGAAGAAAGTATTCAGATACACGCGGCTTAAAGACATTAGTTAATAATTAGTAAAATAATAATATTATAAATAATAATATTGCATGAATTATGTAGCAAAATTTAAATAACTTGGTAAAAAATAAACAACTATTAGAACTGTCCCCTCCAAAGGACTCATTTATTACGGAAATTCGGTGCCGCCCGAATCGTTGATTAATTTTCAGGGAAGTTTGTGACACCTCTAATGATGTCTTCTTCGCTTAAAAGTTCATCTGAGGACAAAATTAACTTCACAACTTCCACGATTCTCAAAAATCATTTCTTGTTTAAAATGTATCTTGTATAAAAATTTATAAAAATATAATATTTTACAACGAATTAACAAATATTTGTACAATTTTCTACCGACTTCAAGATAGGGGAAAGTTCTCAATTCGTCTGTATGTTTTTTTATATGTTTATTGCCTCATAACTTCCGACTGGGTTAACCGATTTTGATGTTTTTTTTATTTGAAAGCAAGTGCTTTCAGTGTGGTCCTATTGCTATTGCATTTCGGTCCAATTCTAAAATGAGAAAACCGCATAAGTCTTAAATTTGCATTAAGTATGACGACTGCAAATGGACGAAAAAATCAATATCACGCCATCCATTGATGATTAATTTTTATTGGTTATGTATTTCAAAGTTAGTTTCACGAGAGTTTGGCTAAGTTCTGATTAATTCTATTTCGTAATTTTCTTTTTTGATCTGTAGTCAATTTTTGCTTTTATGTTTGCCAATCTAGCAATGTGGCGTGTGGCTTTTTAATTTCATTACCCATGTATTGTTCTTTCAATTTTTTTTTTTTAATTTTGACTGCTTTTCCACGGACTGATCGTCGGTGCCTTTTTTATTTAGATTTTTGTTATATTTGCTCCGTTTAGAAAAGAGATTGCTTAAAGCTTCAACACTGCGCCTTCGCAGATGTCGCCAACACCTTTACTTGATTGGCGTGGTCTATCGCCTTCGGGTCCCTGTTCCGGAACGCCATCGCGATGTTGTAGTCTTCCAGTCTCTCGTTGGTGGCATTCATAGCCCTTTGGATGAACTGGGCTCTTTCTAATTTTACTAATGGTTTAACCCCATGATGATATGTATGACAGACCGTCCCTATCGTTAAGCATTAGGCTGTTAACGCCTTGTTTAAGTTTATACTTTATTACTTTCGTTTGTTAAAAAAAAATCAGGATACATATAGGCAATATATTCTCGCATTTCATATTATTCAACAAATGCTAAAGGAAGCACGGTAAGGTAAATTCAGTTTAGAACTGAGAAAGCCAATGTCTTGAGCCACAGATTGAAAGCTCCCTAGAGAAATTCATGGAACCAAAGCATCTTCCTGTAACATTGCAGACTAGACTATTTGAAATAAATATAGCTGTAAATGCCAGACAGCTTGTCTATGATAGCCTATTGGCTAAACTTTCGACTCATTATCAGTTTAAATTTTAACAGCCTTCATGTTTTCTTACAACGAAATAAAATTTCGCCTGGTAGAGGAGGTTCCGACAATCCAACTCTTGTAACTGTACCCCATTTGAGTGAAAACTTGTTCACTCACTTAAGCTTGCTATTAGTATAAGATATTGGGGTACTCCTTGTCAGTATTTTAAATTTATATTGTGTAACTTATTTTGTATTACAAAACTGTTTGTACCAAAATAAATAAAAAAAGGACGTCAGGGCATCCTCAAGATCTGATGACCAAGGTTTGTTTGTAGTTGGCTTGTATCAATAACTACATTGGTCTGATCGTTTCATACAAAAAAACAATGCCAAAATTTGTACCAAATACGAATGGGACCTAATAAACGCTGAACAACGCAGATGATTGTCATCTCTATATACCCCGATAAAGTTAAAGTGACGTGAAAGTTTCTAGCTCCATAAGCTCTTATCCTTTCAGTTAAAATAGTAAAAACTATTTGGAATTGATGATTTTGCAGGTTCAGAGAGCCAATGAGAACGCTTTTGCGGTCGCTTCAATTTTATCCTTGGCGTCATAAATGTTTAGTGTAGTATTGTGAAAAATAAAAAGGATCGCAAATAAATATTTAGATTCTACAAAGTGGGTAATAAGTACTCTTGAAAAGTTGTAAAGTCGACCAGAGCTGACGTTAATTCGAATTTATGTCGATGGACTCTCGGAGGCGCCCACACGATATCGATCCAATTATTGCCTATAACTGTTACAACTTTAGTAAACTGCGTTGTGAATAGCCATTAGAACTAATGCCAGTAGCACATGACCTAATTAACAGCGAATAAAATAATAAATAGTTTTATTGTTAACCAAGACTCCTAACCTCACTCTGATTCACCACACTCCAGACATTTCTGATTTTACATTATTGTCATTTTGTTTCTAAAGTAATTGCCTTGTACTGATTCCTTGTATTGATTTCGTTTTTGTTTTTGAAATATTAAGTGATTTATTTTTTATTTGTTTCTTTTTTTTTTAAAAAAAGGAAGCTAGCGATATTTCTTTTTTTTTTCAGAAAACATTACTAACATTCTTGTTAACCATTCCAACTGCTACGTTAACGTGCCAGGATGGTTCACGTCAATAGTCGAATGGTGAATTCGAACCTACGACCTTACGATTCGCAGTCCGTACCCTAAACCATTAGGCTATTGACGCTTAAATTGATAGCAAAGCATCTTATCTTTTCAGTGTGTTTCTCTATATAATCTACCAAAATAATTCATACCAACGAAGCATATTATTCTCGCATCTAAAATACACACTATTCATTTTTAAAACAAGATAAAATATTTCAATGGCACGATCTTTTTGATTGCCGTTTCAAATAATATTACAAAAATGTTGAAGAAAACTCAAAAGAAAACCGAATTACAAGCATCACTCATGTTTTAAAAAAAAAACTAAAAATTTACTAAATACTACCTACTACTAAAAACTAAATTTCAAACGTGAATCGTTTGAATGTTTAGTTTTTTAAGAAACTAGTAGACATAAAAAAATCAATGTATCATATTTTATCGATTTGCTTTATATTTAAGGCCCTAGCTTTGAAATGTACAACTTCAATAGGCTAGTACCAGCCGACAAGCTCCAGAGCTTACACGTCGAATTTTATCTGGAAATCTTGAAAATTTACATGAGAAAAGCGTAGAAACGGGACCGCGTTCCATTGGATATCCCGGGTAACGTCTCGTCTTCTAACAAGGGAAGGGAATGTACGAGGTATCCGGCACAGGCACGCCGGGATGCGATAGAAGCATTTAAATTGAAATCGCGAACGCGTTTAATATTGAATTACTGCTTAATTTTCTCTGATGTCTGCTCGAAGTCATCACATATATTCCAATTTTGAAACTATTTCACGTTAGGCAATACTAGAGAACTAATATACTTGCTAATATTAAAGTCAAAGAATGGACTACGCTTGTTCAGCAAGAGAAGAGACGTGTATATAGTATGTATATTCTTTTTAATTTCTTTTATAAGTAATTGCCATTGTGAGCCAACTTTTCTAGCTTTCTTAGCCGTTTTAAACTGCACCATTTTGATAGGGATTCAAACTTCTAAATCGCTCCACCTCAATTATGATTACTTAGCGTACGGAACTTGAGCTTAGGCTGTTGCTCTAAGCGCGAGCATTCTGACATGTGGGAACTAGAACTTCGCTCGTGCTAAGCTAAGCTTAACTAAAGCTTATTGCATAAGAGCAGAATATGTTAGAACATTATACCCAAACAGAGAATACATTTAAAAGTATATTTTTGTCACTAGGATAATAGTAAAAAATATATCAACACAACATTTGTATGATGTAAAACAATTATATTTACGAGCAAAAATAAAAACCGACAAATAATAAACGCTATTATATATTACCCGCGGACGTCCTCATTGTATTTCCGAATTATCATCGAAATAATACGATTTAGAATTAATCAGAACCAAAACAAACTTTCATCAAACTGCTTTCAAAGTAATGTCCAATAAAAAATGAATCATTGACAATAGTTGGCGTGCTATTAGGCTATTCGTCCATTTGTGGCGCACATACTTGATGCAAATTTAACACTAATTTGGGTTTCTCATGGAAGCTATTGTCAGAATTGGTCCAAATTGAAATGGGACAACATGGGAAGTACCAGCTTGCAAATGAAAAAGAATCATCAAAATCGGTTCAATCATATCATCATAGCATAAAGTTATAAGATAACAAACATAAAAATAAACACATAAATGAATTGAGAACCTCCTCCTTTTTGAAGTCGGTAGAAAACTATTAAACAAACACGACGTCAAAAGATATATGTTGGCTTGTAGCACGTTAGGCGCCAAAGTTCGAGATGTGTGGCCTGCCGCGAGTAGTAATTAACACCGCCCCGCGGAGTGCCACCCCACCACGTGCATGCCCCACACGTAAACCACCCTCTCCTACACCCCTTCGAACCCGCAACTTCCCACCCCACGGCATTCACTGAGGCACAGCGATTGAATTAAACTTCGGCACGGTTGTTGTGGTTCGGGGTCCGAAGTTGGTTTTGTCGCTCGCGTTTTGCGCAGCTGCGATTAAAACCGCCAATACTTGTACAGCGTTTATTACATGCGTTGTAGATTTTTTTTATTCCTGTGCAGAACATTTTCGACAAAATCAATAACGTTGATAACTACGTCACATCCTTCTAGATCTAATTTCGAACAACTGTAACTACGAGCAAAAACAAAAACCAACGGCAAATCGAAATGAACGTTAAACGCTTTTACTCTTTGTATTTACGAATTATCGTAGGAATATTACGAAATAGAATTAATCAGAACTTAACCAAACTCTCTTCAAACTACACTAAAAGTACATCCTTTCCAATAAAAAATTCATCATTGAAATCGGTTGGCGTGATATTGAGTAATTCGTGACTTATTTCCTCTTGGATGCCATTGTCACAATTGGACGAAATTAGAAAAAAATGGGACCACATGGGAAGTACCAGCTTTCAAATGAAAAAAGAATCATCAAAATCGGTTCAATCATATCATCATAGCATAAAGTTATGAGATAACAAACATAAAAATAAACACATAAATGAATTGAAAACCTCCTCCTTTTTTGAAGTCGGTTGAAAATATATATATATATATTTTTTTAAAGATAGCTAGCAATATTTCTTATTTTTTTTCCAGAAATATTACTAACAATCTTGTTAACCATTCCAACTAAGCTTAATCTTGTGCTAGGACATGGTTCACGGCAATAGTCGAATGGTGGATTCGAACCCACGACCTTACGATTCGCAGACCGTACCCTATACCATTAGGCTATTGACGCTTCGATGCAATTTAATGTATACTTTACTCACTCTTATAGTATTTTCCGAATCTTGGCACAAGAAACAGAACCGTATCGCACGGTTGCACAAAACTTCATAGGTTCTCAGATCATTTCATTTCCTTTCATAGTCCACGACGCTGCGGGCAACTTAGAGAGAAATATAAATCAAATAGAGATAATGTTCAAGGAAGAAATGCTACTTAAAAATGTCGAGCTGAAGATAGCCATAGATGTTTAACTTCCCGAGATGCTTCTATTACATACGATACAGAAGATAAGGAACTAACGAAGATTCAGCGAAAATAACTGTGATGATATTCTGTGGATAAATGTCAATTTCTGGTTAACACCTATTCCGGTTAAGGATAAAAATATTGAAATCGTAGAAAAGGAGCTGTGGCTATTATGTCCTTTTAAACCTTTTTTATAAAGAGTCGCTTTCCACCAGCTTTATCATGTTCCATAGATGATAACTGCTAACAACAGTTTTAGCATTTACCAAATTAAGAGTTAGTAAGGAATGCACGAAATTCTGTTTAATAGTGTACATTTATGTATTGTGTGGGTTGAAAATTATACAGCCTTACAAATAAACGTGGTATAAAGATAAACTTTGGAATAAAATAAGAATAAGCCAAATTTATACTAATAAACCAAGAATACGCTATACCTTACATAACGTTGACGTTTTTGTTCATACAACCGTTATTCCGAAGTTATAACGACGTACACCCTTGTTTAAGTCCAGTATAACATTTAAAATACCACGATTTGTGTTTGTGTTCGCTTATTTAAATTAAATTATTATGGAATTAAAGGCAATGGAGGAAGTAGAAAGAGTAAATGACTTAATAAATATCATTCAGACTCCAAAAAAAGTAAATTTAAAAGATGGGAGAACCCTTTTGATTTATATGTCGATGAACAGTTTTGATTAAAATATCGGGTTTTCTAAAAGTGGTATAATGTTTCTAGACTAATTATTTCGTATGTCTCTTACTATGGACAAGCGTGGAGGTGGATTATCTTCTATCTATATATAGAGTATAGAATTTTTTTATAACCGCCACACATTGACAGATACATTACTACACTACTACATAGACTACAATTATTTTTCTTGGTATGGTTTCACTTTGATTGCGCTGTTGCCAACTCGTGCATTTTGACGTAACGGAAGAATAGATAAACCAAAGTTATTACGGATTTATTTGTCGTAAACTATTCCTGGATTATTCTTAATTTATTCCTGGTTTAACTAAACTTAGTATAAGGGGAATAAATATGTTATAACTAATTTTTATTTGTAAGACTGATAGAGTATTTTTTTCGCCATCAAATCACATTGTTGGGACATACTCAAGTATATATGTAAAACTGTTAAAGTAAATTAAAAAAAAACAATTATGGTATAAGTATCATATCTACCCTTTTGGAAGTTTTTGCAGCAAATCGAGTTAACAAAGTCTATCGATTTGGCTTCGATTTAGGCTTGGTTGGAAACGAACGTTTTGGACTTAATCAGAGTTTAAAACTGGCCGTCGTCTGGTCCCGATCTTAATCCGCTGGATTATGATTTTTAGTTAGTTTTAGAGAATACGGCTTGCTCTAAACGCCATGATAATGTGAGGTCCCTAAAATAATCCGTACGATTGGAAGTGAATAATTTTCCTATGGAAAGAATGCGTGCTTCTATTGATAATTGGATTCAACGTTTAAAGGACTGTATTGCAGCCAGTGGTGACCTGTTGGAATAAGCTTGTTATTTTTTAAATTGTTTTATATTTATGTATTAAACTAACACACTGTAAAAGTAATAAATGTTATTTGAGATTTTTTTTTCTTTGTTTCAGTATATATATATTTTTTCAGAAATATTACTAACAATCTTTTTAACCATTCCAACTAAGCTTAAGCTTGTTGGAATGGTTAACAAGGTTAACATGGTTCACGGCAATAGTCCAATGGTGGATTCGAACCCACGACCTTACGATTCGAAGGCCGTACCCTAAACCATTAGGCTATTGACGCTTCGACTAGGTATAGATTATTCAAACGGAACGTAGCATGGCTAGGTTACAAGAGCTCAATGTCAATATTTACAAGTTTTTCCTCGCACAATGAGACCCCGAAACAAGGAGTGTAGTGCACTAGGTGGAGTGGGGGGGTGGGTAGTACTCCAGCTAGAGCACAATTAGCGCGCGACTCAACGCGGCTTGAGTTTTAACAACACGGCGCGGAACACTCGGCATCATTCACACGAGATAGGCCTCCGCCCCCGCCTTGTAGCGTTGCACATGTAGGGTACATTGCGTACACGAGCCTTAAATTGATGAAATAAAAATAAAACTACCCATTCGTACCACAGCAACTAATCTAATTTCATAATAGTTCCATATACGGTCTGATAATCGTAAAGTAGTGGTTTCGAATTGACTATAAGTATATATTATATAAGAGAAGCGTCAATAGCCTAATGGTTTAGGGTACGGCCTGCGAATCGTAAGGTCGTGGGTTCGAATCCACCATTCCACTAGTGCCGTGAACCATGTCCTAGCACAAGCTTAAGCTTAGTTGGAATGGTTAACAAGATTGTTAGTAATATTTCAGAAAAAAAATAAGAAATATTACTAGCTTTCTTTTTATAAAAAAAAAAGAAAAAAAAATCAACTATTGACGTGAATCATCTCCTAACACAAGCCTAAGGTTAAGAATGGTTAAGAAGAATATTAATAATATTGGAGAAAAAAAAAAAAATATTATTATAACGAAATAAAATTATTAATTTGTTGTAGTAAGGTTACTGTTATGACATAGAGGGAAACCGGCTAATATTGGAACGTCAAGTGAAAAGAATTATATTAAAACATATATTGTCAAATTGTCAGACATTGTATTATTTACATTATACGTACATTCATACATTCATACGAAGTATATAAATAAGTTACCACATCCTTTTAACCCTTGCGGGGTAGTCAGAGACAGCTTTAGCGCTTTTCATGTCATACGTAGTACATTTTTTGTGCTAAAAAATCAAAAAACCTTTTTCTTTTTTTGTTAAAAGCGACTGGGTTTCGAACCAGCGTCCATGAATCGCTAGCCACTAGGCTATCGCTGATATTAGTTTTAACAAGTATATATAACTAAAAACCAATAACCGACTTCAAATCAAATCTACGAAAAAAACTAACGTAAACCGTTTGAAGGCAAATGAAATGCTAAAAACGTACGACTATACATTCACAGTTACGTATCCGACAAAAGATTCATTAATCTATAAAGATGTTGTCTCCCTTGTTAAAAAAACAGAAAGATATTCTAATTTGGATTTATTTAAAAAGCTTTTCAAGTTAAAATCTTAAATAACTATTTTAAAATAAAGAACAAAAAGACTTAACTATTTCGCAATTTAATCAAATTTCCAAGAGCACAGAGAAAAAACTACGTAAATTAATTTAAAATAAAAAAATAGATATAATCTTGACGCTTGTAAAGTTTGCGCTCTGTTTTTAAATAACGTGACTCCGTTTCTACTCGTAATTAAACAGCTTAGAGCAATTCTAAGACTTCATTCTCCTGAGTTATATCGGCGCCGTGATTTCTTTTATAACATTAAGCCTTGAAAAGATTCAGAAGTACTATTTTTGTGAAACATCACTACGTTGCAAATGTATTTAGAAATAATTTATATTTCCACAGTTATGATTAGCGCGTTGTTGTTGTTTCAATTGATCTACGTGATTTCAATTACTAATCCGAATCGAAAGGCTATATCAGTTTACTTTCCCAAAGTGGCATTTAAAGTTCACCCAAGTACGACGTGGGAGCCTTCAAGAGTAGAGTGAATAGGCACTTGGTAAGCTAGCGCGTACTTTCGACTATATCACCACTTAACACCAGGTGGGATCGTGGTCAAGCGCTAGTTTATATGCATAAAAAAAAGTTAGTTTAGTTTTTGAATGTCCCTTAGATTATCTGTGGATTAGCAACCGACCGTGTTCGGCCTTCTTGGGCGCCCTCGGGTCGGGATGATTACGCGTTACATAGTAACCGTCCAAACCGAGCTTACCCTTGTGTCGAGTTACTAGCGGTAGAGGTTCAGGCTAAGCAACCTAAAAGCTATGGCACCTCTTAATCCGGTGAAGCAGTCAAGGCCAGCTTCTCTGGCCAGTCTGTGTAGTTCGACAAAAAAAACCATTTACTCCTTATGTCTAATCTGGTCTAATTACCTGGCATGTTCAATGTCTTTTAACAAGTCGTGAAGGTTATTGCAAATGTTGTAAGAGATTTAATTCAACTTAGGTGCGGTTAAGGGAATTTTTGTGATAAAACCTGCAAGCAAAAAAAAACTAATGTTAGATTTGTACGTAGTTTATGGCGATAAACGTATCATCTGGCAAAAAGCAGACCAGGATTGCATTCTCTGTCTACTCCGCTAAGTTTGGGAAGACTTTGCTGTCACTGTTTATTCTCTTTTAGTCATGGAATAATTAAAAATGAATCGAATTGTTAGTTAAATTTAATGTAACAACGCGATGTAAACCTTTAAATACGCGTATTAAATTCAACAAGAGAATTTGTAATATTACCGTTCAAAGCAACAATTTCAATTTGAAACACGAAGTGATTCACTGGCGACAGAGCAACGCTCAAAGGATTCCGCTAACAAAAGCCAAGAGGTTTAAATAGATGTCCAATTAAAATACAAAAAATAATATAGCATTTTCCACGTCTTCCCGTGGGGAAGTCATTAACGCACTAGTGAAATGTCGCTAACTAGTTGCCGGAGAGAGGGGTGCAGATGGAATGGGGCGAGCGCGCCACAGGCGAGGTGTTTATGACCATTCTTGACTTCGACCTGAGGCTCTAAAACTCCCTTATAAGCCCGCTAGTTACTCCCGCCACTCCTGTTCCCACCCGGCAAACTACGAAGCTCATTTCCGCTTTTAACCGACATTCGTAAAAGTCTTGAGTACTAAACAAAAGCTGTAACCTAGCATCAAGCTGGGGTTTCCAGTGCTACAGGAAAATCAGCTATTACTTATTGTTTATTACTCAGATTGTTTTTTTTTTAATTTTTCAAACTCATTTTATGCACATGTAATAAGACACCGGGAAAAAGTGTTGCACGATGTTTTGCAAGAATCGGGAAAGCCGTCGTAGGATACGTAATGTTACTTTAACGAAAATGATTCTAGTTGACTATTTCGCGTATCCGTCGTATTTTTATTGATATGATAAAACTGTCAAAAACATGGCCTAACAAAGTCAATAGCCTAATGGTTTAGAGTACCTGCGAATCGTAAGGAATCCACCATTGGACTATCGCCGTGAACCATGTCCTAGCACAAGCTTAAGCTTAGTTGGAATGGTTAACAAGATTGTTAGTAATATTTCTGAAAAAAAAAGAAATATTGCTAGCTTTCTTTTTAAAAAAACAAAACAAAAAAAAAGATAGTTTGGGGTCTTTTGCTAGCTTGATTTTAGGCCCTTTTATTTTTTCTCGTTTAGGAATCCTTCGAAAATTAAAGTGCTGATTTACCATGTGGGTATGACGTTGAAGGATGGCATTGTGAAAAAAACGTTCGTGTCTTAGAAAATTTTCTATAACATGTGACGTCCACCAATCGCCACTTGGACCCTTATTATGGTAATGAGGAAAGACCTGTGGCCAACAGTGGGACATATATAGACTGTTACTTTTTCTTTAGGGTCCCAAAACATCTCTTTTCAACGGGTACTCTTTTTTTTATAATTTATAAGCAAGTGCTTGACTTCGATCCCACCTGATGTTAAGTGGAAATGCAGTCCTAGATGGTAAGGCGCACTAGCTTAGTAAATGTCTATTCACTCTACTCTTGAAAATACCCACATTGTACTCGGACGCGGGCAAACTATTCCAGTCCTTTGCTGTACGAAGAATGAAAGTCGAAGCAAATCGCTTCGTTCGGGTTTGAGGGATGTTCACAACAAAAGGATGAAATCCCGCAGTGCGTCTAGAAGTCCGATGGTGGAAAGGGTATGCCATTTCTCTTTCTTCATTCAATATATAAGTAAATAGATAGACGTATATACCAAAAATATTCGAAAACAAATAATATATATTTAAATTCACCATTAATCAGTCAATTCATGCGAGAATACGTTTTAATTTTGAATGAATACATGAGAAAAGATTTGTTTTGCAAATTGTTATATTGCCACATGTCAAAACATTTTCTCATCCGCGTATTTTAAGTCTGAGCATTTCAGTATATTTTTTTGTGTACAAGCAACATCAGCCACAATGAATTCACAAGCATACGGGAGAGAGGAAAAAAGGCGCTTTTGTGTGTAAAAGTATATCTTTTTGTGTTATGTTCAGGATCGAGATTAAGTTGTACAGACAATTCGGAACATGGAAAGGCTAGCTCACAAACAGCAAAAACCTCTTTTGTCAAGTATTACTTTTTTTTTGTTAATATTGGAATTTTTTGTAGGAGAAAAGTATTACACTTTTGTTACACGAATTGCTCTTTGACGTTATACTTAGTGACATCTATATATATATATATATATATAAAAGAGAAATTGTGTGGGTATGTTCCATATAGGCTCCGAAACGGCTGGACCGATTTCAATTAGTCTTTCAGAGAATCTTCAGAATGACCTGGCGAGTAATCCTGTTTGATGAGGATCGAAGCAGTCCTCTTTTTGAACTGTCAAATACAGCTTTTATTTACTATGATGATATTCTTTTGTTTTATAACCCAAATTTGTATTCACACATGTGTTGTGTATATTTATGTCATTATGAACCATATTGAAGTACAATAGAGTATAATAAAGTATACTCAAGTATATTAAAGATAATAATTAAGGATTTTGAAGTAAGAAGAATGATATTGTATTTACTGATATGAAAGAAGATAATGAATACGGTGAGAAATTAATAATTTAATATACTGTGCGAATTACCCTCAGATATAAGGAATTGTATAACTAACAAAAACATTAATAGTATATTAAAAAGTTATTTAGGAACGCAAGACGGACGCTTTGGCGCTAGTGACAAACCATTGCGGTTTATATAGCGTTAAGTTATATGTATATTCTTTTACTGTAAAATTTTATTTGAAATAAATTAAAAAAAAAGTTAAATTAAATATTTAATAATGTAAATAAAATAAAGCCAAGCCAAGCCGAAACGGGCTGGGTACGCTTGTAACGTATAAAGATATAAGACATTATTGCACACCTAACTTATTTAATCTTTAACAAATCAAGGTGAGATAGATATTATTATAAGCAGAGCAGGTGTAAAATGGCAACCAACAGATCGTGGTACGGCCCTCTTCGGGCGCCCTCTGATTACGCGTAACATACTCGTAGTAACCGTCCAAGCCGAGGTTACCCATCACCAAGGGTCTCTTGCGCCGAGTTACTAGCAGTAGAGGTTCAGGCTAAGTGACCAAAGAGCGATGCTATTGCGTTTAGACACTAGCGTGTCTCCACCCTTTCATAGTCAATATTCCGCTCGTCCGAACGAAGTGATTTGAGTCATCGTTCATCGTGCGTACAGCAAAGGAGTGGAACAAGATGCCGGCTTCAGTCTCTCCGTCCAAGTACGACGTGGAAGCCTTCAAGAGTAGAGTGAATAGCCACTTACTAATCTAGCGCATACTATCTTTCGAATATATCACCACTTACCATCAGGTGGGATCGTGGTCAAGCACTAGTTTATACCTAAAAAAATGCTATCTCTCAATCCGGTGAAACAGTAAAGGTCGGTTTCTCTGTGGTTCTCTGTTCTTGTGGTTCTCAAACTGTGTAGTTCGTCACAAAAATAACTGAATATCAGCAAAAAACTATGTAACTTATGAGAAGTTTAGTATCTTTGCCGCAAACAGCTAAAGAATCGAAATAACTAAGTAAGCATAAGTGCGTGATATTGGAGAAAAAGAGGAAAATCTTTAAATAGAATGTCACGTTTCCACTCTTTTCCTTACAAATAGAATTCAGATATCCAATAACGTCTGAAAGGGTTACTCCATACCTTTGAGCATTCTGATCTCGTAGTTAGACTTGTTCACAATTTGCATATTTATTGTTTTTCTCTACGCCATTTGCATAATTGAAGAAAAATCAAGGGTCGGATCGGAAGGCCGCTGAGTAAATTTATATTTAAAAAGATTTTTTTAAAATTTTAGCTATATATAATTAAACTGTGCTTTTATATTTCGGATAAATTGTAATTCTTTCCATGTCCGCCAGACAAGCTGGCCAGCTTCTGCAGTGACTGCTTTACTGGATTGAGAGGTGGCTCAAGCTCTTTGGTTGTCCATCCGTGGGTGCCCGAGAGAGCCGGACGAAAATAAAGATACGAAAGATAAAGATAGAAACAGCGGCCTACGATAAAGTCGTCTAGCAGTTCTACAACCGGGGAATCGAGTAGTCTTACTTCCTCGTTGTCTCAACTATTTAACTATTAACGTGGACCGCCAACGGTGTAACATATTCATGAGTCGGCGCACCCGAGTCGGTTTTACGAGCACCGTTCGCTCGGAATCGGAAAGGTAACCTATTCAGACCCCTGTCTACTTGAAATATCACGCTAGCGTATGCTACATAATTTGAGATATTCCCGTAATGTGAAGCAAAGGGTTCCGAAAGCGAGACGGTAGTGAATAAGACTTCTGATAGCATGATTATACCAGTATTACAGCTCACCATTATGATATATTTTAAGGTGTAATAAAAATCATTTATTCGCGATAAATAGAACAAGTCAAACATCACACGTATTTCTTTAATATTAGCAGCATTAGGCTCCACATATGTCTTAACAGACGTAGAAAATCATGGCCGCCTCTAAAACCATTGCACAATTTTTCTTTCCAAGGCGTGTCCGACTCTCACAACCTAAAAACCCTCCTCCTCCACCACATCAATGTTCCCACCTTGCGGCCTATAATTAATGATTTTTTTGTCCTACGTATTCCTTGGTTTATTTTGTGTCTTGTCTCTCTCTCTGTTCTTTGTTTTTGTCTTTTTACTTCTGTTCAATAATTCTATGCATAAACGTATTGATTATTGTATAGTTCTCCTTGCTTCTTATCATTAGGTCTACTATGCTGTCTTCCGCCACGTTAGTCCCTAGTTCAGCCTTCGTACTTTCACGATCTTACAAAAAGACCCCATGCGAATAACGTGTATTCCGCATCATCTATCGCGTCTTCGCAGTACAAACACATTGCGATCTGACACTTGACAATCCTTGTTGTGTATGTCATAAAGACTCTGTGGCCAGTCAAGTATTGTGACATCCGGTAGTTCACCTCTCCGTCCTTTCTGTTTGTCCATGTCTTTATGTTTATAATTCATTTGTACCATTAATGTGTTACCATTGCACTGACTAGAACTATTCAAATGAAATTAAAAAAGAATAATTTGTAGTTAACATCAGTGAGTTCGTGTTAAGAACGGAAACAATTCAATTCTCGCATTTCCATCTAACCTGCCTTCCCGCCTTTTACAGGGTGTACCTAGTTACGTGATTTTCGTTTCGATCTTTTAATATTTAAATTTGGAACGAGCTGTCGACCAATTAGGCGGTCCGGAATTCAAAGTGGCAGGCCGTGTTGACAGTTGCCAGGTGGCGTTCGCGCGTCGCGTACATCTCCGAATCAGAAATATTTATCAGCTTCCTTCGACATTTAATGAGCGCCTTTGAAGTGTCAGAAAATACTCGCAGGCTTATTTCAGTGTGAAATACGGTGACGTTAGTGTTAGGATTAATTTTCCAATAACCAATAACGATTATAGCGCAAAATATGTGCCTGCCAGTCGACTTCAAATATTAACTGAAATAATTTCATAAAAGCTTACACAACTGAATATAGTAGACTATGTATATACATACACAGACTTTAGGTTGTAGAAAAAAATATTGAGCATCCAGATTTCCTAATGATTATCCTCTTCGCTGCCAAATAACTACCAAACTAACAGACTTAAATCGGCACTTAAAAAGCAATAAAAAGTTTAATTGGTAGACGGTGATCTAACTCGGGTTGCTATCGCACTAAGCAACTTGAATTTCTCTTAAGCTTATCGGTAGTAGCGTGAGGAAAAACATCGTTCAACCGGCGAGTCAAGTACGTAAACTATGGTTCGAGTAGGTTACTTTCCCAACTTTCAAGAATAAGACTACGGTATCCCCTGCCTGTCGTAGAAAGCGACTAAAAGGGGCCTCGGGTTCACTGGGCGACAACGGTGGGGGCCTTTGTCGTCCGCTAAGGTGGACCCGGGAAGAAGGCGACATCGGCTGGCCCTGTCGCCTTGCACTACGCGGGCACAGGGGGGGAGGCAGTAACCTCCCCCCCGGGGACGTGCTCTCCTTGAGCACAGTGTAGAGGGGGCTCTGGTGTGTTCCACTTAAGATAACGAAGCCCACCGGAGGAAAGGGCCACCGGGGAAGTTTTAGTGGGTAAAAACCCCACATAACCGCCGCCTTCCAACAAAAATTCCCAGTCTAGTTTATTCCGAATCTTACTATATATCCGAATCTTAATATAGAATCTACTGTTATATATAGGTGTACGACGTAGGTTTTAAGTGATAGTAACTAATCAATGGCTAAAAGATCACCGCCAACCGCAACACCAAAGGTGCCTTGTCAAATAATCAATATAATAAGTAGTTATAAAGATTACAAAGACTATCTATCCGTTGGTATCAAGTCACTTTTCGTCTTCACAAAACAAGTCTTCTAGTATTGCGTTCTTGCTCTAGTGAACGGTTCTAGTATTGACAAAAGCATTGCTGGAGGTCACATCATTCTTGTTTAGTACTTTACTCAACTTAGTAAATCTAATGGATCGCGTAATGGACCCTTGCAGCTACCCTCTCCGTCACCGTCGAAGCAGAATGGTGCCAGTGTAACCCCCACCCAACAGACGTTTCGTCTCGGGAAGTCTAGCCCAAGTTACTCATAATAAAGGTTTCAGCTTCTGGTATTTCTAGCAATACTATTTATTTTATTTAGGTGTCTCCGAGATGTTTCCGAACACATAGGACTTAACTAAAGGTTCTCTTTTAAGAAACAAGCTTACTCCATCCTTAAAGACATCCAACGCACCAGCAGCAATAGTGTTCTTGAAGTTGATAGGCGACGTATAATCACCTAAGACTAATCACCTAAATAATGCATATTGAAGAGGTACGATGTTGTCATTGTATACGTATTGGATAAGATAGCATATGTTTCAGAAAGGATTAAACAACCCAAACTGAGTGTGTATCAAGCAACAAGCGCTGAGCACACAGCGCTGCAGGAGGCATCTGTCTGCGGCCGGATTTATCTCGGGACAAATTGCAATGCTCTCGTAGCGCCCGCGCTCTGAGAAACCACGCAACCTTTGTGCAAATGAGACAAGTAACAACCTCGAAAATGGTTTTCCCAAATTAATATGTTTCCGCCGTATTCAAATTTACATTTAGATGGTAAATTGAGCTTAGTGTATTCGCTCTTTAAAATAATAACATTATTAATGTAACACGAAGCAGAAAACGGTGTGCTTTAGCTACCACGATTGGACTTCGTCATTGTTAGTCCGGGGTAAGTATCCTTGTTCAATCAATAAATCTATCACTCGTGCATCACTACTGTGTTGTCGATACTGTTTGACTGACAACGATCTCGCTTTTAAATTGTTATAAGATAATAATGCTATAGGAGATATACAACGAGAGATACTATGTACAGGGCCTAACCTAACGTAATATGTAATGTGTAAAAAGATAGAAATCACGACGCAGTGATAAATGACATAGTCGCTTAACGTCAGACGAATCTGTGGTCAATCACGAGTCAACGAAGTACAACAATATTAGTAAATAAATCGGAAAACGTTGTCGGGCATCCTTTTGTGCAAAATCATTATTTTGTGGCTGCCGACCCGGATGCTGACCGCAACGCGAGCCAACCATCGCTAATCCGATTAAATCGAACTATAATGAACTTAATGATGTCTATGGGCATTGTTTGTTATTGGGCTAAATACACCTAAAATTATATAAAAATCAAGCAACATGGAAATTAGATACAATTACAATTTAGTAAGATTTTGAATACTATAATAACACATCCCATCGGGGGAACTCTTGTGTCACGTTACTAGCGATAGAGGTTCAGGCTAAGCGACCTAAGAGCTACGCCACCTCTCAATCCGGTGAAGCAGTCAAGGCCAGCTTCTCTGGCTAATCTGTGTAGTTCGTCATTAAAAAAAATCGTATAATTTTTTTGTATAATATAGTATAGTACAAGCTGTGCCGCTGCTATTAATGCCGACATAGATGGCATAGATATAGCCCTTCTCTGTAAAGAGTATGAGGAAAAAGTCCGCCAAGCAGCACTTGAAGGAATTGGCCGACTTTGCATGTCTTTTTTTAATTTTTTTTTTTTTAAAGAAAGCTAGCAATATTTCTTTTTTTTTCAGTAATATTACTAACAATCTTGTTAACCATTCCAACTAAGCTTAAGCTTGTGCTAGGACATGGTTCACGGCAATAGTCGAATGGTGGATTCGAACCCACGACCTTACGATTCGCAGGCCGTACCCTAAACCATTAGGCTATTGACGCTTCACGTTTATATGTTTTATTACAATGTTATTCTTCACCGCCGGACTCGTGATAAACCAGCACTTATTAGAAAGTTGAGATGATCAGCAAGAGATTAAATTATTTAAATATAAGAATCTTTCTGAAGTTCGAATATTCTATAATAAGTAGAGATTTCCAATTGTTTCACTATCGTAAGCCAATACAGTTTATTTGAATGCTAAATTATCGTTTTATTTATGTTGGAGATATTCAAGTGGCGCGTTGTAACCGACGAGACAAGACGGCGCCCGTCCCGCCATCTGACAGGTGTCTTACGCGTGCCCGGATTTGTCTTGAGATAAATTGCGAACCCGCTTCTGTATACGGCGACACTCCCTATTTATAATTTAATCGGTCGTCGAGATGAAATATACGCCAACGTATAAATTTTGCTAAAAGTGATACTAGAAAAGGAGAGATAACCGTTCTAAACGTTTTATTCACAATCTGGTTGGGGTTCGAATCCTAACCGGCTTGCGAAAACAAGCATTGGTTTTTGGAATCCGGTGTGAAGTTTCCGGTATAAAAAAGTGAATGCTGTCTCTGTCTACCTCTACTAGCAGAACTTGAGAGATTTTTTATTGTATTCTTCTTTCACTTTTATCTTTCTTCATCTTATTATTTTTATGTTCGAATTGAAAGTAAACCTAAAATCGGTTCATAAATGGCGCCACTAAGATTGCACAAACAAAAAAGTTATGATGAAAACCTCTTTTTTAAGTCGGTTAACAAATAAATTGGTAACTATTGACATTGTATTAGAGCCGAATGAATAAACGCTTTCAATGTCAACAGCGTAACAGGACGCGTCGGCGTCGGCATCGCGTCCCGATCGAACTTCGCCTTTTTTAAATATTCAACAAGTGCCAAGACACTTTAGAGACTGTTCAAGTGCAGAGACAGGGCGATGCATATTTAAAGACAAAGAAAGGGAAATAAAAGAGAATTGGTAACGATACACCGTTGCAAATTGGTGAACAATGTTTATTTCACGGCGAACTTTTAAATACAAAATGTTTAAATCTATTCGCAAAATTGTACCAAATACAGTACCGAAACAATTCTATATAAATGTCAGTTATTCGAGCTTTGTTATAAATAATAATGTCCTTGGCCGCTAACGACATTTTTTGTACTTAAAAAAACGTAAAACTGCTGCCTGATTGCATGACGCTTAGCCACTAGGATAATATATTGACACATAAATTTAAATTTGAAAAAAAATAACCTATTATCCAAGTACTGCCCATTTTGTTCTATTGTTGGGCACAGCTTCAAGCAAGCGTCAATAGCCTAATGGTTTAGGGTACGGCCTGGGAATCGTAAGGTCGTGGGTTCGAATTCACCATTCGACTATTGCCGTGAACCATGTCCTAGCGCAAGCTTAAGATTAGTTGGAATGGTTAACAAGATTGTTAGTAATATTTTTGAAAAAAAAAGAAATATTGCTAGCGTTCTTTTTTTAAAAAAAAACAGCTCTGGCAGACTATATACTTTTACTATCTATATTTGGACAAAGTCTGTCTCGCTGTTCTAGTGCCGATTAGCAGACTTCACATTTCCTAGAAAATGTAAATCATACTACATATACGGCATCCACACTATGTTTTTCTTCATCGCCAAAAACATGGAAAGTCAACATTTAAATTTGCGATTAAACAATTTAATTTCTGCTTTAACCGGGGTACCTTAACCTGGTACCTTAGGATATAGGATTGTTAGCGTACTAGATAACGTGAGGTGAGATCTGAATTATCGATTCTACATTAACTATCTATATTTGGACAAAGTCTGTCTCGCTGTTCTAGTGCCGATTAGCAGACTTCACATTTCCTAGAAAATGTAAATCATACTACATATACGGCATCCACACTATGTTTTTCTTCATCGCCAAAACATGGAAAGTCAACATTTAAATTTGCGATTAAACAATTTAATTTCTGCTTTAACCGGGGTACCTTAACCTGGTACCTTAGGATATAGGATTGTTAGCGTACTAGATAACGTGAGGTGAGATCTGTATTATCGATTCTACATTAACTATCTATATATTTATATATATTATTTATATATGTATATATATATATAAGGGAGTGTGTGGGTTTGTTACATATAGTCTCCGAAACGGCTAGACCGATTTCGATAGTCGGAGCACTCCTCTCTTTAAACTGTCAAACAAGCCATACGTCGTACTTTTATTTCTGACATTGACTTGAGCTCGATATGTTTTTGTATAAATGATAAGAATGATATTGTATTTACCGATATGTACATGGGTGTAGGTAATGATCTTCAACCGCTCGAGAAGAGAATCAATACGGTGAGAAATGAATAATTTAATATATTGTGAGAGTTGAATTCAATATTTAATAATGTAAGTCTATTGTTTATTATTTACTAGTGACTTAAAACAAAGTCACACTATTGAACTGTGAAACCGATAACTATTTATTAAAAATAACTCGGAGAGAAACACGAATTGAAACTTACACCGATAAATGTGTAATTGAATTCTGTCTGTTCAAATATTACTGGCAGCGGTGACTTCAGTTATTTGCGATATTATCCGTTGACACGACGGCAACGTGCAAAATTAACGAATTGCAGACATTCTGTTTCAATGTATAAATGAATATTATTTATTAATACATAACCAGGTCAGTTGAACTTCGATATGTATGGTGAACTTAAAAATAAACTCAAATTTATTTCATATAATACTTATCAAGTATAAAATACATTTGAGTTTATTTTAATAATAATTTTGCATTGTCCATATGTCTAAATTAGAAAATTACGCGCTTTACGGAACGTATTGATATAAGTACAGGGGTAGGATTAACGCTGACAAAGATATTTACGACTAAAAACAAAAACAACTTCAAATCAAGTAGGAATATTGTGAAATAGAATTAATCAGAACCAAACCAAATTCTCATAAAACTACCTTTGAAGTACAACGTAAAGTGATTTCTAATAGAAAATGAATCATCGAAATCGTTTGTCGTGATATTTAGTTATTCGTTCATTTGTCACGCACATATTTAGTGCAAATTTAAAACTTATATGGTTTACTCATGAATGCCATTGTATGGGGGAATCATGGCTACGTCAGAAGGCAACCAAATGTTTTTTTTCTGACAAGCACTTGGACACAGCACTTCGACAGCTTTTCGAAAGTTTGATCATCGAGAATACCGTACCTGTAGAAAGGAATAGAATAATTCTCGGAAATGGCCAGAACGATTTTCAAGATTTTTAGTACGCAAGGGATTTCGGGGTCAATAAATTGATCCAGCAAGGTTTCATTTTAAGAAAATGCCAATTTAAAAGTTCAGTTCAGAAGATGGTGTCGCTATCCAACAGAAGGTTATTGAGTGTTTCTTTAATATATATTCACTTATATTAAATTATATATGTAATTGGTATTAATATCTCCTCTTTGGTTAAGAAATCCAACTTCAAATTTATAAATCTATTTACTCATGTATTTGTTTTTCGAAAACCGTAGAAGAAGGATATTATAGTAAGAAAGTAGATATTATTATTAGTGTTCTTTAATTTAAATTATTTGAGCATACACATACCAAATCTTTCCAGGCCTAGAATGCATATATTCAATCCATGGCAAGCCATGTGGGTCCCGGTGCCAGCAGCTCTGGCACTACTCAGGAAGCATCAGGTTTCAATATATATATCCATAAATATAATTATATATAGATATTTATATATATAGATATTCAATAAATATAAAAAAATATCGAAATCGTTTAACCCAATTGAAAGTTATTAAGAAACAAACATAATAAAAGACATAAAGACGAATTGAGAATCTACACCTTTTTTGAAGTCGTTTGAAAATATGTATACATTTTTCATGCAAGCACTATGCAAATTTACAGTCTGATATCTGAAGTCAGATGTACTATCAGACTGCGAAATTGCATAGTGCGCTAGCATCGACCCTAGGATTTAATGTCGGGCAAGACCTCACCCCGCCAGCGACAGTAGCGGCTGCACTGGCGGGGAAATCCAAATGGAAGGCGCTTCTGTGAGTCAGTGGTGACGCAGAAGGAGACCGCCGAACGGGATCGGGAGAGGGCCGATCCCGTTCGGAGATGGCGCAGGCGGGCCGTGGGCAGACCGGCCCGCAACCCTGTAGTTCTGGGCTCTCAAGAATAAGACTACGGTATCCCCTGCATGTCGTAGAAGGCGACTAAAAGGGGCCTCGGGTTCATTGGGCGACAAGGGTGGGGGCCTTTGTCGTCCGCCAAGGTGGACCCAGGAAGAAGGCGACATCGGCTGGCCCGTGTCGCCTTGCACTGCGAGGGCACAGGGGGGAGGGAGTAACCTCCCCCGGGAAGTGCTCTCTATGAGCACAGTGCAGAGGGGCTCCGGTGCGTTCCACTGGAGATCCCGGAGCCCCTCACCATGCACCGAGGAAGGGCCACCGGGGAGGTTTTAGTGGGTAAAAACCCCACGTAACCACCGCCTTCCCCCCAGAAGGCGGGGTATCTTTCTGAAGATTTCCTCCTCGTTAACAAAAAAAAAAGGATTTAATGTTAGTTAGGAACATTGTTAATTGCAATTTTAAGTGCTGATCATGTGCTCCTCGGTGAAGGACAACTGGACGCATAAGCACAGCGACATGGCAGAAAAATTGCCCACGAAATGTGAAGTCTGCTAATCCGCACTAATGTCGGGACTCTAGCCTGCGACTGGATGTGTGATGGTGAAAGAGGCTTGGGTAGTTATCATATAATTCTCTGAAATTCATTTGTAATAAGTACTCGTAACCGTTGAATATGTAATAATATGTGAATAAAGTAAAGGAGTTGTGTCTGGATAATGCAAAGGTTTGCGATACCTGCTTACAATATTGGTATGTTTATATTCGAAACAGGAATTAGTTTCCTAAATATATAGATCCGTGTGTTGCCGCTACAAAATAATATAATGTAGTAATAACAGATATGCGTACGATGTGAACGTTTATTGCGTACTCGAGGAGGCGAAAGCAATAAATACTTCTATGAATATTGAAGCATATCCTTATTGTTGCCATTCTGCGCACGTGTAATAAAATATTACATCGACAATATTTTAACTTTTATATAAGAAAGCCTGTATAACTATGTTATAATTTTATCATTGAAAATACCATTTTATTACTGTTATGGCAACTTAGTAAGGTGAGATCTATCCCTCTCTAGTGTCGATCGCTCATGTCGGAGGATCGTGGTCACTAATAGAGTTGCATCTAGAGCGGATGATATGCCTCCACGGGCTTCTGTCCAGCGGATCTCTTACGACGGAGTAAAATGTGGAGGACGACGAGTCTTTTATCAGACCCGAACACCTTGTTGGTGAACGGCCGCGAGATCTTTCACCTGCGTTGTTCCCAACTACGATCAGGTTTTCTAGACTTTCGTCTCCTCTGCGCATTGTGTGCCCGAAATACGCAAAGATTCGTTGTCGGCATATGGTAGACAAACGAGTGTACAGCCCTGTAGTTCTGGGCTCTCAAGAATAAGACTACGGTATCCCCTGCCTGTCGTACAAGGCGACTAAAAGGGGCCTCGGGTTCACTGGGCACCAAGGGTGGGGGCCTGCGTCGTCCACCAAAGTAGACCCGGGAAGAAGGCGACATCGGCTGGCCCGTGTCGCTTTGCGCTGCGAGGGCACAGGGGGGGGGGGGAGTAACCTCCCCGGGACGTGCTCTCCTTGAGCACAGTGCAGAGGGGCTCCGGTGCGTTCCACTGGAGATCCCGGAGCCCCTCACCATGCACCGAGGAAGGGTCACCGGGGAGGTTTTAGCGGGTAAAAACCCCACATAACCGCCGCCTTCCCCCCAGAAGGCGGGGTATCTTTGTGAAGATTTCCTCCCCGTCAACAAAAAAAAGGGTAAATAACAAAAAAACATACTTTTATTTTAAATTCTGAAATATAACGCTAATTTTAAATAGATTAACTTTCTCGCGGGGACACATTACACGGACTAAAATAGAGTTGTAGTAGTGGTAGAACTCCGTTTCAAATAAGAAAAACGTTAGAAGCTTAAATTGTATCCGAGCATTAAATTAAGTGAAGCTAATAGGGTAATGTACGAGCTCACCGCGCGAGACTCTCGGCCTGGTGGTACGTAAAAGATGCAATCTGCATACATTAGCCTAACGTCCCTTAGTTTTGACACCTGGTCTTAACGCGGCGTATTAAAATGCTTCTAGATGGATGGGACAAACATGACGCGAATAAATGCAGTTGTTTTGAAAGTTGCCAGTGTCAAGAGCGCGGGAAGAAATATTATTGTTGCCAGAGTAGGGTCGCACGGGCTTTTAAGTAAGCGCGTAATGGACATGCACGAAATAGTGTTGTGTAATAAATTATTTTGTATTCGCTTAAATGATCTAGACTTTATTATGTCTGTGTTGTATTTGTGATAGCATCAGTTCAGGGTTTATGTTCCATTATTATGATGATAATTGCAAAAAGAGTAATGGAATAAAATGTTATGTCGATTTGGAAGAGGAATGAATGATATAAATTATACATTTTCCTCTTTTAAGGCAATCATTGCTACACCGAAGGAGATTCAGAAATCCCTATTATGGATTAAAAACAATTATTTTGTTTAATTTAGAACACTCTTCTTCTTCTTCATTTCTGAAGGTCGTGCTTATCCTGAAGCGCTTTCACCGAGACGTCGACGAGCTGTTTCCACACTGCTCTGTCTAGACCAGCGAGTAGGTGATCGGCCCCGTGATCTTTTGCCCTCGATTTTCCCTACAACAACCATTTTCTCTAAACTATGTGACCTTCGGGCAATGTGACCAAAGTAGCTAAGGACTCGCCTGTAGCAGTTAGAAGACCTGCAGGAAAGGAAGCACACTCTTAGCCTAGTAGATAAACGTTCCTTGACTATCTTGTAGTCTTGTATTCAGTAGGCCAATGGGTTTTTAATAATTGTATTGTGAATTGAATATACCTAGTATATATCCAGTGGAAGATGGGTTTACCACTGTATGTAGGATCTAATAAGGTGAAATGGAGACAGCGATTGCTCTAAAACAGAATTTTTTTGATACAAGCCAGCTGGAATTCAAACCTCCTTTATATGTAGTAAAAATAAAAGTAAAATTATTAGTATAATTAAATAAGCAATAATAAAGAAAAGCTCTAAGGATTGAATATTTATGTTTCTACTTAATGGCGCTAATGGAAGCAATTATTTAAAAAATTATAACGTTATATTAAATTTAGATAATTTATAAAATTAATATTTTTTTCTATTTTTGTGAAATTAAAGTGAGTCAGCGGAGGAAACAGTAGCATAGCATAAAATTAAACATTAAATGGGTCAAAAGTTAAGCAAGGTAAAAGACATTTTATGCAACATTAAAGTTCTTCCATTCGAAAGAGTTGAAACATTAAAAACATAACTGAAACTAGGGTATATAGTAAGATTTAATGCTGAGCGAGGTCAAACGAGGGTTGTCACGTCAGGGAACATTTTAATAATTCACCCTCTCGTTTAGTATGAAAATTAGCTGGCGAGCGGCGGCCCTCGCTGCGATGTCACTTGTTTTATTGATGCAACCAACTATGTGCATATATACTTACATATATTCTAATCATATTAATAACTAAATGATTCTTTACCGTTTCGTTGGATACACATTTTTCCTAATCTGTATGATAAATTATGTCACATACCTTTTCTATTACGGACACTCAATAGATGAAATTGTTGATAACGCACAGAGAGATTTCAACTTACTAAATGGGTGGTTTGAAAATAATCTACTCACTATAAACATATCTAAAACAAATTATATGATAATGGCCCCAAAAAATAAATTAATCGGAAATTTTGCGCCTTTAAAGATAATGAATTGTTAAATAAAGTGGAACAGGAAAAATATCTAGGGCTCACTCTGGACAGCAAACTAAGTTGGCGTCTCCATATTAACAAAATTAAAGCGAAATTGACGTCCTTGATAGAGATGTTACGTAGTATTGTCGGATGTCTACCGCGTTGTTTGTTTATTTATTTATTTTTTTAATGACGAACTACAGAGATTGGCCAGAGAAGCTGGCCTTGACTGCTTCACCGGATTGAGAGGTGGCATAGCTCTTAGGTCGCTTAGCCTGAACCTCTATCGCTAGTAACTCGACACAAGGGTCCCCCGGTAGGGGGTAACCTCGGCTTGGACGGTTACTATGATACGCGTAAGCATTCCGATCCGAGCCGCGTTATGTTTGTTTCACTATCTATAACACTTTAATAAAACCTCAAATATACTATTTAATTGAAATATGGGGTGCATCAGCAAAAACAAACCATACAATATTACAAATTTCTCAAAACAAATTAATAAAATTACTGTTTAAATATGACTATTTAACATCCACAGAAAAAAAATTACAAGGAAACTAAATTACTGAACATAAATAATAGCTATAAATATTTTAATTGCATATTAATAAGAAAAATATTAAATAATGATATCCGTACACGAATAACTTTTACAAAAAAAAAAACAGAAAACATAAAATTGAAACTAAGGCGAAGCCATGAACTCCAGCTACACACATCACGCACTAACTACGGAAAAAAAAATTTATGAACAAAGGTTCTCAAATTTATAACAAATTACCAAAAAAATTAAAAGAATCTAAATCAATACAAGAATTTAAAAAATTACTAAAAAAATATCTAAATAGCTTCTGACGTTATGCCATATCCAAATTAAAATTTAACTATTCCTTAAACAGTTTAGAATCCTACCCGCGCTTTAAATGACTTTTAATTCTTCTTTTTTTACCTTTTTACTTTTGTTTCCTTTTACAATGTAATATAAGGTTATAATAAGATATACCTTTTATCCTCGTCGTTTAAATTAGTGTTATGTTGTCTGTAGATGTCCGAAATTTGTATAACTGTTTTTAGTATTTAACTTTCTCATGTAAGTGAATTGTATATTATTATCTCCTAAGATTCTTAATAAAGATTCTAAAATCCGAAATTATGATTACCATGGCTATCATTATGGTTATCATTGTTGCTCAACGTGTCACGGTGACAGTAGGTCAGTAAGACAGTAGTAGTTGGAATTGTAAAACATGAAAATATCATTTTTAGTTAGGAAATGTGTAACTATGGTACATTTCAAATGAATTTGAGGCATAGCTTCTATATGTATAGATTCCACTGAGCAATTTCACCGCAGAGAATGAAGAAAATGTTTTGACAAATCTGCCTTGTATCCTACGGTTAGGATTAACAATGATGACGATATAACCGGAATTGTCGCATCATATACGATATAAGATGGTATACAATATGATATTTGCTATCATCCTCCAAACCTGTTACATATTGTTAATCAAATACCAACACGTCCTGTTAAAGCTAGCCGGTTAAACATTTTAACATACCCTGTTTTAATTACAATAATTTATTAATCATTTGCCATAAAATAGCAAATTTTATAGTAAATTTATTCTTTATTACCAATATTTTGTTGTACAATCAATTTCGAACTTATCCTACGTGAATAACTCAGGACGTTATAATCAAAAATGGGCACGGCTTAGAATTCAAGTTTGAATTTGATTGAATCAACTCCGTTACATTACTAATTTACATCCCGCTCGTCTGCAAGTTGTAGTTTACTAGTCTACTAGTTGAATTTCAAACACAAATTTTCTCTATGAAGTAAGCTGACTAAGCCCTTTGAAACATTGGTAGAGTACATTTCTAGACTATTGCGTTTAGAGGGATTGCCCTCGGTCAGATAACTTACGTCGCCCGTTTCGTCGTTTCTACTTTGAAATTCAGAGTTAGGATCTGTTATGTATATTTATAGATACTACGTAGATTCTGCTACATTAACTGATGAAATAAAGAAATATAAAGTTGTGTCTCTAAATTACTATATACTAAAGTGTCAAGAGACTTATGTACGTTACTTTTGATTGGGTGAAATTTGATGATTCTCTTATTATTTGAAAGCTGGTGCTTCCAGTATGATCCCATTGGTTAGTTAGTCGGGTCCAATCCTGACAATGTAATCCATGAGAAAACCATTTATGTCTAGAATTTGCATTAAGTATGTGCGCGACAAATGGACGGATAACTCATTACCACGCCAACCGATTTTGATGATTTATTTTTATTGGAAATTGTACTTCATGAGTAGTTTTTTGATGAGTTAAGTAGATTGAGTTTAGTAAGATTCTGATGAATTCTATTTCGTAATATTCCTACGATAATTCGAAAATACAAAGAGAGCGGCCGCTCGTTATTACGTTTAACGTTTGATTCGATTTGAAGCCGGTTTGCTTTTACTCGTAAATATACTTGTACTTATACAGAACAGATATTATATATATATATTATATATTTATAATATCTGTTCTGTATATATAGTGAGAAAACATCAATATTTACACAAGTAACACTCGCAGAACCGCGCTCGGCGTTTGAACTACAGAACGCATTCAAATATTCATATGGTACAAAATTCAATTTCTAGCTTCCTCGAGGCAGTTTTAGTTCTAAACACAGACTGGCGGTGTGTTATTTTACAACATTCATTTATTATTTCCCTTTTTCAAGATTAGAATTATTATTAATAATTAGTTAAACGTTACTCAGATGAGATTTTAGAAGAAATCTTGTCTGAATTGTGATTGAAGAACGGATTAGCTAATTCTCTCCTCGAACAATAAGTTCTAAAGTAATTTATTAAAAGATCTGAGAATTCTGACTCCTCATAATAGGTTACCCACCTGCAATTAAAAGGTGTTTGTCGTTTTTGAATTTTTCCTTCAGTTAGACTTATTTGTACGAAATGGCCTTGTATCCTAAAACCAAATCTTTAGTATACCACACAAACGATCGTCGAGTTTATAGTCAAAGTAACAGCACAGAGAATTTTATAGTGCACAATTCAAAATATTCTGCGTATTTCACTGAAGACCCGGTGCATAAAACGTTATATTTCTTGGCACACAATCGGTCAGGGGAGGGTTAGGAAGAGGCCAGGCGCCGGGAACGATTGCTTCGCATAAATCAAACAGATTTAAATGCAAGCGGTCGTGCAGCGCTGTTACTTATGCAGCGTCCATTAAACCGTTTTTTTTATTGTCTATCGCATTTGATCGCGCTGATTGGTTGTTTTCCTTTTGCTTAAACAAAAGCCGGTCGTTCTGAGTTTCCTCTTAATTAAAACTCTGATGCTACGCCGTTAGTATCAAAGTTTATTCCTTCTCGTGTTTGGGTAAATTAATATTGTATATTTTCCTTTGTATCTTTACTGATATACATCGCATACTACAGGCGTGCAGGCCTTAGTGATTGAGGTGTCGACTCTATTCGAATAAGGATAACAAGGCAACTACAATTTCTTTTGTAGGTGTTTGTGTGTAGTGTAGATCACTTAACATCTGGAGAATGAGCAATTAGTAATTCTTGTATATTAAAATATTTAGTGTTTTTCATAAACGGTCTTGAAGTTTATCTAGATAAATTTGATTTCTGGAAAAACGCGATTATAACCATGAAATACTTTCATCACGCCATCTCGTAAATCTTTGAGGTGCACTATGCTTCGTTACTATTAGATGTTAACATATAAAATTTTACAATTTTGATTTTGTGACGTGGGTATCTAAACACTAGTAAATACTATAGTATTGGTAATTAGTAGTAAGATAGTGTGTAGTGATCAAGCATACAATTTTACGGATGAGTGTGCTAACATTTTTAATTACTTCGTCCTTAGGAGTTTTTATTGTTTTGGATTATTATGTTAATAAACGGGCAAGAGGCAAAAGAACGTCACATTTGCTGACGTAACAAATAAAACAAAAGAAACAAACAGACAAAAAAATCGTGCATATTTTTACGTCATAGATATAGCAAGTACTATTTTTTATAACGGAACACTCAACAAAACGTCGAGAATGGAAGATTAAGAGAATGACAGACTGAATTTCATTCGTACATCTCGTTCCACATCAAATCCCGGCGTGACGTTAAAAATTTTCCGGGCTCTTTAACGGGTTTCATTCATAACTCACGGCCGAGTGGAGCCTTCGAATATTTCAAGCTGTAAAGACCCCACCCCCATAAATTCCGCGTGTCGGGTTGCCAAATTAGGCGCGAGGTACGTCGACTTATTCCCCCCCATTACTCCCGGGTCTAGCCGCACGTAGGTACACCGATCTGCCATAAGTGGGACTTTTGACGAAACTTTCCACGTACTGTGTCGCAGGTGTTTTCAACTGTGAAAACTTCTTTGAAATTGAACGCGTAATTTTAGAGTCGCTCGAAACTAATTCGAGTGTTTGTGCGAAGCGTTTTATAAATTTACGCTTTCGCGTCACCCCTTTTCACTCTGATACTGATTTAAATCACTGACTTAAGTTGTAAGGCTCCGACCGGCTTTAAATTTTAATACTGGCATTTGTAGCTACGAAACATGTGGGAATACGGATATAATTAAATTTTCACGGTGTGCGATTGTCGTTTCACTAATTTAAGTAAGATAAATAATAATAGTAACTTATGTATTGCTTGAAAAGGAGTTATACTATAAGAAAGATACACTGAATCTAATCAGTGTAAAGAGGTTTTGCTCATACGTGAACAATGGTTTAAGTTAATATTAGAATAACTTGCGGTTTCGTAAGCCAATACCCGCTGTAATGTGATATATTCTATTTTCGTCTAAACCTTACTATATACCTACACAGACCACAGTTTTAATCTCTTCAGCGAACTAAATCCAGTCCTCTATTGGTGAGATTCAGTCTGCTCATAGGTGCAGTATATTTATTTTCATACCTATCGTTTAAATGCGTGGCTTTGGCGTGTTCAATATGCAAACAGAAAGCACTGCGGCGGCAGTCGCCTTTGATTCACAAAACTGCAAGGGGAAATAACTTTCTCCTTTCGTCTAAATGATCAAACGACACGAAGGATCTCAAAGCATTCTTGGGGCGTAAGGAAATTCTTGAACTCTTGCGATGAAACCTTGTATTTGCCGCTTCAAATCACACCGTATACGCTAGCATTTCCTTTTCAAAAATATTAAGTAATAAAAATACGCCATTCAAAGAATATTTTATATTAAATGTTTCTGACATAAATGATTTTTTTATAATGAACTACACAAATTGGCCAGAAAAGCTGGCCTTGACTGTTTCACCGGATTGAGATGTAGCATATCTCTTAGGTCGCATAGCCTAAACCTCTATTGCTAATAACTCGACACACTGCTTGGACGGTTACTATGTTACGCGTAAGCATTCGAGAGGGCTGAACGACGGCTCGGATGGTTGCTATTTCACGGATAATCTAAGGGACATTCAAAAGCTAAACTAACTTTGAATGGGAAGAGGAAGAAAGGATGTTCTTCAAGAGTAATTTGATGACAGTTTTGTTAGATTGTGATTAAATTCTCGTAATATTCCTATAATAATTCGCAAAACAAAGAGGGATTCCGTGCGTAACAACGTTTGATTCGATTTGAAGCCGGTTTTTGTTTTTGCTCATAAATATACTTGTAAATCTGACAATGACTTTATAGCCATACTTCGGGTACAAGTTACAGCATATATTATTTTCTTTTACTTAAAAATCCATAAAGAAAAAAATCATTGGTACAATCCGGTATACAAACTTCTTCACTACAGAAGTCAGCTGCTTAGCTGCTGGGCAATTACTCCGAAACATGAAAATATTAATTTCATTCAATGAATATTCATATATACTTCATTAACACGTTACCCTTTGTTGAAATGAAAGTAGGAAAATATTTTTATCTCTCCATGGACAATACATCAACCGGCGGTCGCGTTGAAATTCATTAGACGAGCGGGTGAAATGAAGTGGAAATCAATATCAATATTCGACGTCGCAAACATAATCGAGAACGATCGCGATACCGGCGTCGGGGGCACAATGACCGGTAATTCGGCGAGTGTAATTTCAACGAGCGGACCAATTTAATTTTATCTCGGATAAACCCCCCTAGCCCGTGGTAATAATTCATGGAAGGCGTCCCCGCTCCGAGAGTTGCGTGGCTTTATTGATAATTTCCGAAAAAAGCTCTCCCTTATTGGAAAAAGAAAATTATTCGCCTAAGTGTATTTTGGATATCGCTGTACGTAATGATGTTTATTATACACCTACAAGTACAAGCCGATTATAAAGAATTCACAATAAAGATTTATATATACATTACGTTATGTATTTTAATATTATATTTCTTTCATTCGCGTAATAGATTTATAATATTGTTATATTTGTGCCACGTGTGGGACCTAACAAGTTTATTGAAAAGCAGCCAGCCATCTATCTATCTCTCAGTCTACCCTGCAAAATGAATATATAAAAGCATGTGGCAGACTTTATGCCAAAATTATTCCGTAAATAAAGAATCTTGAAATAGACATTTTCTAGCTAAATCAAATAAGCTCTCACTATTCTTTAACCGAGCTAAATGAGTATCATAGTGGCCGAAATTTATTTACTCATTGTCTTATACTCGTACATACGAATCCGGAAGACGGGATTTTGTACAATGTAGACCTATAACGTTTATTTAATTAACTTTTGAAATGTATTCATTTATTTCATTTATTTTATTTTAATCTACTAGTAAATAAAATATTTCAATTTCTTAGGTAATGTGTACCTCTAAAATTAATCCGTACATAATAACCCATTTAGTGTACATAAAAAATATATCATTAAACTCGAAGATATCGAGGTCCCATTAAGTAGGACGCGCTAGAGGAATGTCGAACTTTACATTTGCCACGGAGGGCTGCACAGCTCCATAGAATTAATTCAATTGAAAACACTTTGAATTCGGCCTCGAATACAATTGTTCCCATTCATATTATCAAAATAAAGGAAACCTCAAAGGGTTAAAGCCAACGATCCACGAAATGATTGATGGATGTGCCGGATTACAGCGATTCTATTACTCTAACATTGTGTCGTGTTTGCTCAACAATTTCGTAGAGTTGCGACGCGATAATAGCACAATAATTCGGGAGCGGCACTTTGACTAGCATTAAAACTTTAGCCGAACTTGCTACGGTCAACTGCTATTAGGAATTTAGAAGTTCTACTACCATAAATAAGAGTTCAAGCACTTAAGCTGCACTCGCAATGTGTTGCACTAAACGAATTAGTTTAGGCGTCAATTGTCTAATGGTTTAGGAAGTAAAGGGAACCTTACTTGTTTTTCATGCCATTGTAGTAGCTTCCTTGTTTTATTTCAGGCGTTCAGTAAATTAGGCTAGGAATGAAACGTCTTTAGGTAGCCCCGGGCACCGCTGAAAATCAGCGCTGTCCTTCATCCACTCGCATCCTTGCGACAGCATATGCTGAGACGGTGTCCGATATTGGCATCATATGTTCTGTATTATTTGTCCGTGTAACTTTAACTGTGTTTTATCTTTTTTTCATTCTTTTTTAAAGTGTGTTATATTCTATCTGTGATGTGTTTTTGTATTGTGATGCCAATAAAAAAATGTCTATGTCTATGTTTAAATATATAATTATTACATATTACATAAATACACTCGTGAGCAAAAATAGAGGGTCGGTTAAGAAAGTTTGAATATCTCGGAAGATAAAGACGCTGGCTAACTGAAATAAATTTTTCATGATAGACATTTAAAAATCCTTAAAATATAAATAAAATATTAATTCACTTATATTTCATTAAAAACCATAAACTTAAGGATATCTTACGTAAATTTGGATAATACAGTATTTTTCATTAAATTTAATTTTTATTTAAATTTTAGTACTTAGTGTTGCCACATGGAGCACAATATAAATGTAATAAGGACATTCAATTCGTTTATATTTTTGAAATGACAATGGGTTTTATTTAGAGCGGGTATGAATATTCAGATCAGATCCGCCAATACGCTTAGTTTGAACTAGTAAGTTTTGAAATGGAAACAGTTTCCGTGTTTGCATTTTTTCTAATTCTAATTGGTCCAAACCGACGGGGATTCTTATCCTCAAATTCACATTAAAAAGCCTGCTTAGTACTTAGGCTAACACCAGTTATTTATGAATTTCATTAAATGAATATACGAGAATGATCTGTTATCAAAGGAGAAAGTTGTTTGTATGTGCTTATACCAATTACCACCATGTTTAGGATTTACTAACCCTCGTAGCTTTAACCCGAAAAAAATAAGAATTAAAAAACCATTCTTAAACGTTCTAAAACGAAATAATGATAGCTCTCAGTAGAATATAACATCGTGCAAATAAATACGACGAAAAGTAAAAGACAACTTCGACGGCAGATGAATTCGTTGACGTGGATAAATTGAATATACTCTCCGAGTCATTAGCGAGTGTAAACAATATTGAATCATAGTGAGTCCAATTAATACGGGTCTGTTTTGATTTTCGCTTGCACTAAGATAATCAGTGGTCGGGGGCGATAGTCGGTTACAAGGAGTAAGGGCGACTGTGCCAATAAAAGTGGCGCAGCAATGCGGATCACGTCACGGCGGAATTATCTCGCAACGGCAGCGACGATCAATTACGCTGGCAACCACCACGTGGAAATAGGACGGAAAGTCTCGAAAGAGGATTTTTGTTTGTTTTCACGAAACAACTTGATGTCACTTTTTCTGTTTAAAGATTGGTCCTTTAAATCAAAATGATGTTTTAATTATATACAAGAAATTATCTTTCATACAAAAATGTCGAGGATACCCAGAAGTATGCTAGGCGTGAATGAATGTCGGGATTAGAAATTGTGTGATATATGGCTTGAAAAGAGTTGTTGTGCCTACAATAGAGAATGGCATGCTCCATGCAAGTCAAGATTTGGTTATGACGGTTTATATATGGATGCGGGAGAGACGAGAAATTATGCCGGAAAAATGCATGGCAGTGTCAGTAGAGAATGTCCTAGGTGCCCATCACCTTCAGAATGGTGACATAATAAGGAATGTGGAGATGTATGAATGTGCAAGAAGCAAGAGAGATGTGCGAGGACTGTGAAAAATGGAAATCTATTGTCCACGTCTACCTCTCTGGATCGCTGGCTTGAGTGTTTTATTTATCCGCCCAAGTAAAGTAACACGATAATTTCTTTCTTAATAACAATTTCACAATCCCTTATATTAAATAACTCTAGTAGACTGCTTTAAAGTGCTCATGTTTCGACGTGTTTTAAGAACCGTCAAGTTTAATATATTGATTTTTAGATTATTGAGAAAAATTACATCAGATTTGATAATATAAGTTTGAAGTTATTTTTCACAAGATATAGTATTGAGGTATAGACATTTATTACATATATACCAATCAACACTGCAAATCAAGAAGCACTGAACCGTATTTATCTCGTATTGTCAACCTGGCAGCAGTTTCAATTGGTACACAAATTGTGTTGCCGCCTCTATTTACCGTACGGCACGTATAGTGGCAAAGGGGATTAATGGAAACTGGTATAAGCGTCGACGCATTTGATACTCTCTAATGAGCAAATTCCTTCCAATATCGTTTGCAGACGCTGCAATGTCGTAAATTGTAGGAACTCGCATTACACACTAGTTTCAATATACATACATAAGATAAGATATTGTATATAAAAATAGAGACCAAATTACTCTAATGTCGCGCTGTGCGTACAAACATAAGCTTAGAAGATATTTTAACCGACTTCGAAAAAGTCATTTCGAAATCATTCGCCTACCGCGAAAGATAAGATATTCTATTATAAATAATATATTCTATATTTAAAAGATTAATTTTCCGTACTAGGTCAGATACAAATACTTAACCTGAATTAACGTGCTCCGCTACAAAATGCCGACGAAAACTCACCTACCCTATTTGAAAGCACTTGACCGATATTACCTAATACAAGTTCGCAGAATCATCGAAAAGTAAGGGTTTAAAAAAAACATGAAATGAAATTTTTCAATATAATAAAAGCTTAACTACTTGTAACATCAAACGAGACGCCGTGAAATCCACCAAATGATTCTAAACAAAGAAATGTTTTTTTGGATTTTTGTGTTGACCTTTCTAGTAGACATAACAAAGCAAACTCGAGGATCGAATGGTAGGACATTTTTGTGACCGACCGCAAATCCACAGGACCGCCACAGGGTAAGCAATAAAACAAAGACGGGAGAGGGGGATGGGATCGAGTCTGAACGAAATAATCTCGTAGAGACGACGCGGATCAATTACACAGGGCGGCGGGAATTAGGGATTCACGGTAAACCATCAAATTGTCCAAGATTTACGAGGGCGAATTAAAAGTTTATTTGTTTATTCATGTCATTTGTTCCTCCATATTATTTAGAACGCGTACAGATGCTCATGGAAGGAGGACACCTGCCGCGGGCAAGAGGAAATTGTTTTTGACGGTTTTGTAATTGAGTTTTGTACGCTTGTTAATATACTTTGCAAATTAAGTATTCCAACCCACGCATCTTAGAGATGTTATAATATATATATATATATGTAAATCACGATTAACTTGTTGTTAATATTATAATAGGTTTGAGCAAATTTAAAGTAATATGTTTATATACACATCAGGTTTCAGATGGTATGATGACTGGCTCATCCACTGAGAACTTTGAACCTACCTTCAGTGAGAAGATTGTAACGATTGCCGTCTCAGTCCCTGTTTAAGAGGACGCTTTTTTAAATTTTTACGTCTTTTTCAATCCAGTCAGATTAATACGACAGCCTCATTGTCTAATAATGTCTAACTCTGGAAATACCTATAAACACGGCCTCGCGGACATCCGAAAATACGCTGGCTGGATGTCGTACAAAAGGATATGACTTCCAAATAGCTTAACCGGACGGCAAAGACAGGGCAATTTGGAGTCGAAGAACAAGGAAAGCCGACCCTGGTTCGAGCCGGGATTAAAGTAATGACCGTTTATTCTTCAAAGGTGGCGGTTACCACTTTTGATTGATAAACCGGGCAATAATTTTGACGCACTTGCGAAACTTTATGTCTGGTTTTTGTAAGTAAGAATTTAAAAACAGGAAACTTTTCTGAGTCTTTTCCGCTGGAGACTTATGTACGATAAAGTTTGGATGATCCAACCACTAAGACTGGCTCACCAGCGACTACTAGGTAATTAGGTATTGAAGCCTTCTCTTAGTGTTTTCTGTTGTGTATTTTATTCCAATGTATTATTACTAGAACTTTCTCAGACTAATTTATTTACACAATTTCGCACAAGAAGTGGCTTTAGATTATTACGTTAGAAATCCATTTCACATGTAAGAGTGTTGTGCCATCTAGGAGAGTGCAGAGGGCAATACGCGGATTAAATACGAAAACGGCACGATTAGGAAACTGAGCCGACCCCGAGGCGCCATTAAGAATTCAGCAAACGAATTGGGGACATCGAATCGACAAAATTGTGCTCGCCTCATCTTTCCTTGCGTCGTGTATTTTCGTTCCCCAAAGATACGATATTTTAATATTCCCGGCTCAAGGGAAAACCGCTGTTTTGATCTACGACTCAAAAAGTACATTCATGTGAATACACCTTTCTTCTTTCATATATTATTTTGTAAATACTTTGATAGACAAATCTTTTATGAATATTTTTTCATCTCGAAAAAAAATGGTCATAATTCTCCTAAAATATGGTTGACATTGAAATTATTTCAGCTTACAGGTAAATAATAATATCGTCGTTATTAAGAACTGTGAGAAAAGATTAGTAGTGTTATATTCAAATTCTATGTATATAAGCGTTTCGGCCACATAGATTTTTACATAAAATTTATGTGCGATACGAAAGTTTTTTACATTATTTTAGCATTGTTATCGACTATTTTTAATATATAACTTAAAAAAAAATAAAAAATCTGTTTCTAACAACTTAAATAATTACTCGTATATTTTATTTGCTTCCAATTAAATTCCAAATCTTGAATTAGTTTGAAGAACAATAAAAATCAATCTTGATAATTGAATAAGTTGGAAAAGTTCAATAAACTTGAACGATTTCGAACTGAAAATTGAGTCATTCAATTTATGCATTTATTATCCTTCGCCCAATCCAAGTTTGGTGCAACGTTACGAAAACATCACATAAAACTTTCAAATTTCGTTGGTGGCAAGAATGAGTCTGAGTTTAATTCTATGCGGTATTTCATAACTTACTGTTTCCCCTGGGGTTAATGCCTCATAAGCAAAAATCTCTATGCATTACCTGAAAAAGAAAATAAAAATTATCAATATTTTTATTATTCAAAAATGCTTAGATCTTGCATACATTTGGTCATATATTTTGTAAATTTAATAAGCTGTTGATTACATGTGAATAATAAAAAAAGCAATTATAATGCGGTCTTTTACTATAATGTTGGTGTGTGGATTACCTAATATCAGGTCCTCAAGTAGCTTAAATTTATGTTTATTACTATTTTTAAATTTTAAAATTATTTATATTACTCATACCCTTTTTTTTTGTTCACGCGGGGGAATCTTTTTATAGACCATCCTCCGGTACCCTGAGTGGGCCCGGAGGAATGTGTGGGATTCGGCCTGGGCAGCACCTACCCACTAAACCTTCCGCGAATGCCATCAGCCGTTATGAGCGGGGTGCCCCGGATCTGTCAGCGACAGGACACCCCAACGACCGGCCGGTCCCGGCAAAGACCGGACTTCATCCTCAAAGGGGTCTTCTCCGGCACTCAGAGAAGTCCCGACGACGCCGAAGCATGCTGGGGCCAGGTAGTATTACTCATACCCTTAATTTAACCGTTAGTTTACACATAATTTTAAAATTAATCAGCAACAAAATGAATACAATCACTTTAAATTATTATAACCCCATATCGTATATACCCACATCCCATTTCGCATAAATATAAAAAGTTATCTCTTCCACCCATATTCAACGTTTTACATCTACGGAATATAGAAACAAATGAACATCCAACACAATTCACCTGATCCCAGCAACCCCCGTACAGACTTATTCGACCACAAAGGATCGTGGTTTCATTGAATTTAAATCATATTAGAGTCGCTCAATCCAAAATTACTTTCTTCATCATACAAGGGATGATCCGACAAATGTGAGAACTAACTTATTACTGTGTAATTTTAAAGTATTTAAGAATTGTTGTTGTATTAATAAATTATATGAATTTGACTTCAAGGCAACTTTATTACTACTAACATCGAAATTACAATTATACATACTTGTTATTATCCGCGACCTGACCGAGCCTTGGTCCGGCCCTCCCGGGCGCCCTTGGATCGGAATGCTTACGCGTAACATAGTACCCGTCCAAGCCTTCTTCGTCTTGTATTTATTTAATAGGAATACTAAGAACAAAGCTGCACCGCTGAAAATCAGCGCTGTCGCATCATTGCGATATGCATATGCTGAGACGGTGTCCGACATTGGCATCATATGTTTTGTATTATTTGCCGTGTAACTTTAACTGTGTTTTGTCTATTTTTCATTATTTTTTAATGTGTGTTATATTCTGTCTGTGATTTTGTATTGTGATGCCAATAAATAAATGTCTATGTCTATTTAATATGCTTTGCATTTAAGATAACCGCTGCCTTAATTACACGGCTCTCTGCAAAGAATCCAATATCGAGAGGCATCTACGTACATATTGGACGCGTAGGCACATCTATATTGGATACGCCTTTTGACCCGCACTTCATTGACCCTCGCACAGTACATTAGATCACCTTTCATAATCAGGTCAAGTGTCTTAATTGTCGACGGTCGCTACGCCCGTTATATCAAGACGATGGCTTAGTGCATTCTTTAATAACAATTGTCTTGGAGTCATTGCATTGGAGCGTAATCTCAAGAGACGACACACACAGCACACTTCTACAATTGAACGGCGTTAAATCACTTATTTGTAAATGTTTTATTTGATTTTAATTTAATTGTTAAATTACAATGTCAACAATCTCAATGTCTCCAATTCTTGGGTACAAAAAACCACTGGCTAAAATTAATGCTTAGCATTAAGCGATGCTAAGCATTAATTTGGTAATGAATGAACCATTCATGACCAAATTCAAAATATGACTAACCTGTAAACTAAAAGAGGCACTCGTGTAAGTTTCTGGTTTCCATTGTGTAAGGAGGGACATTTGGAAGCAGGAGCATTTCACTTCCTCCTTTGGCATACAATGAATGTTTTCAAATCTCTCAAGGTAAACATCAAGTGATCGGATCAATGTAACGGTTTCCTCGGAGTTACATGCTGTTATAGCTGAATTACTTGCTTCTAACAAGAGGCGGCTTTAAATTTGTCACAAAGAGAATACTTCTATCGAAATAATGCTGACCGATGTTAACTCGATGACATAAAATAAGATAATCACTTATTATTTAACTTTTGCACAAATATAACACTGACGCCCGCCATCCAGAGAAATAGGCAAAGATTACGAGCTATCACTTAGTATGCACACTTCAAATATAATAATATAGGAATATTACGAAATAGAATTAATCAAAATTTTTGCCGTCGTCAGTCAGTCTTCAATAGTACAGTTAATAGGCACTTACTAAACTAGCGCGTACCATCTTTCGAGTAAATCAACACTTAACATCAGGTGGGATCGTGGTCAAGCACTAGTTTAATTAACATATTTAAAAAAAACTCATCAAACTACCCTTGAGGAACATCCTTTTCAATAAAAATTAATAATGGAAATGGTTGGCATGATATTGAGTTATTCATTCATTTGTGGCGCATACTTGATGCAAATATACGATTTATGCAGTTTTGTTATTGATGCCACAGTCAGAATAGGACCAAATGGAAATGGGGGGAAGCACCAGATTTAAAATAAAAAAAAATGTTCATTAAGTCGAAAGTTATCAGGTAACAAAAAACATTCAACAGTCGGTTGAAAAGTATGTAATTAAGAGTTGAAATAGTATGTTCTGCCTAGAATAGAAAAAGGTGTGAAACTCGGCTCAAGTCATTAATGCTTCTATTCATTTAGTCTCAAATGATTAAACATAATTACTACTAGAGCACTAATAAATTCATGACATATTTAAGAAATACAAAACTAGTCCATTACGTTCACCACATTTCAAAAACATGAAATATAAAACACGCCGTTATGTGACGCGAGACTGAACAGCAATTTAAAAAAATTGTTATCCCTAATGATTCGTCCCCTGCTTTCAATTACGAATACAAAGGTGGAACAAATTTCGGAGCTGAAGTTGTTTAAATACAACAATGAGAAAATTGGCAACAAAAACGACCTGCATGATGTGGCAGCAACAAAGATAATATATCGTAATATCAGACCGTCTCCATCATCCATTGTTGTAGGTAACGCGGCCGTGATCCCGGATCGCCAACCTCGGGCCCTCGTTTGTCCCGGGATATCCTTCGGCAAACATCGACGAAACCCGAGATTCACTGGGCCTTTACACAAGAGCTTTGTCGAGTCGCTAGAGTATATGAAAATATAAACAACCGTTCCTTTACAAGCGCCCGTATTCACTGTGTAATAATATACAGTGAATATGATCAGACACAAGATTGTTATTGCTTCATATTGTTTCAGTGGAATAGAAAAATCTCATATTGCCGACGGCTGTTTCTTATAAGCCCGTTGAAAGTTCTTTTATAACCGACGACGGACGTCATAGTTACAGGAATGATACTGTCGTAGAGTAAATCGGTTTGTATTTTAAGAATATGTAAAATTGTACAGCCATGATGTTGTAGTTTGAGCTTTGTATTCTCTAACGTATTTACGACGGAAAGTTGTCTGAGGAATTGTTCTGAATCATCCCAGTTACCGATTACCATTAACGCACATCTCGGCAGAATTCCAACTTCTATCGACACAATCTGTGTTTTATGAATGTTTGGCGTTCCATGACCGTGGAACTTTCTTCCACGCACTATCAACTTTCACCAGCGGTGTATAGCTTTACGATTTGGGAGCTTCAAGAAACGAACCTACTGTCCTACCGATCTCAAAGGCCGGCAACGCACCTGCAGCTCCTAAGGTGTTGTGGTTGTTCATGGGCAACGGTGATCACAAACAACCAAGATGATGATGAAATTTGAAGTGCTGGCGTGACAGGCGATGTTGTAAATCAGCCGTGCTAGAATAATTTCAAACATTTTCTCTCTCCCATGGCAACTGCGATAGACTATGCAAAGAGTCCAACTTTTCGCAAACATCCGCAACAGATTTCGCAACAGATTTCTTTACGATAGTTTTGCCGACAGCCGCCTATTAAGTAAACGCATACAATGGTAATGAGTATAGAACTAATTAAAGCGAACACAGCCTACGAGCTAGCACGGCTCTGAAAAGACTATATTCATATGTAATAATATTTTTTAACCCGGAAATATATGTATGACAGATTTTACCTTCAAAGTTCTACAAAAGATTACAATATATTCAAAATAATGAGAACTCTTTTAGCTCTCAAGAGTTACAACACAAAGCAACTAGCGGGAACGTAAAGTCCCGACGTATAAAAGTTGCAATACAGTAATATTACTCAAAAGATCACATCACGTACCGCTGAGAGAGTCTGAGGAGACAACACGGTGTACGTTGGCGGATACGTGTAATAAAAGCGAGCGAACACCACCTAAAAACTTTGCCCCGATGAGTCGCCTCACAGCGCACGCCAGTCGGCCAACTTGTCGTCGTAACTTCGATATTAGTTTGCGCGTGATCGATTTATCCACACAGTTTGACAGTTGCGATAGTGACAGATGACGCCTGACGCCATATCGTGCGGGTGATTTGTCTTGAACTTTAACTTGTTCCACTATTTTCAGGCGATTGGTAAGTAAAAAAGTAAGTTATAACTTCGTAATCCCTTTCATAAGCCTGCAACATCATCGATAGATAATAGAACAGTCTTGAAATCGTTACAATAACAACCTTAGTTGCGGTATTAAAAGTTTAGTGGAAAATTTTGAAACGGAATCTAAATAAAATTATAGTTGAAACGACGAAAAAATACGCTAAAATTACAGTGCGTTAAAGCACGGCATAATATGACAGACAACATTATTGTACGGCCATTGGTTCTTGAATGACTTGCAAATGAAGACAATCTCATATCTTGAAGAATTACGCTGACAGATTCCTTTACATTTGGAGATATAAATGAAATAAAATTGATTGACCCATTTACCACGATATTTTAAATCCGATGAGTCATGACCAATAAAACTTTATTTGGAGTTATAGGTTCATGTTATACGACTTTAATCTTAATATAGCAAAAACATATGTCTCTTAAGTTTTTTATCTGTGCACTATACACAATCCCATGTGAGTCCTTCTCCATTAATACATATTTATGTAAAAAAATAACGTGCAACAAATATGACCAAGTGATTTTATTTAAAAAAAAATTAGGAGACTAAAATAATCAAGTACACACTGAAAGTCATGGTAATATCACAATCAAATGGTAACATTAAAGCGATATAAATTTAAAAATCTATTGCGCTTTCAGTAACATTCACTAAAGTTAAAAAATAAAGATAAAATCAAAAGCACTTTGTAAAGTTTATCGTAAATAAAAACAAACTCGCCAAGCCGTAAGCCGGCGACGTAAAGAGAACCTATAACGTCGTCATTGTTACCGTCGTAGCGACTACGCCGTAGCTGCACAATGCAGGGGAAAAGCGACATCTACACCTTGGCTCGTTGCAATAACAACCACATTGTCCTCGGAACGCGACACTGAGCGGTTTACTCCAGGAAAGTGTTAAACGCCTTTAGTGTCATTCCCGTGATTAATTTGTGTCCGGTTTGTCGTCGTAATGGGCTGAAATTATTTAGTGGGCGATAGCTTATTAATAATTGCGCTTGCCCGTGTTACGGTTTGTGTAGCGCCGTAGCAGTAATCTATCGTTAAATAATTAAATACAATTATAAATGGATGTCATAAGCTGGTTTTAAACGATTTATTTAAAGTCAGCTAATTGTTCCAAAAATTATAGATTTACAACAATTGCTAAGGATGATAATTTAAGATTAGAAAAAAGCCATTACTCCTCATTGTAAATTTCCACTCCGTTATTTTTCAAATGCTTACCGGTATTGCTTATACAACGAAGATTGTTTTTCAAATTTTTTTACTGTTGGAAACAGGCCTTGACTTTACAAATAGAATAGGGCAAGATTCAGATTTCGTGGGAAATTAGTACATAAAATGACAGTAAAAATATTCGTTAGTGCCAGTATCATTGTACATAGCAGATTATAATTTATATAGTAAGTCATTCAGTACAGAGATGGTTTTAGTTACTTTACAAAAATTAATAATTGATACCAATAGCAATAATTACTACAGGGAATAACTGATTTTTTTCTACACCATTAATTCATTTAATGGGCGTATTTCCAAACTTTATCAACGCTGTAATCGGCGTTAACTTCAAAGAGGGTAACGCAATATAATATATACATGCGTAGATATAACAAAACTCAATAAGACGCTATAAAGGGTACTTCCGACTGATCATAATTAGAGGCCCGGCTGATAAACAACAAACTTGAGGTCGAATCAGCGTCACGCAACAGCCAACTTTGAAAGTGAAAAGCCTCAAGGAATACGATGTAACTTGTCTGATTTCAGCGAAACTTTCCATGATCGGTCGACTTGGCTTCAACTTTACACACAGCGGGATCGAGGGCGGGGCGGGAAACAATGCTTCAAGAAACAAAAGAGCCCGCTTGATACTTAGCGCCCAACTTCAGTTAAAATAACATAGCAGCTTTAATATTCGACTAACGCTATTTAATATTCACTGTAAATGTAGGCTGTTATAGTCGAGGTTAAGAGTTTTAAAAAAAATGACATATTAACCGCTGAATTGAGTCGAGATCTCGTCTGTCTACTACGAGGTATATTAACGTAATTTAATAGCATATTTTAACATGATGATGACAGCTAAATCTAAATTATGATAGTTGACAGTCGCATTTTCACACCTAATATATGTACAGTTATTGTACCATTTTCAACCAACTTCAAAAAAGTAGGAGGTTCTCAATTCGTCTGTATACATATATAAATATATTTATTATAGTACTTAGTGTTGCCTGTGTCAGAATCGAAGTTGTATATTTATTATATAGATATATTTTAGTAAAATAAGAGATCCGGTCGGGCAGTACATAATAATATATAATATATAAAACAACGTGGATAACCAGAGAGTACTTAGCTTATGTACAGAGGCGTTACCGACGAACAACACTAATAACACTCTCAACACTAACAACACAACACAGTAGAACAACTCTAAAGCCTCTGAACTGTACTACTGCTCTTATACTAATGTGAGGAGTCAACAACATGACTCCTCACAAATCCTTTACATATTTAATACTCTTTGGTTTTAATAGCACATACATTAACAGCTAGTTATTCGTATAATAAATATATAGTAACTGGCAAATACATTTGACATATAATCTATATAATCATATAATCGAAACGAATCATTCGATAATCAAAAGACCAACTATAATACAATTATCTAACACCAGCATGTGGCGGCAAAATTTCAATAAAAATAAAATTTAATGAAAAATACTGTATTATCCAAGTTTACGTAAGATATCCTTTTTCGTTTATGTTTAAGCTTATGTTTTTTAATAAAATATAAATGAATTAATAAAAATATATATATTTTTTTAAGGATATTCAAGTGTCTATCACGCATAATTTATTTCAGTTAGTCTTTATATTCCGAGATATTCAAACTTTCTTAACCGACCCTTTATTTTTGCTCACAAGGATATATATATACTTGGTTTTAAAACTACACGAAAAAGCTTTTGACAGCTTGAGAAGTGTAGACTCAATAAACTATAAAACAAGGTAAAAAGCACGCGCGTTATGTTCGTAAAGGATTACTTTTCAAAGACATCGACTTAACACAAGACATCAGATAGACAACCCATATTTCCATCACAATTTATGTTGTTATTAAAAATTACGTTGAAGGTATAATAAAAATATTCAGTAAAGGAAATCCCCGGGAGAGAGAGCCATTAAAATAGCCTTACATTCGAAAGTATATCCCTCAGGTATTTCTTTTGTTCCGCGTGTAGTCTCGTTTCCCCTCACCCTGTAAGAATAAGAGGGAATTAATCTCCCCGATGACTGCGGGAAGTGTAAAGAGGGTAAAATTGTGCAGCAGTTTGTTGGGGTTGTATTTAGCACTGATATATACATGCTAACTTATTATTTACGTGTTTAAGCATGTTATCATCATCCTAGGAAATATAGCGACAGTTGAATCTGCTAATCCTTTATTGCATCAAAATATCCCCAACTAAACCTTTGATGGTTAAGAGATTCTAAGGATAGTGCCACTACGTTGTGTTGAAGCGTCAATAGCCTAATGGTTTAGGATACGGCCTGCGAATCGTAAGGTCGTGGGTTCGAATCCACCATTCGACTATTGCCGTGAACCATGTCCTAGCACAAGCTTAAGCTTAGTTGGAATGGTTAACAAGATTGTTAGTAATATTTGTGAAAAAAAAATAATAAAAGAAATATTGCTAGCTTTCTATAAAAAAAAAACTATGGCGTTTAGTGTTGATCCTGATACCCATAGTAATAAGTTCCTAATAGGGTTAGTACTTATTACGGACAGCGGTCATCTCTCAAAATAAGGTGAGCCGCCTTATAAAAATCTGTGCCTGCACTTGACTACAAATTGGCCTTACTTTAAATGGAGATACATCTCTTACGATATCTCCGTTTCATTTCGGGTGATAGACACAAGGAAGGTACACCAATCCTTCGCTATACTTGTAATGAAACATGAAGTGAATCACTTAATCCGATTTTTCGGTATTTACACAACATAATAATAAAAAAAAGCTAAGCCATGGTAGCTCAGTGTCCGGGCGGTCGCCTCAAGTTGCGAAGTACGCTAGCAACCCGAGTTCGATCCCCGGTACCGGCACCAATAAATTTGTTGTTGCAATTTTATGTGCTAATTTACCACGCGCTCGGGGTTGAAGGACAACATCGTGAGGAAACCTACACGTCCTAGATTTTTTCTAAGACACGTGAAGTTTGCCAATCCGCACTAGGGCCGCGTGGCGGACTATGCCCTTATACTCTTTATAGAGAAGGCCTGTGCCCAGCAGGGGACATATATAAAGGCTGTAACTTTAACTTTAATAATGGAATCCCGTCTTGATGTCCGATGGGTGAGAGCACCATTTACTCCTTTGCCATTATTTCTATAAAAAATATTGACCGTTACAAGCCTTTAATTTCAATTTCTGTAGTAAATTTGAAATTTACCATCTGTCACTTACAGGATAGCCAAAGCTATACATGTGTATTATATAATAGTTAGTAACGAAACATATTTTTCAAATGGGCTATGTAATCGTAAATAAAAAACAGATAACACCAAAATCCATAAGAATGATGCAATCAGATATTAGGGTTGTAAGAGTAAAGCTACTAACGGTAACCAATAAGTAACTTGTGCCCGGGTATGCGCACCAATAACTCTCTATTATTTCATTCCAATACGAAGACGCGAGTTTGAAAAATGGGGGTCGAGTATTGGAGGCTCTCGTTACGAAATTTCTGTAGGTTATTTTTCCGACCCTTGTAGGGCAAGCTTAGCGGGACTCGCCGAGATCGATGCTTCACGTCGTCGACGACTTATTTCGTTCCATTACAATTCCGAACAACAAAAGGAAAATATCCAGTGCTATATCAACTTCCGTATACGAAAACATAATTATTACGTTTCGAAATACGAGCAAAGTGTTGGAAAATGGGGTGGATTCAATCATAATATTGACGATAACGTTATTTCCTCAATTCCTTAGGCGAACACGTAAATGGGTAAAGAAACATCGAACATTCGAAGCGTCAATAGCCTAATGGCTTAGGGTACGGCCTGCGAATCGTAAGGTCGTGGGTTCGAATCCACCATTCGACTATTGCCGTGAACCATGTCCTAGCACAAGCTTAAGCTTAGTTGGAATGGTTAACAAGATTGTTAGTAATATTTCTCAAAAAAAAAAAGAAATATTACTAGCTTTCTTTTAAAAAAAACATCTTTCCAATTAGTTGAATTTAACACTCGATGTTTTTGACTAAAAATACGCGCTCTTTGAATCCTATACTCCTATCCTAAATAAAAATCAATTTATTAATTAATAGAAAATAATAAGGCTAAAGATATACCTACACATTATCTACAACTGTATTAAGAACTGTGCCCATTATTAAAGTCGGTTAAAATTGACCGTAACAAAACATGGCGTCGAATGATTATAAAGTTCCCAGGCATTGAATAAAATCAATATCGCATGAGAACGTACCACCTGCCGGCCTGTCACCTAGCAACGGAGCACAAACAAGACCCGCACACGCCTAAATTATACCACACCGTCCGTATACCGCTCCTAAGTAGTAATTACTTGATAAATGTTAAACGAAGCGACGCTCCACGATATTTCTTAACACGACAAACCTATGTAATCAATATCTATTAGTTATTATAAAAATAGGTTACATGTTGATTGAATTTATTTTTCATGTACTCTCATTTCAAACTAAAATATTTAATATTTAACAAGTATATTTACGAGTAAAACAAAACTTCAAATCAAATCAAACATTAAATGCTATTACGGGCGGACGCCCCATTTGTGTTTACGAATTATCTTTGTAATATTACGAAATAGAATTAATCAGAATCTTAACGAACTCTCATGAAACTACATTCTCGAAATCAGTTGGCGTGTTATTGAGTTATTTGTGGCGCATATACTTGATGCAAATTTAGACTTATATGTTTTTCTCATGGATGCCATTGTCGGTGTTATTATATTATATTTTACTTAAATATGGGACTACACGGGTGGCACTGGCTTTCAAATAAAAAAAGAATAATTAAGATCGGTTCACTTAGTCGAAAGTTATGAGGTAACAAACATGAGATAACATAACAACACGAGAGTTTG